>JADMNL010000036.1:84695000-85295000 GCA_016271365.2 Neoceratodus forsteri | reverse complement strand
TAGGAAGTTTTTGCCTAAGGTGGTTTCAGATTTCCATCTTAATCAATCTATCTCCTTCAGTATTTTCACTGATCACTCCTCTTGGGTGAGAAGGTTGCACAGCCTGGATGTTAAGAGAGCTCTTAGTTATTATATAGGCGTACCAAAGGTCTGAGTTCGAATCCTTCAGCGTTTCCTTACCTATGGTGAAGTTGGGAAAGGCAAACCTGCCACTAAGAGATAAGTAGCCAGGTGGATTGTCTCTTGTATCCCATTTGTTATCAGAAGTGGGCAGAGCCCCCGTTTGAGGGCTCATTCTACCAGGGGTACAGCTGCGTCTCTAGCTGCTGCCAGAGATATCCCTTTATTAGAGATTTGCCAGGCTGCTACTTGGAAAACGGTACACCCTTTTACCAAGCATTACTCCCTGGATGTCCAGGCCAGGAGAGATGCTTGGTTTGGCACAGCTGTTCTTCAGAGCCTGTTCCCTAAGTAGGTTCTGCCCCTCCTCCATGGAGGTACTGCTGTGTATTCTGCTAATGTCTATAATATAGCAAGACTTCATGTTGTTTGAAGAAAAAATTACTCACCTTAGTAATGTTGTTTCTTCTAATGGAGTCTTGCTATATTATAGACCTCCCCCCCAACCTGCCCCTCTCAGAACCTCTACTTGGTAGGGTGCGGGCAACTTAGTGTGGGCACTACTTATGTCCTGTTAGCATTTTGTCCCCTTTGGGACTTTGGGGGTGTGTATGTGTACGCATGTGTGTGTTTTATTATACTTATGTTCCATTTTCATATTATTAGAATGGTGTTAGTATTTCTGGTCCCCTGACTTGATCTTGGGTGTTGGGACCATCAATGGTTGTTATTATTTAGGTAGCCATTTGGCTAGTGTAGGTTACAGCTTCCACACAGACCTTAGTGAGTTTGGCTCGTAAAGATCTGACAGTTCAAGTTTGAAATGACACAGAGAGAGCTGCTCTCCTGCCAAAATTCTATTTTGGAATGGTTTTAACCATTTCACTCCGGGGCAGTTCTAGAGCTGGAACAAACTGCTAATGTCTATAATATAGCAAGACTCCATTAGAAGAAACAACATTATTAAGGTGAGTAATTTTTTCTTCTCTGCCATAACTTGAATTTTCATTTTAACTTCTCTAGGAAAGGAAGAAAATTCACTTCGTATATACTGCTCATTGAGTTTGCTAGATTTGTTTCTAAATAATCCATAATGTCGTTCCTACGACGTTACAAACGTCCAGGATATCCTGTAGATTTCCATGGTCGAAAGGCAGCACCTCTGATTTATCTTTGTTTTTTTAATTTTATGTTTATATATATATATATATATTATAATGGCGATGTCGTGCCACTGTAGTTAGAGTTGAGGGATCACTTCTGTGTTGAAGCCCAGTTTTTGTACTTTAATAACTTTGCAACAGTTCAACGGATCTGCATGACATTTTGCAGGTATAATCTTGTGGGTAAGTCTGTTGATGTGGCAAATTTTGTGTACAGAGTCTGAAAAATTTTAAAATTTACATGTTTTTTGCTGTTACTTTGTCCACCCTTATCTCAGAAACTGTTTGCTTCCTAGATGGTGCCTTTTGAAGGTTTGGTGAAAAGATATTAATCCTTTCCAAAGTTATTAAATTTCAAAATTTCCCATTATTTTCAATGGGGAATTATAGATGTTCAGCATGAAAATGAATTTTTTTGTCACAGGCACATAATCCCCTTTCGCAGATAGGTCGTCCTGTGTTGCAGGTGGGAAATCCTTTTTGAGCTGCTACCAAGATAGCGCGAGAAAGAGAACACATAAAAATGAATAAAACTGAATGGATTTAAAAAACAAACATCAGAACCTAGCTAAGCTGGACCCATTTAGCTATATTCCGATGTTTGTTTTTTAAAATTATGCCAAGTACCACCTTTTCTGGGCACCTGAAATCCCGGGTGCCCAGCTTAGCGAGCTGAGCGCTTCCCTACATTCTCCATATGAGAACAGCTGAAATTTCTTCACTTGTGCAGCCTCAGCTGAAGTCGTGCTGGTGGCTGCAGTGTGTGCTGTGAGACTATTTTCCCCCTGGTGTTTAGTGGCACCCCCCCACCTGCTGATTGCTGTCTGACTCCCCGTAATAAATATCTGTATTCCTTAGTGTCTAGTTGCAGCCCCCCACCCACCCACCAATTGCTGTTCTGTCTTTCCCTAGTATCTAGTGGCTCCCTCTCCACCTGTCGATCGCCATTCCGGGTAGTCTGGTGGTCCCTTCCACTCCCCCATGTCCGATGGCTGTCCCCTTAAGTTTCCAAAAGAAATCCTGTAATCTAGTGGTCCCTCCCCATGTTGTCTGATCGTTGTCCTCGTAATGGAAAAAAAAAATAGCTGGTAGTCTAGTAGTTCCTCCCTCTTTCCCTGATGTCTGATCCCTGTCTCTGTATAACAATACAAATTACCTGGTAGTCTAGTGGCCCCTCCCCTTCCCTCTCCCCTGGAATCACATTGATTTTCCTGGTGCTGTAGTGGCCTCCTCACCCTGTTAGGTAATGACCCACCACCCTGCTCCCCCCATCCCGATTCCCTGTCTGTGACCAGCAGAGCCCTCCTCGCACCACCATGGCAGGCCGCAGAATGAGCTATGAATGAGTGCCTACTCTAGGGATATGATCACCTCTGTTGCTTGTTTCAGAGGTATTTCGGGGCTGAGATTTTGAGATTTGCGCTGCTGCCACTTGGAGTACGGTCCACACCTTCACAGAACACTGGACGTAGCCTCTAGATGTCGGACAAACTTTGGCTTGGCTGTGTTACAGAACCTCCTGTTTTAGGCCTTTGTCCTCCATCCACCTGGACTGTTCGCCTCTGCAGTACTGCTTGGGACTTGTTCCTAAGGTGTGATCTTCTGCAAGAGATATTCTCAAAGAAGATGATATTCTCGAGGAAGACAGGACAGTTATGTAAGAACTTATCTTAACAGGAGATCTTTAAATCTCTTGCAGCAGGTCATGCCGTCCCACCCTCCTTCCCCTCAGTGTTTTTCTCTCTCTCTCTCTGTCTCCCCATCTCTCTTTTTCTAGGTTGAGTCACCCTCTGCTTTCATGTTCCTTCTGGCGGGTTTCTCTCACTTTTTCTTGGTTTCCTCAAGAGCATTGTCCTCAGTGGCTGGTCTCTGGCGGGGAAGTGAAGAGGGTGCAGAGGCACCCTTGGCTATATATGGAGGACTTTGACTTGCTGACTTGGCCATGGGTGGCTCCAGTTAGGCTGCTGGCAAAAATATTTCCATGTGGACCTGGTGCCTGATGGCTATAGTTCCTAAGGCGAGACCTGCTGCAAGAGATTCTTTTGAAGATCTAGTGTTCTGGTAAGTTCTTGTGTAACTGTTTCCGCTTCCAGCTGTCATAATTGTAATTGTATGGTGGAGGGGTCAGGTCTCTGCTTAAACACTGAAGGAATCATTGAGGGGCTACAGAAGGAAGGGGGCTCAAAATGAAAGAATGGGGGAGCGCATACATAAATGTTTTGTTTTTCTGCTTTTTGTATTTTTTTTTATATAGTTCAGTATTATTCAGCGTAAATAAGCAGTGCATTTTATAGTCCATAATACAGAGATGAATAAGCAAGCCGGCTTGAGATTTATGTTGTATTCTCTTAGTGTGTGTGTCTGTGTGTTGGGGGGTGGATGTCTGTCATTGCTTTATGGGGGTCTGATTCTTATCAGCCTTTTTGACTGAGGCAGCTGTGTCTTCAATCTGTAACTTTATGATTCAAAATAGCACCATCTTTACAGCCTCAGTACAATGAGAATGAAATATGAACTTGTGGAGTAAATACGAGAGAAAAGGCCACTGGAAACCTCGTCTGTTTGATTCCCAAGTGTGCGGATTGACGAGCGTTCGTAATAAAATGGAAAGCTCTGAGCATCAGTCTCCTGATTTTCACAACTGTAATGTGTTTCCTTTGGTGACACGGACTTAGCCTTAGAATATTTTGCTTACAAAATCGGAAGGTATTAAATAAAAAATTCAAGAAATGTTCCATTTGCACAGCATTTCACAGATGCAGCGGGTCCAGCTGTTCTGCTGCAGGACCTTTCATTGACGTTTTGTATTACATACAGTGTGTTCCAAAGTAATTACAAGCTGCAAATCATTGGCCGCAGCAGGAACTGGGCACTGACTGACGAGAATTTACAATGCAAAAATTAAAAATCATAACACTTGTGCAGTAAATCCTTTGAAAAAAATGTAGCTTTTATTTCAAATTGAATCTCATACACTGTGCCTAAATTCAGAAGCGGTGAAAGTATAGGCAAGGAAAAGTGGGCAGACTGGGTGGGCCAAGTGGTCATTATCTGCTAACAGATTCTATGTTTCTGTGCGTTTCACATTCAGGATCAGGGAGCCCAAGTGTTTCACCTAACGCGTTTCACATTAAGGAACAGGGTGGTCTAACTGCTCCCCAAAAAAATACATTTCAAGGCAGGATCAGGTAGTCCAGCTGTACCTCCCCTAGTGCATTTCACATTCATGATCTGGGAGCTAACTGATCTACTATCACATTTCATGTTGAGGATCAAGGAGCTCACCTGTTTCACCTAATGCATTTCACGTTCAGAATGGTTCTTCAAAGGTGCTGGCCTACAGTAGTGATGCAGGTGGATGCACACCATTCCAGCGGGTGCTGAGGCACAACTGAACAAACAGGTTGAAAAACAAACAAAAACCACACCAAAAGTGCAGAGCAAAACATGAATTCCCCTAAAGGACTAAGACAAAATGCTGTTTATATTGCAGTTAGTTCTTTACTGAAGTTAAGCACCAAGACATCCTTAGGAGCACAGGGTTGACTCCCCAACATTTCACTCTGTTCTACAGGTTTTTAAAGGGACGGCTACCTTTTGGGGAATTCTTGCTGTGCGCTGCACTTCTGGTGTTTTTCTCAGTGGTGCAGTACCAGCTGCATTAATGTGGGCTGGTGCCTTAGAAAAACCTTTGGTTCACAGTTCCCATACTAGAATGTGAGTGAGACCACTCTTACACTGTAAGAGTAGTTTCTTGGATATATTAATGTACAACCCTAGTCTCTAGGTTCACAGATTTGCACTCCAACCACTAAGCCAAACTGGTTTTCGAGAGTGTTTCTTATTCCAGCAGACCTAGCACTCCTGATCAGGCAGTGAGATGCTGGCAGGGCGGCGTCCTACTTGGCCACAAGGGCAACGCTTTAGTGCTACTCCAGGCCCCAGCCATCTGCTCTCAGAAGTTACGGAATCATCTGACAGTACTTGAGTAAAATGGGGGATTTCATGTAGAGTAAAGAGCAGGACCACCAAACCACGGATGGATTTCTTCCATCTTCTGGCAGTGCATTTGGGTATTTTCAACATCCTCGATGACTGGCAGTGGCGCCGCATGCATATCTCAGAGATCAAGCCCATTTGGCAGGATGATGGCACCTGGAAGCTCTTCTTTTGGGGCTGGGGTGTCATGCTAGACAGCCTTCAGAATGTGGGCCCCTCCAATGCCTACCTGTCATTCGAGAGGTTTGTAGCCAGACTGTAGATCTTACTGCAGCTGTACTCAGTGAGGCATGGAATAGGAACCATGAAGGGTGCAGCACTTCTGAGCAGTCACCCGAGGCAATACTCAAGAATGTCTCAAAGTTCAGCCTTATAGGACCTGTCAGTCCCTGCATGCTGTGATCCGATGATATTGTCTGTTATCATAAAGGAAGGGAGAAGAAGCCTCATTTCACTGGGTGAGGTTCATTAATGAGTGGAGAATAGAAATTTCAGGCAGGAGGTGGAACAACTACCCAGACCCCATGAACCAGGTCCATATCGAACAGAACCTTGTCTGTATGTAGCAGATCTTCTTCGAGATATCTTTCATTGGGTCATACCTTTGGAACTATACCTACAACAGCATTAGGACAACATGGAATCTTTGCAAACCACAGGCCACCCATGGTGATGTCATGTGCCAGTGTCTGCATAAATGTGGGTGGCCCCTGATCATCTCAGTTCTTTTCCTGTTAACGGACTTGTCGGACCTGCCATCAGAAAAGCTGCTGCAAAAAGCTGCCATTTTCTTTATTTCTCTTATATAAAAATCACTTTAATAGTCATTTTTGGTGACCTGCATGCCGCCAAAGGAACCGTCAATGCTTTTTCAGTATTGCGATTGTGGAAAAAAATCTACAAGGATGATGCACATGAAGTGTGTGTCTGCTGCTTAGGCCTCTTTCACAGTTTGAAAACCTGTGGGATCTGCTGAGGATTAAACTCTGCTACCAGACAATAAAGGAAGGGGGCATTGGAGAAATTCCTCCTCAAAAAGACCTAGGCAGCAATGGAACAGCAGCTACAAAGCAAGTCTGCATCTCCTGCACCGTTGACTGAATTGCGGTCATCGAAGTCCCAGGACAGATACTCCTGCAAGCCATAAACACAAGCACTGGGATGAGGACAGGATGTCCGTAGCGAGATCCAGGTTGCTGCTGTGGATGGCAGGTATGTTCCAAACTATGACAATGTCTTCTGTAGCAGTAGCACCCACCGCCCCACCGTTCCCCCCCCCCGACCATTGACCAGACACCAAAGTCTGGGCTTGCTGTAGGAACCACTTGGCCTTTTATGACCAGTACGTTGCAGTAGACACTGGAGATTGAACCTCCGCCATCAACTGCTGTTGTCATGGCCACTACTCAGTGGTGTCGAAGCACAAGCAATGTTCCTATCATCCTCAGATATGACACAACCCTTACTGCCAGGCCTACCACCACTTAGAGTGCGCCTGTTGACTGGGACTACTACTACAACTACCCCGTTGATGCCGTACTCTGATATAGTGCAGACTAGACCTGTATAGGCTGTGTTGCTGCCCTATTTGCAGGCACCTCTGTGGTCTGAGGGAGGAGGTTGCCAGGCTCCAGGCTGACCTGGCTGGGATTAATGAAACCTCTTCTCCCCGGGGACCACCAGGGCCACCGCCACTACCTCAGAGGTTGCCAAGAAAGAGGAGCAGTTGGACCAAGATGGGATCAGGGAGGGAGAGGATGGTGGAACAGAGGTGCATTCCTCCAGTTGTACCTCTCCACAGTTCATGTGCTGTTATGGTGAAGAGTGGTTCCTCTGTGGCGGCACCTGCAATGGAGACCAAGGGGGATGCTGGGAACCTCCACAAAGGAGACTCACAGGAGGGTGGCACGAAACCCCACAGGGGAAGGAAACAACTCCTGGTGGGGGACTCTATCATTAGGGGTGTAGAAATGGGGGAGGAAGGGGAAAGGGAGGTAAGATGCCTGCCTGCCTGGCACCACAGCTCTGAGGGACAGGAAGCGAATCCGCAGGCTAGCGGGAGCAGCTGCATGAGGGAGGGAGCTGGATGTCATTGTCCACCTAGGGACAAATGACCTGGCTGCGAAATCGGATCAGAGCAGTGCAAGAGGAGTTTGTAGAGTTGGGGAAGGGCCTTAGACAAATAGCATGTACAGTAACCTTCTTGGAGGTGCTGCCTGTCCGTGGCAAGGATGATGCTCGGGTACTCTGCACCATGTGATTCAATGAATGGTTGAGAAACTGGTGTGGAGCTCAGGGTTTTGGCTTCATTGGGGACTGGGGAGTCATGTGGAGGAATGTAGGCCTATACTGGTGTGATGGTCTGCATCTGTCCAGGGGTGGAACCAGGATTCTAGGTGACAGGTTTAAATGCGTCATTGGCAAGCATTTAAACTAGCCAAGGGGGAGGCACTAAAAAGGAGCAGAGAAATCCCAGCCTCCCCCCACAAAACACAGTAGTTAAGAGAGGTAAACACCAAGGTAGAGAGGTCGGTAGGGAGCAGGACAGGGGTAAATGCAGAAAAAGGCAGTAAGGACAGGGATGGGGCTAAATGGGATAAGGCCATCAAACAATGGAGGGTGAGGAGTAGCAATGCCCGCAGTCTGTGTAACAAGCTCCCTGAACTAGTGGTCTTGATGGAAGAGGGATGCCTGGATATTGTGACAGTCACAGAAACATGGTACACAGAGAACCATGACTGGGATGTCAGCATACCACGATACACAATCTACAGGAGGGACAGGGTGGGTAAAAGAGGAGGAGCTCTCTATATAAGGGAAGGGATTAAAGCAACAGAACTAGAGTAAACAGGAAGTTGATGAGTCACTGTGTGTCACTCTGGAGACAGGAAATGTCACCACACTCCGCATGGGGGTTGTATACAGACCCCCATCTCGGGGGAAGAAATGGACAAGGAAATGATAGAAGGCATCCTTAAAATGGCAGAAAAAGGGGAGATATTGTTGATGGGGACCTGAATATGCCAGATGTTAACTGGAGCACCTTTGCTGCAGGCACATCCAAAGCAGGTCATTCTTGATGCCCTACAGGGGCATGCCTCAGACAGCTAGTATTGGAACCCACTCGGAGGGAGCAATCTTAGACCTGGTACTCTCAAATGGGGATGGAGAAAGAATCTCAGATTTAGAAGTGGGTAGCCATCTGGGAACAAGCGACCACCAAACAGTGTGGTTCACGATAAACACAGCCATACAATCAAGCCATACAAAAGCAAGAGTATTGGACTTTAGGAAAATGAGTGCCTCAGAAAAGCACTAGCAAATGGGCAGGAAGGAGGGGTAGAGGAACAATGGGGAATAATCAAAATAGCCATCACAGAGGCAACACGCCTTTGTGTGAAGCAAATCAGCAAAACAAAATGAAGGAAAAAAACACTATTGGACAGAGAACTTTATCAGTTAATGCAGAAGGCAGTTAGAATAGCAAAGGCCCAAACTGAGGAAAAAATAGCCAACTCTGTTAAGGGGGATAAAACATTTTATAGGTACATCAGGGAGAAAAGAAAGACCAAGGGAAGGATACAGAGACTTAATAAAGGGGAAGGAATGTAGACAGAGGGTGACGGTGAAAAGGCATGGATACTGAACGAATATTTCTGCTCAGTATTCACAACGGAAGAGGAGGGGAAGGTACCTAAACCAGACAAGAGAAACACTCTGGATATGGGGTTGATACCAGTCCATTCACAGAAGAAAGATGTTTGAAAGAACTCTTGAAACTGAGGGTGGATAAAGCAATGGGGCCTGATGGGATTCACCCCAGAATTCTAAAAGAACTAAGGGTAGAACTAGTAACACCACTGACTACGCTGTTTAACAAATCATGGGAGGATGGGGTGGTACCTGAGGACTGGAGGAGGGTGGATGTGATTCGACTTCACAAAAGTGGGAGCAGGGCAGAGGCAGGAAACTGCAGACCAGTTAGTTTGACCTTGGTGGTAGGGAAAATGATGGAAACACTGCTAAAGGAAAGAATTGTTAAGTACCTAGAGGCCAGTGGGGCACAGGACTTAAGGCAGCATGGTTTTACAGCAGGAAGGTCATGTCAGACGAACCTAATAGATTTCTTTGACTGGGTGACCAAAGTAGTAGACCAGGGAGGGGCTGTGAATATGGCCTACCTAGATTTCAGCAAGGCATTTCACACAGTCTCACACAAAAGATTAATATACAAGTTAGTCAGCTTTGGAGTGGATCCCAATGTGGTAGCCTGGATTAAAAAACTGGCTGGACAACAGGATGCAAAGGGTAATAATAAACTGAGTCCACAGTGAAGAAAAGAGGGTAACTAGCGGAATACCGCGAGGGTTCAGTTCTGGGACCAGTCCTCTTTAATGTCTTTATAAGTGGCATTGGAGAGCACCTGGAAGGAATAGTATGTCTCTTTGCAGACAACACAAAGATCTGCAACAGGGTTGATGCACAGGGTGGGGTGGAAAGGATGAAGAGGGACTTGGCAAGGTTGGAGGAAGGGCCAAAAGTATGACAGCTTAGATTCAGTGCAATGAAGTGCAATGTAATGCACCTGGGAAACAAAAACCCAGAGGAAGAGTACACAGTGGGGGGTCAGATGACAACAGCAAAAATTGAGACCTAGGAGTAATTATATCAGATGACCTAAAGGTGGGCAAGCAATGTGAGAAGGCAGTAAGGAGGGCTGGGTGGGGTACTGGGATGCATAGGGAGAGGCATCAACAGTAGAAAACAGTAAGTTGTTATCCCTCTGTACAGACAGTTGGTGAGACCCCATCTGGATTACTGCATGCAATTCTCGAGACCCCCATCTCTGCAAAGACATAGAGTGGAGGCTGTTCAGAGGAGGGCAACCAAAATAGTGCAGGGTCTGCACCAGAAGACATACGAGGAGAGACTAAAGCAGCTCAATGTGTATACCCCTGAGGAAAGGAGGGAGAGGGGGGACATGAAAGAAGCTTTCAAGTATCTCAAGGGAATCAACAAAGTCCAAGCCAACTCCCTGGCTTGAAGTTAATTCTGATGGGAGATTTCAATATTATTTGGCTTGTTCCTGAGAATGGGAGCTTTAGGGACTCCATCTCTGCTACAAACGTTTCCCACCTGGTTAACTCCCCTAGATCCAACTATAAAATGGTATCAAGCAGCCTAATGGATTGGGTCCTAACCAGCCATCCTGATTGTATTACTAACACTGCAGTCCTGTCAGACACGCTCAGTGACCATTCCCGTCATCTGCGTGTGGACAAATTCTGCAAACCTCCACCAAAGATCATCACCAGCAGGGTCTTAGCACGGGGTCATCTTGAACCCCTCAAATCCCTTCTTAGAGTGCAAGATTGGACTCCCATTGACAGTGTGAAGGATGTCAACATGGCACCTGATTATTTCATCAACACCTTTAATGCTGCCTGCGACTCCCATGCACCCCTAAAAAAGTGGAAAATCAAAAGCCCTTGCAACCCCTGGCTCTCTGCAGAGTTATTGGCTCATATGAAATCTAGGGACTACCTCTGGCATTGGGCTCGAGCCACCGGCACGCAATCGGACATTCAAAAATGAGTACAAAATGATTGCACAAGGTCCATCCACCTTGAGAAAAAGAGAGTGTTTACTGACACATGGGGCAGTGGTAAAGCTTTCTGGAATAATATCAAAGAGGTTATAGGGAAAAACCTGAAAACATCACCCACTTTACTTGACATTGATGGGACTACAGCTCTGGACCCCTTAACTACTGCCAAGACCTTTAATATCGCATTCACGGACCTTGGCAGATGCAGTGTTCTTCCACCTGACTTTTTTGATGCAGATGTCACCCTGGCCAATCCCGTAAGCTCTCCCCCAACGACCAGTCACCCGGTATTCTACTTCAAAGATGTCTCGTTGTGTGATGTCCGAAAATGCATTCGAAAAGCAGTTGGTAAATCTAGACACAGTAGGGACTCCCTTGACCTCAAATTGCTGTCCCCTCACCCTTGAGGAAGTGTTAGTGCCTTTAACCTCTCACTGAAACTCTCCAGACTCGAACTGTTCCCCAGTAAATGGAAATTAGCTACGGTTACCGCGGTCTACAAAAGTGGAGACAGGACTCTTCACGTGAACAAGCAGCCTATCCCCGTATTACCACCTCTAAGGCTTTTGAATGCATTGTAGTTGACCAGCTTACTGAATATCTTGACAAACATAAGATCCAATAGTTTCAAACATAGATTTGAACATAGGTTCAAAAAAGGACATAGCACCACCTTGGCCCTTATGGAATACACTGGTTCTGTACACAGCTCCCTGGACCATGGTCAGTTAATTGGTGCTACCTTCATTGACTTGACAGAAGCATTTGACACGGTCTATCACCCTCTACTACTGGAATAACTACTTAATGCAGGGCTCTCCTCTGATTCCACTGCCTGGTTTAAAAGTTATCTGGACAACTGCACTCAAGTCAAAATTGTCAACATCCTCTCTGACTCAAGACCTGTATGCTCTGTGGTTCCTCAAGGGTCCATCCTGGGCCCACTCCTATTTAGTCTCTTTCTAAACAGTCTCCCAAGCTCCTGCCCTGAATAAATCCTGCTCTATGCAGATGATGCCATAATTTACACAACTCACCCAGCCGGAACCTGTACCCCTTGACAACCAGCTACAGTTCGGATTTACCTTGGTAGAGAAATGGTTTAATCATCACAAGTTGATACTAAACTATTAATAAAACTAAGCTTATGTTCTTCAGCAGCTCCTATAACAAGCACAGGAAACATCCTCTGACTATCACTAACTGCCTTGGTACTGCCCCGAGCAGGTACAATTCTGGAAGTATCTTGGAGTCACCATAGAAAGCAACCTGTCATATGGGATGCATATAGATAACATTACTAAAGCTGTAAATATTCGTATTGTTCTACTCTACAGACACAGGTGATCTCTGACCCCTGAAGCCTTAAGGATAGCTGTGCAGAGCTCTATTATTTCTGTAATTGACTATGGACTGATCATCTATGGGTCTGCGACTGATACCACCCTCCGGCATATCTCCACTGCTCTTAAGGCATGTCTTCTCGTCTCAGGAGCCCACCATCTCACCTACACGTGTGACTTCTGTGCCCTAACCGGTTGGCTACAGCTTAAAAATTGCATCAAATACTAAACATGCCTGATGGCCAAGAAAACGACCTTAGGCCTCTTGCCACCTGGAGTACAAGATCTTCTAAGCCCCTTTCGTAATCCATGCTGCACTCGAGGTTCTAAATCTCAGCTCCTACAATTCCCTCATTGCTAAATCTCCCAGGGGCAAAGATCGTTTGCCTGCAGGGCCCCCCTCTGGATGAATGCTTTCAACAGTGACCTCTCCGAAGAAACTAAGCTGGGCCCGTTCAAATCCAAGCTTTGGTCACTACTCTCTACAGCTAGCACCTGTGACCGTCTCCCTTAACCATGTTTTCCCAAACCTCGACCTTAGCACTCAACCTCTTTCATAGTAACTTAGCACTTTTGTCTCCTACCACTTTCCCCTGCATCCTCCCACCTCCCTCTCCACCCTTTCTCCCCCCTGCCCTTGCCCCACCTCTCCTCCGTCCTCCACCCCACCCCCCTCTTACTCTTCCCAGCTCACCCTCCCACATCCCTTCCTACACTCTGTGCCCTGTTTGTCTTGACAAAGCTTGCTGGCTGATCTCAATGTACTGTATGCATTTTCCTGTGCCTGAAACTGATTAGCATAATGTGTCTGTTGTTTTTAAGTTGACTATCCATTGAGTTTTGTACCTCCTATTTATACTTTATTTTACTGTTCTTTACTGTCCTGATTAATCTGTTGTCCTTTCTACTGACGTGGAACCTTTGTAAAAGAGCTCTTGGCTCAAAGGTATATGTAATCAGAGACTTCAATAAATAAAATAAAAATTCTGTCTGTTACGGTAAGTTCCTGCGTGACTTTTCTTTTACACTGACTGTGCTGCCTGCCATTATCTGCAGCATACTGCACTTGTGCAGTGAAAGCAACATGTGATCTATAAGTTTACAGTGACTGTGCTGCCTGCCATTATCTGCAGCATACTGCACTTCTGCAGTGAAAGCAACATACAGTTTATAAGTTTACACTGACCGTGCTGCCTGCCATTGTCTGCAGCATGCTGCACTTATGTCACTCACACTATGCAAGTATGTACCACCAACCCATGTATTCATATAGTGTGGGCGTTAGACATATGTTGTGAGGTCTGAGATGATGGCGGGCAGTGCTGTCTGTGCCAAGTTGGAGTACGTCTTTTAATTATTTGTGTAGTCTGGTATAGAAAAAGATAGTTTGAGTATTTCATCTGCTTAGCTGGGTAGCTTTTGGATGCAAGTATGGGGAAGGCCCTTTTGTGCTGTCCACCTTTATCATGGTGCATGTTTCCTTTGTTAAGGGTGGGGGTGAAATGTCCATTTTTACTTTTTTCTGAGTATTAATTTTTGAATAGTTGTGGGTAAAGAAAACGCATTGTAGTCAGATTTAAGTACAACAAAATATTTCTAGCCTCTTTTTTCACTCAAAATAGTTTCCACTGAGGTTTAAAATTGGAGTTTCCACCTCTGATTCAGTGGAAAGTCTTTCTATTGTAATACTGACAGGAGAGTGACATTAAAGGAAATGTTTTGTTTCCAAGAAGGTAACAGCAACCAGCCATCCCGAAAGCGCATTGTGCTGTTGTGTTGACACATTGACCTTCTGTTTCTAAGGCTGTGACTTGGAACCGCACCACTGCTATTTGTGATTGGCTTTTGTTGATGGTGTGAATTCCCAAACCTCAGACATGCAAGCAAAAAGCAGAAATTCTCAGGAGCAGGAGAGGGGTGTGATATGAAAAATGTTGAACTACTTATGAAATGGAATACACATCTTTACTCATGGCTGTTTCTAGTGCAGACAGCCAGGAAGATGTTAGAAATGGTAATATTTAGATACGGTCATTTCTAGTGCAGACATCCAGGAAGATGTTAGAAATGGTAATATTTAGATACAGTCCAGCCTTTACATATTTCAGTATCTCTGTTACCGTTTGTGATGATCGTCTCTGTTTTGGTCCCTCAGCCTGAGCAGGGCACATCACTTCTTTGTGTTATGCGTTTCCTGACCGCACACAGCTCCTGTACTCACCAGTGCATTGAGCATGCCATTACCTGTGTAGTAGCTGCCACCAGCACCCTCTGTGTATTTAAAAATTAGAGTTACACTGAGTATACCTTTCACCTTGTAGCCAAGCACCAACCCTGCAGTTTGCCTTTGCGTGGGCTTTCAAAGATCGGTGGATCCCCTCTGCTTCTTAGAATATGCTCATGGCACTTCCTTAACAATATTAGAGCTGTTTACTCTGGCGCAAAGAAGATGCATGACTCATTGTTGGACCTGGGGGTAGTCATATCAGACGACCTAAAGGTGGACCAGCAATGTGAGAAGGCAGTAAGGATGGCTGGGGGGATACTGGGATGCATAGGGAGAGGCATCACCAGTAGAAAACAGGAAGCTGTTGGCCCTCTGTACAGATAGTTGGTAAGACCACATCTGGGAGTACTGTTTACAGTTCTGGAGACCCCATCTCCGCAAAGACATAGACAGAGTGGAGGCTATCCAGAGGAGGGCAACCAAAATGATGCAGGGTCTGCATTAGAAGACATATGAAGAAAGACTACTGGAACCAAATATGTATAGCCTCGAGGAAAGGAGGGAGAGGGGGGACATGATAGAAACTTTCAAATACCTCAAGGGAATCAACAAAGTCCAAGAGGGTAGCATCTTTCAGAAAAAGAGATGTGCAAAAACAAAGGGGCACAATTTGAAGATAGAGGGGGGGATGGCTCAGAGGTAATGTGAGGAAGTATTTCTTCACAGAAAGGGTGTGGATACATGGAACAGCCTTCCTGAGGAGGTCGTAGAGTCAAAAACAGTGGGGGAATTCAAGAATGCATGGGACAGACATAAGGCAATTCTAGTTGGGGGGGTAGGAGGAAGTAGGCTGTTGATTAACTAGGATCTGCAGCTTATCCATTAGGTAGGGAAATGGGCAGACTAGGTGGGCCAAGCAGTCCTTATCTGCTGTCAAATTCTATGTTGCTCAAAGCGTTAAACAGCTTTGGCTGTTGATGTACCGAACTGTCAGTTCTGACAACTACAAAAGTCTCTTACAGGCAAAGTCTGAACCATTTTTGTCTTTAAAACTTTGCAGGCTGTAGGTTTTAACAATGATTGATCTGATGTCGGTGGTATGTCTTGCAGCAGGCCACACCTATGGAACTAATGTACCGTTGCCAGGCACTAGGCCCACCTACAATCTTGTCTAGCTAGCAGTCTAACTGGGGGCTGCCCACTCCGATGTCACCCTCTGACGTCAGCCAATCCTGTAAGAGTGGGCAGCCCCCACTCCCTCCTCAGTTCTTTTCCCGCCGTCGACCAACGCACATCAGACCTTCAGAGATTGCGGTAAGCTTCGTTCGACTGCCATTTTACTTCGAAGTTTCTTCGAATATCCTTTTATTTTCTCACCCTAATTTTTACATTTTTCTTCAATTCTTTTTGCATGTTGGACCCATCTTGTTCTTCTGACCGGGTCTCCAAGATAAAGTACACTTGTGGGAAGCAGCTCCTGGAGAAAGATGGACACACTGCCTCTGGCTCCTCGGCCTACGCCGGCTCGTATACTCCCACCCACTGATGCCGGTTCCTCAACCAACGCTGCCAGGCTACCCGAGGTCGGTGACAGTGGACTTATAGTCTGTGCTGATGTCCCTTTGCGATTTTATGCAGGCGAGACTTCTGCCTGTGCAGGGCCTGATCTCACGTGGTCCCACGCATCCTGTCCTGATGCCCAAGGTCCCCAGGGACCCACTTCCTGCCCTATGGTAGCTGGCACCTTGTATGCCTCCTGTTCACCCGAGATATGAGAGAGAGTATCATCCGGACTTCCAACTCCCTGTAGAGTCTGAGGAGTCCGGTAATGGCTAGGATGAAGGTTCTTCCCCCCACAGCTTCTTTTGATGAGGGAAGAGGCCACATTCACTCCCAGTCTCCCCTGATGATCTGTCTTTTTGTGGGGTCATGCATCAAATCCAGTTGGCCATGGGGTTCGAAACTGAGGAGCAGGACCTCTCCCTGCATCAGTTATCCACCTATCTCAAGCTGAGGAACTCTTCCCCTCTGGTGGGTCCCCTGTTGATAGATATGTTTGAGGATGTCACCATTGCTGTCTGACACTGCCCAAAACTTATCTGAGCCATGCTTCGGAAGGCGGATAAATTACACAAGGTGCCTGCGGGCAAGCCTTTCTTTGGGGAAGAGCCACAGGCGGACTCAGTAGTAATCAGTGTGGCGCATGACCACACTAAGAAGCCGAAACACCAGAGTTCCCTCCCTCCTGACAGGGAATCCCAGAGGCTGGACCTCTTTGGCAAGAGGGCTTTTGTCTCTTCCACTTTGGCCATCAGACTATTTATTAATTACATGGTCCACATGATCCAGTATCAAGATGTCCTTTGGGAGCAAACCGTGGAGATGGTTAAATCTTTGCCTGAAGGACCAGCCACTCAAACAGCTCCTCCAGGCTCCCAGATCTGGGGCAGATGTCAGCTGGCACCTCCTGCACTCTGCCTATGACATGGTAGATGCTTCGGCCCAGGTGGGAGGTGGACATTTGCCTTTGCTTGCAATCTTGGCTGCAGGTGTCTGGGTTTGCTCAGGATGTTCAGATGTCCATACTGAATGCTCCCTTTAGGGGGGTATAAATTGTTTGTGGCTAATGTTTAGGTATCCTGTCCCAATTGCAAGCCTCCGAATGCACTCTTAATTTGGTACATTCGCTGTACCATACTCAGCAAAAGAGTGCCCAGTGGGTGCCCTTTCTTTGGGCGACCCACTGGCCCTGGCCCACCTCTAAGCCAACCAAACGTAAGGCTGCCTCAACCCTTCCCACCCCGTCTTCCTCCTCCAATAAGAACTCTTAAAGAGGAGGGGTGGCACCAGCTCCTGCCCCTGCCTCAGCCTGACTTCTGGCCCCCCCCCCCATGGACCTAGCGGAGGTGGTAGGAGTTTGGTTCTCCCTACACTGGCACAGATGGGCGGAAATCACAGGCGACAGCTAGATGCTACAGCTCATAAGCCATGGCCACATTCTAGAAACATAGAATTTGACGGCAGATAAGGACCGCTTGGCCCACCCAGTCTGCCCATTTCCCTACCTACTGGATAAGCTGCAGATCCTAGTTAACCAGCAGCCTACTTCTTCCTACCCCCACCCCCCTAGAATGGCCTTATGACTGTCCCATGCATGCTTGAATTTCACCACTGATTTTGACTCCACAACCTCCTCCGGAAGGCCGTTCCATGCATCCACAACCCTCTCTGTGAAAAAATACTTCCTTAAATTACCTCTGAGCCGCCCCCTCCCCCATCTTCAAATTGTGCCCTCTTGTTCTTGCACACCTCTTTTTTTGAAAGATGCTACCCTCTTGGACTTTGTTGATTTCCTTGAGGTACTTGAACGTTTCTATCATGTCCCCCCTCTCCCTCCTTTCCTCGAGGCTATACATATTAAGCTCTTTTCGTTTCTCTTCATATGTCTTCCGGTGCAGACCCTGCACCATTTTAGTTGCCCTCCTCTGGACAGCTTCCATCCTGTCTGTGTCTTTGCGGAGATTGGGTCTCCAGAACTGCACACAGTACTCCAGATGGGGTCTCACCAGCTGTCTGTACAGAGGGATAATAACTTCCTGTTTTCTACTGGTGATGCCTCTCCTATGCATCCCAGTATCCCCAACCCTCCTTGCTGCCCTCTCACATTGCTTGCACACTTTAGGTCATCTGATATGACTACCCCAGGTCCCTTTCCATTTTGTTGTTGTTGTTAGTATCTCACCCCCATTGTGTACTCTTCCCTGGGTTTTGTTTCCCAGGTGCATTCTTGCACTTCTTAGCATTGAATCTAAGCTGCCATACATTTGACCATTCCTCTTACCTTGCCAAGTCCCTTCTCATCCTTTCCACCCCACCCTGTGCATCAACTCTGTTGCAGATCTTTGTGTCATCTGCAAAGAGACATCTTTTCCTTCCAGTCCCTCTGCAATGTAAGCTTATAAAGACATTGAAGAGGACCCGTCTAATACTGAACCCTGCGGTACCCCACTAGTAACCCCTCCTTTCATCTGGACTCATTTACTATTACTCTCTGTGTCTTATTCTCCAGCCAATTCTTTACCCAGGCTGCCATCTTGGGACCCTCCAGGCTGGCTAACTTGTATATTAATCTTTGTGTGGGACTGTGTCAAATGCCTTGCTAAAGTCTAGGTAGGCCATGTCCACAGCCCCTCCCTGATCTACTACTTTGGTCACCCAGTCAAAGAAATCTATCAGATTCGTCTGGCATGACCTTCCCACTGTGAATCCATGCTGCCTAGGGTCCTGTGCCCCTCTGGCCTCTAGATACTCGACAGTTCTTTGCTTCAGAAGTGATTCCATCATCTTCCCTATCACTGAGGTTAAACTAACAGGTCTGTAGTTTCCTGCTTCTGCCTTGCTCCCACTTTTGTGAAGGGGAATCACATCTGCCCTCCTCCAGTCCTCTGGTACCACCCCATCCTCCCATGATTTGTTAAATGGAACTACTCTGGCTACTCTGGAACTCAGAGTAGCCCCCAGAGAGACCCCCAGTCCCTTTTTCTTACCCTCCCCTGCTCACATCCCCATTCTTTGGGAGGATATCCAGTCCTTACTCAGAAAAAGCCATGAAACCCGTATCAGAGGCCTAGCAGGGCAGAGGGTTCTAATCCCACTTCTTTCTGGTTTCAAAATGCACAGGCGGCTTCCAGCCTATTCCGGACCTCAGACAGTTAAACCTCCTCATCCAGTACAAGAAGTTCCAGATGTTAACCCTTCAGGGACTGCTGCCCCTCCTGAACAAAGGGGATTGGATATGCGCGCTCGACATGCAGGCCGCATATCTACATATCAAGATATGTGCCTCACACAGACAGTATCTTACATTTCAGTTTCAGGGGGCACACTTCCAGTTCTGAGCCTTGCCCATTGGCTTGTCCTCTGTGCCTCAGGTGTTTACCAAGTGCCTAGCAGTGGTCGTGGCTGCCCTCAGGAGACAGGGGTTCTGTTTTTTTTTTTTTAGCTGGATGATTGGCTGCTCAAAGCCTCATCCAGGGATAGTCTTATTCAAACCCTGGAACACAGCATGCATCTGTTTCAGGACCTGGGCATTCCAGTCAACTTGTCCAAGTCCATTTTAACACCTGGGCAATGACTCCAGTACATTGGGGCAGTCTTGGTCATGGCCTTCCTCCCCAGGACAGGCAGATAGTCTTATAGCCCAAGCTAGACTTATGTTGCACAGCCACTGTGTCTCCACCAGTGTATTTCTCCTGCTTGTGGGCATGATGGCAGCAGCCATAGTCACAGTGCCTCTGGCCAGATTGCATATGAGGATCCCCAATAGATGTTGAGCGTCCACTGGGACCAACGTACAGATGACCTGGAGCAGGAGGTCAAGGTCTCCTCCCTGGTGAAAAAAGTTCTTTGGTGGATGGAACCCACCAGTCTCCTGAGGGGTTCCCTTTGCTATTCCCTCCCCTCAGCAGTTCCTGATCACAGATGCCTTGGGGATGGGCTGGGGTGCTCATCGGGGCCCGCACCAAACACAAGGGACGTGGTCCCATCTGGAGTCCTCTGATGTCCAGGAGATGATGAGGGCGGTGGTCTTGTAGGTCTTTCAGACCCAGCTGTCCCCAGGCCTTCTGCTGGTACAGATGGACAGTATGACTGTTGTCTACTATATCAACAAGCAGGGAGGTACTCACTTGTAACCCCTTTGCAGAGAAGTGATAAGAGTCTGGCTTTGGGCTCTGGACCACAGCCTAGAACTGTCAACTGTCCATGTCCCAGGCATCCAGAACAACCTGGCGGATGATCTAAACTGGTCAAAGTCAGACGCACAAGCGGGAGCTTCTGACCTCGGTCATCAAAGTCCTCCTAAACAGACAGGGTCATCTGGAGTTGGACCTTTATGCATCCCGACTCTTATGCAAAACTGACATGTTTTTGCTCACTAGATCCAGGGCCTGGAGTTTTCTGGCTAGACACATTCTCTCTCTCCTGGAAAGGGAGGTTTCTGTATACCTTCTCTCCCTTTCCGCTGCTTCAGAGGGTCCTAATCAAGCTACAGATGGAAGGGGCTACGATCCTCATCACCCCCTTTTGGCCTTGTCAGATCTGGTTCCCTTTGCTCCAGCTGCTAGCAGTGGAACCTCCAGTACCTCTTCCTCTGGGCACTGGCTTGCTGTTCCAGAACCGGGGCGCCTTGGTCCATCCGGACCTTAAGTCCCTGCACCTGAGGAGATAGCCATGGCCTGGTTTGGGGTATCCCCTAAAGTGGCTGATGACCACTTATTTCATGAAGTGGAAGCGTTTTGCACTATGGGCTGCTCCATGCCTGCTGGACCCTTTCACATGTCCTGTGAATCAGATCTTGAAGTACCTGCTGTCCCTTTTGGACTCTGGTTTGGGGTACTCCTCTCTTAAATAGCACATGGGAACTTGCTGGAGATGCTAAGGGTGATTCCACTAGGGGTGTATGGCTGCTTTAGCTGTCTGTTTCAGGAATGTCTCCGCTGCAGAGATTTGAGCAGCGGCTACCTGGAGTTCTGTCCACACCTTTACCGAGCATTACAGTCTGGACATTGCCTCGAGGCACAGAGCCAGTTTCAGCCTAGCTGTTCTTCAGGGCCTACTTTCTTAGGCTCTTGGTTCCATCTACCCAGACTGGCTTTACTGATGTGAGAACTGCTTGGTGCTTGTTCCATAGGTGTGGCCTGCTGCAAAAGATCCCCTCACAGATCTGCTGTTACAGTAAATTCTTATGTACCTGTACTTGCTGCAACCTCCTCATTTCAACCAGGCATAAAATTAAACACTTCTGTTCTACTGTGAAAACCTGCTGTGCTCCATTACAGAGGTCATGACCCTACTATTGCAGTGCACCATGGGACTTGATGTATGGGTGCTCATGCTGTTGCATTTCCGCTTTTTCTCAGATCACTCAAATGTACTGCTGTTTTTTTGGGGTTAAAGTGTGTCGGAGTTGAACACTACACTAAAGAACATTATCATACAATGACTGTAGTAGCGCTGGAGGTAAACTACAGCTCAAACAATGGGACTTGCTTTGCAGCAGCACATGATCCAGTTATCCTCTCAAAGGACCATCAACACCTCTTGTAACATGGGGAAGAGAAAGGGTTGCACAGCATCAGGTGACCGTTAAATTCTCAAGTAATCCACGGTTGCCTGAGAATTGATCAATCATAAAGTGCACCCACATTCTGTTCCCCATGTTGGTTTCCTGTCCCAAAACGGTCTTAGCCTGCAATCCACGGCCAACCAACAGATGGCTGTCAAACAAGTCTAGATATGTTAAAGTGCAATTTCTGGTAGTTCTGTCATAAGTAGCTTGAAAACATCTATATGACAATTTAATGTGTTTTTATTTGTTGTTTTTTTCACTTGGTCTATTGCCTCAGGAATACATACCCTTTCAGTAACTGCACAGTAATGTACGCCACATACGATTTTCCAGATTGCCTCTATGTCTTTTATTAAATATTTTAAAAAACTACTTTAACAGTGGAACCTAAAAACCACAAACATTGGACTAATCTCTATCAAACCTGCAAGTTTCAGGTTTCAAAGTCTCCTATTTTTTGTAGTTATCGGATGGCAAAAAAAGGCTTAACATTTTCATAAACTGAGACTTTTACATTTCTTTTCACCTCTGTAACTTTGCCTCCCCGAACCGATCTACATGGAATTTACAGGATCAAGAGTTCCTGACACAGAGGCTGTGCTTTCTAAATTTCATGTAAATCAGTTCAAGGGGGCAAAGTTATTAATGTGCAATGCTGGGTGTATAATTCACAGTTAAAAATAAGCCTCAGTGTACTACCATCTGTAGGTCAGTCGAGTGAATTGCAGCAACAACTACCAAATCTCAAATCTCCTCTGCCTTTAAGTATATTCATTTCCCATAATGCATAGCAGCCAAATCCCAAACATCAATATAGCAGAAAAACAGAGATGATTCCACAGTTTACAAAACTGTCAGTCAAAATGAGCACATATTTTGAAATGTTGATCACAGCTGTATGTAATCAGTACTTGCTCACCCTTGCAGTTGCAATATAAAAACGTTAAGCATGAGTTTCTCCAGTCAGGTGCAACCCCCTTTCTCTTCCCCATGGTAGGAACCTTAATATCCTCTCGGAACCTTTGTAATTTTGCACTTTAAAATTACTTTTACGCAAATGTGACATGAGGAAGAGAAACCTAAAAAGAGCGCTGAACCCTTTCTCTTCCCCATGTCACAAGAGGATTAACCCACTCCAGAGCGTGGGCCTCTGAGGGATTAATGTATGGCTGGGTGGTTGGAACCTCCAACCCCCCAAGCCGTACATGAATCCATGAAGACTGCGCTCTAATGGGTCAATCCTTACTATGTGTCAACACCAGCCTCCCCATTCAAAGCATTTTCTTTTAAGGGGCACACTTCAACCTTAGAAAATAGCAGTGTGCGTTCCATGAGACAGTTGCTAAATGCAATCCGTGAGAAAGCAGGAATGCACAATCTTGAGCACCTACACATCGAGTCCCGTGATGCACTGCAAAAGTAGGGTCGTGCCTCCTGTAGTTGAGCCAGGCAGGTTTCCTTGGTTGGACAGAATGGTGTTTATTTAACTTTATATCTGAATGAAATGAGGGGAGTGCAGCAGAAACAATAATTGTTCAAGCCTACAGCCTGCACTGCAGTTTTTAAAGAAAAAATGGTTTATGAGGCCTTCCGCTTAAGTTCTGTGCTGGACTGAAGTAACTGGATTGCCCTCTGACAAAGGATTTTCTATAGTTGTACATTTTATAACCTCCCCCTAAAGTGTGTCGTCCTGTGATCTAGACCATCCTAGCCACCATGTCTGTCCCATGATTAGTGATTTGGGTACATCAGAGTCGCACCTCAAAACATGTATGGATGACATGATACATATTCATTTTTTTTTTTAACATTTAAAAATTCTGTTTTGTAATGAAAACACAATATGCACAGCATACATAAAAAAAACATATAAATCATAACTTAAGATAAAAATACAGATGCATGGACATGTGACATTGACTCAATACCCTTCCATAAATCAAGTCAGGCCATGTATTCCTTCGCCATCAGCGCTCTGCAGTGGTTGAATTAACTACCTGAACCCCTGCTGGGCTTCCCTAAAATAGTCCAGTTCAAGAGGGTACTAATGTAGAAACATAGACTTTGGCAGAAAAGGACCTTTTGGCCCACCTAGTCTGCCCTAAAATTCCGTATCTAATGTGCTACCGCAGACCGTGCTACAGTTTTAACACCCACCACCTCTGCTGGGAGTCTGTTCTAGATGTCCACCACCCTTTCTGTGAAGAGGTACTTCTTCACATCCCCTCTGAGCCTACCCCCTTCCAGCCACATACCTTGTCCCCTTGTCCTTGAGCATCTTTTTCTATGAAAAACACCACCCTCCTCTACCCTGTTTATACCCTTGAGGTAATAATAATAATAATAAATTTTATTTCTAAAGCGCCTTTAAATTTCCAAGGTGCTGTACAAACATAATAAAACACAGATAAAACTTCAGTCTCACAATAATACATCACAATCAATAATTCAAGAAGGCAGACTGATACAAATGGGTTTTTAAGTCCCTCTTAAACTCCTCCATGGAGGTGCACTGCTGCAGCTGACTGGGTAGAGAATTCCAAAGAATGGGAGCAGCATAGAGAAAAGCTCTGCAACCAGATTAATTTAGACTCACTCTTGGAATCTCTAGCAACCCCTCGTTGGCCGAGCGGAGTTATATGAACATTTCTGTCATGTCTCCTCTTTCCCTCCTTTGCTGTAGAGTACATATTTCATTCCCTGAGTCTTTCATGGTAGGGCTTCTAAGCGTAGGCATGAAGGGTGCAGTGGCAATAGTCAGGGGTGGGGCAGAAGGGGCCAAGCCGATACCCGGTGTGCGCATTCGCGTCTGCCGGGGTCCTGGATCAGGGAGAAAACCTACAAATTAATTAAAAAAAAAGGCAAAGTTACAGCACTTAACTGTAACTCTTAATCTACTACAGTATCTGCTTCATGGAGCCACGCTCACCCACCCACTGTCTCCCTGAGTAATGAATATTTACTGTATGTGCACTGTCAGTCCCTTGTATTCATCACAGTGTATGGGCTGCGTCTGCCCTTATGGGAGCATTTATGCTAACTTATGCTTTTTTGTGTTATATTTAGTGTTTTAAAAATGTTTAAATGTAAAAATTTGTAGTAGTTTATTTGGTAGTTTCTCTCTCTCTCTCTCTCTCCCCTCCTTGGTAAAAAGGTACTGAGGTGGTGTGGGGCCAGCACAACTTTTTGTGCTGATGGTATACACGGGTGCAGTACATTGGTCCCGTCACTATACCCAGTCTAGATCACATGGGGTCCTAATGACTCCATTTTAAAGACCAAAGAGTATGGCTGTATGCAGGACGTGCACTTTTCCTTAGCATCTTTGGCAGCTTATTCTAAAATAAGGCTGCTTCAGAGACTTTAAAATGATATATATGAAATGAAAGTCACTGAGAATGTTGAATTCACTACTGATTACATAGTTATAAATAGGAATATGATCCGTGAGGGCTTCAAAAAGAGCAAGAAAAAAGTACATCAGGTCCTGCTGCAGAACCACACATTTACTAAACCTAGTCCAACTTTATATTCTGGAATCCCTAATTTATATTTTCAATCTGTCATTAGAAACTGGGATTATATTGATGGACTGGGGGATAACAGTTAATGTTTGTTGATTGATATACATCTCGGATTATAAACACCTTTGAACCCGTGGCTCTCTTATGAAGGTTTCATGTCAAGAAAGTACAAACATTTGACAAAATCAGAAGAATAAATTTTATATTATAATAGCATAACAGGTATGGTGCCATGTAAGGCAAACCTAACGAGGTCACGAACAGGTAATATAGCAGTAAGTGACTCTGTCAAATTAACTTGTAAAGGAGAGAGTAGTAAAGAGAAAAGTTAGAAAAGAATAAGGGGAGAATAGGAAGAATGTCAGAAAGGGTGCTAAGGGGAGGAGGACAGAGGGGGATAGTTGTAGGGTGGGGGAGTAGGATGTCATGTAAGGCACAACTCAAAGGGTACACAAACGGGTAATAAAGTGGTCAGTAAGTGGCTTTGTCAAATTGCCTCGTAAAAGGGGAGGATAGTTTAGATGGAAGAATACTAGAAAGGGGAGGAGGAGGACAGAGGAGGATGGGTGTAGGGGAAGGGGTAAGGAACAACAGACAGTAAAATTCAGAGAGAAACGAGGTTAGGGAGAGGTGAGGTGGGGCGAGAGATGTAGGAAAGGAAGTAGGTGGGAGTTAATACCACCAATCAAGGCGAGAGGTGAATGTAAGATAGCTAGGTAGTGCATGTGGAATAAGGGGGTTGTAGGGGATGAAGGTAAATGAGGGCCTTTTACAGTGATAACTTAGGGAGGGCAGTCACAGCTGCCGAGTGCTGTAAGAGGCTGGCAGAATTTAATCTTAAAAGGGCCAAGCTTTGATACGACACTGATGTTAGAGGGGAGGCCATTGGATGTTTAAGTATCACAACTAACATTTTATGTCATATACATGGGCAGCTGACAAACAGACTGCAACGTATTGACATTAAAATGGTTGCATATTACCGTCATATAGTATGGCACCATGTGACTATTATTTAAGTTCTGTTGGGGTTCAAAATAGAATGTTTATTTTAAAGTTACCTGGATTCATTCTACGTAGTTATACTTTTACAGTCTTCTGAACATGCTGGATTCCCTGGGAAAGCACATCAGCTAGAGCTTCAGCTCCTCCCCTTCATCTTGCACCCTGGCCTCTCCATGTGCACTTAATTTGTAGTCTGCCTTTTTGGTTATTCTAATCATTTGGTGGCTTTTTCTGAACAGTTCATCTGTTGGGGTACTTTTTGGCCACCTTATTTGGAATTGAGCCTCGGGTTCCCTAGTCCAGTGACAGTGATTGAGTTCTGGGTGACCTTCCAAAAATCAGTCTTCACCATTTATTCCCACTTATGGGTCGAAGCTGGAGGTGCTAGGATGCAGGGAGAGCAAAGTGTTTTGCAGCCTAGGGAACCAACGTTGATCCACAAGGTAGACATAGTAATGTCACGCTCATGGTTTGGCCAGTAACCAACACCGGCCCCCTTCTTTCCTCATTTCTGTTTTTCATGCCGTTGAGTGCACACCATGGGAGCTTCATTCATCTAACTGTATCATACTTCCTTAGTTCATTGCTGCTTAGATCGATGCCATTTTTTTCAATGACACTGGGTTTCTTTTGGTGCCATTTTATTGTTTTCACATTTAGTTCAGTGCCAAACTTTTTTCTTTTCTCATTTTCTTTGTTTTTCCAAATCACCAAGTCTAGTCCTGAGGAGTATAAAGGCAAGTAGGCCAAGAAGACGGAGCAGCAGTATTGCGGTGGAACCCCTTCCTTCCATGCATCAGTGCCCCTGTGGGAGATCATATTGCTGTTCAGGACTGGCATGATTACTGCTGGGCCTGCCTTGGTGCTGACCACGATATGGAGAGGTACGATGCCTGCTTCTTCATGGTGTACTGCAGCTTCAGGAAGCACATGTGGAGATGGGGCTGTGATCCACCCACCTTCAGAGGCAGGTATCACACCAGGGATGCCAAGATTAGGTCCCTAAGCTCTTCCTTAGAGTTCCTTCCCAGCACTACACGTACTGAGGTAAACAAAGGCTCTCCCTACGCTTGCCTCACCTAGACATTGGAGGCTGGAAGGGGTCCTGGTGGATAGCCTGCTTCCTGGGGGGGGGCTGAGCACCCCCAAGTCTGTTGGCCCTTCAGGGCAGCAGATGACCCCAGTGGTGAGGCCAAAGCTATATGCTCACTCCTGGTTTCTGGTACTAAAGCCAGTATCGGTAAGCAGTGTGGTGCCAGCTATGAGCCTTATGCCCATTTCTGGCACAGCTTGTGATGCCAAAAAATGAAAGGCTTCCGGAGCCAACCCTGTCTTTGACCTGGAGGTCATTGTTATCTCTTCACCTGAGCAGTTGGATGGCCCAAGGGAGGATGATGTGGCTACCTTGGGACCGTGGATGGGGCCAACGAGGATGGAGGCATTTCTGGGCCTGGTTCAGAGCCTGACTTGGGGTCAGGAGTAACCCCTGGGATTGTCCCTCAGGCCATCGCTGGAAATGGTGACTGGGCCCCTCTGGTACCATTCATGGGGCTTTTTTGGGTTCTGATTCTGTTCCCACTTGTCAGATTTGATTCTGGTACCATTCGTGGTGCCGGTCCAGGTTCCGGTGCTCCTTGCGATGCCTGGTCTGGGGGCTAGGCTTAGCTGGGGGGTAGGGTCAACCCTGGTGTGGAATTGAGGTGGGGCTCTGGACATGTTGCTCAACCCTTGTCCAGAGATGGTGGTACCTTTGGCAAGGGTCACAGTGCTAGCTCAAGGCCCAGCTTCTCTCCTAAAGCCAGTACCAGTAAGTGGGGTGGCACCATATAGAAGCCTAAGCCCCCTTCTGGCACAGCTTGTGGTGCAAAAAGATGGAAGGCTTCCAGAGCCAACCCTGTCTTCGACCCGGAAGTCATTGTTATCTCTTCCCCTGAGCAGCTGGATGGCCCAGGGAAGGATGAAGTGTCTACATTGAGCCTGTGGAAGGTGAAGATGGAGACATTTCTGGGCTTGGTTCAGAGCCTGACTCTGGGTCAGGAGTCACCCCAAGGGTTGTTCCTTAGGTCTTCACTGGGAGTGGCGATAGGGTCCCTCTGGTACCCTTCGTGGTGCTGATTTGGGTTCTGATTCTGTTCAAACTTGTCAGATTTGATTCTGGTGCCATTCATGGTGCTGGGTCAGATTCCAGTGCTCCTTGCAATGCTGGGTTCAGGGCTGACTCTGAAGGGTGGCTCTGGCCTGGGGTCTAGGCTTAGCCGAGGGAGTACGGTCAGCCCTGCTGCGGAATTGAGGTGGGGCTCTGGGCATGAAGCTCGCCGCTTGTCCAGAGATAGTGGTACCTTTGGCATGGGGTCACAGTGCTAGCTTGAGGCCCATCTTTTCTCCTGAATGGCTGCCCCTGTCACTAGTAGGGACCGGGGCAGCCACTTGGGCACTGCCTGGACCAGTCGGCTGATATTGGTTATTCTCAGGCAGGCAAATTTGCCGCCCCCCCCCCCCGAATGAGGTCCAGTGAGCATTCTCACAGCCATGGCAGAGGACCTGGCCTGGTCATCCATGACCCTCCTCCTCTGCCCCCTTTCTCCTGTTCTCCCAGGTAGTTCGGATCCCCTTGGGCCCATGACCTAGGAACATTTCAGATCAATGGCTGGTGTGTTCCACCAATTCTACCTCACAGTATAAAGCTCTTTTTATGCCTGAAGTACCTCCACCATTGTCTGAATCCTGCTCCGCTTCTACTTCCTCCTCTGAGGAAGAGGATTTCTCTGTCCATCTCTTGTCTAACGCTGAGTACTCCTGGCACTAGTGGTTCATACCGGAGATGATGCCGAACCTTAGTTTACATTCCTTCATAGGTTGCAATACTGCTACCTTGTTGCTGTCATTCCTAGGGGAGTACAGCAATGATGCTTCTGTCAGTCCTCCCTGGCCCTTTATGGGAGGAATCCAGGAATATCTGTCTCCATCCCTTTGCTCTTCTCCAGCCCCTAGGGATGTCCATTGCGGGTACTGTGCTTCTGCGGAGTCTCCAAGCTCCATCCTTCATCCTGCCCTTGGGATTCTGGTGTTGAAGACCCCCTCTGGGCCTAGGCACCAGGTGCATGACTGCGTCCCATCCCCGGATACCGACTCTCTATGGAGATCGATGCTTGGGGTAGGAGATTTTTTTTATGGCAGCACACACCATGATGTGCTTTTCTGTATTTCAGGTAGCTTGTGACAAGCACCTGTGGTGATGCCGAGTCAACTCTTAGCATCCATACTAGATTGTGAGGCAACCAGGCACACCTTTCGCCTTTCCACCCAGGCCCTGGAGCTGTTGAGGTACCAAACAAGGGCATGGTATGATGCCAGCAAGGTAGCTTCCAGGCTGGTGGGAGATGGCATGGCTCATCCCGGTTGTCAGCCCGGCCTGGCATAGGTGCTGGACTCCCCTTTTCACGGGATTCACTTTTTCTTTTGCAGAGTCCGACTTGAGTTATTGGGGCACCCTCTTACTCCAGGACACAGCAGCCTCCGTCTGTCCCTGATCAGTCTGAGGTCCTGAACGACCTGTGAGGAGTCCCTACCCTCCAGTGATTACCCCTTCACCGGATGGCAGAGGAGTATTTTTTTTTTTCCCCCCTGAAGGGGGGCTGACTCTTCCCCAAATCTGGGGAAAGCTTGGCACTCTGACTTGAGTGGGAATGAATGGGGAAGATTCAGGCAGCCCACCCACACAGGTTAGTGCACACATCAAGCAAGACCAGGATGCAGATACGCAGGTGCCGTAGGGCGGGGATAGGCTGCGCTCAGGACATAATGTTATCACTACTAATAAAGGGACCTGGACTACAAGCAACCAGTAAGGTAACAAAAAGGAAGCACCACATAGAACACTCCAGGAAAAGTAGAATGAAGCAAGGGGCAAAACATAAGGGGGGAACAAAAAGATAACTATAACTATCTCCAGCTACAACACAGACAGGAATTTCCAGATGAGGCAATCAAATAGATTAGTTGCCATATTGGTCCTAGTAAGAACAGATCCAGAAGCAAATGGTTTGATACCTTTTATTGGACCAACGTAGATGTTACAACAAAAGAATATCTGTGTTGGCCCATTGAAAGGTATCTAACCATTTGCTTCTGGATCAGATAAGGCAGTGTATCACTTGTGGATATGGAGGGAATAATTGATCTGACAAAATGTTGCTGTAAGGCTTTTTATATGGGAAAGACCCAGTGGAGTTTTAAAACCCGGATTGGGGAACACATTAGGGCAGTTTCTAAGATGGATATTACTTATGCCACAGCACTACATGTTAGCACTTCAGCTGGTCCCCTTGCACACCAGTTTCTCTTTACAGCAGTTGATGGTGTCTAGAAACCCAAGAGGGGGAGATTTTGACAATCGTATGCTCACTAGAGAAAATTTCTGGATAATTACACTGAACACTACAAAGAAGCCAGGACTGAACACACGGATGTTCGTCCTTATCTGAAGAAGATGAAGTAGAATCAGTATTTGTAACCAACATGAGCTCTACTAGTAATTTTAGCATTCAGCACTGCTTGCTTACAATTAATATGTATTGAGTCTTGCAGTGTCACAGTTTTTTTAACAATGGTCTTCAGTCTCTGGAAATGTTTTCCATGACTTGTCTACCATCTGTATTAATAATTTTTGACATGTGACCCCATTACTGAAATTTAAAGACTGTTATTAATATAATCAAGGTCTTTATATGTCAAGTTTATATGTTTTTATGTATTATTGTGGTACCTAGTGCTTAGGTTATAGTTCTACCAGATCTGCTTTTTCTCTCCCCTCTTCCCCCCTTTCCCTTTGTGTCGTTTTCCATTTGTCCATTTTTTGGTTTTGATTAGTGCTAATGTTTGAAAAGATGGATTATCCTAGTTTTTTAACTGTTTCATATATATATATATATATCTAAAGGACCGTGTATTATACAGTTGATTATGCACAGGCACTTTTTGCACTTTCAGGTTTTAAAAATTTTTTAATCTATTAAAGATGTTAGTTTGGTTAAAAATAATAATCACCTTGCATGATGGCACTACAGTGTCACTATACCATGTTTTTTTTTTTTTTTCAACTTATATCAGTGTTGTTGTAAAGAGTTCCAACAGCATCTGAAGGGCATACGGTCCAAAACATGTCAGGCTGGAGCCTGGTTTGGTTTGAATAAATGCCTTTATAACTTATTTTGGTGTGGTGTCCCTCTGTCGTTACTAGTTTATGTCGTTTCTAAGCACCACACCCTTGCGCATACTCCTTAGTAGCCCTGGTTTAGGAACCTACCAGGGAACAGGCAATCCTGGATCTGACCAGTGGGGACAGGGTAGCATATCTGGAAGATCAGGGTCCAGCGACTACAATATGGTGGGGATCAAAGTAGACACAGGGATTCAGTCAACCCATATGAAGGCAAGAGTCCTAGACTTTAGAAGGGTGGACTTTACCAGTATGGGACTACAGCTAAAAGAAACCCTGGAAAAGACTGGGATACACGGGTACGTTGAGGACAAATGGGCACACATCAAGGAGGCTATAGTGGAGGTAACAAAATAATGCGTTTGGTCAGTAGACAAGAGTAAAAGAAGAAGAAAACTACTTTGGTTCCCGGGGAGGGGAGGGGTAGGGGTAGAAAAAGTAAGGGCCAAGAAGCTAGTCTTCAGGAAGTATAAGGAAACATAAAGGGATGAGGACAAGGAAATACACCAGAAATGTCTGAAAAGGGCGGGAAAGGCAGTGAGGAGAACTAAAGCACAAACGGAGGAGAGAATAGCTCAACTGGTTAAAAAAGGAGATAAGACATTCTTCGGGTACATTAGGGAGAGAAGGAAGGCAAAGGGGGGGTGTAGCAAAACTTAGAGTGGCCAGGGGGGAGATAGTGGAGGGAGACTGGGAAAAAGCAGAGATCCTGAATGAATATTTCTGTTCAGTCTTCACTGTGGAATGGGATGGGCAGGGCCCACAGCTGGACTTCAAAGGAGCTAACGATAAGGAGGTAAACACCAGTCCAGTCACAGAGGAAAGGGTCCTAGAAGAACTGGCGAAGCAAAAAGGTGGAAAAAGCCATGGGTCCAGATAGCATACATCCCAGAGTCCTAAAGGAACTGAGGACTGAACCGGCAGCTCCCTTCAGTGAGTCCTCAGACACTGGAGTGGTCCTAGAGGACAGGAGAAGGACAAACGTTGTCCCTCTTCACAAGAGTGGTAGTAAAGAAGAAGCGGGGAACTACAGGCCAGTTAATCTAATCTCTGTAGTCTGAAAGATAATGGAGGCACTCCTTAAGGAAAGAATAGTGGAACACTTGGAAGCAAATGGACTGGTGGATCCCAGGCAACATGGGTTATCTGTAGGACGAGCCTGTCAAACTAATCTGAAATATTTCTTCTAGGATTGTGGATATGTTCTTCATCCACACTTATTGGCATGTCCCCTTTCCCTTTAAGGATCGCCAGAAGTCTTCAAGCTGGCTCCTCCCACCCACCTGAGTGGTATAATCCTCGGCTCCACCCCATGACTCCAGATCTTCCTTTCCACTGGAAGATGCAGGTGGCCTCTCTCGTGCTCACGCATTTCCTCAGGCCCTGGCTTCTAAATCTTCAGTTATTCTAAAACTTTGTCTAGTTCGCATTAGCGATTGCGGCTATCTGTCTTTGATCATGTAAGACAAGTCTTCCCCTGCATTTCATCGGTGCTCTTGCGGCCAGAAGATGTCGTGCATCAAACCCCACACCACGTGTGTGTACTCTCTTGGTGTCGACCATGACACCTCGAAGTGCGATCTTTGCCTCGCCTTCCATCCTAATGTTCTCGACGACTGTTTCGCATGCCTGAAACTGGGGAGGCCAGAGAAACTGAACCCTCTGGTGAAATCCAAGGAGGCTCAGTGGGCAGTTTCCACGGCTATGGGATATGCTGAGCAATTTGAACGCATGCAAGCATTCAAAGAGGAAGTGGCTCAGGCTGCAGAGACCACTCGGAGCTTTTTTTTGTTCCGCACAACCTGGGCTCCACCTTCTCAGGTTCCTTCCGAAAGTTGTGCCATTCTCTCCTGACTAAGGGAAGAGTCCTGCAGGCAGGCACGCAGTCCTCTCAGTCCCGTAAACAAGAAGAACCGAGACCATCTTGCCGTCCCAGCGGAGGTGCTCTTGGATTGAGGAGATCTCAGTCCCAGGAACCGGCGGTCTCGACATCGGTAGAGATTGCCTCCTCGGCTGCTGGCATTACGGCTTTGCTGTCTGGCCAGTTGACCGAGGTGTCGGTCGACGACATGGAAATTATCATCAATCCTATCTACCCTTTGTCGCAGATGCCGGTTGATGACTTACTGGAGCGGACTCCGGTCCTTGTCTTCGCCGAGGAGAACCAGCCTGCTGGGAATCCCATTGAGGAAGTGGTCCTAGACCCCGGGAAGTCACCGGCCCCACTGGCATCTCCCGAGCGATCGAGTTGGCCTGTCCTATCTTGATCGAGGTCTAGGACCCCTTTGACCGACAGGCCGAGGAAGAGCCATAAGCGCTCCTTAAAAAACAAAACAAAAAAAAAAACGTTATTGGTCGTCTTCATCCTCCTCGGACGAGGAGAGGCTCCAGAGGAAACTCTGTCGGCGCTACGAGGACCTCATGTGGCAACAGCTGATTTTATCTGGGCACAAGCCAACCCCAACTTCCACCCTGGCCATTATTTGGCTCTCACCTTCCAGGCTGAAGCAGACTCCTTCGGAGCCGATCAAGTCTGTTCCCCAGCCCGCGGAGCTGGTGAAACCTCCGATTCGACTAAAACTGGTCTCCGCCTATAGTGGTGGAACCACCACCCAAGCTGCCTGTGGAAGGGGCTCCTTCTAAAGAAAATAGGCCAGACACTGGGCTTCCCCGGCATCTTTTGGTCACTGTCACACCGGACTGCCCCAGGCAGGTCAAGGGTGACCTGGACGGTTGACCGTTGTACCTGGATTCTTCTGATTCTGATGTGACCAGCCTATATTCCTATCCCAGGGATGATGAATCGGCCGGTGGGATAGGGATGGAGGAAGGTCCTTCATCTTTTCAGTGCATTCTCCTTCTCATCTCTGAGTCTACAGGGATGCCCCTGGAACCAATCCACAAAAAGGCAGAGTACCCTCTCACGGACATCCTCAAGAGAGGGGGATACCCTGATGGAGGCCTTTCCAGTGGCCGAGACTATTGTTGGCCCAGCCCTAGAACTCTGGCAGCATCCTGCCTCTTGTCCAGCACCATCTGCCCGTATGGCTTGCAAGTATGCAGTGCCCATGGGGTCCCTTGCGGGGTTCACAGAGCACCCTTCGGCCAAGAGCCTGGTGACTGTCTCTGTGTTCAAGTGTACTGGCAGTTCTGCTGACACTGACAGACTTCGCAAGAAAGAGTCCAAGCTCATGGACCATTCAGCCAGGAAGGTCTATGCGACTTCCTCCTTGGGCCTTCGTTAGGCAAGTTCGGCCGTAATCATGGCACACTTCTCCCATGCCCTCTTGGGGTCTTTGGATGAAGTCCTCTCACATATCCTCATGGACATGCAGACCATGGTCAAGCAGATCCAGGACCAGGGCCGAGCTGTCACCCAGCAACAGCTTCAGATGGCCCTGGATAGTGGGGATCCTTGTGCCCGTTTGATGGCAGCCGCAGTTGGCTCTTGTCGCAGGGGTTGGCTGAGACTCTCCTCCTTCCCGGTGGATACTTGGCACAAACATGCTGATGTGCCTCTCTTAGGGATGGACCTGTTCGGCCCTGGAGTGGCTGGTCACCTTAAGTGCATTGAGAAGTCCAACGCCACCTTGGGTGCTGCTTCTGCCAAAGGTTCCTCGGGCAAGAACCAGAAGAAGAAGCCCAAGCCCTTTCAGCACTCTTCCCCTGTGGCTCAGCAGTCCTCCTTTCAGGGTGGACAGCAGCAACAGCAGCAGTAAGCTAAAGCTTGGCACTCCCAGCCCAAGCTCAGGCCCGTAAAGGAGGCCAAGGATCAGGCTCTGGATCATCCTCCTCCAAGCCTGCTTAGTGATGGGCAGGGGCTGCCTCCCCTCTCCCTTCACGCCAGCCCTCGGTGTTCCCGTGGGGGTCTGGCTTCTCCACTTCCTTTCTGCCTGGTCCGCTGTTACCACTGACGGGTGGGTTCTCGAAGTGGTCGGCCAGGGACTGCCTCTTGAGTTCGAGCAGTCCCCTCCAGGCCGAGCCCGTGCCCTCTTTGAGAGGAACGAGTGTCCACCCAGCCCCAGTCGGCTCTTCAAGACATTTCTCAGCCCCTCCTCAAGGAGGCAGTAGCCCGAGTGGCGGATCCTCCAGCAGACCCAGACTTTATCTCCAGGTACTTTCTGTTGCCCAAGTGGGTGGGGGTGCTGGCGCCCCATTCTAGATCTCCATGACCTGAATCAGTATCTTGGGTCATGCACCTTTGGATGGTCACTCTGTCCCAGATTATACAATCCTTGGAGCGAGACATGTGGTTCTGTTCACTGGATCTGCAGGACACATTCTTTCACATCCCAATCCATCCGTCTCACCAGCGGTTCCTCCTCTTCAGAGCCGAAGGGACTCTGTACGAGTTCTGAGCCATACCGTTTGGCCTGTCATCTGCCCCATGGGTCTTCACCAAATGCATTGCAGTGATGGCAGCCCATCTCGGGGGGTGTGTGTGTGTGTGTGTGTGTGAGAGAGAGAATCTACCCCTACCTTGACAATTGGCTCCTTGAAGGTCCCACCCAGTAGGAGGTGGAGGGGTCCAGGGACTTGGCCCTCCAAACCTGCTCCCAACTCTGCCTCCTGATCAACGAAGCCAAGTCGGAACTTGTGCCTTCTCAGGTGATGTGCTTCATTGGGGCGGAGCTAGATTCTCATCAAGCCAGAACTTGGCTCCTGGCAGACAGGGTGGAGGTTTTCTCCTCCTTTGCCCAGTCGCTTCTGGTTGGGCAATTGCACTTTGCCCGGGACTTTCTGCGCCTTCTGGGTTACATGGCGGCATGCACCTCAGTGGTCCATTGGGCCTGGTTGCACATGCACCCCCCTCCAGTGGGAGCTGGCCACCCAGTTGACTCAGCGCCACGGTCATTTCGACCAGCTGATCACTGTAACCCAGAAGATGTGGGATGCTCTCCAGTGGTGGACCACCCCAGACCGATTGCAGGAAGGGATCCTGTTTGTCAGCCCTGAGCCAACAGCTGTCCTTAGGACCAATGCCTCTCTCATGGGGGGGGGTGCCCACATGGGGGACAGTAGGGCTCATGGGTTATGGACCCCCGAGGAGTCCAGATACCACATCAACCTGTTGGAGCTCAGAGCAGTCAGACTGGCACTGTCAGGTTTTGCTCCTCAGCTCCGGGGTCAGGTGGTTCAAGTCCAGATGGACAATACCACGACCATGTACTACCTCAACTAACAGGGCGGCACACACTTTCCGTCTGCTTTGCAGAGAGATGCTCCACATCTGGACACTTGTGAGCCATCTGGAAACAGATCTCCTAGCCATTCATGTGGCAGGAGCCTCAAACCATCTGGTGGATGCTCTCAGACGCTTAGGCAAGACATCCCACAAGTGGTCTCTCTATCCAGAGGTAGCTTACAGCGTGTTCGCCCATTGGGGCAAACTGCTGGTGGACCTGTTTGCCTCCAGAGTAAACACCAAGCTGAAGCTGTTTCATGCCTGCTCCCCTCTGCAGGGCCCGCTGCAGGGGGATGCCTTTTCGAGGCCGTGGACCCCAGGCCTCCTCTACACTTTCTCTCGATTTCCCTTGATCCACAAGGTGTTACTCAAGGTGAGGAGGGACAAGGCAAAGGTGATCTTGGTAGCCCCAGACTGGCCACGCCAGTTCTGGAATCCAGATCTCCTCAGCCTCCGCTGCAGGCCCCCAGAGCAGCTTTGCACACACCCGGACCTGATTTCCATCAATCGGGAGAAGGTATTCCATCCGGACCTTCAGTCCTTGCACCTCACAGCCTGGTACCCGAGTGGCTAGAGTTCCAGGCTCTGGGTCTTTCCGAGGATGTCCTCACCATGGTGGAAGCATCTAGAAAGGAATTGACCAGAAAATGTTACGCCTTCAAATGGAAAAGGTTTTCCATTTGGTGTCAGGGCAAGAGCCTGGATCCTCTGTCCTGTCTGGCTAACATTCTCGACTACCTTTGGTCTCTCTCTAAAGGGGGTCTGTGATAGTCAACCCTTAGGGTGCACCTGGCAGCCATCTCTGCTTACCGGGCATGGGCTGGTCAGCCGACAGTGGCACAGGAGACGGTGGTCGGGTGCTTTTTCAAAGACCTAGACCACATATCCCCTCCAGTGTGTGAACCTCCACTTCTGTGGGATCTACTGCTTGTACTGGCAAAGCTCACGGGCAAGCCACTCGAACCAGTGCACAAGTGTGAGCTGTCAGACTTGTCGTGGAAGACAGCCTTCCTGGTGGCTATCACGTCTGCCAGGATGACAGGGGAGCTCCAGGCACTTTCGGTGGACTCCCCTTATCTGGTTTTCCACAAGGACAAAGTTGTCCTACGCCCCCAACCGAAATTCCTTCTGAAGGTGGTGTCAGATTTTCACCTTAACCAGGTATTAACTCTGTCTGTATACTACCCCAATTACACCTCGGAGGCCGAGTACAGGCTCCATATTTTGGACCTGAGACGTGCTCGGCTCTACTATAGGGAGAGGACGGTAAAATTTGGGGAGGTTCGCCAGCTGTTTGTCACCTACACTGAAGCCGCTTCTGGCAGACCTGCAGCAAAGCGGATGATTGCAAGATGGATTACATCATGCATACGTCTGTGTTGCGTGTTGGTGGGCAAGGAGCCTCCCAGAGGGATAAGAGCTAATTCCACCCGCCATACCGCTGCATCGGTAGCTGCTTCCAGGGACATCCCTATCTGGGAAATCTGCTGGGCTGCTACCTGGAAGTCAGCAAACACCTTCGTCACCCATTACCACATTGACCTCGAGTCACGCCGGGATGCTGGTTTTGGGGCCTCAGTTCTCCAATCTCTGTTCCCTAAGTAGGGGGTGTGCGCCTTGCCTCCCTCCTCCCAGAGAACTACTAGGAGTCTGCCAATAAGTGTAGATGAACAACATATCCACGATCCTAGAAAAACAGGTTACTCACCTGTAACAGTAGTTCTAGGAGTGGTATATGTTGTTCATCCACATGGACCCACCCGACCTCCCCAGCTGTGGACGCACAACACCTGGCTTCCAGTGGGCTAAGATCTGGTGTCATGGGGTGGAGCTGGGGATTGTACAACCTGGGTGGGTGGGAAGAGCCAGCTTGAAGACTTCCAGCAATCCTTAATGGGAAAGGGGACATGCCAATAAGTGTGGATGAACAACATATACCACTCCTAGAACTACTGTTAGAGGTGAGTAACCTGTTTTTTGACTGGGTGACAAAGGCAGTGGACCGGTGGTGGTGGTGGTGGTGGTACATATTGCCTACCTCTAATTCAGCAAAGCCTTTGATATTCTCCCACATAGGAGACTGGTCAACAAGCTGCCTGGGGTTGGGATGCGAGGTGGTGAACTGGATTAGAAACTGGTTAACGGACAGAAAACTGAGGGTAGTGGTGAATGGAACACAATCGGATGAAAGGGAGGTGACCAGTGGGGGACCTCGGGTCAGTCCGCTTCACTGTCTTTATCAGTGGTGTTGCAGATGGGCTGGAGGGAAAGGTTTGCCTGTTTGTGGATGACACCAACATCTGCAACAGGGTGGATACTCCAGAGGGGGTGGAAAGGATAAGAAAAGACCTGGAACTGCTGTAGAGATGGTCAGGGGGCATGGCAGCTAAGGTTTAACGCAGTGAAGTGCAAAATCATGCATGTAGGGAGCAAGGAACCCTGAGGAGAGCTGCAGGTTGGGGAGGGAGCTGCTGGCAGTAACTAAGGAGCAGAGTGGTTTGGGGGTCATGATCACAGATGACTTGAAGGCTGTTAAGCAGACAGCAAAGGCAGTGGGAAAGGCCAGTTGGATGTTGGGGTGTATTAGAAGGGGAATCACAAGCCGAAGGAGGGAGGTAATAGTTCCACTGTACAAGACCCTGGTGAGACCGCACCTTGAATAATGTGTACAGTTCTGGAGGCCACACCTTCAAAAGGACATTGACAAAATAGCGATGGTGCAGAGGAGGGCGAACAACATGGTGAAGGGATTGCATCACAAGCCTTATGAGGAGAGAGTGAGGGACCTCAGTTTATACATGCTGGAACAAAGGGGGGAGAGAGGTGACATAGAAACATAGAAGTTGATGGCAGAAGGAGACTTCTAGGTCCATCTAGTCTGCCCATTTGTTTTAGACCTGTTTTGACCCTTTAGTTGCCCTTTGTAGTCAGGGCTCCCTTGTTTGTATCCCATGCATTCTTGAATCCCCCCCACAGTGTTGACCCCCACAACCTCTTGGGGTAGGCTGTTCCAGGTGTCCACCACTCTTTCTGTGAAGAAAAACTTCCTGGTGTTAGTAGAGAACCTCCCTCCTTGCAGCCTGAGGTCATGTCCCCGGTCCTGGAGGCCTTCTTGAAGTAAAAAGTTCCTGTCTCTGTACCTTGTTAATGCCTTTTATGTAATTGAATGTTTCAAGTAATGTCCCCCCCTCTCTCTTCTCTGCTCCAGGGAGTACATATTCAGCTCCCTAAGTTTTTCCTTGTAGGACATGTACTGCAGTCCCTAAATAATTTTTGTCGCATTTTCTCGGTACTGTTTACACCCAGTCAGTGTCCTTCCTGAGGTGAGGCCTCCAGAACTGGACTCTGCATTCCAGATGAGGCCTGACCAGTGAGCTATATGGTGGTAGTGCCATCTCTCTCTCCTCCTGCTTGTGAGTCTCCTCCCAAAGTAGCCCAGCATTCTGTTGACCTTCAATGTTGCCTTCTCACACTGCCTACTAACCTTCAAGTTGTCTGAGATTGATTCCCAGATCTCGTTCCTGGTTTGAGGCCACCAGTCTTTCACCTCCTAGGTAATACTCCTTTCTTGAATGTTTCTTTCCTATGTGCATGACCTTGCACTTTTTTGGGACTAAATCTCAGCTGCCACACTCCAGACAATTCTTCTAGTTTCTTGAGGTCAGCTTCCATCTTGCTTACTCCTTCTGAGGTGTCTACCCTGTTATATATCTTGATGTCATCTGTGAACAGACAAACCTCCCTTCCAGTCCGTCAGCGATGTCTGCTATAAAAACAATGAAGAGTGGAGGCTCCAGCACTGAGCCCGGGGCATCCCGCTGGTCACCCTGCCTTCCGTCAATTGCATTCCATTAACCTGTACCCTCTGGGTTCTGCCTTGTAACCAGTTTTGTACCCATCTGACTATTTCTGGACCAACCCCTGTGTGGTCAAGCTTCTTTACCAGCCTTCTGTGTGGAACTGAAGGCCTTACTAAAGTCTAGGTAGACCACATCTACTACCCCATAGTCGTCCATTATTTTTGTAGCATAGTAAAAAAAACTCAAGCAGATTTATCTGGCATGACCTACCTGCTGTGAAACCGTACTGTTTAGGGTCTTGTTGACCACTAGTTTCAAGGAATGCTGTGATCCTCTGTTTGAGTAGTGTCTCCATTAGTTTCCCTACTACAGACGTGAGGCTCACTAGATTTAATTACTAGCCTCTTCGCACTACCTGATTTGTGAAGTTGAACCACTATTGCCTTTTTCCAGTCTTCGGATACCATACCGCTCTTCAGGGATTTCATTAATAGAAGTGCCACAGGGGCTGCTAATTCTGACCCCAGTTCCTTAAGGATTCTGGGGTGCATATCATCTGGTCCCATGGCTTTGTGTGCTTTTAATTTAGCGCCTCCCGTACTTTGGCTTCTGTAAAGGGACTAGTGTCTACCCCTGGTCCTGGGGTGTTGTGTGTTTTTTTTTTTTTTTCAGGGCTAGGTCAGGATGACTTTGGTAAACACCAAGCAGAAGTATTTAAGAATTTCGGCTAGACATATTCAAGTACTTCAAGGGCATTAACAAGGTGGAAAGGGACAACATATTGTCAATTAGCAGTATACTCCAGGATTCTTTCAGGAAACTTGCGTCATGGTTTGCCCAAAACAAACTACTTCTAAACTACAAAAAAACAAAATCAATGCATTTCAGTCTACCCCATAACAGAAAGAAGGCTGGCCCTCTCCACATCACTAGCTGTTCAGGAGACACCCTTGAACAAGTCCACTCATTCAAATATCTGGGCATTCACCTAGATGATTTTCTCTCCTTCACCGGCCATATTGACTACAACATCAAAACATCAAACTGGGGATCCTCTACAGACATAGAAATTCATTGACCCAAGAGGCATTGAGCCTGGTAACTAGGAGCTTGATACTGGCCACTGTTGATTACAGGCTAATCACCTACAGTGCGGCAACAGACTCTGCACTAAAAAGGATAAAGGCTCTCATTAACAGTGCCTGCAGACTCGTCATGGGGGACGATCGCTATATGCATACCTGTCATCTGTATTGGGAAACTGGTTGGCTCCCCCTGCAGCAAAGGGTCAAGTACCAGGCCTATTTGCTAGAGAAGAAATCCTTGCTTGGTCTCACGCTAGCCTCAGTGGCCAATATCTTTCAATGGGCTAAGTCTGCTAAGCTGACCAGGAGCTCAACAAATAGGGTACTCCAAATACCTTTTAGACTTACTACTTTTGCCCAACGTGCCCTTTCAGTCAGGGGATCCCAATGGTTCGGTGACCTCCCAGTCTCTCTTATTGAAAATGGGGAAAATTGAACAATTTAAAAAATATCATCTCCCGTTGGTACAAAAGAAACTGTGCAGTTGCCCTTCTTAATCGAAACAACCCAGTGTAAAGCACAGGTTTTGTACTTCTCTACCCCATGTATCCATCCCTCTCCCCCAGTCTTTTCCTCTGCCCTACACCTGAGCCTTCTCACCCTACCATTTCACCCCTTGGCCCTTCCCCTACCATTTGACAAGGCCTGCAACAGATGCAATCTACGTACAGACCCCTCTCTAAACTCTAGCCTGTACCCCTCCTCCCTGTTGTGCATTTCTACTTTACTCAACTTTTCTGCCATATTTTGCTCCCTTCCTTCTCCCGTCTTCCCCATTGTCTAAAGTGTCTCCTTCATCACCATACTCTATGACCCCACCTTAATCTACCTATTTTCCCCCACTCTATCCTGACAACGCTTGTACCAGGCTGCCTGTGTATGTCCACAGGTTGCACTTAAGTTGAAAGTCATTGCCATATGATAAGTAGGATGTTACTTTTCCATCATGCACTTCTGTAACTATTTTTGTCATTTCTTTTTTTTGCTTAAAAATTTTAAGATTTTGCATATAAAGACAGTTACATTGTTAAAACAGACATACTACATACAGTTAAAACTCTATCAACTATTTACAAAGGTCCACATATACCACATAATTAATTTTCTCTATTCTATTACTCTACTTCTTTCTACCAATTCATAGATTTATATGCTGCTTGATATCCGTCCCCCCTTTTTGCTATTGATCCCTCTACCTGGGCCTTAACTCCCAGCCTGTAAAATCGATGCTTCCTCCATGGTCAGTGTTGCTAAAAAGGGGCTCCAGATGGAGAGAAAGGTTTCTATTTTATCTCTTGTCTGATAAGGTCTCTTTTCCATTACCAAAGCCCCTATAATCAAAGAGCGCCACTGCTCAATGGAAGGATTTGCTGCCGATACCCAGGTGTTCAAAATGGCCTACCTGTCCTGTGAAAGCAGCACTCTGAGCCATTTTCTATGTGGGGACCACTCCTCTCCCGCATCCATACCAAATAGTAGGCCAATTGGAGTGAAAGGTACCTCTGAAACCAGCATACCACTCAGGCTCTGTACTATCATTTTCCAAAATACTTGTAATCTGGGGCATGCCCAGAAACAGTGGAAACATGTACCTCTCTGTTCCTTGCACCTACTACAAGTCTCAGTCACTTCCGGCTGGTATCTGTGCAGAAGCACCGGGGGGGGCAGTAGAGCCTATGCACAAATTTATAAGCTGATTCCTTATATTTATTTGAAAGGAGTAGGCTCATGTGTATTTCTAATATAAGCCCCCAACTGTCATCAGAGATTGGTAACCCCAAATCCTTTTCCCATAATCTCCTAGTATTGTGCATCATATCTCGGATATTATCTCGTATTATATTCACCATAGCCCCCACCATACCCTTAGGTTCCCTCCTAGCCTTGCAAATCAAGGCCTCTGCCTTTTCCAGTGATGCTGCCTTGGGCCCCTGCTTCCCTATCTGTTTACAGTACTCCCTGGCCAGAAAGAACCAAAACAAGTGGTTACTTGGCACCCCTCTGGCCTTCCTAAGCTCCTGAAAAGAGCATATATCCTTCCCCTGAGCAGGTCTCCCATACATTGCACCCCCCAGTATCCTACTCCTCAAATCCTGGGTCCTCCAATCCTGGCCTAAAGAAAGGGTTCCCGAAGACCGGTAGGAACTTAGTTTCTATCTCCTGTCCCCCAAGTACCTTCTTGCTCTGTATCCAGCTCTCAAGTACCATCAGCACCAGCAGGTTGAACCAGTCCTGGGAAACATATGCCCTCCTCCCTCCTTTAGCCAGGTATGCTGACAGCCTGCCCTGGGCCTCCATTTCTTCCAAATTTATCCAACTAGCAGCCTCAGGTCTAGCAATCCAATTCTTTATGATTCTCATTTGTGCAGCCAGGTAATAGATCTTCATGTCAGGGAAATTTAGCCCTCCACCCCTTGAACTTTCCTTTAACCTACCCCGGCTGATTCTGGCCCTTTTCCCTGCCATAAAAATTCAGAGAAACCCCTCTCCAACTTCTTGGTATCCCTCTTGTTAAGACCCATTGGGAGCATCTGGAGTAGGTAGAGGATCCTTGGCAGAATATTTATTTTGATTAAATTCATCTGTCCTATCCAAGACAGTGGTAATGCTCTCCACCTTCTCGTTTCAGCGACAGTGTTGTTAACCAAGGGGGTATAGTCCAGACAGTAAAGTTCTGGTATATTCTTCCCAAATATCTAAAGGAGGAACAAACCTCTCTTGGACCCCACATAGCCTTCCCCATTACCACCTCCTTCTCTAGATACATTACCTCAGACTTACCTAGGTTTATCTTGTACCCTGAGAAGGTGGCGAACCCCTTGATAAGTTCCAGTAAGGGAGGCATGGAGTGCTCTTGTTCTCTTAAATACAGGATCATGTCATTCGCATATAGCGACATTTTGTGTTTTGTCTCCCTTGCCCCCAACTCCCTCGATATGAGGATTCTGCCTAATGGCCATGGCCAAGGGCTCAATTGCCAAATCAAAGAGTAGTGAGGAAAGCGGACATCCCTGTCTCGTACCCCTAAACAAGGAAAACCACTCTGACAGCACCCCATTGGTCAGCACTGCAGCCTGTGGAGAGCTGTACAAAGCCCTTACCATACCAATGAATCTCTCTCCTAAGCCGAATCTGTCCAATACCTCGAATAGGCATCCCCATTTGATTCGATCAGAAGCCTTCTCTGTGTCCAGGGACAAAACTGCTGTCATGCCTGGGCGTCGAGAAGAGCAATGCACTACATTCAGAGCCTTCCTTACATTATGGTAGGAGTGCCTTCCCTGAATAAAGCCTCTTTGGTCTGGGTGTATTAGCTGCGGGAGCAACACATCCAGTTGGGCAGCCAGGACCTTAGCATAGATCTTAGCATCCACATTCAGCAGGGATATAGGGCTATAAGAGGCACATTCCTGGGGGTTCCTTCCGGATTTTGGAATGACGGCATATCGTCACTACCGCCATAGTGGGCGGAAGTGGGTTCCCCTTCCCAGGTTCTCGAAATAATTCCCACAGCAAATCCACCACCCACTGTCCCATTCCTTTATAAAACTCAGCTGGAGACTATCTGGCCCAGGTGCCTTAACAGACTTCATGCACTGTATGGCCGCTCTGATTTCTTCCTTGGAGATTTCCCTATTTAGCTCCACCCGCTGCTTCTCAGTGATTCCCAGAATTTTGACCTTGTCTAAAAATTCCCTTGCCTTATCCATTGTACCTTCATATTCAGCCTTATATAGGGCCTGATAAAACCTCTTAAACCTATCCCCAATAGCTTGGGGTTCCCTGATCAGGGCTCCCCCTTCCCCTCGCATCTCCTGAATTCTCATGCTCCACCTTCTGCCCCTGATAAGATTCACCAGCATGGGTCCTTGTTTATTGCCCCATTCATAGAATTTATGTTTTAGGAACAATATCTGGGTTCTTGCTTGCTCTGCCAGCATATTATTTAGGGTTCCCCTTGCCATCGCTAACATCTGCAGCACCTCCTCTTCTCCTCCCCTGGTTGACCTACACTCCAGTTTCCTAACCTTTAGATGTAGCTCCTCCTGACTCTTTAGCTGCTCCTTTTTGTGCCTTGCCACGTACCCTATGATGGCACCTCTTAAGTACGCCTTCCTTGCATCCCAGAACACCTGTTTGGATGGCGCTGTGTCTTTATTAAGCTCCACATATCTCCCTAGCTGCTCCTTCAGAAAGGTCCTAAACTCCTCTTTTCCTGTCAGGTACTATGGGAATATCCATGTCTCAGCCCTTTGGCATCAAATTCTAATGCCATAACCACCATGGCATGATCTGAGATGTGTATGGGCCCATGCTTGATCTCTGCCAGCTTGTGATACCACCCCCCCCTTCAATATAAATGTGATCCAGCCTGGACCACGTCTTACGAGGGTTGGAGTTAAAGGTGTACTCCCTGAGCGTGGGGTTGGCTGTTCTCCATGCATCCAGCATATCTAAGTCGCTAAACCTTCCCTCCACTGCTTCATGTAGCTTCCTTCCCGGCTCCTGCCCTCCGAATGATCCAACTCTGGATCCGGGGTACAGTTGAAGTCTCCACCCATTATCAGCCCCTGAAATTGTTCCCTTACAAGCAGGTCCAAAATGGAGCGATAATATGAAGGTTCAAAAACGGCAGGTGCATATACACTCCCAGATGTAACCCGTGACCCATGCAGCATTCCTTCTACAAACACACATCTCCCTTCGCTCCTATCTTGCACCACTCTCATTACCTTGAAGGGGAGGTGCCTATGTATTAATACTGCCACCCCCCTTTTGTGTGCGGAGAAGGAAGCAGTATAGCATGTCCCTACCCAGTTCCTCACCAGCTTTTGATGCTCCGCAGGTGTGAAGTGTGTTTCTTGTAGTAAGGCAACGTGGGTACGCACCCTCCTAAGAGCCGTCAAGAGGCTGGTATGTTTAACCAGAGAGGAGAAGTCCCTGACGTTCCACGAAACGATATTCACCTTCTCCTCCTGAGCCATCACAGTATAGACATTCATCTCTCTCCCCCCCCTGCAGCAAAGTTCCAAACTGCGTCCGTCAAAGTGGGCATCATTTTGTCTCCTACTTTATAATGCAATGTGGACCTAACAATGAAATCTAACTCTAAACACACATAACATTTGAACTATACCTCTTTCCTCCAAACTACGTACAATACAACCTCCCCCTCTCCCCACAGAAACGTACAACATTTCCAAATCAAGTATGTTCTCTCCCCTGCTAGTATTCTAAAGGGTTTGATTCAAAGAAAATTGATCAACCTTCCCCCCCCCCCCGGGTTAATTTACTCTCTTTCCACCAATCTCTCTCTCCTCCAGCTTGTTTAGATACAGACTTATTCTTGAACCCATTGAATTCCCCTTCCTCTACATTAAAGACAGGACATTTATCAGTCCCACATCCCTTCAAACCACCAGTGCCCCTCCTTCCATTACACTTTATCATCCTTTTCCCCTTTCACCTCACCCTCTATACATAAACATGCAGACTTATCTCCCCCCCCCGCCCAAATGAGCTGCATACCTCTTTTTTTTTTTCCCCCCACGAGGCTAGGCCGCACGAGTCGGTCTCAGCGCGCATGCCCCCCTCGCAAGTTGGGTCTCTTCCCATTTTGATGGTGCAGGGGTTGGCAGGGTGTGGATCACACACGGTAATCGTCCATCAGGGCCTTAGTCAGCCACCTCATTGGTTACAGGGTCAGGACAGTCGCCCCTTGGTAGCCCCATCCAGATGCTGCAACAGGTTTTAGCTCTTAGCACTTTAAACATTTGTAACACAACTGGATGCCCTTCTTGTCCCCTTTTACCCAGCTCTCTATACATAAACATGCAGACTCCTTTATCCCCCCCCTCACCCAAATGAGCTGTGTACCTTTTTTTCCACGAGGCTAGGCCACACGAGTCAGTTTCAATGCGCAGGCCCCCCTCGCGAGTCTGGTCTCGGCACTCTTCCCATTTCAATGGTGCAGGGGTTGGCAGGGTGTGGACCACACACGGCAATCATCCATCAGGGCCTTAATCGGCCACCTCATGCTTGATACTCTCTCCAGAACACACTCTCCCCAATTAATTCTCAGTCCAGTGTTTCACACAAGCAGTACCGGAGAGGTACATACATGCTAGTCTCTTTCAAAGAGGAGTTCACTAAAATCAGTTCTCAAGGATATTAGTGATAAGGTCAGGACAAGCACCCCTCAGTAGCCCGATCCAGATGCTGCAATAGGTATTAACTCTCAACACTTTAAATATTTAGAAGAGAACTGGACGCCTTTCTCCTCCAGCTAAAGTGAACTCTCTCCCCTCTGGTACAGTCATCCTGTCTTTTTTCTTTAGCTCTGATATAAATTTAGCTGCTTTGTCTATTTCCCAGAAACTATGTGTAGCTCGTTCATGATGGATTTTCATAGTGGCTGGGAAAATCATGTACCATTCTGTTTTTAGACGCTGGCATTCAGCAATCACTTCATTAAACTCCCGCCTCTTTTCCCCCCAATTCTCATAGAGTGATCTTGGAATATAAACAGGCGCACTCCTTCATACCTTTGCTCAGCAACACTCTTATAGGCCTTCCACAGCTCTTGCCTATCTTGGAAATTATGAAAACTGAATGTTATCTGCCTCTGTGGTTGGCCCTCCTGGGGTCGCGGATGCACTGCCCGATGCGCTCGCTCTATCTTGTAATGGCCCCCTTTCGGGTTCAGTCCCAGTAAAGCTGGCAGTTTCCTTCCTCAAAATTCTAACATGTCAGAGCCTTTCTTACCTTCAGGGAGGCCCCGGAGCCACAAATTGGACCTTTGATGATAATTTTCCTGATAGTCCAAGGCCTCCCTGAGGTCTTGTACTTGTTTCTCCAAGTCCTCCAGGCGCTTCGGGATTGGCCTCAGAGTATCCTCTGCTGCTGAGATGCGTCCCTCTGCTTCTTCCAGCCGCTCCTGCTGCTGTTCTAGCTGTGAATCTATCGTGGCCAGCCTGTGGTCAATTTTTCCTTCCAGCCTTTGGAGCTGGGGGGGATAGAGCATCCAGCAGCTGCTCCTTCAGTTCCCAGCCTATTGCCGCCATTTCAGCGGCCGAGATAGAGATAGGGCCTACAGTACTAGTCTGTCCCGCGGCTGGCGGCTTCTTACTGCTTTTCGTTCCTGCCCGCTGCGATTTGCATCCCGTCTGCACCACATATTCGTCCATGTTATAAGATCTTACTTTTAAACTCCTTTATTGCTGTCTCAAACGAAAGATTATGGTGGATTATATAGTTTTATCAACCCAGCAAGTGGAGCTCGACAAAGGCACATCCTCACACCATAAAGCGGTCACGTGACCCCCCTTTTGTCATTTTTTTTAATGAGTGTAAATGCTGTTTTTGTTTGTCATTTTATGTTATGGTGCGTGTTTCACTATTTTGTATTGTGCATTACATTTGACTTGGAGCCTTTTGTAAAAAGCCCTGTGTGCCCAAAGGTATTAATCTGAATTGTGAAATAAATAAAATATTCCAGCACTCATTCAGTCTGATGCCGCCAGTTTGGGTCAGGTTAAGCAGTGGCTGGTTCTGATGCCATATGGCGCTAATGGGTATAATGGGTCAGTAGTTGTGCCAGGATAAGAGGACATGACATGAGACAGGGGGTGGCCGCATAAGGGGAAATGTCAAGAAGTTATTTTTTTTACAGAAAGGGTGGTGGATGCATGGAACAGCCTGCTCCAGGGAGTGTTGGCAGCCCGTACAGTGGCAAGCTTCAAACATGCATGGGGCAGAAAGAAAGGAATACTAGAGATAGGAAGAAAAAGCTAAAGCCAAAGATCAGATAGGGTCACCGGATGCTTCGTTAGGCAGCTAAAATGGGCAGACTGGATGGGCCTAGCAGTCCTAATCTGCCGACTGCATCTATGCATGTATGTGTATCTATATGAGAATTATGTACTCACCATAATTATTGACCTTCCAGACTATCTTCAGCATTCATTCACATGCCTGCCCACCATCCTCTGCTCAGGTAAGTCAGGGTCTCTGTTCAGCTCACCCTGTGATTATAGGCACTTGGCATTTTCTTGTCACTCCCTCTGGGGTTTCTCCTCCTTGGAGGGTTGGCCCTGATTTTTCCCTGTTGAAACTGGGCCTTCTTGCCCATTCTACTCTCCAGGGTTTTTAATCCTGTGTTTTTAACCAAAAAAAACCCACCACACATGCACAAATGAGTCCCTACCCAGTTTCCTAACAAAAGGGGAAACAAAAGGAAAGTTAAAAAACACAAAACAAACAAACAAAAAAAACACAAACTTTTGTTCTTGTATTTTTACTTCTTATGCTCCTTTCTTTCCTAGTAGGAGGTTTCTGATGGTACCCCCTAGAGCTGCTGCAACCTTAGTTTCCAGCTGGCAAATGTCTCCAGCCTGTGCCAGCTGCTGTCATAGCCTCGGTACAGGGTGCAGCCTTCACCTCTAGTGCCAGTGAGTGACGGATGCTAGGAAGATTTAGTATTTGTATGCTCAGCCTGTCAAGTTGCATGCTGTCCCACACGTGGGTGCTGGGTCTCTTCTCTTTCCTTCTTCACTGTCTTGGAGTGTCAGGAGGATAGTAGCTGTGCTCTTGGACTGGTCCAATCTCTTATACTGTCTATTTATTTATTGTTTTTTTTCTTTAATTCTTGGTTCTTGTCCTCTTTGAACACAAGAACCTCCTAAATTGGCTTCTGCCATCCTAACCTTAGGGAGATTTTCTCGGGTCTCTCCTAGGCCATCCAGAGCTATATGCCTGGGCTCCTGCCCTCTCTCCACATTTGTGTCCTGGTGGCTGAGGTAGGCTCTGGCTCTTGTACTTGCTACCCCTGTGCCACTTAGGCTCTTCTCTTAGTTTTCTAAGTTAGTAGTCTGGTTTTATTATTTTTATGATTCTATAGTCTACATCCTTTTCTTGTTTCTCTGGGCTAGAAGTCTGTAACCCTCTCTTTCTAGGGACATGGATATGTTGTTCATCCACACTTTCTGGCAGGTTCCTTGCCACTTTAAATCTTGCCGGAAGGTCTTCAAGCTGGCTCCTCCCACCCAACCGGGTGGTAAAGCTCTCTGCTCCGCCCCATGACACCAGATCTTCCTTACCACTTGGAAGCTCGGGTTCCCTCCTTAGAGCTCTGCGTTTTCGACTGGTTCCTGATTTTTTGGTTTCTCCAAATTTAGTTGGAAGTTTTCTAAAACTTCGGTCTTCTTCCCTACGCTGCTGCGATGGATATTTCGTTCAGGCTCTCGGGCGCTTGAGTGTCTCAGGAAGGACCCACTCCGTGCGTTTATTGCCTCGACTTGGACCATGATCACAAGTTTGTGAATTTTGCTGTGCCCTTTAGGCCAGCGTCCTGGAGGATCGTCGCGGCCCATTGCAGAGCTTGGGCGACCTGAAATTTTTTCTGCCGGAAAATCATAGAGCTCATTCAGGCGGTGTCGGCTGGCTGTCTCGGCTGAGCAGCTCGATCTCTTTTCTCCATGGAGGAGGCGGCGACAAGTCTGCTCCTCCTCCTCCTCGGTCGCGGCGTTTATCCTGCTGTCTTTGAGTTCTCCTCATTCAACCGTTCAAGAAACCATGATCCCCTTTCTCGAAGAGAGAGGACCTTCAGGACCTACCTCTAGGCCCAGGTCAAAGGAGTCGCAGGCTAAGTCCCATCGTCGGCGCTGGTGGGAGCGGGAGAGTTCCCCTGTCTGCTGACTTTCGACTTCGGTCGAGGGTGCGGCTCAGGCCGCTGGCTTCTCGGTGTCCCCGTCAGGTCAGTCGGCCATGACTCCCGTCGACGTTGTCGAGTCTTCTCTCAACCCGTCACCCGGGTGGTCTACTGCAGGAGCCGTCAACCCTTCGCCAGTTTCCCTGGCAGAGGCCGAGGTTCTGCCTGTACCTTCGAGGCGACAGGCCTTGGTCTTTTTGTCCGAGCCAAGGGAAGAGCGGGCATTCCCCGCTCCTTTCCAGGCCCACCCTCTGTTTCCCCGAGGATCTGGGTCTCTGTCCTCTTCTCGGTCAAGCTGCTCCCGCCGACTTCGGTGATCTCGGTCAGGGCACCGAGTTAAGTGGCATTACCGTTCCTCCTCGTCTCCCTCCACGGATGAGGTGGCTTCGATGCAGATGGCGTTGACGTACGAGTTCGTGGCAGCAGTTGCTATTGTCCGGGAGTCAATCGACTCCGATTCATTCCCCATCCAGCAAGCAGCTGCCGCCCGAACGGCTGACGCAACCGCTCGCTGCAGTCGAGGTGCCCAATTCAGGGCCGGTTGTTCGTCCGAACCTTGCTAGTCGGTGGAACCTTGGTCGGGTCACGACCTGTCCTGCAGGTTGTCTGTCCCCCTCACTCCCGCCTGCCCTCGGCGGGCGAAGAGTGGCTCAGGCTTGAGGCAGCTCTTTGCAGACCCTTCGGGGTCCGACATCGACTCCTCCATGTTCCCCAGTCGGGAGGACCTGGGGTCCTCTCTGGAATGCTCTGTGGACGACAACCTATCGTCCTTTCTGGGTCTGCTTCAGCTCATCTCGGAGTTCACTAGGATACAGCTTGAACCCATGTCCAAACGGGTCTTTTATCCCCTGACTGAGATTCTAGACCGAGGGGGTTCACCCTCAGAGGCCTTCCCAGTAGCCAAGGCCATTGTCGGCCCGGCATTGGAGCTCTGGCAGCGGCCTACTTCCTGTCCTGTGCCCTCAGCCAGGATGGCCAGGAAGTACTCTGTCCCTGTCGGTTCTTTGCCCGGTTTTTTGGAGCACCCCTCCGCTGAAGGGTTAGTTACCGATAATGTCTTCCAGCATTCTGTGAACGTTCGGGATGTGGATAGGCCCCCCGACAAAGAGTCCAAAAGGATAGCCTATGTTGGGCGCAAGGTTTACGCCGCGTCCTCCCTAGGCCTCCGACAGGCCAGCTCGGCCGCACTGATGGCACATTTTTCCTTTGCCCTTTTGGGCTCCCTGGATGAGGTGCTCCCTCATCTCCCGGCTGACCTGCGGACCACGGTCCGGCGGGTGCGGGACCAGGGTACGGCGGTGGTGAAGCAGCAGCTTCAGACTGCTCTGGACTTAGGTGATTCCTGTGCCAGGTCGGTAGCGGCCGCGGTGGCCATGTGCCACAGGGCGTGGCTGAGGTTATCCTCTTTCTCAACGGATACCCAGCACAAGTTGGCAGACATCCCCTTCTTGGGGACTGACCTCTTGACCTTGGGTGGAGGGACACCTCCAGGGGACCGAGAAGTCCGATGCCACTCCGGACTCTGTCACCCCGCCCAGAGGGACAAGGCCACGGTAGCCTTTGGTAAGCCCTTTGTCCCTCGGCCCCCTCTGGTACCGAATCGCCATCGACACCAGCATGAGGGCCAGCAGGCTTGTGCTGGGCATCCTGACCCCAAGCCAGCGGCTTCCTCCAAAGGGAAACAGGAGGTAAAGGCCCAGGAGCTCCCTCGGCCAGTCCCTCCTCCAAGCCTGCTCAGTGACTGGCTGAGGGGTGCTGTCCCCGGCCCCGTCACCCCTACCCGGGTTCCCCTGTGGGGAGACTGCTCTGCCCCTCCTCCGCCTGGTCCGCTTTCACGGACCTCTGGGTGTCGGAGGTGCTAGGGGAAGGTCCTGCCTCTGGATTGCGAGCAGGCCCCGCCCTTTCGAGCCGTTGCCCCTCGGGGGGCCATGGGGTCCGCAGCCTCGCTGTCGGCCCGCCAAGCCGACTTGCCTGGCCCCTCGAGATAGAGGTGATCAGGAAGGTGGCAGATCCTCCTCCAGACCCTGGGTTCGTGTCCAGATATTCCTGGTACCCAAACGGAGGGGGGGCTTGCGCCCCATTCTTGACCCGCACGATGGGATGGTCACTCTGACTTAGACATCACATCCTCGGAATGAGGCGTGTGACTCTTTCCTGGACCTCCAAGACGTACTTTACACTTCGATCCATCCTTTTCTTGGGAGACTCCTCAGTTTCTAAAGCGGGGGATCTCTTTACGAGTTCCAGGCCATGCCCTTCGGTCTCTTCTTAGCAGCATTCCTGCGGCACCGAGGGGTCCGGGCGTAACCCCACCCAGATGGCAGCCTGACTGAAACCCCTCCAGGGCGGAGGGGGACGGTCCAGAGTTCTGGCCCTCTGGGTTGCTCTCAGGCGGGTCTCCTTTCTAATGGAGCCATGTTGGAACTTGTGTCTAAGCGGGTGATCCTTTCTTTGGGACAAAGCTTGACTCTTGAGTCTGAGCTCGGCTCCCGGCGGACAAGGCCAAGGTTCTTCCTCCCTTACCTAGTCATGTCTGACTGGACAATTGTGCCCTGCCCGGGACTTCCTGCACCTCCTGGGCCTTGGCGGCGGCCTGCACCAGCGTGGTCTGTTTGGATCTGCTGGTCCATGCGTCCCCTTAATGGGGGCTGGCCAGCCAGCGGTCACAACGCTGCAATCCTTTGGACCAGTCCGTGACAACAGCCCAGGGGTTGGGGAACGCTCTCCTTCAGACCATTCCAGCTCATCTGCAGGAGAACATCCCGTTCATCCGCCCCGAGTCGACCGTCTTCTCCGACCGATGCATCTCGGATGGGTGGGGGTGCCCATCAAGGAGAACCAAGAGTGCACCGCCTCTGGTCCTCTCGGGAGTCCCTGGCGTCTTTCCAACCTGCTGGAGCCCAGGCGGGTGCCTGCTTAGCCGCACCGCCGCCTCCATCTGTGTGGGGTCTAGTGGTTTAGGTCCAGGCAGACAATACCACGACCATGTGCTACCTAACCGCCGGGTCGGATGAGCCCCTTGCCTCTGCGTAGGGAGGTTCTCCGCATTGGGTCTTTCGCGCAGCTGGGAGGCTGTTTCCTAGCCATTTCGATGGCAGGAGCCTCCAGCACCCTGGCCGATGCCCTAAGCCGGATAAGGGCTGCGCCTCACGAGTGGTCTCCCTGCCAGAGGTAGCACACGATCTTTCTCCCTCTAGGTCACACCTCGGGCAGACCTTTGTTTTCTCCTCCAGGGAGAATTCGAGGCAGAGACTGTCTCATGCCCACCCCCTCAGCACGGTTCGCTGTAGGGGATGCCTTTGAGGCCACGGACCCCGGGCCTCTTCTACATCTCTCCCCCCATTTCCCTTGACCCACAGGCAAGGCGAGGAAGAACTAGGCGTAGGTGATTCTGGTAGCCCCAGACTGGTTTTACCAACTCTGGTATCCAGCTCTCCTCAGTCTCAGCCCCAGGCTCCCGAGGCGGCTTCCAGCCCACCCGGTCCTGATCTCTGTTATTAGGGGAAGGTACTCCATCTGGACCTTCAATCCCTGCACCTGATGGCCTGGTCCCTGTGCGGCTAGTGGCCAGGCCTTGGCTCTTCCGGCAAGGTCCTCGACGTTGTTGAGGCGTCCTGCCAGGAGTCTACCAGATATGCTACGCCTTCAAATGGAAAAATTCTCCATTTGGTGTTAGGATAGTGCCTGGTCCCCTCTCCTGTTCCTCGGCGAGCATTCCGGACTACCTGTGGTCCATTCTTCTTCTTGAATGAGGGCTTCGGTCGACGACCCTTAAGGTGCTCCTGTTTGCCACTCCTGTCTTCCGAGCATGGGCCAGAAGGTAATCGGTGGCGCAGGAAAGGTGGTCTGGCGCTTTCCAAGGCCTTGATCACATTTCCCCTCCAGGGAGAGTATCCCCATCTCTGTGGGATCTTACGCTGGTATGGGCTTAGCTCACGGGCAAGCCGTTCCAACCTTTGCACAGGTGTGATTTTCCCCCACCTGTTGTGGAAGAACACCTTCTTGGGGGCTACCACGCCAACTAGAAGGCCGGGAGAGTTCCAGGCGTTCCTTTGAATCTCCCAATCTGGTCTTCCACAGGGACAAGGTTGTCCTTCGCCCCACCCGGAGTTCCTTCCATAGGCGGTGGTGGAGTTTTTGTTTCCCTAACCGGGTATTGTCTCTGCCGTGGTTCAACCCCATTCACACCTCGGAGGCTGCATATAGGATCCATTGGGACCCTAATTTTGCGCTTGCCTTCCCAAGGAGCGTAGGGCTGAAGTTCGGGAGAGGTTCGCCAGCTGTTTGTCATCTACGCTGAAGCCGCACCTGGCAGATCTGCAGCCAAGCAGACGACGAGTGGGTGGGTCACCTCCTGCATAGATCTCCGCTATAGGTGGGTGGGCATGGAGCCTCCCAGAGGGATAAGTGCTCATTTTACCCGCCTTTCCACTGCATCGGTGGCTGCTTCCGAGGATACCCCTGTCCAGGATATCCGTAGGGCTCCTACCTGGAAGCTGGCATATACCGGTTTTACCCCCTTCCACATCGACCTTGGGTCACGCCGGGATGTTGGTCGGGGCCTCGGTTCTCCAGTCTTTATTCCTAAGTAGGGGGTGTGCGCCTTGCCTCCCTCCTCCCAGAGAACTGCTAGGAGTCTGCCAGAAAGTGTGGATGAACAACATATCCATGTCCCTAGAAATACAGGTTTCTCACCTGTAACAGGAGTTCTAGGAATGGTATATTGTTGTTCATCCTGACTCCCTTAACCTCCAGCTCGGCACAAGCCTGGCTTCCAGCGGCTAGATCTGGCGCCATGGGGCGGAGCTGAGAGTTTTACCACCCGGGTGGGTGGGAAGAGCCAGCTTGAAGACCTTCCGGCAAGATTTAAAGCAGCAAGGAACCTGCCAGAAAGTGTGGATGAACAACATATACCATTCCTAGAACTCCTGTTACAGGTGAGTAACCTGTATTTTTTTTCTCTCTCACTTGTTTTCTCTCCTGGCAAACAGAACTGAAGAAGGGAGGGGGCAGCATTGGTTACTGCCAACTCATGACCACAATGTCACTATATTGGTCCCATAGGCTGCAAAAGACTTTGCTCCAGCTGGGTCCTAGCACCTCCGGCTTAGACCCAAAAGTGTGACTAAATGGTGAACATATTCTGGAAGATCAACAGTTACAGTGAGTATGTCATTTTTCATTTTTTGAGTAGACTTTTCAGTTTGGACCACAAGTAAATTTTAGCACCCAACTTTGGCTTCAGGTGTTACATGCATCCCCCATGACACATGCTTGATGTGTCTGGGCCTCCAGATTATATCAGGATATATGCAAAGTGCAAGACCAGTGTCTGCCACAAGCACCAACGCTCCAAGCCTTTAAAGAGAAAGGTTAAGGCTGCAAAAGGCCAGGGCTTAATGACTCGAAGAGTATTTTTTGAAGTACTCATCGACATCCCCCAAATCATTCTGCCTGACCCATAATTTTCAGCTGTGATGCTGTGATTTTGCTCAGTCCTTACTCTTCTGGAGAGATTTGAGGAGGACGTGCAGCCCTGAACCCTTACAGTTCAGCTGACTCGGTTAAGGTTGTTCCTCTTGTTAAGGTGTCCCTTCCTGTGAAGCTGTCACAGGAAGATTTGTCCCTCGGGTAGTCGTCTTGTGAGAGGTTAGAATGGGAATGTGATGCTGGCCCACCGGAGCAGAGGTTGGATTTCTGCCTGTGACGCCGATGACCCAGGTTTGGGAATGAACACTGGAGTGTGAGGGCCAGCCAGGGGAGAAGGATCAAGCTTCCTGGGGACTGCTGTTCTTCTCCAGGGGGAAGGGAAGAGTGTCCGGTGTTTTATAGATGCCTGATGAAGGTACTGCCATGACCAGCGCCATCACGTTAGGGGACTGGTGGACACGGGACATTATTTCACATCCCCACTCCCAGGGAGTAAGCATTGAAAAAAAAAAAAAAAAAAAACTGGCCCCCCGGCATGACGACATGCGCTACCTCACCATCCACTGCCTCTGATGTCTGCCGGGGGGGGTCCCGCTCCTGTGGCACCGACCCAGGGGGTAAGCTGGGGCATACCAACAGTGTTCTTTGGAGTGGGATCCCCCAGTGGCCCCACCCAGGGAGGCAAGCCTGGGCATTGGGGCAACGGGTTGAGCAGGTCCAAGGATAGGGGGAACCAGACAAAAAAAAAAGAATGGGGACGTGACTGCGGGCTGGTCTTTAGGCCACAGTCCAGAATCCAGCCTTGGTAAGAGGGACTCTCACAGCTGATCTGCTTCTCATGACACCCAGTTTCCCCAGTGCACCTCCCCATAACATCCACCAACAAAACCAGACAGAAAGCTTCATCGCTTACTGTCTTGATCTTTGACAAACCCAGGTTGATCATCCAGCTCTTCAAGTAGCAAGTCCTTGAGTTGTGCTGATTACTGCTGACATTGGAAACCACAGGGTAAGAGGATGAAGGGGCCCAAGCACAAGAGGGACTATCATAAGCACAGTAGATACTCCCAGTAGTCTGATCATCACTTGCAGAGTCAGCAACTCTTTCACAAGACCAAGTGGAATAAACTCTGGAGATCATAGAATCGTAGAAATTTGTTAGCAGAAAAGGACACCATTGGCCCATCTAGTCTGTGCTTGTTCCCTCCCCATAGGTAGCCCTGACTCTACCATCCTACACCCCACTATTGTGTCCTTCCCCTTCCCCTTCTAGATTCCTGGTCCCTCTTTCTCATCAAGTATCCATCACTCCCCCTCTTTTTTAAACCCATGTAGTTATCCCATGCACGCTTGAATCTCCCCACTGTTGATGCCTTAACCACCCCCTTTGGTAGCCCATTCCAGGAATGATAGCCAACCGCCTTCAGATACCATCCAAGAAGTCACACATTCAGTCCTGTCTAAGACCTTCCAGGCACATCTTCCTTGTCTGCCTCCTCCTGAGACTTCACCATTTCAACCTCGGGCCCATGTTTAATTAACTCTAGCCTTGTCTTTGGTGCCCTCCAGCTCTTGCCTCGGATGGCAGGAGGTTTACTGTTCACTGGGTTGTTCTCAGTCAGACATGATGAGTAATGTATCAACTCCCATAACATCTGTTCTTAACCCATCTCACCAGGGAAAGTCACAGCACACTCCTCAGTCACCAGTTGGTCTGTTTTACAGGTGGAGACCAACCTGATGATGCATAGTCCTTCATCAGTGATGAGAAAGGAGTGGATGGTATGGGATCAGGTGCCTTCTCTGAGGAATTGAAATATTTCTTGCACCTCCTCAAGTGTGTCTCCAATTCCTTGGATGTCTCCACTTGAGGTGGAAAGCACTGGGAAGTATAGGTATTTGTAGATCTTATAGAAGGAAATGTTTATCTTACAGATCTTGCTTCCTAGCCCTTCTAATCAATGATGCCATGTTGGAACAGTAAAGGTGGTGTGGTATCATTGCACCTCGGCTGGTTCCACCTCTCAGTGAGGGGATGTTTAACTGCCACCCCCACCACCACCACCACCACTCTGACGGAATCAAGGCCTTTACTTAGCATCCTGCAGTTGCAGGGCTGATGGTCAGTGCAGTGCAAAAGCATGACTCCTGGTGTTCCTCTTTCCTACCCTCCTAGTTAGTAGTCTGTGCATTTCAACTCATGGGCCAGATGCATTTTTAAGGTGGATGCCCTCATTATACATCAGTTAACTACTCAGCATTTTGTAATCATTGCTCCCATGCCCTGTGGAAATTGGCCATGGACATTAGGGACATCCTTCCTGAGGAGCATCAGGAGGTGGTGCCCCTACATACTGATTGCTGCATGGCTCCACCCAATCGTCACCTGCAGTTAGCCATGGACCAGGTGAATGTTTCCTCTCTAAGTGAGGCTGTGGGTGTTTTTCTCTTGACACGCAGTTGGTTGTGCCCCCGATCCTGCACCATGTTATGATTTTCTTTTGATGGATATATGTAATTTGGGTCACTGGTAGAAGTTGTGCTGAAGGATCTTGATGCTTCCATCAAGACAGTGAAGTCTGTTCTCCCTTTGTTGTCTTCCATCAACAGCAGGTGCCTCACACATGAGGGGCAGACTGCTCTTTGTCTTCCTTTCATTGCAGAAGTTATGGGACATGTTGAAATCCTGTAGAACAACTGCTTTAGCCAAGGCAAGGGTGGCAATCATGGAGGCTCCAGTATCGATAAAATGGTAGATCAACCTGATACTTCCTAAGTGGTGTAATTAGGGTGGTGTCTGCTGCCTGCATTTGTCCTTCCTTGATCTCCCTTTTAGGGCCATCTGGCACATTTTCTGCCACAGTGGTTGGAGACGGAACATGACTGTTGGGTGTTAAAGATGCTGAAGATCATAAGCCTTGGCTTTCTTAGACTTTGTGTCAAGGCCACCCCAGCTGACTTGAATTTTGAGGTGTGTGGATTTACCTAATCACCCATCAGTACTTCAGGAAGAGGTTGCTTAGTGTCTTTGACTAAAAGCCATTAATCACGTTCCCCTGGCCAACATCTGTTGGGAGTATATATATTGCTATTTTCTGATCACAAAATGGAAAGGTGGCTGGCTGGCACCCTGTCCTTGTCTTGCATAGTTTGACCCAGTTAATCAGATGACAAAAGTTCTGGGCAGCAACATTGGGTCATGTCATTCCCCCGCTGGAATAAGGGTATTGGTTTTGCAACTTGGATCTGAAGGATGCACATTGTTGCAATCTGGTGTGATGTTCCTTGTGGTGATTTCTCTGTTTTTGATTGTAGAATGACCTCTTTTAGTTCTAAGTGATGCTGTTTAGTCTCTCCTCAGCACCCCTTGTTTTCCTAAAAGTTACAGCACCATTGGCTGCTTGTCTTCAGTGACAGGGGAATCTGTTTTCCCTTGTCTGGATGATTGGCTAGTATAAGGCCAATCACCTGAGAAAGTGCAGTCTGATTTCTAGGTGGCTGTGGAGACCATCTCCAGCGTTCTCAACCAGGAAAAGTCACTGCTGTTCTTGACTCAAGGTGTGCAATTTGTTGGTACATAGCTTGACTCCTGAGAGGTTTGAGCCTAGCTTCTATTCATAACTGATACTAAATGTGGGACATCCTACGTATAGGGCTGATGGCGTTGCTGATGTTCATTATCCCTTGGGGATGACTTCAGGTGTGATCTGTTCTGTGGGAATTTAAGACTCAGTGGTCCCAGAGGTGAGTGGCCTTCTTCCACGTGGTCATGGTTACCTAGACCATGATCCATTTGATTGCCTTGTGATAGGTTCCAGAGCACTTCTGTGAAGGGGATACCTTCACCCAGCTGAATCAAACGCTGGTCCTCATGACTAGTGTCTTGCCCCTGTACTGGGGAACTCATCTGGGGTACTTGCAGGCACACAGGATATCATCTCTAAAGTATACTGTGACAAAAGCGGAGTCCTAAATATGACTATCAGAAGTTCACCATAATATCACTAGCTAATGGCAGTCCATTTTGGGTAGCTGATACTTGGTACTTGGTAGGTAAGGACCAAAAGGGGCTGTAGCCCATCGGGATTGTCCCCACATTTGTGGGCCATTGGGTCCAATAAGTTTAGGTAAAGAGCCACGTGTCAAGATGTCTTTTTTAAACATGGTTAAGTTGTTACAGTCCACTAGCTCTTGAGGGAACTTATTCCATAGTTGAGGAGCCCTAATGGTGTAGAAGTGCAATCTTTTATTAGTATTTGCTTTTTCTATGTATGTATGTATGTATGTATGTATGTGTGTATGTATTTATTTATTAAATTTTGGTGACCGGGTAGAACCACTGAGCCCCGAAGGTCCCTTTTTCAGGGGGCGACCCGGGATAACAATACAAGTTATAAGAAAGAACAAGGACATAAGGAACATTTGAGGCATAGTGAGTTACATCATGAGGTGGTTACAGTAAAGAAAAATAGTGGATTCAAGCATGGTTATGTAAAGCTATTATGTAACCTGGGAACAATTTTTCTTTGGGCATAAGTAAAGCCACATTGTTGATCGAAGTAAGGGACTGGAGGATTTTATATAGTAGTAGGTCCCCTCCGTCACATCTGGATTTAAGTGAGTAGAGCCCTGTTCTCTTTAGCCCATTGTCATAAGCGATGTGTGTTAGATATGGGACCGTCCTTGTTGCCCTATGTTGGATTTGTTCAATCTTGTTAATATCCTTTACCAGGTATGGGCTCCAAAAGGGTGATCTGTTGTCTGAATATGGTTGCATATGGGATCTGTAAAGGGTGATAATGCATTCTTCACATTTGGAGACAAAGATTTATATGTCTGATCAAAGCATTTGAAAGGTTAGCCACTTTGTTGCAATGGTTAGAAAAGGAAAGTTTACTATTTACAGTAATACCCAGGTCTTTTTCTTCGGTGGAATCCTTTAAGATGTTTAATTTATATGGCTGTTTAGGGTTGTTTTTTCCTAAGTGGAGTACTGCACATTTTTGGATTTTGAGACATTGCGTTTTCTTCTGCTCAGTTTTCGATAACTGCAAGGTCAGATTGTAAAGTGGACAGATTAGTTGGACAGTTGGCTTTGTCCCCCAGTTTAGTATCATCAGCAAATTTGGATAGAGTGTTTGGGCTGATTTTCTTGTCACTTGTAAAGATGTTAAATATTGTGGGTCCCAGCACCGAGCCCTGTGGGATCCCGCTGGTGACCTCTCCGACGTCAGATAGTATTCCATTTATTTTCACCCTCTGTGACCTTCCCCTAAGCCAACTGTCAACCCATTTAATTAAAGTAGTAGAGAATCCCAGTTGTAGCAGTTTATTTAATAGTATGATTTGTGTTACCTTATCAAACGCTTTGCTGTAATCTAAAAGGATGACGTCCATGGGGTGTTTGAGTCCAGCCCTATACTAATAAAGCTATAAAAAGCGATAAGATTAGTTGTGCATGAGTGGCCTTGTTTGAATCCATGTTGTGATGAATCTGAAATATTTAGGGATTTGGATTCTGTTTCAATCAGGTTTTTAATAATTTTCTCCATACGTTTACAGGGGATTGAAGTAAGGCTAATGGGGTGGTATTTTTTTTTTATTTTTGAATAATTTCCTTTCTTAAAGATGGGTGTAGCAGTTGTACGCCAATCAGAGGGGACAGTAGATTCCTGGAGAGAATGATTTAAAATGATGGCTAATGGGAGGGCTAGTGCATCGGATGCTGCCGTTACGAATTCTGGATGCAGTTTGTCAGGTCCTGGACTAGTGGTTTTATGTAGTGTGCGGAGTACTTTTACGGTATCGAAAATAGTGATTATGTAGTCAATGTGAGTACTATTATAGCCCATAGGATTTTTTGGCATATCTTTAGAAAAAAATGAGAAAAAGTAGTTGTTGAAGGTGTCAGCAGTGTCTTTATCAGAAATAAGTGGCGAGTTGTTACTTATTATTGGGCCTGTTGATCTGTTGCTGCCTTTCTTTTGTTCAGGTAAGAAAATAATGACCTATTGCAATCTTTTGAGTGGGCTCTTTTGAATTCCAAGTTTCTTTTGGCCAGTAAAATTTTTTTTTTTTTTTTTAGTCTTTAACTGCCTCCCTATATATATGTAGTGTCCTGTCTTTTTCAGTAGAGGGGCATGTTTGTAAACTAAGAAAAAGTTTTCTTTTTCATGAAATTTGTTTTTTGGTATTTTTGTTAAACCATTGGTGGATTTTACTTTTTTTGTTGTATTTGATTTTAGTAGGAATATACCGGTTTTCCAGATGTAATATTTGTGTTTTTAGGTAGTCCCATGCTTCTTCGAGATGGAGCGGGGCTAGTATAGTTTCCCAAGGAGTGTTTATTAGGTGATTGTTTATTGCTATGAACTTGCCTTTTTTGTATTGTTTAAGTTGTAACTGGTTATTAGATGGTTGGTAGTTGTATAGCAATTGGAAGTAAATGGACATATGGTCACTAATTCCCAACGGGTCCTGAATGATCATTTTTGAGATATTATGTTCCATATTAGTTCAAATAAGGTCCAGTATGTTAAGGCCTCATGTGGGTTCCTTTATAAGCTGTTCAAGGCCAAGGTCAGTGATGGCGGACGTCAGGGTTTTCTCGTGTTGTGTACTGCCCATCAAGGAATTCCAGTTTATTGTGGGCATGTTGAAGTCACCCAGAATGAGAACATTACCTTTATTAGCTAAGTGTTTAATATCGGACACCAATAAGTTGGTGTACTCTAGATCAGCAGAGGTAGTCGGTAGCAAGTGCCAGTGAGGGTTTGGGGGAGGCCTTTTATTTGTATATTGACCCAGATACTTTCAGTCTGAGTAGAGTAAGGCACTTTGAAGGAGGAGATGTAATTTCTCACATATAGGCAGACGCCACCACCTATTTTATTGGTACGATCTTTGCAGTAGAGTTTATAGCCAGGTAGTTCTTAGCCATAGTGTATCTGAATTCCTTCATGTTTCAGTAATAGCTATTATTCCAAGTTGTAACTTATGTGCTTTTAATTCAAGTTCTGCCATTTTGGTAGTATTTAGTGACCTAGCATTTAATGATAGAATGTTACAAACATTTTGATTTATAGGTGGGGTAGTTATTGTTGATGTCAGAGACTTGGGCAATATCCCATTCTCCCCCTAGATTTAAGTTTAAACAGTTTTGTATGAAAGAGGATACTTTTCTTCCTAGTAATAGGTTTTCCCCTTCTGCTCAAATGGAGACTGTCCCAGTAGAAGAAAGAGGGCCTTTCGTGAAAATCTTCCCAGTGAGTCAGGCATATGATGTTTTGCGTAACCATTCATTCATTGCTTTTATTTTGTGAGTAATGTAGTATGCTGCTCTTGGGACTGGGAGGATTTCGGAGAAACAGACATTCAAACAACATGAAGTCTTGCTGTATTCAGACATAACGCAGTTAGCCCCAGCACTTGAACTGCCCCGGGGAGGAAAGAGTTAGCTGTATGCGGAAGCATAGACTGTTGAGCTCGAGCTCGGTTTTCAAACCTCTGTCTGTGGTACTTCTCAGTGTAACCGTCAGTTTTAGGGACATGGATATGTTGTTCATCCACACTATCTGGCAGGTTCCTTGCCACTTTAAATCTTGCCAGAAGGTCTTCAAGCTGGCTCCTCCCACCCACCCGGGTGGTAAAACTCTCAGCTCCGCCCCATGACGCCAGCTCTTCCTTACCGCTTGGAAGCTCCGGTTCCCTCCTTAACGCTCTGCATGATAGACTGGATCCTAACTCTTCGGTTCGTCCGAACTTCATTTAAAATTTTCAAGACTTCGGTCCTCCTTTTCCCTCGTGGCTGCAATGGACAAATCGACTCCCGGTTTTTGGCGGTGCTCTTGTGGGCAGAAGATGTCCAGGACAGATCCGCACTCCACGTGCGTCTACTGCCTCGGCCTAGAACACGACCTACAGGCCTGCGAGTCATGCTGTTCGTTCTCAGCCAATGTCTTGGAGGACCGCTCTTGTGCAGTTGAGCTGCGCCCGAGAAGTGCTATCCGCCGGTAAAGTCGAAAAGGCCCATTGGGCGGTTATCATGGCAGCTGGCTCAGCTGAGCAGCTCAAGCAGATGATCGCCTCGAGGAGGAGGTATGCCCAGGTCAAGATCATCCTCCTCCCCTTGGTCGCGGCATTTATCCCACTCCCTTTGGGTACCTCGTATTCTGCTTCGTTCAAGAAGCTTTTCCAGTCCCTTTCCACGAAGGGAGAGGGACCACTGGGACATTCCTCTCGGTCCAAAAAGAAGGATTCCAAGGGTAAGTCCCATCATTGGCGTTCGCGGGAGCGGGAGAGGTCCCCTTCCCCGGACAGCCGACCTTGCGGCTAAGGCGGCTGGCTTCACGGCGTCCCCGTCAGGTCAGCCACTGAGAATCTGGCCGATGTGCTGTTTGTGATTTTCCCACCCGCTTGGATTAATTGTCGCACTGCGAAGCCGACAACCTGTCTTCTCTGGTCTCTCTGGGGAAACCGAGATCTGCCTGCGCTCGTGCAGCAGTCCCCGGTTAAGGTGTCCGAGCCGAGGGAAGAGTGGGTGTCCCCCGCCCTCTCAGGCCCGTCCTCGGACACACAGAGGATCTCGGTCTTGGTCTCGGACCTCTTCTCGGTCCAGCCGATCTCGCCGACATTGGCGGTCTTGGTCTCGGCACCGAGGTAAGCGGTGACGCCGCTCATCCTCGACTTCCTCCTCGGAAGAGGAGAGGCTTCGGCGCAAATTGCACTGGCGCTGCGAGGAACTGATGTGGCAGCAGTTACTTTTGTCCGGGAGCAAGTCGACACCGATGCCTTCCCCGGCCATCAAGTGGCTGTCACCTGAACGGCTGAAACAGCCTCTCACTGCAGTCAAGATGCCCAAGCCTGGGCCGGTTGTTCGGCTGAAACCTGCTGCCCCACTGATTGTGGTGGAACTTCCGTCTACACAACTGAAATCGGGGGTGCCGACCAAGGACTCTCGGTCGGGTCAAGGCCTGCCCCACAGGTTGTCGGTCACCCTCACTCACGACCGTCCTCGGCAGGTGGAGGGTGGCTCAGGCCCTAGGCAGCTCTTCGCGGACTCCTCGGAGTCTGACGATGACTCCTTCCTGTTCTCCAGGCCGGTTGACCTGGAGTCCTCCGGGGGCCTGTCACTGGATGAAAGCCAATCGTCCTTTATGGGTCTGCTTCAGCTCATCTCGGAATCCACTGGGATGCAGCTCGAGCCCGTATCCAAACGGGCCAAGTATACCTTGACGGAGATACTGGACCGAGGGGATTCACCCACGGAGGCCTTTCCGGTGGCTGAGGCCATTGTCGGCCCAGCCTTGGAGCTTTGGCAGCGGCCTGCATCCTGTCCTGTGCCCTTGGCCAGGATGGCCAGGAAATATGCGTCTACTGGCTTTTTGCTCTGGCCAGAGCACTTTCTGCCGAGGGGCTGGTCACCGACATGCTTGTCGTGTCTGGAATTAGGATGTGACAAGCCCCAACAAGGAGTTCAAAGTGGACTATTCGTGCATGACGTTGCACTCCTCTGTTGGCCTCCCACAGGCCAGCTCGCCGCGTTGATGGCACACCTCCCACGCCCTCATGGGCTCCCCTGGATGAGGTGATCCTGATTTCCTCGCCGACCTGCAGACCACGGTCTGGCAGGTTCAGGACCAGGGTAGGCAGTGGCGGCAGCAGCTCCAAGCAGCTCTGGTCATAGGGGACTCCTGTGCCAGATCGGTTAGTCCACTCTGGCCATGTGCCGCAGAGCATGGCTGAGGATATCCACCTTCACGGCGGAAAGGCTACCCAGCTGGCTGGATCGCCCTTCTTGGGACCGACTCTTGGCCCTGGAGTGGAAGGTCACCTCAGTGGATCGAAAGTCCAATGCCACTCTGACTCTGTCACCTCCGCCCAGAAGGACAAAGGCCGACGGCAGCAGCACAAGCCCTTTCGCCTTCTGCACCGTGCGCACATCTGGCCCAACAGCACCAGCACCAGGGCCAGCAGGTTTGGCACTGGCCCATATCCCAAACCCAAGCCTGCGGCTTCCTCCAATAGGAAGAGGAGGTAAAGGCCCAGGATGTCCTCCTCCCAGCCTGCCCAGTGACGGTTGAGGGGTCTCCCCAGCCCCTTGCCCCTGGCTTCTTCGTGCACTCGCCACTTCCTTTCCACCTGGTCCGCTGTCACCACGGACCGCTGGGTGTTGGAGGTGGTAGGAAAGGGCATGCCTCGAGTTCGAAAGCAGGCTCCACTGCTTTGAGTTGTCGCCCCTGGGGACCACGGGTCCGCAGTCTTGCTGTTGGCCCGCCGAGCTGATATTGTCCTGCTCCCTCGAGAGGAGGTGATCAGGAAGGTATGGATCCCTCCTCCAGACCGGGTTTGTGTCCGGGTATTTTCTGGTCCCAAAACGGATAGGGTCTGTGCCCCATTCTAATTCCTGTACAACCTGAACAGGTTCCTAAGGTCTCGACCTTCAGAATGGTCACTCTGGCTCAGATAATCCCATCTCTGGAATGAGGCGCAGGTTCTGTTCCTGGACCCCAGGACACTCTCTTTCACGTCCCAACTGGTCCTGTCTATCAGAGATCCTCCACTTCAGAGCCGAGGGATCCTTCATGTTCTCGGCAATGCCCTCTCGGCCTCCCTAGCTCCCAGGGTCTTCACCAAATGCATGGTGGTGACAGTATCTTCATGGGATGCCAAAGGGTCCGTGTACCTCACCTGACGACTGCTGATTGCAGCCCTCCAGAGCGGAGGTGGAGCGTCCAGAGATCTGGCCTCCAGGTTTGTCTCAGATTGGCCTCCTCCTCAGGGAGTGCTGTTGGAATCTGCACAAAGCAGGTGATACATTTCCATTGGGCAGAGCTCGACTCTCTCGAGCCAGAGCATGGCTCCCGGGGGACAGGGCTGAGGTTCTTTCCTCCTTTACCCAATTATTTCAGGTTGGGCAATCGCGCCCTTCCCGGGACTTCCTGCGCCTCATGGCAGCCTGCACCAGCGTGGTCCGTTGGGTCTGCTGGTACATGCATCCTTCAATGGGACTGGCCAGTTAGTGGTCATAGCGCCTGATCCGCTGGACAGCTAGTGACAGTGACCCAGGGATGTGAACGCCTTCAGTGGTGGACCGCCTCGGACATCTGCTGGAGGGCATCCTCATTTGTCCGCCTCAGCCGACGGTCCTCTATCTCCGATGCCTCTCTGTTGGGTGGGGGCACAGAGTGCATGGCTCTGGTCCTCGGGAGTCGCTGGCCTTCATCAACCTGTTGGAGCTTTGAGCGGTTCGTCTAGTCTCACCGCCTCGCCTGCTTTCTATGGGGTCGGAGTGGTTCAGGTCCAGACAGACACTACCAACCATGTACTACCCTCTAAACTCGCCAGGGCGAGACGCTCCATGCCTTTGTGCAGGAAGCTTCCGATATGGTCCTCATGCGAGCCTGGAGGCGGATCTCCTCGCCATTCGCGTGCAGGAGCCTCCACACCCTGGCCGATGCCCTAAGCCGGATAGGGGCCATGCCTCACTTCGTTGTCTCTCCTGCCGAGGTAGTACAAGATCTTCTCCCACTGGGCATGCCTCAGGCGCCCTTGTTTACCTCCAGGAGAAATGCGGTGAGACTGTTTGCCCGCCTCAGCAGGCTCGGTGCAGTGGGGATGCCTTCTCAAGGCCGTGGACCCTGGTACTCTTCTACGCCTTTCCCCATTTCCCTTGATCTACAAGGTGCTTCTCACGAGGAGGACAAGGCACAGGTGATTCTGGTAGCCCCAGACTGGCCCTGTCAGTTCTGGTATCCAGATCTCCTCAGTCTCAGCTCCAGGCTCCCCAGGCGGCTTCCAGCCTGCTCGGACCTGATCTCAGTCAATCAGGGGAAGGTATTCCATCCGGACCTTCAATCCCTGCACCGGACAGCCTGGTTCCTGAGTGGCTAGAGTTCCAGGCCTTGGGTCTTTCCGACGAGGTCCTCAATGTCGTTGAGGCGTCCTGTAAGGAGTCTACCAGAAAATGCTACTCCTTCAAATGGAAGAGATTCTCCATTTGGTGTCAGGGCAAGGGCCTGGACCCTTCCTCCTGTTCCTTGGCAAGCATTCTGGACTACCTGTGGTCCCTTTCTCAGCAAGGGCTTTGGTTGACGACCCTTAAGGTGCACCTTGCAGCACGGGCCAGAAAGCAGTCGGTGGCGCAGGAGAAGGTGGTCGGGCGCTTTCAAAGGTGGGCATTGATCACATATCCCCTCCGGTGCGATAACCTCCACCTCCGTGGGATCTACTGCTGTTATTGGCTTTGGGCAGGCCATTCGAACCAATGCACAGGTGCGACATCTTTCACCTGTCGTGGAAGACTTTCTTCTTGGTGGCTATCATGTCAGCCAGAAGGATGGGAGAGCACCAGGTGCTTTCCATCGAGTCTCCTTATCTGGTCTTCCACAGGGACAAGGTTGCCCTCCGTTCCCACCCGAAATTCCTTCCGAAGGTGGTGTCGGAGTTTCAACTTAACCAGGTGTTGACTCTGCCGGTGTTCTACCCCAATCACACCTCGGAGGCCGAATATAGGCTCCATACTCTGGACCCGAGAAGAGTGCTCGCTTATTATAAGGAGCGAACGCTTAGTTCGGGAGAGGTTCGCCAGCTGTTTGTCACCACGCTGAAGCCGCACCTGGCAGACCTGCAGCCAGGTGGATGATAGGCAGGTGGGGTCACCTGCATAGATCTCACAGGTTGGACGGGATGCGGAGCCCCAGAGGATATAAGAGCCTATTCTTACCCACCATACCGCTGCATCAGTAGCTGCTTCCAGGGACGCCCCTATCCAGGAAATCTGCAGGGCTGCTACCTGAGTCAGCACATACCTTCATCACCCATTACCACATCGACCTTTGGAGTCACGCCTGGGATGCTGGTTTTGGGGCCCGGTTCTCCAGTCTTTATTCTCTAAGTAGGGGGTGTCGCCTTGCCTCCCTCCTTCTGGAGGCTGCTAGAGTCTGCCCAGATAGTGTGGATGAACAACATATCCATGTCCCTAGAAATACAGGTTACTCAGGTCAGGAGTTCTAGGAATGGTATATGTTGTTCATCCACACGACCCTCCTGACCTCCCCGACTTTGACGCACAACCTGCTTCCAGTGGGCTAGGATCTGGCGTCAGGGGCGGAGCTAAGAGTTTTACCACCGGTGGGTGGAGGAGCCAGCTTGAAAGACCTTCCGCAAGATTTAAAGCGGTAAGTTACCTGCCAGATAGTGTGGATGAACAACATATACCATTCCTAGAACTCCTGTTACAGGTGAGTAACCTGTATATTCTTTACTCCGGCTAACAGTGAAGTCGCTCTGGAGATTTCCTCTGCTCGGTTCGGTAAAAGTAAAGCGTTCCATTTAAACCGTATCATTTTTTGTTATTTTCTGATTTCCAGCCTCTGTCTACGATACAGGTAGTGTGTAGATAGGTAGTGACTGTGTTTGATTCTGTGAAAAAGTGGAAATTGTTCTTTTCTTAGGTGTTGGTCCAGTTTGGAACAGACACATTCTGTTTAAATTTATTTCTGGGATTAGAGTGGTGTTCCAGTACCGATCGATTTCAAAAGAACCAAGGTTTTTTGCTAGTTCTTTTAAAAAGCCCTTGACACGGTTTGTAACCGACTGGTTCAAACAACATGAAGTCTTGCAATGTTATGACAATTGCAGTTTGTCCCACCATTAGAACTGCTCCGGAGGTGAAAGAGTTAACTTCCATGCCAGGCATGGAACTTAGAGCACGAGGTCGGTTAGAAAAGCTCTGTCTGGAATATTTCAAACTGAAACTGTCAAAGTCTTTACTCCACCTCACTGAACAGTCGCTCCGGAGATTCCTCCTACTGCTCGTTCATTTCTGGTTTAAAGAGTTTTCTCGTTAAATTCAACGCGTTATTATTATTTTAACCATAGAACCCGATCGGTTCAAGCTCTGTCTGTGGTATTGTAAGTAATAGAGAGGTTTATTTCTGTGTGGAACTTGTAAATGTTTATTGGTTGGTTTGAACCGCTCAGGTTGTTTTAAACTTTATTCTGAAGCATTTAAAAGCTATTTAGAGTGCGGTTCCCGGTTCTTATCGGTTCTAAAAACGGATTTCATTACGGTTTTTTCCACGACCCGTGAACGCACGTTGGGAACCGATAGGGTGTCTTGCCTGGCACCGCTTGGAAAAGGCAAGTTTTTGGTTAGGCTGGCATTATGTCTGAGAAACCCAAAAGAAAACCGGCCCACTGGGTTTCAACACTGTAGTGTCTGGGGAAGTCTTTGCCAAGGCTGACCCACACATCACATGTGTTTATTGTCTGGGGTTTGACCACCCCAATGCAGACTGCCAGATTTGCAAGAATTTTCCTGCAGCTACCCTAGATAAGAGAGCTGGTAGGCTCAGGGAACAGAGGCCAAAAGTCCGCTGACCCGATGGACCAGCCCGTTCGGTGCCAACCGAATCGAGGAGTGCCTCTGACCAGGGCGAGATTTCTCGGCAAACGTAAGCTGACTCAGAGGAGCCAGTTCCAGCAAAGAGAACTAGAAAATCAGCAGGTGGAGTCAAAATCTTTCTCCAACTGCTGCAGAGATCGCCAAAGCAATCCAAATTGTCCAGTCACTTTCCTCGAATTCCGGCCCAACCGCCACTATCTGGCAAAGGTCGTTCGGCCAGTTCCACCGTGTTCAAGAATATGATATAGAGGAGTTTTATGAACCCAGAGGGAGGGAGATGATTATGAACAGTGTGAATGTGACTTTGAAAGTCTGATGTGCCCATTGAACTGGACATCTCCCCAGACAGACCTTTAGAGAACCCCTCAGGCTTTCTGAGTCCCTCTCATTTTCTGTTTTATAAAAGTTGCTGAACCTCCAGCTTCCTTTGGAGGAAGCTGTGATGAGCAAGAGGAGCCTGACTTTGTAGAGATGATGGATATCCCAGAGTCCAGGAGAGTGTCTATTCTTTACATAAACTTTAGGAAACAAACAATAAAAATTTTAAAGCTCCTAATTCTGTGCCTCCTGTGGATAAAAGATGGACAGGAGGTACACTTTGTCAGGTCCTGCTAGAATTTCTTTTACAGCAATGCAGCCATGTTAGGGTAGTTCAGGCTGCAGCCTGTGATAAGGCTAATATTCCCTGGCTTGATATCCTCCGGTCAAGGACTCCAGGAAGATTGATGCCATGGCTAAAAACAATACATGGCAGTCCTTGGGACTCAGACAAGCAAATTATATGGCTTATGTTGCAAGATACCAGAAATCTAGATGGGATACTGTCATGTTTTTAGCCAAACAGGCCCCTGGCCAGCTTGCCAAGGAGCTGGAACAGGTGGCTGCTGATGGTATTGAGGCATCCAAGGTGCAATTCCATGCTGCAGTGGATTCTAATGATGTATGCCTAAAGTCATGGCTACATCTGTGGCTTTCGTGAGATTGGCTTGGCTCAGGTGTATTAGTCTGTCACAGGATACCCAGGCTAAGGCCATGGATTTTCTCTGGTGGGAAATTCTCTGTTTGGGGCAGAACAGAGAATTATATGAAGAAAATGGATAAATATAGAACCAGTTATAGAGTACACAAACCAAGGAACGGCAAGCCACCTCAGAGGTAGCTCCCTTAGGGGTAGAGGCCTTTCACAGACCTTTTACCAAACCCAGGCCTCCCTTCAGCTTACGCTCAGAGGGGTTCAGAGGGAGAGGCAGGGGCATGAGCAGGCTTGCTCCACCCTCAGCCTAAAGCCCTGCCAAACAGGCACCCTTATGGGATGCCCAGGGCCGGTTCTCCATTACCGTGGGGTAGGCTGGCTTACTGGCCCAGGACTGGGAGTCTTTAACATCAGACAAGTGGGTCCTGGAAGTAGTAAACCAGGGTCTGCTCTCAGCTCAAAATTTCCAAAGATGAGAACTCGATTTTTCCACCTCGCAAATCTTCTAGAGACTTTTGCTTTGGAAACAGAAGTCTCAACCTCCTGGCTCTCGGAGCTGTAGAAAGGGTTTCTCCCACACCAGGCAAGGGTCTGTACTCCAGGTACTTCCTGACCCCAAAAGACAGGGAGAATGGCGGCCCATCCTGACCCAAGATATCTGAACAAGCACCTTTAAAACCAAAATTCAAAATGGTGACTATGGGAATGATTTTATCCTCCCAAGGCCAGGGACTGGCTAGCTTCCCTGACCTCAAGGATGCCCACTTCCATGTTCTTATCAGAAGCTCCCACCGAAGTACCTCAGATTCGAACTGCCCTCAGGCCATTATCAGTTCAGAGCAATGCCCTTCTGCCTTACCTCTGCCCCAAGGTATTCACAAAATGCCTGGCAGTAGCAGTTGCTCATTTAAGAAGGCAAAAGATTGCCATCTTTCCCTACCTAGACGACTTATTGTGGGTCAGTCTCAGACCAGGTCAGATCACACCTGCAAGTTACCCAGCAGCTGCTTACCTCTCTGGGCTTTCTCTCCAATCTTCCAAAGTCAGTTCTGGAACCCGTCCAGGTACTCACTTTTACAGGTGCAGAACTGGACACAGCAGGCCAGAGCCTTCCTTCCCCAGAAAGGGTAAGGACCCCTGGTGGCCCTGGCCTCCTCCTTCACTCTGCAGGTCTCTCGACCAGCAAGGCATTTCCTGCAGCTCTTAGGACACATGGCTGCTTCCCACAGCTGTAGTGCAAGGAGCAAGATTTCAGATGAGGGACATTCAGTTCCATTTGAGAGCCTTTGGTCTCAAAGAAGAGATCCCCATCCAAGTTGATCCCAGTGACTCGAACCCTGATCCAGGCCCTCAGTGGTGGCGGATCAGAACAATCTGAGACAAGGGTTCCCTTCATCCTCTATCTCACTCCTTGACCCTTACTACAGATGCGTCCCTTTTGGGATGGGGAGCTCACATGGGCAATCTCTCCACCCAGGGATTGTGGTCCCTCAGGAATCTCTGCTTCACATCAATCTGTTGGAACTCAGAGCTGTTTTTCTAGCACTTCAGGTTTTTTCCTGCATCTGTTCAGAACAAAGTGGTACAGGTTAGAACAGACAACACCACTACAATGTGGTACATCAACAAACAAGGGGCACTCGGTCTTGACCTTGTGCACCGAGGCAATGAAGTTGTGGTCTCTGGCTTATTCCCTGAACACTTCCCTCATAGCAGTTCACCTCCCAGGCAAGGACAATGTCCTGCAGATGCTCTCAGCAGGATTTCCCAGGGCCATCACGATGGTCACTGGATCCCAGTACTGGGATAGTTTTGCCAGATGGGGCACCCTCAGATAGATCTTTTGCAGCCCCAGACAATCATCAACTTCCACTTTTGTTGCAGGCCTCCAGTGTTGGGCTCAGTCCCCCTGGATGCCTTTCTCCTCGATTGGGAAGGGAAGTTTATCTATGCCTTCCCCCCCTTCCCTCTCCTGTTCAAGGTGCTAGTCAAAATCAGATCTCAGCCCTGCAAGATGATTCTGATTGCTCCGGACTGGGCCAGGCAGCCCTGATACCCACTCCTTCTGTCCTTAGCAGTCCATCTTCCCCTGTGTCTCCCCAGGAACCACAATTTGTTAACCTGTGCCCAGGGGAGAGTTTGGTATCCGAATCTCAAATCCCTCAACCTCAAGGCATGGCTCTTGAGGAGTTAGTTTGCTGACCTACACCTTTCTCAAGGTGTTCTCGAAATCTTGAAAGCTTCTAGGAAGCCTTCCACTAGGTGGTTTTATAACCCAAATGGAAAAGGTTTTCCATATGGTGTTCTGGGAAGCATATTTCCGAATCTGCTGATTTTCCCACTGTTTTGGACTATATGGTCCATCTTAATTCTTTGGGACCCAGACCAGCAACCCTGAAAGTGCATTTGGCAGCTGTCTCTGCTTTTATTTCAGCAGGGAAGCCCTCTTCTCTTTCTGCTCACCCTGTATTTTCCAAGTTTTTCAGGGGATTGCTTCATACTATCCACCATTCAGGGACCCTGCCCCTGCCTGGGATCTTAATGTTTGCATTGCTCAGCTGATGCAACCTCCCTTTGAACCTCTGTCTTTGGCAGAGCTTAAGTACTTGACTTGGAAAACTGTGTTTCTAGTAGCCATCACTTCTGCCAGGCGCATAAGTGAGTTACAAGCTTTGTCAGTGGAGACTGACTTTATTTCCTTTTCACAGGATAAGGTAGTCCACAGGACTAACAGGAAGTTTTTGCCTAAGGTGGTTTCAGATTTCCACCTTAATCAATCTATTTCTCTTCCAGTGTTCTTCACTGACCATTCCTCTTCTGGTGAGAGGAGGTTGCACAGCTTAGATGTTAAGAGGGCCCTAAGTTACTACATAGAGCGTACCAAGGGTCACAGGTTTGACTCCCTCCAACTATTTATTTCTCACTTTTGGTGAGGTTGGGAAAGGGAAACCTGCCACTAAGAGATCCATTGCCAGGTGGATTGTCTCTTGTATCCAATTTTGCTATCAAAAACTGGATAAGGTTCCCCCTTCAGGCCTGAGGGCTCACTCTACCAGAGGTAGAGCTGTGTCTCTAGCTGCTGCCAGAGACATCCCTATCTTAGAGATATGTCAAGCAGCTACTTGGAAAACAGTACACACTTTCACCAAGCATTACTTCCTGGATATTCAGGCCAGGAGGGATGCTCGGTTTGGCACAGCCGTGCTTCAGGGCCTATTCCCTAAGTAGATTCTGTCCCTCCTCCATGGAGGTACTGCTTGTAGTTTGTAATTGTCATAATATAGCAAGACTTAATGTTGTTTGAAGAAAAATTACTCACCTTAGTAATGTTGTTTCTTCTATTGAGTCTTGCTATATTATGACCTCCCAGCCTGCCCCTCTCAGAACTTCTACTTTAGGTATGGGGTGGCAGTCCAGTGTTGGCACTTATTGATGCCCTTTATGTTTTCCACCCTTCTGTTTTGGGGTGTTTGGGTGTTGTGTTTTATTTTATCTTATCTTGTCTTATCTTTTTCTGGTCCCTGACTTGAGTCTTGGGCGCTAGCTAGGAAAATGTAGCACTTTAAGTAGCCAGTTGGCTAGTGTAGATTACAGTCATACAGAACCTTAGTGAGTTTTTCTCAGAAGATCTGACAGTTTCAGTTTGAAATATTCCAGACAGAGCTTTTCTAACCGAGCTCGTGCTCCAAGTTCCATGCCTGGCATGGAAGTTAACACTTTCACCTCCGGAGCAGTTCTAATGGTGGGACAAACTGCAATTGTCATAATATAGCAAGACTCCATTAGAAGAAACATTACTAAGGTGAGTAATTTTTTCTTATTGTATTACCTGGCTTGAAAGCTGCAGTAGGGTAATTTGTTAGGTTGGCCATGTCTGAGAAACCCAAGAAGAAAACCGGTCCCACTTGGTTTCAACACTGTACTGAGTGTGGGGAAGCCTTTGCTAAGGCTGACCCCCACCTCATCTGTGTTTGTTTGGGGTTTGACCACCTCAAGTCAGACTGCCAAATCTGTAAAAACTTTCCTAAATCCACTCTAGATAAAAGACTGAGTAGGCTGAAGGAAAGGGAGGCAGAGAAGTCTGTAGATCCTGATGGCCAGCCCGGTTTGGTTGCGGCCGAACCGGAGGATGTGCTTACTGACCTAGGCGATACCTCCTCAGGCAAAAGGAGAGCCAATCCCGAGGGGTCGGTTCTATCAAAAAAGAAGTGTAAGTCTGCCAGTTCAGATCTGGTATCGCACTCTCCAACCGCGGACGAAATAGCCAAAGCGATTAGCATTGTTCAGTCGCTTAGACTGGTTCCGTCCGAACCGGTACCGCCGGTTAGGCGTCAGTTCAGTCAGATCATTCTCCTCCAGATTATGATCCAGACGCTTTTTATGAGGAGTGGGAGGAAGACGAAGACTATCCCGAGGATGATGACGATGACCAGGGGGTCTGGATGTGCCCATTGAACTGGACATCTCCCCAGACAGGCCCTCGGGTGTCTCTCCTCCCAGGCTCTCTGAGTCCCCTTCACATTTTTTGTTCTACAAAAAGGTGGGAGAAACCCTGCAGCTTTCCTTGGTTGAAGCTGCAGAGGAGGATGAAGAGCCTGATTTTGTGGAAATGATGGACATCCCAGAGTCCAAAAGGCTATCTATCCCTTCATACATCCTTGGGGAAACAGACTACAATATTTTACAAACCCCTAATTCAGTACCTCCTGTGGATAAGAGAATGGACAGGAGGTATTTGTTATCAGGCTCAGCTGCGGAGTTCCTTTATAGTCATTGCAGCCAGTGACAGGGCTAACGTTCCTTTGGCTTCACACACCCCGGTTAAGGACTCCAGGAAAGTGGATGCCATGGCCAAAAAACAGTATTTGGTATCCTCTTTGGGTCTCAGGCAGGCTACTTATATGGCCTACACAGCCAGGTACCAGAAATCCAGATGGGATACGGTTCTGGAACTGGCTAAACAGGCCTCTCCCCAGCTAGCCAAGTTGCTGGAGGAGGTGGCTGCTGATGGAATTGAGGCATCCAAAATTCAATTCCATGCTGCTGTGGGCTCCAGTGATGTGGCATCTAGAGTCATGATTACATCTGTGTCTCTCAGGAGACATGCTTGGCTCATATGTACTACCCTTTCGCAGGATACCCAGACTAAGGCTATGGATTTTCCTGTAGTAGGTAACTCTCTGTTTGGGGAGCAGACAGAGGCTTACATGAAGAAAATGGATGAATACAGGACCACGTACAGGAGTGCACAGGCCAAGGAAAGACAAGCCACTCCGCACAAGCAGCAGTCTAGGAACAGGCTCTTTCAAAGGCCTTTTTACCAAGCCCAGGCCTCCTCTCCCTTCCCACAGAGGGGTTCTTCAGAGGGAGGGGCAGGAGGGGGATGAGCAGAGCTGCTCCCTCCTCCGCTCAGGCTAAGGCTCCTGCCAAGCAGACACCCTGATGTGTCAGCCCGGGTCGACTCCCCATTTCCAGTAGGAGGCAGGCTGGCTTACTACTTCCAGGCCTGGAAGTCTGTGACATCAGACAAGTGGGTCCTACAAGTAGTAAGCCAGGGACTGGCCCTCGGCTTCAAAACATTTCTAAAAAAAGAGGGCCTAGTCTTTTCCACCTGCATCACTCAGAAACCATTGCCCTAGAGGCAGAGGTTTCCTCTCTTTTAGCTCTCACAGCTATAGAGAAGGTTCCTACTCGGCACAAGGGAAAAGGACTGTACTCCAGGTACTTCCTTACTCCAAAGAAAACAGGGGAGTGGCGACCCATCCTAGACCTAAGGTATTTGAGCAAACACATTTCAAAGCCCAAATTCAAAATGGTAACTCTGGGAATAATCCTTCCCTCTCTAAGGCCAGGGGATTGGCTAGCATCTCTGGATCTCAAGGATGCTTACTTCTATATTCCTATCAGGTGCTCCCACAAAAAATACCTCGGGTTCGAGTTGCCTTCAGGCCATTACCAGTTCAGAGCTATGCCATTCGGCCTAACATCAGCTCCAATGGTGTTCACAAAATATGTTGCAGTAGTGGTGGCTCACCTCAGAAGACAAGGTATCACCATCTTCCCGTATCTGGATGACTGGCTCTTAGTGGGTCAGTCACCTTTACAGGTCAAGTCAGCTCTTCAGACTACCCAGGACCTACTCAGCTCCTTGGGGTTTCTTCCCAGTCTTCCAAAGTCTGTCCTCAAACCAGTTCAACCGCTCCCCTTTATAGGCATAGAGTTGGACACTGTACAAGCAAAAGCCTTCCTTCCCCTGGCAAGGGTGAAGGCCCTAGTAGATCTTGATTTCTCCTTTCGACCTCAGGTCTCCCGACCAGCAAGACAGTTCCTCCAGCTCCTGGGCCACATGGCAGCTTCCACGGCAGTGGTGCAGGGAGCAAGGTTCCAGATGAGGGGCATTCAGTTTCCTCTAAGGTCTTTTTGGTCTCAAAAGAAGGATTCACTTACCAAACAATTCCCAGTGACTCAGACTCTGGTCCAAGCTCTCCAGTGGTGGCGGGACCAGGACAACCTCAGACAAGGGGTTCCATTTCTCCCTCAAGTCCCATCAGTAGTTCTAACTATGGATGCTTCTCTCCTAGGGTGGGGAACCCACCTGGGAGCCCTGACAGCTTAAGGAGTCTGGTCCCCACAAGAGTCTCTCCTTCATATCAATCTCCTGGAATTCAGGGCAGTTTTCTTAGCCCTGCAGAGCTTCTTAGATTCAGTCAAGGGCAAGGTGGTCCAAGTCAGAATGGACAACACCACTACAATGTAGTACATCAACAAGCAGGGAGGCCCTCGGTCTTGTGCACAGAAGCCATGAAGCTGTGGTCTCTGGCCTATTCTCTTCAGACTTCTCTGGTAGCAGTTCACCTTCCTGGGAAGGAGAACATACTAGCAGATGCTCTGAGCAGAATATCACAGGGACACCACGAATGGTCCCTGGAACCTCACATACTGAAGGTCATCTTCTCCAGGTGGCGCACTACAGAGATAGATCGCTTTGCAGCCCCGGACAATCAACTTCCTCTGTTTTGTTGCCGACCTCCAGTCCTGGGGACGGTTCCCCGTGATGCTCTCAATTTGGACTGGAAGGACAGGTTTCTCTATGCCTTCCCTCCCTTCCCTCTGCTGCTCCAGATTGGGCCAGACAACCGTGGGATCCTCTACTGCTGTCCCTGTCAGTGTCACGTCCCCTATCTCTGCCCTGGACATACAGTCTCCTGTCCTCCTCCCAGGGGTGGATCTGATACCCCAATCTCCAGTCTCTCCATCTCAAGGCCTGGCTCTTGAACAGTTAGTATATGCAGCTCTACATCTTTCTCAGGGAGTCCTGCATATTCTGCAGGTCTCCAGGAAACCTTCCACTAGAAAAACTTACAACTCCAAATGGAAAAGGTTCAGTATTTGGTGCTCTGAGAAAGGCATTCTGCCTGATTCTGCAGACATTTCCACAACCTTAGACTATCTAGTTCATCTGAATGGTCTAGACCTTAGGCCTGCCACTCTGAAGTTTCATCTAGCAGCTGTCTCTGCATTCCTCTCAGCAGGGAAGGGCTCTTCCTTGGCATCTCATCCTGTTTTCAGAAAGTTTTTCAAAGGACCACACCTGGAGTACTGTGTGCAGTACTGGCGTCTGTATCTGAAGAGGGACATTAAGTTACTGGAGGGGGTGCAACGCAGAGCGACAAAGATGATCAAGGGGCTGGGGGACTTATCATACGAGAGGAGGTTGAAGGAGTTGAACATGTACTCACTGGAGGAGAGGAGAGACAGGGGTGACATGATTGAAACCTTTAAATACATGAAAGGAATAAACAAGACTGGTACAGAGGGGCTGTTCAAAGTAAGGGAGGGGAGGGCCACCAGAGGTCATGATATGAGACTGGAGCGAGGAAGGTTCAGGAGGGAGATGAGGAGACACTCTTTTACAGAGAGGGTGGTGGCTGGGTGGAATGCGTTACCTGCTGAAGTGGTATGCAGTAGAACAGTGGACTGCTTCAAACGAGGATGGAACAGGACAAGGGGGAGGGTTAATGAAGGGGAAGGGTAGAAGGGAGGGGCAGCTGCAGAATAAGGGGTGCTAGCTGCACATTCGAGCAGACTTGATAGACCTCTAGGCCTTTATCTGCTGGCAACTTTCGTATGTTCATAAAGGACTGGTTCGCATTAACCCTCCCTTTAGGGAGCCCACTCCGTCTTGGGGATCTTAATGTCTGCATAGCTCAGCTTATGCAGCCACCCTTTGACCCTCTGGCTTCGGCCGAATTGAAGTACTTGACCTGGAAAACTGTGTTCCTGGTAGCTATTACTTCTGCCAGGCGGATTAGTGAGTTACAGGCTCTCAGTTGAACCTGACTTCATCTCCTTCCATAGGGACAAAGTGGTCCTAAGAACCAATAGGAGGTTCTTGCCCAAAGTGGTATCGGATTTTCATCTGAACCAGTCTATATCTCTCCCTGTGTTTTTCACTGACCATTCTTCTTCAGGTGAAAGAAGGTTACACAGTGTGGACGTTGAGAGGGCCCTTAGCTACTACATTGAGCATACTAAGGCACATAGAAATGACTGTCTTCAATTGTTTCTCACTTATGGTGAAGTGGGGAAAGATAAGCCTGCCACTAAAAGAACTATTGCCAGGTGGATTGTTTCTTGTATACAATTCTGTTATGACAAGTTGGGTAGAACGCCCCCTTCAGGCCTGAGGGCTCATTCGACTAGGGGTACAGCTGCTTCTCTAGCTGCGGCCAGAGATATACCTTTGTTAGAGAGCTGTAAAGCAGCCACCTGGAAAACAGTACATACTTTTACCAAGCATTACTCCCTGGACATCCAGGCTAGGAGTGATGCTAGGTTTGGCACAGCAGTACTGCAGAGCCTCTTCCTGAAGTAGGTTCTGCATTCCCTCTTCCATAGGGAACTGCTTGGTCGTCTGCATTATGTCTGAATACAGCAAGACTTCATGTTGTTTGAAGAAAATATTACTCACCATAGTAATGTTGTTTCTTCTAATGGAGTCTTGCTGTATTCAGACCTCCCCTCTCAGAACCTGTTTTTTGGGAAGTGGGCTGGCAGGTACAGTGTTGCACCTCAGGGGTGTACCTTGTACCCTCCCTCTTGGGTGGGGTGGATGTTATTATTTTTCTGGTGTTTTATACTTAAATATTATCACTACCTTTCCTTCTTGGGTTCTCGACTTGAGTCTTTTGGGCCCAGAAATAATTTTTTGCCCTTTGGCTATATGTTGAACAATTTCCATACTATAGTATGTTAGTTAGTGTGCTCATAGGAATCTGATGGTTACACTGAGAAGTACCACAGACAGAGGTTTGAAAACCAAGCTCGAGCTCAGCGTTCTATGCTTCTGCATAGAGTTAACTCTTTCCTCTCCAGGGCAGTTCAGGTACTGGGGCTAACTGCATTATGTCTGAATACAACAAGACTCCATTAGAAGAAACAACATTACCATGGTGAGTAATTTTTTCTTGCAACCCAGCTCGACCAGGACGTTGTTTAGTGCGACAAAGTCCTGTTTGAGTTGGTTTAAGGTGGATTTAGCAATGTCGTTTGTGCCTGTGTGTATGATGACGAGTGGGTCTTTTCCTGTGTTTAGGGTAAGTATTTGTGCTATCATAGAGGTGATATCTGAAACCTTGACTGTAACTGGAACAAGTGCAGTTTAATTTGTCCGCGTTGCAGACAGCGCTGTCTGTGTGTTTGATAATGGAGTCACCCTACACATAGATTTTCTTGGGTTTGGTTTCCGGTTTTGGAATGTGTGCCTGTTGTGGTGTTTGGGTGACGAGGACATTATTACTTGGTATAGCAGCCTGTTGTACCATAGCAGGCTTAAAAAGGGGGGGAGGTGGCTTGTTAGGAGTGGTGGTGGTTCTGACATTAAGTACACTAACTGGGTTATGTTTACTGGTCTGTGAATAACTGGTAGTGGATGTGATGTCTTCTTCTAGAGTCAGAGCTTTATATTTATTGTGTAAGGGAGAATTGGGGCACTGTTAAAAACTGCCCCCCCCCCCTTTTTGTTTTACCTTTGGGGATGACGGCCCATGAGTCATTCTCAACAGATAAAGAGTGTGTGGTGTTACAGTGGGTAGTTTGTTTTGAGGCTGGTGATATAGCAGGTTCATTTGTAGGGGTTTCTAAGTTGGCTAATTCCAAGGCAGGTACCATATGGTTGATGTATTGCCCCAAGTCCTCTATATCTGGGCTAAAAGATGTCTTGTTATGGAGCCGTGCTGTTTCTTCCTGGAGTGTCGGCACTAGCAAACATCTGTCACATACAAACTCAGGAGTCTGTTCCCCATCTGCATACATGAGACAAGCCATACAACGATTACCTGCTATCTTCATTATATATGTGATGCTGTGCAGCTATCTTCCCAGAAGGTGAAGTATCTATCGGTATTAAGTTACCTCAGTCCGGGTATATTCTATCTCCTGTTTCCCCCGTCTCTGCGCGTGGTGATGGGGAAACTTTGGTGTCAGCATGGCTCATTTGGTAGCACATCTGCCTCTGGGCCAAATGGTGACAGAGGTTCTGGTCCCACACTGGCTTTTGGCTTGTACCATAAACGCTGGAACTTGAGTGAAGTGCTGAGGGGGGAGGCTGTACTGTCCGGGTGTGCCATCCTTCGGATAGCATGTTAAAAGCCAAGGTCCTGTCTGCCTTTGCTAGTAGTAGTTTTGATGAATGTTAGATTCCATGGCACTTCCTAAAAAGAGATGGGGAATTTTCTTGGTGTCCTGGCCAAAATTTTCTCCATTTACTAAAATACTGTACTAACAGCTTTATATGGTTCTATTTTAGAAGGGATCCCCCCCGACAAGGCTGAAAATAGGCAGAATTGTCTAGTCCTTCTTTCTCAGAAAGCAAAAAACTTAAAATAAAACATTTACATCAATATGACTATTATATCTTTTTAATTATACCCTTTGTTTATTATGACATATATTTAATATTTTATGTCAGATATGATGTATATTTGTTGCTGCCAGCATAAACATACCTCTTTGAAAAAGTTGACAACAGTAAAATGGTTACATTTTGCCTTAAAACATCACATGACTCTGATTTAAGTTCCATCAGGTCTGAAAATGGAATGTTTATTTTGGCAGCTCTGCTGCTCAGGTGGTTTCAAGTACTGAGTGAGTGTTAGTGACGGCTCCAAGCCAGTGTGTTAGGGTGATGAGAGCAGGCATTCGTAAGCCAAACACCAGTAGTGTCCCTGTACCGCAGCAGCCATTTATCGCAGGTTTGGCATGAGCTTGGGCAAGCTGTCAGTTTGTTGTGTGCTTACTTCAGGTTATAGTGTGAGGTTCTGTTAGTTTGTCTAATCGTGACCAGAGGAATGTTGCTGCAGACAGTGTAAAGAGTAGGAAGGCGAGGCATAGGCACTGGGATGTCACACACTGGTGCAAAGCTGTGTTGCATGTTTCTGTGCTCTGGCTGCTTCATGGTGACCATAGAGAACTTCCCAGCAGATAAGCCCCCAAATCAATGGCTTCTAGTAACAAAAAACAATTCAGTAACTGTGCCATACTTGATTGTCAGGGCATATGCAAAGCCCAGCTAGTTTTCACCTACCCAGTCTTCCCTAAACTCGACGGATTTTTAAGTGTCCCCATTAGTCAATTTCTTGGAGTGTTTTGCTTAAAAGTTGAATGTAAATATTCGGATAACTACAGAGTGTGACTCTGTGTTTCCTGCTGTACGATTACTTCATTAAAAGTACCGCCACTGCTGCCTGATATGTCATCATGTGGTGTTGAGCTTTTCATTTTGCATTCCTATAAAAGTCCCTGTACAAAGGGGTGTTAACATAGTTCTGTTTGGTCAGTTTGAAAAAACAAAAGTTAAAACTTTAATTAAAAATCAGCTTTCATGATGATGTTTCTCATTGTCATGTATTTTTACTAAAGCATTTTGAAGCATGTGGGTGGATTATTCAGAAGAAACATGGAGAGCATATGACATATTTTGCACAGAGTAGCAGGGTTAAGCCCGTGTACTTTTGGAATCCTTGTTGGGATCCAAGCATTTCACAGTTCAGAGTACTGCCATATGGCAAGAGGGGGAACAAGATGGCATAGTCACTGCTGTATGGCAAGGGGGGGTGAACAAGATGGGCCTAGTCACTACCGTATGGCAAGAAGGGGGTACACAAGGGCAGTCACTGCTGTATGGCAAGAGGGGGAGAAAGATAGGCATAGTCACTGCTGTATGGCAAAAGGGGTTCAGGTTGGGTATAGTCACTGTTGTATGGCAAGAGGGGAAACAAGATGGACATACAGTAGTCTGTACCGTGTAGCAAGAGAGGTAAACAGAATGGTGTATCTGCCATCTGGCAAGAGGGATGCTAACAGGTGGGAGTTTCAGGATGGATGTGAAGATGTATTATTTTACAGAAAGGGTGGTGGAGCCATGGAACAGGCTACCAGCCGAGGCGGTGGGTGTGGAAAAACTCCTGGGTGGAGTCAGAGTATCTGCATCAGAGGAGGAGAAGAACCTAGGAGTGATTATCACTAGTGACCTGAAGCACTCCACGCAGTGCAAGAAAGCGGCAGCAAGGGCAAACGAGATGCTGGGATGCATATCTAGGGGGATCAGTAGTAGGAGAGAGGAGATTATACTGCCCTTGTACAGGTCACTGGTAGGGCCACATCTAGAGTATGGCGTTCAGTGCTGGTGCCCACTCCTCAAAAAGGACATTAACCTGCTGGAGAAGGTCCAGAGGAGGGCTACAAAGATGATAGTGGGTCAGCAGGGCAAGACATATGAGGAGAGGTTGAGGGCACTGAACATGTACTCCTTGGAAGACAGGCGAGAGAGGGAAGGACATGATTGGGACCTTCAAGTACTTGAAAGGAATAAATAAGGTTGATAAGGAGAGTCGCTTTAACCTGAGTGTCAGCCATAACACGAGGGGGCACAGTCTTAAGCTAGAGTGTGAGAGGTTTAGGAGGGAGGTCAGGAAGCACTTCTTCACAGAGAGAGAGGGTGGTGGACACTTAGAATGCACTGCCAGAATAGACAGTCTCATTGAAGACAGTGGGCAGCTTTAAGAAAGGTTGGGACAGGCATAGGGGAGGAGGGTAAGGGTCATGGCTAGGGAGGATGAAAGGAGTGGGGAGGGAGGGCAGGGACATTAGCTCAAGCTATGGATCCTGCAATACAAGCAGACTAGATAGACCAAGTGGCTTTCTTCTCCTGGCTTGTTCATGTTTTAGTGGTTTTAAGCACGACTGGGACAGAATGAATGGTGTAGTGGTTGCTCAGGGTGTCAGAATCAGGGAGGAGAATGGGGGAGAGGATGGGGAAGGCTAGGACTCTGGAGGAACTGTTGATTTTACTTCGAGAGGGTTCCTGCAGTAGGTCTTCACATATAGGACTGCACTCCCTGGTGTCAGGTTCCAACAGCAAACTTGTAGATAGTAATCATCAGCGGGGACTGCCCCCGACGTCCTGTGATGCAATGTCAGCCAGACTATAAAAGGGGTGGTCCCGAGCCTGCCCTCCAGTTCTTTCCCACCATCGCCTCAGTTCATTCAGCTCATGAGTTAGAATGGCGATCTAACGCCCGTGCATCACTCAAAGCTTTTCTTCGTATTATAACTTTTTTCCTCATCTGGTTTGACTGATTGTATGTCGACTCGTCCAAAGAAGTGCTCAGCTCAAATCCCGCACTGGGACTACCATTTCTTGCTGCCTCTTGTATCTAGGCCCCAAGCACAGCTCCGAGTGTGCTATCTGCCAGGCCTTCAATCAAGCCACTAGGACCAGGTGCAGGCGGACCCTCGAGGCCCACCTCCTTACTTGATGGCTGGCATCGATGGAAAAAGAAGCTGCAGGAGTTGAGGGAAAGGTCATTGTCACCGGCACCGAGAAGAAAGAAGAAACGCTGGGACAGGAGTCTGTCGCCACGCGGGAAGCCTGCTCCAAAAACCATGAGTACTACTTCAGGTATCCCATCCACCTCTTTGGGTCGTGCACCTTCTCCCCCTTCTGCCGAGGTGAGAGGGCAGCCAGGGGTAGCCTCTATTGAGGTTTCTGCTGTGTCACCTCCCAGCACTGCCGATGTCACCCTTCGATTTCGTTGACAGGTGCGCGGCCTTATCCAATAAGCCTAGCAGAAGCCTTTCTGCTTCCTCTAGCCTGGTTAGGTCCGATGAGTTAGACGGCAGATCTTCCGTTGCCCGCCTGGACCCTTCCACTCATCTGTTGGGCTCCCGTGTGGCCCCCCGACACTGGACTAAGTGTGCTGCAGAGACTCTCATCATCCCTCTGGGTCCTTCACCCCAGGGATTCGCCACCTGATCCTGCCTTGTCTCTCCTGTCAGGATCGCTCCTTGACCTTTTGTTGGGGTCCCCCCCAGAATTACCCCCTTTGCCAGGTCTTTTGCCGCCTCCAGACAGGAGTTCATCGCCAGCCAGGGATCCCTCTATGAAGCCTCCTCCCTCTGGACCGTTGGGGTCTCTTCCAGATCCCACGCCACCTTGTGGTCCTTTGGCACCTCCCCCGTTAGGTCCAATTGAACCTTGAGGCGGTCATCCAGGGCCAGACCCCCATGCACTGCCACCGGGTGGCCCGCCGTCTGCACCTCGGTACCAGATGCCAGGCCACATGCCTCCGATGCCGGGATACCTTGGGTACACTCCTTATAATCCAGGATTGCCAGGTTTACAATACCCTTCTTGGCAATACCCGCAGTACCCAGGCTACTCGGGCTTCCAGCCTCCTCCTCCACCTCCAGATCATGAATTGATACCCACTTGGTGGCAAGATGCCAGGACCCAGCTCATCACGGAGCTAAGGCAGTCTTTGGGAGACATCCCCCTACTTAGGGCCCCTCCCCCACTGACACCCTCCAGACGTGCAGCGGGTGCTCTACTAGTAGGCCCCTCTGGGGTAGACCCTCCCATCCCCAGCGCTTCTGAGCCTTCTGACACTGACTCTGACCCTTCGGACCCTCGGTCCCTAGTCGAGGTACCACCCAAGGAGTCCCCAAAATCTCCTCCAGTGGATCCCTCCATTGGGGACATTTTGCGCACTATTCAGGCAGCAGGAGGCTGGCCTTCCAAAGAAGTGGATCCCCAGCATGAGAGACTGGTGGAACATTTAAATCTAGCCACCACAGATTCCCTACCCATCTCCCCCGGATGGGTCTTCACAAGGATCTGGTGACTATCTGGCAGCAGCCGTCATCCATTACTGCTGTTTCCAGAAAGGCAGATCGTACCTACTATCCCCTGGAAGGGATTCCATATCTTACTGCTCATCCTAAAGTTGGCTCTATGGTGATTACTGCCACCCACGACCGGTCCGCTCAGCCAAAGCATTTGAGTTCCTCACCTCCTGACAAGGACTCTAGGCAGTTGGATCAGTTTGGCTGGAAGGTTTATTTCTCTTCCTCCTGCGCCATCCGGTTCCTCAACTATGTTTCACACATGGTGGCATTCCAGAAGGCCTCTCTCTCCGAACCGGAGAGGACCTTCAGGAGGTCCAGGATGAGTCACTCCGAAACAAGTTACTAGACAAAGTCAGAATGGGCAAGTCTACTTGCCGTCATGCTTTGCGTGCAACGTGCGACTCCGTAGACTCAGTGGCTAGGACGGCAGCCACAGGGATCTGCATCCATTGCCTTTCTTGGCTTAGGATTGCAGGTTTGGCATAAGATATCGAGTCCTCCCTCCTGGACGCCCCTTTTAGGGGTTCCATCTTTTGTGGCGGTGAAGCCAAAGTTATAATTACTGGGCTGCAAGAGAGCGGTTGCTCCCTTCGGGATGTACGCTTCATGTACCGGACTTGGCAGAAGAAGCAGCCTTTTCATCGCCAAAAGGAGATGGAATAAAAACCAGGGTAAACATCAGGGCAAGTGACGAGCCCCTGGTTCGGGAGCCCAAACCCCCACACCAAATTCCCTAAGCCGGCCTCCGGGGCTAAAGCTCCCCTCAGCGTCCTGACTGCTTTCCCTTCCTCCCGCAACCTCCAGCAGTCAAGGAGGAACCGGTAGGAGGGAGGTTTGGCCTCCACTTGGAGGGGTGGAAATTTGTCACCGCAGATGCATGGGCGTTGCAACTCATCCAGGGAGGTCACTCAATAGTTTACAGAGATTCCTGCCCCTCATCCTCTGGGATGTTCTTTTTATCCAAGGGATCAGATTCCCATAGTCTTCCAGGAGATTCAGGCCCTCCTGTTTAAAGCGCCCATAGAACCCGTCCCTCAAAACCTGCTGGGAAGGGGATTTTATTCCCACTTCTTCCTAGTTCCAAAGAAGATGGATGATCTGGACTGATCCTGGACCTCAGCATGCTCAACTTCTTTAAGTACAAGATATTTTGCATGCTGACCCTTCAGGGGCTTTTTCCCCTGCTCCAAACAAATTCTTGGCTGTGCTCCCTGGACATGCAGGATGCTTACCTGCATATACCTATCCTCCCGGCCCACTGCCACTTCCTCAGTTTTACTTTTCAGGAGAACCGTTTTCAATTCCGAGCACTCACCTTTGGCCTTTCCTCTGTCCCCCAGGTGTTCACCAAGTGTTTAGCGGTCGTTGCGTCTTTTCTTCGCTGCCAGGGCATTTACGTGTTCCCGTACCTGGACTGGCTCCTTGCAGCACCCTCTCTGAACAGCCTGAAAGAGTCTCTCTCTTTCACTCTGAGTTGTTTGCTTTTCTGGGTATCACAGTCAATTTGCCCAAGTCCCAGCTTGTGCCATCACAATGGCTCCAATTCATTGGAGCAGTACTAGACACAGTTCAGAGCAAGGCTTTTCTGCCATCAGATCAAGCCGAGACCTTAGCTTCTCAAGCCACTCATGGCCCAGGCTTGGTGGATTCCAGCACACGCCTTTCTTAGTCTCTTGGGACTGATGGCAGTGGCCATTTCAATGGTCTCCCTTGCCAGACTTCACATGAGGGTCACCCAATGGTCTCTTGGAGTCCAGTGGGATCAGAGGACGGACGACGTGAACCAGAAGGTCATGATCTCCAACAGCCTACAGAGAGATCTTCGCTGGTGGCAAGATTTCCAGTGTTATACGGGGAGACCCTTTTCATTTCCCTATCCCCACCCAGATCCTTACCACGGACACCTCAGGCTTGGGCTGGGGAGCCCATCTGGGGGTTCACAAGACACAAGGGTCTTGGTCTGACCAGGAGCTTCTGCTCCATATCAATGTCCTGGAGACCAGAGCAGTTCTGTATGCTCTCCAGGCGTTCCAGTCCCTCCTGTTACCGGGATCACTTCCTATCCAAACGGACAACATGTCCACAGTCTGATACATCGACAAACCAGGAGGAGCTCGCTCGTACCCTCTCTGCAGAGAAACAGTGATGGTCTGGTACTGGGCAATTCAGCACAGCCTTTTCTTGACAGCAGTCCACGTTCCAGGCATAAGCAACTTCCTGGCGGACAGTCAGTCGATCAGTGGCCAGGGCTCACGAGTGGGAGTTAAAGCTAGAGGTGGTCGAAGATCTCTTTCTTCGATGGGGTCGGCCAGAGATAGATCTGTTCGCCTCCCCATTTCATTGCAAAACTACCCAACTTTTGCTCACTCGTTCCTGGGCATGGTGCTTTTTGGCGAGATGCACTGTCTCTCTCTCTCTCTCTTGGACAGGGAGGTTTCTTTACGCTTTTCCTCCCTTTCCTCTCATTCAGAAGGTTCTGGTGAAACTTCAGGAGAAACAAGCACATTTGATTCTGATTGCTCCTCTCTGGCTTCGCCAGATTTGGTTCCCTCTCTTGTGGCATCTGGCGCTAGAACCTCTGGTTCCCCTGTCGTTATCCCACTACCTTCTGACTCGGGAGCAGGGCACCCTGGTGCATCCGAACCTTCAGTCTCTCCACCTTCATGTGTGACAGCTGTGGACATAGCGGCCTCTCACTATGGTGTTTCTTCACAGGTTGCTCATATCTTGGTAGAAGCCAGAAAACCTTCTACCAGATCCACCTACGCCATGAAGTAGAAAAGATTCTTGATCTGGGCCCTAACAAGGAGCTGGGATCCCTTTTCGTGTTCGGCTGCTCAGGTGTTAGAGTACCTCACACATTTATCAGAGACGGGCCTTAGTTATTCCTCCATTAAGGTCCATATCTCTGCGGTGTCGGCGTACCACCTCCCAGTGGAGGGCAAAACTTTGGCTCAAATGGAAGTCGCCAAAACTTTTTGAAAGGCATCCTCCACTTAAAACTTCCGGTCCGGAATCCCTGTCCCCCTTGGGACCTGAATTTTATGCTAGAAAAGCTGACCTTGCCCCCCTTTTGAACCAGCCTCTAGCTGTGACATGCACTTCCTGTCTTGGAAGACTTTGTTTTTAGTTGCAGTCACTTCCGCCCAAAGGGTTTCAGAACTTCAGGCATTTGTCTAAGAAATCCTATTTGATTTTCCATAGGGACAGAGAAGTCCTTGGGATTAACCCTTCGTTTCTTCCCAAGATAGTTTCAGAAACCACTCTTAACCACAGTGTCGAACTGCCAGTCTATTATCCACATCATTCTAAGAGGGGGGGAATACCTTCTGCACACTCTTGATTTGCACAGGATTCTGAGGTATTACACAAACCAGACTAAAGAGGTCCAAGGCCATTTCCAAACAGACCATTTCTAGGTGGTTGGAGAACTGCATCCACTTACTTACCAAAAGCATGGGAAATCCCTTTTGGGGCCAGTTAAGGGTCACTCCACTAGGAGTGTTGCTACTTCTACTGCCTTTTTCAGGAATATGTCCACTGCAGAGATCTCTGCAGTGGCCACGTGGTCGTCTGTCCACACCTTCACTAAGCATTACAGTCTGGACATCGCCTCTAGGTGCAGAACTGCCTTTGTCTTGTGGTTCTGCAAGGCCTCCTGTCGTAACTATCAGTTGGCGAATTCTTCTCCTCTCGGATGTACCTCCATATTATTATTTTTTTTTTTTTTGACTGCTTGGTATTCAGTTCTATATGTGAAGACCTACTGCAGGAACCCTGTCAAAGTAAGATACTGCAGTTATGTAAAAACTTACCATAACAGTAGATCTTCGAGAGAGGTTTCTGCAGTAGGTCTAGTTTCTCCCCCACCTTCCCCCTACTCCTGGATCGTTTCCTTCATTTTCATCATGCCTAGCCCTTGGGTCTAGAGAGGAAGCATAGTCACAGCCCCGATTTTTCTGAGGCACTTTAGAGCAAAGTTCAAGTGGTAGGGTTTCATTTGCCGTAGAACTTCATGGAGTGGATGGATATTTCTATGTAATCTCAAGACACAAATTTGTTGCACTTTTCCCTTATTTTTATACTTCATTGTTATTTTTCTTCATATCAGATATTTTCTTTGTAGAGTCAAGTGTATATATTGTGACATTCAGTACATAAAGACACGAGCCTGAAGGACTAGCGGTAATAAAGAAGACAAAGCAAGCCTCTGCATACGTTTGTATGGTTATGGAATTTTTCATCACAATGCTGTATGCTGTGAAAAGTTTTTATTTTGGGGGTGTAATGTGACATACATATTATATATATATTTGCTCTTGAACTAATTTCATACCCCTCACCCACAGGACGCATCTGGAAACAAGCTATTTCAGATCAGTATTCCTGGTAATAGTTTTGAAAGATGTTTGACAGATAGACAGACAGACAGATAGTTTGACAGACAGACAATATAGATAAGATAGATAGACAGACAGGCAGACAGACTTATTGTGTATGTATATGTTATGTGTCAGCGTGATATGTTATGTCACTTTCGTAAGACAAAATGTTTTCATCTGCTAATAAACCTTTTCACAACTATGTGCATCTTTGTTTTATTTGTACTGTGAAATTAAAGATGTGAGATTCACTGCACACCACCTTCACATACCTTCATGTGGTTCATGATGTTTCAGGCATGCCACATAAAACATAGTATTAATACTGCATTTTTAGAACACCAGACAAGCCTTACACATAGCAAGAGCATGTTTTTTGGCTAGAATTTGACACACATACACATATACCTGATGAATAAATACTTTTGTATGTTTCGTACATTTATTTTACATCACAGCAGGGGTTCAGTTGATTAATTTAGAATAATAGGTTTTTTTTTTTTTGGTTATTGTAGCATGATGTGCAGTGAGTTGGAGGCCAGAAGAGCCACAGAGGGTTCAGTTAAAATTTAAATCCCAGTTCTGAGCCTAACTTAGCCTTGGAGGATATAAAATACATGCTCCATGTAATTTATTTGGTTGGTGCTAGCTAGATAGGGACACAACAAATCTTCAAACTCTGTATATAACCTAAATTAAGTCAGGAAAAGCAAGTGTTAGAAAACTAATTTTGCTACACAGTGTGCAGATTTCTTTTGTCACTGACCTGGTTGCATCCCAGAAACAATTATGAATTTTTTTTAAAGAGAACATAAAATATTAAAGGGGTGTTAATCACCACATCATGAGAAAGATGTATGTCGTTTAGGCACATTTATTTTAGTTCAAAGTTTTACAGATTCATTTTTTTTATTTTAATGAAGACTATTAAGTCCACGCTACTGAAAGTAGCTAGATGTAAACAGAACCTACTCACACAGATAGACAGATAGCACTCACACTCGTTGAGAAGTTTATAAAATAAATTTCTATCTAAGCACAAAAGCACTTTCAAACTAGATTATGCCATAAACAAATATTTAGAGACAATCATTTCATTATTATTTACGTAATAGGGGGTGGAGATAAATGTAATGTGAAACACAAGCATTTTAAAATAAAGAACTCATGAAAAATACAACAAATAACCATACGAAGCACCAAATAGTGTTTGGAACAGGATGTAGATCCAAAGGGTGATAAGGATGAGAAAGTCCTTCAAACCAGTACAGAAGCAGTGCAGGAATACATGTTGCAAAAAAGGGGATGAAAGTCAAAATAAAAGGAAGACTAAGAAGTATGTATAACTTAAGGCAGAGGTGGCTATGAAAGGGTGGTACAAGTAATCAGAAGGGAGTACTAGAGATTAGTGGGAAAAATTATGTTACAGTTGACAGTTTTTAGATTTCTTTTTGGACTAAGTAATAAAAAATTGCCTAAATGCAGCCTGAGTCCTGTCATTATTTCACTTAATGTACACAGTCTGGCATGTTTCAGGGACTACTCACTGACTCAGTTGCTATCTTCTGCATTTAAACTGTAATCACGAGTGGGGAAAAAAGCAATTCAATTACATCCATCATCTTTGCTGTAATCCATAGTAAAAGGAAGTACAACTTTATTTTAAATGCAGTGCAAAATTCACAACACAATCAATTCTGTTACATCAAGCCTCTGTGCTTGCATACGGTAACCGTGGTCACGCTGCATCATCATTAATGAAAATAGTCAAACCTTATTTTGAAAAGTAAATACATTTGACAGATGAAAACAGAATTGCTGTACATGTTTCCTATAGGAGAAAAGCAAAACCTACATTAAAACAGAAGTGCCTTTGGTTAGGGAAACGAGTCTCATGGCTATACAAAAAGAAAGTCATGCAGATAGGAGTTCATTCATTAAATGTCTGCCATAATTAAAAACCAAAATCAAATAAAAAGATGGCAGTTGAGGGGAATTACCCAAGCAAGGGGGTACTGGAAAGTCTATGGCACTGCTTCTCTTTTTCTTATATAGGCTTCTGCTTAGCAGATTTTCAATTCAGTAATTCAGGAGGACTTGACAGGTCCCAAATTTTGCATGCGATGCACTTTGTCGACCACTGGTTAAACCATAATCCCTGCTTGATCCTGCTGTTGTGCTGTTCTGACTTTTCATCAAAGGAGCCTGTCTGACAGCATACTAGAATCCCTCATGGCTGAGAGCAGAGCTGGGCTGTAGCTGTGAGGGATTCAATCGACAGACACGGGTACAGAGCTTTACAAAATCTTTGATCAGCTATTTTTCAGTTCTGCGGTCCACTACTGCTGAGTACTACATGTGCTTTACTCTGGGGTGCTACTGGAGCAGCATGTGCAGTGAAATGTTAGAACAACAGAATGTCAGGATTTACCAGATACGATCTATATTAAATAGTGAGTTAGGAGTGTGACTTTTGTTACCATAGCGTACATCGAGGCCAGCCCCAGATGTGGGTGTGGGATCTTAGTAATGACTGTTTCTTTTAACAACTTTGGCCAACATTCCATGGCACCTGCCACTTCATCAGTAATAACGGGGTTCCTAAGTAAAAGCAGAGATAAAACGTGAGCAGTACTCAGGAACCAACTAACTGCTGTCTGTACAGTTATAAGCTATAGCCAGTAAATGGTAAATGGAAAAGATTCAACCCACTCACTGATCTACAGCCTCGCAGTTTGTAAAGTACATTCTCAAATCGGAATGTTTCATCATTCAGACTTGCATGGCTGGTATTCAGACCGTGTGCAGGACAGAGTTCACAGGGTTAGATTGGGCCATTTTGTTCCTTCTAAGGCACCTGTACAGTTGAGGGTCTCCTGGTTCAATTTCAGTGCCCAAGTTGTTCAGTCTCTTTATCAAGGATATCCCAGACATCTGAAAGTGCACAAATATAATTTTACATGCAGACGATGCATTACGTTTTCAAGCAGTAACATTTTTTTATTCATATGACCAGTAATCTTCAGTCAGATTTTGAGCACCAACTTCTATGTATTTATTTAGAAATTGGTGACCAGGAAAGGCACAGTGAGGCCAGATTTCCTCATCTCCTGTTGCTGGTGGTCACTCTGACGGTCTGCAGCCTAAAATTCCACGGGGACACTAATTCTGCGGTGGCTGTGAATTCCAGCGAGCCACACTAATTCTGCAGGCAGCTGCAGATTCATGAGTGGCCACTAATTCTGTCGGGCTACGAATTCAGCTGGTGGCCACTAATTCTGTGAGTGCCCAAAAATTCTGCGGTTAATTCTGCGGTGGCGCATCCGCGGAAAACTCGGGGCCTTGAGCATAGTCCTGGGAGTCTTCACTCCCTATTTTTTTCTACTTACCTTTCTCTAGGTCTCCGGTGGAAAAGGACTGAGGATGGGAAAGGGACCGCCCCTTTTATAGTTGGGCTGATGTTGCGTCACCAGACTTAGGGGGCAGTCCCCGCTGATGATTGCTATTCTACAAGTTTGCTGATGGAACCTGATGCCAGGGGGCGCAGTCCTATATGTGAAGACCCACTGCAGGAACCCCTCTCGAAGATCTACTGTTGCGGTAAGTTCTTGCATAACTGCAATGTCCTAGGGATAAATAGGGAACTCTGGCAAACTGGACAGTTCTTTGGGCTTTTCTGTTGTCATTTGTCTATATTTCTTTGGTTGAAGCCATCAGCAATATGTCAGATGAGGAGGTACTGCTGATAAGGGAATTGAGCCTACCAGATATTGATTGGAGCCTCCCAGCTGTGGCCTTGGCTAGAAGTAGGGTCATCCTGGACTCCCTGCAGGGGGCTTTTCTGAGGCAAATAGTCAAGGAACCCACTCATGGTAGGGCAATACTGGACCTGGTGCTTACGAACAGGGACAGTGTTGCGGATGTCAGGGTGGGATGCCACCTGGGGACTAGTGAACACCATTAGTGGCCTTTACCATTAGGACAGCAGCAAAGGCGAACCACACAAAGACTGGTCCTGGACTTCAGAAGTGCAGATTTAACAAAAATAAATTGGTGGTGGGGGGTGAATGCCTTAGAGATGCTCGGGGGGGAGTACCTTGATGGGGTAGAGGAACAGTGGGCCAGATGGAGACAGAATAGTGAAGGCAACAACCCTTTGTGCAAAAGGGTTGAGCAAAAGCAGGAGGAAAGAGACCAGTATGGTTCTCAAGGGTAAAGGCAAAAAAGGCAGCATTCAGGAGATGCACAGGGAAGAGGTAAGAGAGATGTGCCAACAGAAACATAGGGAAGGTGGTGAGAGGCATTAAGGCACAGGCTAAGGAAAGAATCGCAGGGGGAGAAGAAGTCAGTTTTTAGGTATATGAGAAAAAAGAAAGACGAGAGAGGAAATGTGAGGCTGAGGGTGCAAAGGGAGACTGGAGTGGGTGATCAAGAAATAGTAAATATCCTAGACAAATGCTTCTGTTTTGTCTTCACAGTGGAATGGAGAGGGGTGGGCCATATATAGACTACAGAACCAGTTGAGGAGGGAAAGTAGAAACAAGCACATTTGAAGTGGAAAGCACCCTTAAGGGACTTGCAGATGTTTTTGGGTTTGGGTCATGTTTTTTTAAGAGCTTTTGGATGGATTTCTTTTACAGTTTGTGATTCTTGAGCAGTGTTGCTATGGGTGTGATGGGTGGATATTTTTTTTTTTTTTTAATTTGTATGACTCTCTTTTGAAGTTACCGTTGTTGTTTGATTTGCATTGTGACTGTTTTTGACGCTGAAGGTATGTAATTAGCTTATTGACCTTTTTTGACCCTGACTGGTTGTGCTCCCAATTGATGCACTCCTGTCATGACTTCTGAGCAGGAGTGTGTGCTAGGTTAACACAGTATGATGTGACGGGGTCCTCACCAGTAAGGAGTTGGAATTGACCAGACAGCATTTCATAAATCACCATAATATGCAGCCTGTCTCAGTGCTTCCAGATTGGTTTTATATTTTCCCAGTAACTCCAGAGCAGTTTTCCTGTGGAAGCCGAATTACTCCGTTTTCCTGTAAAAGCAATGTAAGTGTACGGGGACAGTTTCTTTTCCTGTAACATCTAGGAATCCCTGTAGATCTGGGGGCCCTGTATCATGTCTTATTGGCTACAGAATCTATGATTCTTTTTTGCTTGAAAGTGTGTGCCTCTTTGTATGTACACACGGTGTTGATGTTCACAACAGTCTTCAGGTTTCTGCGTTTTCCCAGAGGAATGCTGCTCCGTAGGATTACATGCACACTTCTAGTCGCCTGTTTCCGGGTGATCTGCAGAGGTGGAGGTGTAGCTGGCTCCTGCCTGTAGTCCGACCTAGTTATTGTGTAATTTTTGTAATTACAGAATTTGCTACATAATAGAAATCTACATATTGATGAGTCAAGGGTCATGTGCCTTTGATTTCAGTGCACTTCATGGACAAAACAGTACACTAGAATAATTGCAAATAAATCTAAGTGTTATTTATTTGATTGCTTTACCCTTTATTTCTGATACTTCACAGTGTGTTACGTTGGGACTGCCTTGCCCCCCTGCACTGACCGAATGGGAGATAAAATTGAGAAATTAAAAGGATTATTTATTTAGGTTTTGTTTACTGGGTAAGGTGTCATCGCAGGGATTTATTTAACTCTAAAAATGTACTAGTGTTTTGCTCACAAAAGTGCTAAAACATTGTGAAAATGCATAGCACTTGCCTCACTGTGTTTAACAAACATAACACTTCTAGAAATCCTATATAAATACTTTCTGTACAGTTAGTATTGGCCCAGGAAAAAACTGCTACTCAATTATTTAAAACCCTGCGTAGCCATAAAATGACTATTTTCAGACACGACCCGAGAGGTTACAATACAAAATTGGCAGACAGAACAAAATGGTATAGATCAGAGGTAATCAACCATACAATGAAAAATCTACACAATGTTCTGTGACGTAAACAGTATTGCTAATATGACGGAGACAATGGCAGAAAAATACACAATAGTACAAAACATAATAAGCATACAATCATAGTGCAGAAGAGTTTTAACACATAATCCATGGTAAGTGCTACATATAACAGTAACAAGGGGTCAGAGCAAAATTGAAACATTTTGAGAGCTGAGGAAGGGGATGTCAAGCACCCTGTGGGAGGTTTAAAACCAGAACATAGGGCATGTTTGACGAAGAGAGTGTGATGCATCTTTTTAAAAGCAATATGACTAGGTGCAGAGTGAACATCAAGAGGTAGGGAATTCCAATATGTTGGGGCCATGCAGGAGAAAGCGGAGGTTCCTTTTAGGGTTCTGCACCTAGGGGTGTATAATAGAGAGTCCAGTACAGCGGAGGTCATAGGTGGTGGACAGAGCACCAGCATGCCTGCAAGAGAGGTAGGTAGACTAGTTCTAATGATGATCAGAGTGCCAAGGGCAAGGAGTCGATTGGCCGATGGAGAAGGCCATCTAAGGGCTGCATATAACAAGCAATGGTGCTTCAAACGTGAGGAAGCTGAGGCTTAACAGATACTATTATACACTGTATCCCACTTACTTAGGGTGGTTGTTGAAACATTTATGTAGGTGACAACACCATACACAAGGGATGGAAGTAAGATACCCCTAGAAATAGCCAGTCTAGTTGAGGGGGTAAACATCCGACTAGTACTGTATGCTATTCCGAGTTTGGAGTTTACTGACTTGCAGGTGTTGATGATGTGTTGCTCAAAGCTGAGATTTTCATCAAGCAGGACACCCAAGTACTTGAATGAGGTTACATTCGTAAGGGGGGGCCATTTTCACAGATGTTGAAAAGGTTGCGGTTTGTTATAAGTTTGGTTGCAGATCCGAAGAGCATGCCCTGAGTTTTACTTATGTTTAGGATGAGCCTTTTATTGTGGATCCATTCTTGCATTATGAGAAATGCAGATGTTAGTAGACTGTTTATTTCTTCTGTGTTTGCAGAGGAGGAGTAGAGCACCAGATCATCTGCATACAAGATTGTTGAGCACCAAAGGGTGTCAGAAGATATGTCATTTATAAAAATGTAGAAAAGAGGCCCTATGATGGAACCTTGAGGAACACCAAGTTTGATAGGTGCAGAGTCTGACACTACAGAGTTAAATTTTATCTGTTGTCTTCTATTACTAAAGTAGCTCTAGAACCAGTTTGTGGTTTGCTCTGAGAAACCATTGAAGCTAAGGCAATCAAGCAGAAGAGGGTGATCTACTAGATCAAATGCCTTTGAAAGGTCAGTGAACACTGCACCAGTCATGAGACCGTGATCCATAGCAGTAAGGGCATCATTTGTAAATTGTATCAATGTAGCCAGATGGGGTATATCAGTTGGGGGGTGAGGATATAGCATGCATCAAGCAGGAAAAGGATCTTGGGTTTATCATCTTTGATGACCTCAAGGTAGGGAAACAGTGTGTCAAGGCAGCGGGTAAAGCAAATAGGATGCTGGGATGCATAGACAGGGGCATCACCAGCAGGAAAAGGGAGGTCATGATTCCACTATACAAGACACTAGTGAGGCCCCACCTGGTGTACAGTGTACAGTTCTGGAGATCTTACCTACGTAAGGACATAGACAGGGTAGAGAAGGTTCAGAGGAGGGCAACAAAGATGGTACATGGATTGCATCACAAGTCCTATGAGGACAGGTTGAAGGAACTGAATATGTACTCCCTGGAGGAGAGGAGGGAGAGAGGGGACATGATAGAGACATACAAATATCTTACAGGGAGGAACAGGGTGCAAGAATACAATATTTTTAAGCGAAAAAGATGTTCCAGGACTAGAGGGCATGGGATGAAGTTGGAGGGAGGATGATTCAGAGGAAATGTGAGGAATTTCTTCACAGAATGAGTGGTGGACAAGTGGAACACCCTGCCTGAGGAAGTGGTGGGGGCTGAAACAATCACGGAGTTTAAGAATGCATGGGATAGACATAAAGGAATTCTGGAGGTCAGGGTTAAGGGGCAACAGAGTTCTAGGAAAACATAAACTGAAGTTACAAACTCAAATGGGCAGACTAGGTGGGCCATAGGCCCTTCTCTGCCGACACTGTCTATGTATCTATGTATCAGAGCTATGCCCCTTGCAGAAACTATATTGAGCAGGTGATAGGAGGGTATATTCAGACAGGAACTCGGTGACCTGCATAGCCACTAATTTCTCGAGTATGTTGTTTTATTTATTTATTTATTGTACAATCAGATTTACAACCTTTGAGCCAGGGGCTCGTTTACAAAGGTACTTCGTCACAGAGAGGACATACAGTGTCACATATTTACAGAATGTAATCGCACAGAATAATATAGTTTTACATAGTTGCTAGAACCCAATGAATAATTAGAAACATTTCAGAGTGACAGGTTTAGCACCAGCAGGTACCGGCAGAGGGAAGGGAGGCCATGAGGGAGTGGGGAGTTCAGCCCAGAGGGCTATGTCAAGAGTGTCTTGAGAGTAGCAGAGCATCTGCTGGAGACAGTTGCAGCAGCAGGTGTTGAACAGCAGGTTCCAAAGGGTGGCTTTGAAGTGGGCAATTTCGGAAGAGCTGGAGATGGTTGCAGGGAGCGAGTTGAACCAGTATGGGGCTCTGTAGCTGAACGACCTCTATGCCCGGATGGTCCTAGTTCTGGGTACTAGTAGGGTGACCTTGTCTGTAGTTCGGGTAGAGACTGTGGAGGGTGTAAGTTGGACGGAGGCAGAAACCCTGGGGGGGGGGGGACCCGAGCAGAATTTTCTTAGAAGGCAAGTTTGGTAGCGGAGGCATTCATCGAGGTTAAGGAGCTTGGCCATGTCATAAACCTGACAAGTGTGGGTGAGCCTGGGGGCATTGGTCACTAGTCTGGAAGCCTTGTTTAGGGTGAGTCTAATCTTGTTGAGGACCATGGAGTCAGCAGCACCATAGACCAGAAGGCCGTAATCACATGGGACATTACTGAGGACGTAATGGCAAGCCTGAGAGCATCAGGCGGGAGGCAGTCCTTGTGACGGTAGAGGATGCCAAGTCATTTAGTACTGATAGAATGGCTATGGGCCTATAATTAGCTATGTACTTCTTGTCACCTTTCTTAAGGACTGGGGTGACATTTGCCAATTTCCATATGTCTGGAACATGACCATGGCAGAGAGACAGTGTAAAGATTTTAGCCAATGGGGCCACAATAAAAGGAGCAGCCGGCTTCAGGAGTTTAGGCTCTAGGTAGTCAAGAGTCTACACTAGTACTATGAGAGATGGAGTTTAGTAGTTTTAGAACGTCAGCATTTGGAATGGCCTTAAAATAGAAGGGCGGATGTATGGGCACGTTTGTGTGAGTAACGGGTGTCAGGATGCGTTTGCTGTGCGATTTAGTAGATCTTACTTTGAGAGGGCTCTTGCAGTAGGTAATTACATATAGGACTGATGCTGGCAGGCGTCAGGACCACAAGGAAAAATTTCTAGCTAGCAGTCTCTGGTGGGGGACCGCCCCCCACGTCAGGTGACCGACGTCAGCATAAGGGGGCAGTCCCCGCCCACCTTCCAGTTATTTCCCACCATTTGCTCATGTCAGACGCCTTGCGGTTAAGTTCAACACACGTCAGTCTGTCATCAGTAGTTTTGTGTTTTTCCATTTATTCGTCAGAAAGTTTCTTTTTGGTGGTGATGTCATCCCCTACACCCTCCAAGCACAAAAATAAGTGCGACTCATGCGGCGCCCAACTCCCGCACAAGGACGGCCACTCCCAGTGTCTCTTCTGTCTGGGCCCGGACCATCAGGTGGAGAAGTGCCAGCACTGCCTGAAATTCAATGCCGCCACCCGCAGATGGAGGCAGCAGTCCCTGGAGGCCCACGTCCGTAAGTAGAAAATGTCCTCCATGGAGAAGTAGTTGAAAAAACTCCAAGCTTCCACTTCCCCCGAAGGCCATCAGAAGAAAAAGGACAAGGAGAAGCATGGACGGGGCTCCTCTTCACACTAACCGTCTGGAGTCGCCTTGCTTCAGGTAACGTGTTCCCCAGGGGACTGCTTTCGGACGGCTGTCTTGGGCTTCCAAGACGGCATCGCCCACCCGGCTTCACGCCGGGCCCTTCGGGCTAAAGGAGGATTCCATTCCGGGTAATGCCGCCACCGTGCAGCCTACTGGTGCAAGTGACTCCAGTAAGCTGGACATCAGCTTCTCTGATACCCGCCCGTAGAAGGCTGCTAAGTCGCTCAACCCTTTGGGGCGGCACACTGTCCATCTTCCGCCCGACCAGTCTGCTCCTGCTTTGCGACCTGCCTCGGGTGACGGGTCCGCTAAGTTGGATGTTGGCTCCTCCGGCTGCCCGGACCCCACTGATGTCGGACGTCAGGTTGCCTGACACCCACGCGGTGGCAGAGCCGACGCCGGACCCTTCTTCATCCGTCGTTCTTGGCTCCCCGCAACTTTCGCTACCCTCCGGGGACCCTGGGGCTCCTCAGCCTGACCCCGGGAATTTTTCTCCTCCCTCCCCGGGCGATGCCGGGGATCCTTCTGCACCCTGGTGAGGTCTCCCTGCTGCTCCAGATGACCTGACGTCGGTTCCCTGGGTGCCGGCTCCGATGCCAGGCGACACCTCTCTCCTGGATGCTGCCCGTATGCAGGGCCCGGCGGGCCTCAGGTCCCTGGCCCACCTGCAGGGCACCCTGCCGGGCCGTCTGCTCTGGCAGACCCCTCCCCCCGACTCCAGGGTATCTGACCCAGTCATATCTGACACCATCATACCCTGGTCCACAGTATCCAGCACCCTAGTACCCAACGCCGGCCTATGCAACGCCGCAGTACACGGTGCCTCATTATCCGACGCTGGGTTTTCTGCCATCTGGTCATGGATACTTGCCCTATGGATACTTTCAGTATCCGTATCCCCATCCTTCTCCTCCTCCACCGCCCCCCAGCTGCTGGTGGATTCGAAGGAGACTCTGGCCTCCTGGTGGGCTGAGGCCAAGGCTCAGCTCACCAGAGAGGTGGAGAGTCATCTCCCGGCGATGGTTCCCATACGTCAGAGACGAGAGACTCCCTCCCCTTCGAACACCAGGGGTGAGCCCTCTGGTTCCAGGGTGGGGCAGGACACGCTTCCCCGAGGGCTTCCCAAGGGGTCTGTTCCTCCCCCATGCTGGGAGAGGGAGTTGTCTTCTTCCTCCTCTTCTTCCTTGGACGACTCCGAGGGTTGTCTTGACCCGGATGACTAGCTACGCTCTCCGACTAAGCCTCCGAAGTCTCCTCCAGAGGCTCCTTCCTTCACGGAGTTGCTGCGCAAAATCCAGGAGGTTCATAAGTGGCGTTTCTTGGAGCCGGATCCACAGTGTAAAAAAACTCACTGAGCACCTGGATCTGCCAGAGACCGCTCCGACCTTGGTGCCACCCTGGATTGAGCCAAATGCCGACCTTGTTTCCACTATTTGGAAGCAGCCGACTGCATTAGCCCGTATTCCTCGGAAGTCGAACAGGCTATATCAGGCTCCTGAGGGTGTTGACTTTCTTGACTCTCCCCCTCGAGCTGACTTGGTCATGATTAGCGCCGCTCATGGTCTGTCAGCTAACCCGAAGCATTTGAGCTCGTCTCCACCTGACAAAGAATCGCGTCTTCTGGACCAGTATGGTAAGAATATCTTTGCTTCTTCCACTCTGGGTATTAGGGCCCTGAACTATGTCTGTCATATGGGGGATTACCAGAAAGCAATTCTTAGTGAGGTGGAATCCAAATTGAACTCCCTTCCTGACTCTCAGGTTAAACAGGGAGTGGCTGACCTTGTCTGCTCTGCACATTCGGCCAGTTGGCACATGCATCGTACCACGTACGATGCAGTGGACACTGCTGGTAGGAACTCGGCTTTTGCCGTAGGTTTACGGCGTCATGCCTGGCTCCGTGTGTCAGGGTTGTTGCCGGAAGTGCAGTCCGCTATTCAGGAAGCGCCCTTCCGGGGTTCGGTGCTGTTCGGTGGTGATGTCAAGGAAATTATCACCGATCTGCAGGAGAAGGGGTCTGCTCTGAAGTCTGTAAACTCCATGTATAATCCCCCTCAAAGCGAAGCATCGTCCCTTTGCAGGTGAAATCGGCCAAAGGCGAAACCCGGGAAGCGGGCAATAACGCCGGGCCTCGGCTGCAACTCCCACCTACCAAAAAGCAGGGACTTCAGCTATGACGCTGCCCCACACCACCTGACTCCTTTCTCTCCCACAGCCACTGGGGTCTCCAGAGGAACTGGTAGGAGGAGGTTTTCCTCCACCTCCCTGGTTGGGAGAGGATAACTTCAGATTCCTGATTGCTCCAGCTGACTGCAGTAGGACACTCAATAGAATTTCTTCGAAACCTCCTTGAAATCCCCCCGGTCGTAGCTCTCAGGAGCATCTTCTTCTGGTTCAGGAAGAAATTTCAGCACTTCTGCTGAAGGAGGCGATGGAACCTGTCTCCCTTCCTCTTCAGGGAATGGATTACTATTCACATTTCTTCCTGGTCCTGAAGAAGTCGGTGGATGTGAGGCCAGTTCTCGACCTCAGTTCCCTGAACTTGTTTGTGGCGTACAAGAGGTTCAGAATGCTCTCCCTGCAGAGTCTCTTGACCCTTCTCTGGCCGGGACAGTGGCTGTCCGCTCTGGATATGCAGGATGCTTACCTGCACATCCCTATCCACCCTTCCCACTGCAAATACCTGCGTTTTGCTTTCCAGGGGGACCAGTTAAAGGCCCTCTCATTTGGTCTTTCCTCTGCGCCCTGAGTGTTCACCAAATGCCTTTCAGTGGTGGCGGCATATCTGCGTAGCCAGTGGGTACAGGTTTTCCTGTACCCGAACGATTGGCTCCTGGCGGCCCCATCCAGGGAGGAACTCCTGCGCTTCCTTTCCCTTACCCAGAGGGTTTTTCCCTGTCTGGGTATTACCATCAACCACTCCAAGTCCCACTTGATCCCATCCCAGAGGCTCCAGTTTATCGGGGCGATCCTGGAAACGACCTCTGGCAAGGCCTTCCTGCCACCGGACAGGGTGACCACCTCAGGCCCAGGTCAGCCTGTTGTCCAACCGCAGGCGGGTCAGCGCCAGGTCGGTCCTGTGCCTCCTCGGGCTCATGGCAGCTGTGATCCCGACAGTCTCTCGCGCTTGACTCCACATGAGGATCTCTCAGTGGACGCTTCGGTCTCAGTGGGATCAGTTGGTGGACGACCTAGATCAACTCGTTCTGGTCTCCACTGCTATGGCTCAGGACTTGCAGTGGTGGATGGTTCAGGAGAACCTTTGCCGGGGAGTTCCCTTCTGTCTTTCTCCCCCCTCCCAGTCGCTGACTACGGATGCCTTGGGCGAGGGTTGAGGAGCCCATCTCTGGCCTCACAGGACCCAGGGCTCTTGGTCCAATCTTCACATCGACGTGCTCGAGCTTCGGGCAGTGCTGTATGCACTTTAGGCTCTGCATCTGCATCTGCTTCCTGGTCACTTAGCTGTACAGATGGACAATATGTATGTGGTCTGGTACATCAACAAGCAGGGAGGAACTCGTTCCTACCCTCTTTGCAGAGAGAGGCGATGCGAGTTTGGGATTGGGCAGTGCAGCACAACCTTCACCTCACGGCAGTTCACGTCCCGGGGGTCAAAAACACCTTGGCAGACAGACTGTTGGTCATCTGCTCAAGCTCATGAGTGGGAACTGGATCAGTGGGTCCCAGATGATATCTTCCTATGTTGGGGGACACCACAGGTAGACCTGTTCGCATCCCTCAAAACGCAAAACTTCCCGACTTCTGCTTGCTCGCTCCAGGGCATGGCATTTTTGGGAGAGATGCTGTGTCTCTAGATTGGAAGGGCAGATTCATCTATGCTTTACTCCCGATCCTGTTGATTCCGAGGGTCTTACAGAAACTGAGTTCAGAAAGAGCTTGAATGATTCTGATCGCTCCTTTTTGGCCCAGGCAAGTTTGGTTCTTTCTTCTGTAACAGTACTCGGAGGAACCTCCTCTTCCTCTTCCTCTGTCACAACTTTTGCTGACTCAGGATCAGGGGACCCTGGTCCTTCCAGGCCTCAGGTCCTTTCAGTTGCATGTGTGGCTCCTGCAGGCGTTAGCTCAGGGCAGATCGAGTCCCAGTAGCTGAGATCTGGTGGGGCCCAGAAGCCCTCACCAGATCTACTTATGCTATGAAATGGAAACTGTTCACTATTTGGGCCGCCTCCAAACATTTCTAGCCCTTCTCGTGCTCTGTTGGGCGGCTTCTGGATTATCTGCAACACCTTTTTGGTCTGGGTCTCAGTCATTCATCCTTAAAGGTGCACATGGTGGCCATTTCAGCCTACCACATCCCTTTTGCAGACAGGATGTTTGCTCAGCTGGAGTTCTCCAAGACCTTTCTTAGAGGGGTCCTTCACTTGCACCCCCCATCTGGGTTCTTGCCTCTCCTTGGGATCTGAATTTTATTCTGGAGAAGCTTACTCTGTCCCCTTTCTAGCCAGCAGCTTCAGCAGACCTAAAGTTCCTTTCTTGGAAGGCTCTCTTCCTAGTGGCCATCACTTCTGCTTGAAGGATTTCCGAGCTCCAGGCCCTGATGTGTAAAATCCTGTACTTGATTTTTCACAAGGAACGTGTGGCTCTGTGTACCAACCCTAAGTTGGTAGCGGAATCTACGCTGAATCAATTCATAGAGTTGCCTGCCTTCTTTATGTAGCACTCTAATCACAGAGAGTACCTCCTGCATACTTTGGATGTTCACCGAATTCTGAGATACCACACCAACAGGACGAAGGATCTCAGAAAGACTGATCAACTGTTCGTTTCTTTTGCTCATAAAAGAGAAGGCAATGCTGTTTCTAAGCAATGCCTGTCGAAATGGTTGGCTCATTGTATCACTTTCTGTTATGACAAGTACAACAAGACCCTGCCAGGTCAAGTCCGAGGTCACTCCACCAGAGGGGTCGCTGCCTCCGAGGCTTGTTTCAAGAATGTGTCAGTGGCTGACATTTGTGCAGCTGCCACTTGGACTTCTGTCCATACCTTTACGAAACATTACAGTTTGGACATTGCCTCTCACCGTAGAGCAGGCTTCGGGTTGGCTGTTCTGTAAGGCCTCCTTTCCTAAGGCCTTCACAGCCAGAGGGTCTACTGCTGAGTAGTTTCCTCCTCCTGTTTGCTTCTCCTTGTTTCAGACTGCTTGGGACTCAGTCCTATATGTAATTACCTACTGCAAGAGCCCTCTCGAAGTAAGATAGTACAGTTACATAAGAACTTACCGTAACAGTAGATCTTCAAGAGAGGCTCTTGCAGTATGTAATACCTTCCTGCCCTCCATCCCCCTAAGCTTTTTCAGTTCCTTTTCCAGGAAGGGAAATATCCACTTCTCTCTCGTCTTGCCTTTTGGCCTTTGGCGGGAAAGAACTGGAAGGAGGGCGTGGGGGACCGCCACTTTATACTGACAACGCTTGATGTCGGTCACCTGACCTGTGGGTGGTCCCACACCAGAGACTGCTAGCTAGAAATGTTTTCCGTGGGGTCCTGATGCCTGCCGGCATCAGTCCTGTATGTAATTATCTACTGCAAGATCATCTCTCAAAGATCTACTGTTACAGTAAGTTCTTACATAACTATACTTTAGACTACTTGGCACCTAATTTATATACTAATGAGGCAAAACTAAATGAGACACAACAGATTTGTTTACTGGCTGGATGTTCTATGTATATATGTAAACACAGGCATCTGGAGTAAACAGGCAAATGACAAATAGAATACTAGATGAGTCTGTATACAAGGCAGTAACACCATCAAGAGGTTTTGGGAACATGGAACCTCGAGAGCAAAGCTCGAGAGGTCCTAAAGCCCCAAAACCTCGAGACGGTGTTACTGCCTTGTAAAATGCTTATCTTTCTGTTATTTTTTGTAATATATGGATCCAGTGATAATACTACAGTTGGAGATGACCTTTCAACTATACTATTAGCAAAAACGATAGTATTATCACTTTTCAGTATAGTATTATTGAGGGTAGTGGTGCATTACTGGGAATATTTTGTATAACTTAGTATAGTATTATTGATGCGTATCCATATATTACAATACATTTGTGATGTTTAGCCTGTTACACGTAAGGAATAAGGCATGACGGGGGTGTGGTGGGGGATTCTGCCTCGAAGTCCACCTCAGCCAGACTGGACCCCCTCTTTAATGCTTTCTGCCGCTTTGCCCTTGATGCCCCCTCCCCCCGCACCCATCACTGCGAGCTCTTCCGTTCACTGGCCCTTCCATCCCTGAGTAACCGGCGCCTACTTCACAGTGTTACATTTGTTTCTAACTTCTGGCTCAGTTCCCTTCCTCCTACCTCGTATCCTCCCTATCTTCCCCATCTACCCCCGCCCTTAGGTCTACTGACTCCAGGCTATTAGTAATCCCTCACCAAAGGACCTCTGCAGGCCCAACTGGCTTTCTCTTACCTCTTCCCTAAGCTTTGGAATGGCCTGCTGGCCCAAATCTGCCATTCTTCATCCAGACACACTCTATCCTCTGCCCTCACTAACTTCCTTGCACCAAATTGTACCCGACTCTTACCTCCCTCCCCCTGACGGATTTTCTCCCCCACCCCTTACGTGCCTGACCAGCGGCTCAGCCTTCGCCTAATTGTCTGGCTTATACATTGCCCTAAAGAAGCAATGCACTTACTGTCTCATTCACTTCTGCCATCTCCCTTCTCATTCCCCCGTCTTCCTTAAATCAACCCCCTAAATACCCCAGTGTTTACTATACAGTCCTGCCACCTCTCCTTTGCCCCAATCTCAGACTTCCATTTCCCGCTGCCAACTTGGTGCATCTTGCTTCAGTTCAGTCCCTGTTACTGGCACTTATGTAATCATGTATAGTCCTTGATGTGTATTCAATTATGTATGCCACTTTCCTTGAGGCTCATGTTATGTACTGTATTCCTCATGTAACAAGTTCGGAAATAATCTCACTCAATTATGTAACAGTTGTTTGTATTGCTCCACTCCAAGTTCAGCCTACTGACTGTTGTATGTATACCCTCCTCCTTTGCCCGGTCGCACCGTGAGACTAGCATCTTTTTGCTCAGTGTGCCTTTCCTGGTGAAACATTTTCAATAAATAAATTAAAATTAATGTACCAAGGGGTGGGTTGAGTCGGGCTCGGGACTTCAACCACCCTGATCAACATTAACTAGCATAATACCCCCCTCCCCCCGAAGGAACTGCCTTATTCCGTTTATAACATGTGTTGCGTACTTCCTTCTTTGTCTCCTTCCCACCACCTCTTTCCCCCGCTCGCTGTCAGCAAAAACTCACTCCTCTTTCCCCTGTCCACCATCTCCCTCCCCTGCTCGTTCTCAGCAAAAACTCAGTTCTCTCTCCCCGCCTACTGTCTCTCTTCCCCTGTCACTCTAAACAAAAACTCCCTGCTCTCTACCCCGCCTGCCAGCTGTGTCTCCTGCTTACTGCCCCTGGCTGTCAGGAAAAAACAGAATCTACCAGCTTTCCCTACCATGTTGGTTCTCAACTCCTCAGAGGCAATTCCTTATGTCCTGCCATAGGGCGGTGAGGGTAGGTAAAGAGTAACACAACAAGGGTAAGTAAGTTGGTTACAGTCTCTATTGCAGTCCAGCTGAACAGGCAGTATAGAGAAATTTGAGTTACATAGAAACATAGAATTTGACGGCAGATAAGGACCGCTTGGCCCACTTAGTCTGCCCATTTCCTTACCTAATGGATAAGCTGCAGATCCTAGTTAACCAACAACCTACTTCCTTCTACCCCCGCTAGAATTGTCTTATGTCTGTTCCATGCATTCTTGAATTCCCCCACTGTTTTTGACTCTACAACCTCCTGAGGAAGGCTGTTTCATGCAAACACAATCCTTTCTGTGAAGAAATACTTCCTCACATTACCTCTGAGCCATCCTCCTCTATCTTCAAATTGTGCCCCCTTGTTCTTGCACATCTTTTTCTGAAAGATTATTTATTTATTTAGTTTTTGTTTACCGGGTAAGTACACTAGACAAGTTTTATGCCTATTTTCAGGAACGACCCGGGAAAGATGCTACCCTCTTGGACTTTGTTGATTCCTTTGAGGTATTTGAAAGTTTCTATCATGTCCCCCCCTCTCCCTTCTTTCCTTGAGGCTATACATCTTAAGCTCCTTTGGTCTATCTTCATATGTCTTCTGGTGCAGATCCTGCACCATTTTGATTGCCCTCCTCTGAACAGCATCCACCCCCGTCTGTATCTTTGCGGAGATGGGGTCTCCAGAACTGTACACAGTACTCCAAATGTGATCTTACCAACTGTCTGTACAGAGGGCCAAAAACTCCCTGTTTTCTACTGGTGACGCCTCTCCCTATGCATCCCAGTATCCTCCCCAGCCCTCCTTACTGCCTTCTCACATTGCTGGCCCACCTTTAGCTTGTTTGATATGACTATCCCCAGGTTTCTTTCCATTTTTGTTGTCAGTATCTCACCCTCCATTGTGTACTCTTCCCCTGGGCTTTGTTTCCCAGCATTACTTTGCACTTCTTTGTTGAATCTAAGCTGACATACATTTGACCATTCCTCCAACCTTGCCAAGTCCCTTTTCATCCTTTCCACCCCACCTTGTGTATCAACCCTGTTGCAGATCATTGTGTCATCTGCAAAGAGACATACTTTCCCTTCCAGTCCTTCTGCAATGTCACTTATAAAGACATTGAAGAGGACCGGTCCTAGTACTGAACCCTGCGGTACCCCACTAGTAACCCCCTTTCTTCACTGTGGACTCAGTTTACTATTACCCGCTATGTCCTGTTGTCCAGCCAGTGTTTTACCCAGGATACCACCCTGGGACCCACTCCCAGGCTGGCTTACTTGTATATTAATCTTTTGTGCAGGACTGTGTCAAATGCCTTACTAAAGTCTAGGTAGGCCACGTCCACAGCCCCTCCCTGGTCTACTACTTTGATCACCTAGTGAAATAAATCAATTAGATTTGTCTGACATGACCTTTCTGCTGTGAATCCATGCTGCCTTGGGTCCCGTGCCCCCACTGGACTCTAGGTAGTCAACAATTCTTTACTTCAGAAGTGATTCCATCCTTTTCCCTACCACTGAGGTCAAACTGACAGGTCTGTAGTTTACTGCCTCTGTCTTGCTCCCACTTTTGTGAAAGGGAATCACATCTACCCTTCTCCAGTATAGCACAGTGGGTTAAGGCTCTGAGCTGAAGATCTGGAGACCTTGGTTTGAATCCCACAGCCGCCTAGGTGCATACTGTGTGATCCTGAGCAAGTCACTTAACTTTCTTGTGCTCCCTGGTCGCATCTGGAAACCAGCTTCGGCTTAGTGTGCTACTCCTGGTTAAACAATGTTCCCTTTCCTTCCCTCCAGTCTTCAGGTACCACACCATCCTCCCATGATTTATTAAAAGGGTAGTCAGTGGTGTTACTAGTTCTTCCTTAGTTCTTTAGAATTCTGGGGTGAATCCCATCAGGCCCCATTGCTTTATCCACCTTCAGTTTTAAGAGTTCTTTCAGAACCCTTTCTTCTGTGAAAGGACTAATATCCACCCCCCTATCCAAAGTGCTTCTGTTGACTGGATTAGGTATCTCCCCCTGCTTTTCCATTATTAACATTGAGCAGAAGTATTCGTTCAGTATTGCTGCTTTTTCACTGTCGCTGTCTGCCCAGCCACCTTCCTCTCTATTCAGCCTCCGTATCCCTGCCTTAGTCTTTCTTTGCTCCCTAATGTACCTATAAAAGGTTTTATCCCCCTTCTTAACAGAGTTGGCTATCTTTTTCTTGGTTTCGCCTTTGCTATTCTGACTGTCTTCTCTGCTTCCTTCTGCTTAAATTGGTACAGTTCTCTGTCCTGCTCCTTCTGTTTCTCCTTATACTTCCTGAATGCCATCTTTTTCTCCCTTACCTTCCCTGCCACTTCTTTTGAGAACCATACTGTTTTTTTCTTTCATTTTGATTTGTTTATTTGCTTCACACAAAGGCTTGTTGCCTCTGTGCTGGCTGTTTTGATGTTTCCCCATTGTTGCTCCACCACACCTTCTTGCCTATTTGCTAGTGCTTCTCTGAGGCACTCTCCTATTTTGACAAAATCAGCCCTCCTGAAGTCCAGTACCCTCACTTTTGTGTGGCTTGACTCTACAGCTAAGTGTATTGTGAACCACACTGTTTGGTGGTCGCTTGTTCCCAGGGATGGCTACTCACTTCAAGATTTTTGTTGAGGCAGTATAGCGCAGTGGTCTAAGGCTCTGAGCTGCAAATTTGGTGACATCCAGCAGACCAGACCTGGGTTTGAATCCCACAGCTTCCACTTGCATACTGTGTGACCCTGAGCAAGTCACTTAACCTCCTTGTGCTCCCAGGTTGCTCCTGTGAAAAAGCTTTCAGCTTAGTGTGCTATACCTGGTTAAACAACTAAATAAATAAAAAAAATAAAAAAGATTGGCGATCCTCTCTCCATCCCCATTTGAGAGTATCAGGTCTACGATTGCTCCCTCCTGAGTGGGTTCCAAAATTAGCTGTCTGAGGCATGCCCCCTGTAGGCATCGAGAATGGCCCTGCTCTTGGATGTGGCTACGGCAAAGGTGCTCCAGTTAACATCTGGCATATTCAGGTCACCCATCAGCAATATCCCCCCTTTCTCTGCTATCCTGAGGATGTCTTCTGTCATTTCCTTGTCCATTTCCTCCCCCTGAGATGGGGGTCTGTATACAACCCCTGTGCGGCTTGTGGAGCCATTTCCAGTCTCCAGGGTGATCCACAGCACCTCCTCTCCTCCCTGTTTACCCTTTAGTTCTGTTGCTTTGATTCATTCCCTTACATAGAGAGCTACTCCTCCTCCTCCTCTTCTTCTTCCCTCCCTGTCCCTCCTGTAGATTGTGTACCCTGGCATGTTGACATCCCAGTCATGGTTCTCTGTGTACCATGTTTCTGTGACTGCCACGATATCCAGGCACCCCTCTTCCATCAAGGCCACCGTTTCAAGGAGCTTTTTACCTAGACTACAGGCATTGGTACTCATTACCCTCCATTTTATTATGGCTTTATTTCTTTTTGCCCCATCCCTGTCCTTACTGTTTTTGTCGTTTTCTCCATTTACCCCTGCCCTTCTCCCTATTGACTGCTCTATCTTGATGTTTACCTCACTAAATACCCTGAATTGTATTTTTGGGTTGGGGGCTAGTATTTCCCTTCTCCTTTTCAGTGCCTCCCCCCTTGGCTAGTTTATACGCTGGACAATGAAGCATTTAAACCTATCACCTAGAATCCTGGTTCCCCTCCTGGACAGATGCAAACCATCGCGTCTGTATAGGCCTGTATCCCTCCAGGCGGAGCCCCAGTCCCCAGTGAAGCCAAATCCCTGGGCTCTGCACTAGTTTTTCAACCAGTCATTGAATCCCATGGTGCGGAGTACCCTAGCCTCATCCATGCCATACATAGGTAGTACTTCCAAGAATGTTACTGTGTGTGCTACTTGTCTAAGGCATCTCCCCAGCTCCACAAACTCCTGTTGCACTGCTCTGACCCCATTCTCACCCAGTTCATCCGTCCCTAGGTGGATAATGACATCCAGCTCACTCCGCCTTGCAGCTGCTCCCACGATCCTGAGGATTAGTTTCCTGTCCCTCCAAGCCATGGTGCCGGCCAGGCACCTTACCTTCCTTCCCCCTCCCTCCCCCAGTTCTACCCTTCTAACAATTGGTTCCCTTACCAATTGAGTTGTGCACAATGTTGTTTGAGTGTGCATTTTAAACAGCATAAGTTAACAGTCGAAGAATATCAGGAAAACTTGAATAACAAAACCTTTAAAAGTAATTCTCAGCCAGGTGTTGGACAAAGCTGTACTTAGATCGCCATCATGAAATAAGTCATTCAAAGAATCGCCTGTCTTGGTAATGTTGTTACTAATATGGATGTGTGTGTATCCTTTCTAACAAGGCTCTAAGATTCATGGTGAGAGGGTCGATATTCACATTATACACTGGTAGGTACTGTGCAATAGCATTTGGATAGTCAGGGTCACTATCTATGTAATCAGGTTCTGGGGTGATAGCCGTATGGCCAATGATGGTGCGCTGCTGAGGTACAAAACAGAAGTTGGGCATAGTGATGTTACACACCAGGGGTCCATAGGAGAAGGTCTTATAGTTGGTCACAATGCAATATTGTCCATCAGAATTGTAGGAAACTTGGAACTTTAGGAAGTCGCCACTTGGTGAGCTGGATAGGGCAGGTGAAGGAGGTATTTGTCATTGTGCTGGTGAGTCATCCAACTTCTCTTGAGACAAAAGTGACATTTGGCTTGTCAGAAGGAGATGTGACATCAATAGTTTCATTGGCAAAGAGGTCATTATCAAATGTATATGACCAATCCATTTGGAGAGAGACCACAAACAGGCGTGATTACATCAGACATCACATTTGCACAAATAATGGTAACCCATTTTGGCACAACAGTCCGTATGTGGGGCTACCCAGGTGTCCACTTGTGGATGAAAAACCAGCAAAGGAGGCAAGTCAATCCATTCTCGATAGATGCTGCCTTTAGATGGCTCATGGAATGGATGTTTGCCAGCTTGTTGAAGTCTGAAGAATCCTTGTCGAAAAGCGGAAGAGGCACTGTGAAGGTAACTAACATAATGTCCTGCAGAGTACATTGGTGTGTAACAGATCAGGGTCCTCAATTCAGGTGTGGACTCACGTAGCGCAAGTTCTGTGCTGTGGCCAAAGAAAAGGACACAGTCCTATCCATACACTGGGTAGTGCATGATCGAGTTCTACAATAGGGGCAATACCATTTAGCCATATGTCTGTCATGGATCAAATCCAGGATCCGTTGTGATTCCAGATCTTGGAAGAGATTGGTGATAGTAGTGATAACAAAAGAACTATAAGCTGAACAAATGATTTCCCTGCCTATGTGCTGCTCTGAGGCTTCTTTATTATTTTGGAAGATCAATTTAAGCTTGTTTCGGATATCATTGAATAAAAGTGCAGTATCGTGCATGTTATACACTATGAATCTTTCCTCTTGGAAAATACCTTCTAAACCATGTAGCATGGGCTGCATCACATTCTGACCTGATTGTTGAAATTTTAGGTTTGTCATTGAATTTTAGCCAAATCGGCTTGGTTCCAGATTGACATTCCTGAGCCAAATAGACCTGTAACAGTGCCTGTTGCACCTGTTAAGTCAGAAAATCCCACGGCCCACTTCAGACGTCAAGGTAGAACACCCCTCAGTGTTCCATAGTGTGGGGCCTAGCTACAGGGTCTTGTGCATGTGCTTGATATGCTGCCATTAAATCTAACAGCATAACCGTGTGGAATGTCGACACGTTAAGGAACAGTGGCCAAACTCAGCCATGTTCCAGTGGGTGAGGTTCAAAATAGGAATATGCACAAATTGAACATTACTGATGAGTCCCAGGAACGGAAGTTGCGGCCAGGGCACTGAGTGGGCCTGACTCCATTGCTGGACATTGTAAAGGAATGTATTTTGCTGCTGGGAGTACTGCAAGGAAGAGAGCCGCAGTTGCAGTGGAATGGCTAGAACAAAACTGGCACATGGTGGCATTAGAGAATCTGGTACAAAAGTCTGGATTCATCATGGCTGTATGGTTGTAAAGACCTGTATGTTGCTGTTGGACTTGGTGTATGCACAAAGTTCCGTTTGGGCAAATACGGGTATTGGGCCAGCCTTAGAAAGTTTGTTTGGAGATATGGGCCGCTGGAATCTGTTGTCCATTAGTGTCGTCAGTCTTCCATTCTATCTGTAGAGTGGATTGGTCTGAGATACCACCATGGCATTCAGATACAATAGGCATCTTTTACTTCACGGCCGGTGACCATTGTGGATGCGAGGTCGATGGCTACACCTTTAGTTGGAGTCGGAGGTGGCAGGATGCCAGGCAGGAAGTAGGTTGTAACCCAGTGGTTCAGGAGATGGAGAAATCTCTTTGTATCCAATCTTATGGAACTCGGACATGCTTGCCAGCAAGCATGGCAGAAGGTAGGTGAAAAATATCATCATTTTTTGAAAAAGATCAAAAAACAGGTAAACTTACAGATCTTCCTCCCCCAACTTGCACAACATGAGCTTAATCTGTCTGTTAGCTCTCTCTACCTGTCCTGATGACGGAGGATGAAATGAGATGTGAAACTTCTGGTTAACTCCCAGTAACTGCAAACATTCTTGCATCAACTCACCTGTGAAACTGGATCCTTGGTCAGAGTCTACCTTGAGAGGTAGGCTCCACTTGGTAAATATTCAAAGTAAAAATAAGAGCACCGACCACCGTCAATTTCTTCTGTAATATTTTATTTGCTTCCAGAAATTCCAGTGAAGCAAGCACATTTCCAGACACATAAGTGCAGAACACTCCCCCTGCTCCCTCTGTGGCCCCGACCGGTTTTGCGTGAAAATCTGTTGCACCTAAAGTTACTTCTAAATGCAAATAAAAAAACAAGGATATGCTCCTCTCTTCTTCCTTCTGTGTGCCTAAACCAAGCTCTGATGGTTTTGTCCCTTACATAACCACTCTGCTGGGTGAGTTCCTGGAATTTGTGGAGAAATTTACATATCTAGGTGTTTGGATTGACTTAAAACTATCTTTCGTTGATTTCCGGTTCTTCCATGGCATACCAGACAGCTTAAATTCAGAGCTCTCCCCTCGAGGGATTAAAAAAAAAAAAAAACTACTTTCCCTTCAGCTGATCATCAGAAAAATATCAAAAATTCCTTTGAAATGGAAAGAAGAATCGAATATTAACAAGAACCACCAGGAGAGGGGTCAAATGAGGATAAATGTCTCTAGATACCGTCTGCTACCAGAGGACCGAGGCACAAGTCCCTCGCCTACGCGCCAGCTCTCACAGTGACCTGCAGAATCCACGCCGCAGAGCAAAACACAACTAGATGCAATACTGCTGGAAATACAGGAGATGAGAAAATAAAATAAAGTTGAGTTCCAGAAATTGCATACATAATTAGCGTATGTGGATATGGCGCTAAAGGAAGTAGACTCCAGAGTTTCAAAGGTAGAGACAGAAATGTCGCTGCATACAGTAGCTATTGCCACAGTGCTAGACTACGCTGAGCAGTTACAAGAAAAATATGTAAATCTTGAGGCGAGGTCCCGAAGAGATCATTTGAGGCTTTCGGGATTACCAGAGGGTACTGAAGTGGGAAATATGGTGCACGTTATGCAAGATTTACTGCACGATGTACTTGCCCTTCCACCAACCATACAAGTGAGAATTGGGAGAGCCTACCAGATCCTCAGGCCCAAACCTAATGACCCAACTGCCAGACCTCGGCAAATACTCATGAAATTTGCCAGCTACACGATAAAGGAGGAAGTCTTGCACCAAGCCTGGCAAACGGGTGAAGTATAATGGTAACAGATTATATCTAGACCAAGACTATCCTCCTAAAATTCGAAAAATGAGACTGCAATACCGACCTGCCATGAAAACCCTGAGGTCTAGGAAAATCCACTTTCAAACCCCCTACCCAGTGAAAATGAGAATATTTTGGGAGAATGGCACCCACCTATATACAACTCCAGAAGATGTTGAGGAAGTCCTTAAAAAAAAAAAAAAAAAAAAAAAATGTATAACGATGGAGAACTTGGAGAACCGTTATGGCATCTGAGGAAGGGAACTGTAGACGTCTGGGGGAGCATGTGCAGCGGGGACCAGACAGAATGGCGGACATGCTCCCTGCGTCCAAAACTATGGAGACCATACGTAGAAAAATCCAATGCATCAGAGCGATTCCAGCACGAACTGAAGTACAAGCATCTGATATCTGAGGACTTTATGGACACAAAACGGTAGGTTTCCTTTATTTTTTTTCCTTTGGCATCCTGCGGTGGTGATGACCTAAACAGTCAGTAAGCTACAAGATGGATTGTGTGCCATTTGGTATCCAGAACATGCAAACTGATAAGTGCAAGAAGGCTGAGGCTTTTGGATTTGGGGGGGGGGGGGCAGAGAAATACTAGCAGTCAAACTGGTAGATAGAGGCAACTACCGATACAGGACTCTGCCCTGAGAGGCACAATTGACTGATGAAGGGACTTTGCATTGATGATATTGAGAGCCAAATATAACATAAAAGGGAAAAAAAGGATTTACCTTTCTTTTAGGTTCATCAGTAGAACAACTACATCCCAGGGTGGGGGTGGGATATATTGGAAAACTAAAATATAGATAAAGTGACTGGTTTCTATTACTGAGATGACCAACAGATTAGGACAGAGTATAGCGGGATTTCTCCCAGCTTCAAGTTGCCCCAATAGTGATCCCACGTTGTGGGGATAAGATCCACACTACAACTCTGCAGGGATATACTTTGCAGAACCAGGGAACAAATAATGTTCCCCTACCTTGGAAGACCAATACAAAGGTTTTTACAGTTCTAGTTAAATGTTCAGGCTACACAGTTTGTTAAAGCAGTAGCCTAAGTTAACCAATTGTTGTTGAATAAGAATGGTGACATATTTTTCAAAGTAGTAACGATGGTGTGTTGGGAGGAAATGGGGTGCATTGCTCGATCACTGTCAAACGGCTTATTCTTTATTAACAAATGGGGATTGAAGTACTTACATTTAATGTCAATGGGCTAACAAACCCAGTGAAAAGGAAAAAAAAATCATAAATCACATTAAACAGTATAAGGCAGACTTTATAGTAATGCAAGAGACACACTTGACAGAGGATGAACATTTAAAATTTAAAAATTTTGGTTTTGCAGAAATCTGTTCATCTGCTTGTCAAGGAGGTAGACGCAGAGGGGTGTCCGTTTTAATTCTGCACAAAACACCCTTTGAGGTGGTGGAAAAAATAAGAGATAAGGAAGGTAGATTTGCCTTAATAAAGGACAATCTAAATGACTGTGCAATGACGGTGGTTTCGGTATATGTGCCCCCAGACTCCTCCATGAGGTAGACAGATATATATACTGTGTGTGTGTGTGTGTATATGTATATATTTTAGAAAACTTCTCGAACTAATTATACAAAAGCAGAGGGGACTTTAATCATATGAGGAGACTGAAATATGGTCCTTGACCACAATAAAGACACCACTTCTAGAATCCCCGGGAAGATGAATAAAACTCAGAAACTGATAAAAGCCCTATTACAGAAGCTGGGGCTTCAGGATGTTTGGACATTTCTAGAAGGCCCAACCAAAGGATAGACCCATTACTCTGCTATTTACCACATGTATTCACAACTAGATTATTTTTTTATTAACCGTGATGCGTTATATGGTGTGCAGAAATGTGAGATTGGGCCAATAGCTCTATCAGACCATGCTCCTCTACTGTTACAGATAGATTTTACCCTCCCCCACCCTTAATATGTTCTGGAGGATGAATTTATCCCTTATTAGGAACAAAGAGGTATTAGATCAGGTCCCTCAATTGATTACCCAGACTTTGTGGGATAATGAGCACAGCAGAGCTAGTAAGGGTATGATCTGGGACACAAGTAAAGTGGTCCAAGGAAAATTGATTGCCATAGCTTCAGCTAGGAAGAAACAGAGAACAAAAACAAAAAAAAAAAAAACACTAGAAGACCAAATACAAAGAATGTAGAGACAGCAACAGAGAGAACGGGACCTAATGAAACTGAAAAGGGAACTAAATAAAATATTAGACTCAAAGGTAGAACAGAATCTACAATACCAAAGACAAAGCTACTATGAAGGGGGCCCAAAGGCTGTGAGGCATTTAGCAATATGTTTGAGGGTTAGGAAGGCAAAAGTACATATAGCTAGAATAGTACACCCCCACACCAAATTTAGGAGTCCCAAACTAGAACATATCTCTGAGGCATTCCAGAAATATTATACACAGCTTTATGCCCAGGAGGAAAACCCAACTCGAGGTGAGATTCAAGCAGTTCTGAGGGATCTTCACCTCCCTTAGGTTTCCGAAGATTTTAATTCCCAGTTAATAGCCCCAATATCCGAAGCGGAGATCAACGCAGTAATCAGAGACTGGAAAACAGGAAAGTCCCCAGGTAATGACGGACTCCCTATGGAATTTTATAAGAAGTTTAGAGATGGTCATTCCCATTCTGAAAGGGGCATATCAAGAAACAGTAAAGGAAGGATCAGCGTTACCTCCCTCATGGTGTCTGGCAATTATCTCTGTGATTCCCAAGCCCACCAAGGATCCCACCCTTTGCTCATCATATCGACCCATTTCAAGCTTAAATGTTGATTACAAGATTTTAACTTTAATTTTAGCCAAAAGATTACAATACCTTAGTACATCAATATCAAACTGGATTTTTGGCCAACAGACAGGCCGCAGATAGTGTCCACAGAACAGTACACATTATTGACCATCTAAACAGCCATATAACGCCCACAATTTTGATGCGTATGGATGCTGAAAAAGGATTTGACGGGGTAAATTGGAATTTTTTTATATGGGGTCCTTGCCGGGTTTGCTTTTCCAAAATAATTTATAGACGTTCTAGGGCGTCTCTATACAGAACCCCAAGCTTACATACGTACCAATGATACAATTTCTCAAACAAATTACTTTACATAGTGTTACTAGACAGGGATGTCCACTCTCCCTGCTTATGTTCGCTCTTTATGTAGTGCCCTTGGTCCAATGGATTAGAGGGGACCCTGGGGTGAGAGGAGTGGGAACACACAAAATTGCAATATATGCAGATGATGTTCTGTTGCATCTGGCTTCACCAGAAACTTCCCTCTGGAGGGTTATGGACATGAGTAAGATATTTACAATGCTATCAGGCTATACCCAAAACACTGCAAAGACGAAGGTGTTGACATTTAATTACATCCCTTCCCTCCAGCTAAGAACAAAATATAAGCTGAAATGGGATATGACTATCTTAAAATACCTTGGAGTCACTTTGAGAGCAAGTAATACCCGTCTGTTCGCAGATAACTTTCAACCCTTCAAGCAGCAAATCCAGAGAGACATGAAGAGGTGGTCCGTGCATCCCTTACCCATGCATGCTAGAATCCAAGCAATAACAATGAGCCTTCTCCCTAGGATGTTATATTTATTTCAGTGTGTTCATGTTTCCCCACCCCAGAAATTTTTTCGAGACTCAGTCCAGAATTTTCAGTTCATATGGAACAAACAAAAACCTCTCATCCGCAGGTCTTTACTAATGGTAGGTAAACAGGTGGGGGGTTGCGCGTCTCCTGAACTCCAGGAGTATTGGTTAGCGGCCCAGGTTAAGTGGGTGCCATTTGGGGCACAGATGTCCACAAGGGCACATTGGCAAGACACAGAAGTAGCTTTATGCTCTAACACACATTTCCACATATCTTTTTAATCCAGACAGACCACTTGAACTAGGGGATTATCATGCTGTCTGGGTGGCCCTTAAGGCCTGGGATATTTTTCAAACATATGATGGTAAAAAAACAAAGACAAGGCGCTCCGTCAGCATGTGGTCTAAAAGCAAAACAAAATGGTTATATTAAATGCACGCTGAAAATAGAAAATAGAGTTAAAAATCTACGTTTCGACCTTAGGTCTTCTTCAGGAAATATCTAAAAGAGAAAAAAAGCAAGTTAGTGTAGAGGAGAGGTAAAATGAGAGAGATATATGTGGAGAAAGAAGAAGGGGGAGGCAAAGAGAGAAGAAGTGATAAATGGTAAGATTAAGAGAGAATCTGTGAAACAAAAAGGTGATGATGGGAAAGATAAAACATAATGGAACAGAAAGAGCTGGGGAAGTTCCCAGGTAGAGACAGATTAACAGGGCCTTGTAAGAAGGTTGAAAGGTGACAAATGTGTGAGAAGGAGACAGAAATGGAGACATATGGTGAAAATGAAAAATAAATCAGTACAAAAACAAATTGACTTTAGGAAAAAAGTGGTCTGGCAAAAGGAGCTATACATCACGGAAGCCACACAGCAACTCTCTGACACCAGGTTTTATTCTTCTTCCACAGGACCCCACTGCTGACTATCAGACGGAGGTCACCACCACCATCACCTCTGCTATTGAAAACAATGAGCTCCCTGCTTCTGCTAAGAGACTCATAGTCCAGCATCCCCAGACATCTAGGTTTTATCTTCTTCCCAAAATCCACAAAACAGGTAACCCGGGTCGTCCCATAGTGTCTGCCTGCTCCTGCCCCACATCCCACATCTCTGCATTTTTGGATGGCCTCATGAGACCCCTTGTTGAGTCCCTGCCTCCTATGTTAAAGACACTAACCATGCTCTCCAGTTATTTGACAGGTTCAGATTCAGTGACTCATCAGCTCATCTTCACCATGGGCATCAAATCTCTTTACACAGTGATCCCCATGATGATGGTCTGACAGCTCTGCAGCATTTCTTGAACAAGCGGAAGTCCAGCCACCCACACACACCTAACTCGTCTGGCAGAACTGGTTCTAACACTCAATGCTTTTTCTTTTAATAACAATTTTTTTCAGCAGGTCAGTGGAGTTGCCATGGGTACCAAGATGGGTCCCAGCTTTGCTAATCTGTTTGTGGGTTGGGTGGAGGAATGTTTTTTTCTCTCATTCACAGGGACTGTGCCTGAACTCTACAAACGCTACATTGATGACTGTGTGGGGGCCACCTCCTGCTCCAGGGAGACCCTCCAAGTCTTCCTTGACAAGTTCACCACGGCTCATCCTTCCCTTCAGTACACTGTTGAAGTATCCTCCTCTACACTGCCTTTCCTGGATATCCAGCTCTCAGTCCAGAACACTGGTCTGAAGACATCAGTCTATTACAAACCCACTGACTCTCACAGTTTCCTCCTCCATAGCTCCTTCCATCCTAAACATGTCAAGAATGGCCTGCCTTATTCACAGTTTCTTAGACTTGCAGGTTATGCAGTGAAGAGGATGATTTTGCTGAGCAGACCCAAATAATGCATAGTTTCTTTATCAACAGGGATACCCTAAAGCACAGTGGACAGAGCACTCTCCCGGTCAGTAACATGCCCCAGAATCTTGACCCCCAGAGGGATACTGTCACACAAGAACAACGGCGTAATTCCACTAGTTCTTCCTTTCCATCAGAGCACACCTTCTCTTCACAGGATCATCACTAGTAACTTTCCCATTTTGCAACCCACCTAACATTGGTGCTTCCTTTACAGAACCACCTATTGCCCTCCTACCTTGACCACCTAACCTGCGCAATCTCCTGGTAAAAAGCATACCACTCCTAACAGTTCTCCCCAGGTACCAAACCTTGCAACAGGGCTCTCTGCTACACCTGCAAATTTATTTCGTGTGTAACTGAGATTCGGGGCCTACAGGTGTTTTTCACATCACCAAGGAGTTCTCATGCACCTCCACTAATGTAGTGTACTGTATTCTTTGCAGGAGGTGTTCAGCTATTTACATCGGAGAAACTGGTAGGCGCCTTGCTTGACCGTTTCAGGAACATTACAGAGCGGTCAGGAATGGTGAAACTGCTAAACCCATTGTATCCACTTTATCTCCAGGGACCACAATGTCAATGACCTTTCTGTGTGTGTCCTTCAGCAGGGCTTCCGGGATCCTAACCATAGAAAAACATGGAAGCCAAACTGATCATCCATGTGGCTCCCAGCAGCCCTCTGGTTTAAATGATAGACTTATTTTCCACTAACATCTTTCAGCCTCCCCCTTTTTTTTTTTTCCTAAAGTCAATTTGTTTTTGTACTGATTTATTTTTCATTTTCACCATATGTCTCCATTTCTGTCTCCTTCTCACACATTTGTCACCTTTCAACCTTCTTACAAGGCCCTGTTAATCTGTCTCTACCTGGGAACTTCCCTAGCTCTTTCTGTCCCATTATGTTTTATCTTTCCCATCATCACCTTTTTGTTTCACAGATTCTCTCTTAATCTTACCATTTATCACTTCTTCTCTCTTTGCCTCCCCCTTCTTCTTTCTCCACATATATATCTCTCTCATTTTACCTCTCCTCTACACTAACTTGTTTTTTTTCTCTCTTAGATATTTCCTGAAGAAGACCTAAGGTCGAAACGTAGATTTTTAACTCTATTTTCTATTTTCAGCGTGCATTTAATATAACCATTTTGTTTTGCTTTTAAACATATGATGGGTCTAAAAGAGAAATGTGGAAAGTGAACTGTTTCATAATGACCAATGATTTTTGCCCCAGGACAAGCAGATCCCTGGTATAGAAGACAAGTTGCCCAGGGATTTCAGAACCCAATACAGATAATGAGGGGATGATATCCTAAGGTTTTAGGAGTGCTCTAAGCAATGGGGATGGGCCCCTAGAGACAAAATAAACTATCTCCAAATATATACATATATACAACAGAAGATTAGAAAGGCCCAGGGCATGTATATACGCAAGACAGGCCCGACCTTGGGAGACTTGTTTTCTCTTTTAACTTCAAAGCAAGCCATATCTAAGATTCACCAATACTTAAACTCGCACAGAGAGGAGCTGGTCATACCCATACTAACAAAAGGGGAGAAAGAAGCAAACTTCCATCTACCAGCTAAGGATTAGGCTCTGGTTTGGAGGTCTTCCTTAAAAACTACAGTATCCCCACTTTGGCAGGAGTACTCCTGGACTACCAAAGTAAAATTTTTCCTGACTAAAGTGGCTAAATGGTCCAATAGTGGCAAACAAAAAGCTACACCAACACACATTTTTTTACACATGCCCCAAATTGGAGGAGTTCAAACAAGGAGGAGGAGTTAAACTAAATAATCATTTTCAATTAACTTTTCCCCTGAAGCCGCAGAACTTAATATTGGGTCTTGCTCCTGAAGGGATAAGTGAAAGGACATCCTCTATCTTTGGTATATTTGTATAGTAGCATGCAATAGTTATAACAAGACATTGGCTGCAACCCTTGCCACCACAAACAGAACGTACCCAGATAACTGTGGATATTCAACACATGGAAGAACTGACATATCAGTTAAGAGATAGCCAAGAGGAATGCTTGAGAAGATGGACCAGATGGCCAGTTCTAGCAGGCTGGTAGGATAGATTGTGGGGTTTATCAATTGTAGATTAAACTAGCAGAAGCCACTCAAACAATTGTCATCTCCCAAAAAGCGCATCATCGGATAGCGACAGTAATTGAGCTACAAATACATTATATGCTTTTTAAGTACTGAATAAGTTCACCACGTAGTTTATTAATATACAAGTACAAAGGTATATTTGTGTACTTTATTTGGGGGGGACACAAAATGAATGGCTTGTCAGATATAGCAATTTTATACAGAGATTTGACAATAAAATAAATATATAAAATATATATATTTCGTCGCCCACATTGAAGAACTCTTGAAAAAATTAAAGCAGAGACTTGGCCTGTTCTTTAGGATTAAGCATCTGCTTACCCAAGAATCAAAAATTAGGTTAGTCCAGTCTACCTTTATGCCACTATTGGACTATGCTGACTTCTTTTACAGCCAGGGACCAAGTACTGCTTTATTAAAACTAGACGCAGTTTACCACAGAGCTCTAATTACTGCTGCACCATACTTCACGTAGGCATTAATCACCGACAGAGGAGGGCTCTACCGGTGGATTAATGCCCACTGGAGGGGACTGGTGCATGAGGTAACCGAGGTTCAACCCAGCGGGCATTAATCACCGGTAGAGCCCAACTCTGGAGGTGATTAACGCACTTCTAACACGGCAAGCGCGACGGGAGTAGTCTCGGAATACTGGGGGAGATGGTAATGAGGAGCGGTTCGACAGACTGACAGTGTTCGCAGGGTAACTGTGGTCTCTGTGGCTGTTTTCACCTGGCTCTGCTACTGTGAGGACGTGAGACGAAGAGAAGATTCATGTGAGACTCATATAACAGCTATAATCACTCTGTCACACGAACAGTGCTGATAAACCTGCCTGCTGCTGTACTGCCGAAGTTATCCCCCGTAATTGGAGAGCTGTTTCGTTCGCCTTCAGGTCTGCTGCTGCGCCGGGTTCTAGTTCGGGGTCACTCAAACCACTGCACAGCTGCGTGTCAAGCATCAGGAAAAGAAGCGTTAGAGAAGACTGACTTTTGCAGTTGCAACTCAGGTTTATTAGTGTATTTCATTTTGGTTTTGTGAACAGGACGTGGGTGTCTATTCATTCAGCATGTATTCCTGGAGAGAGGTTGACTGCGCAGATTTGGGATTAATTCCTCTCAAGGGAAAGTGCAGCTACTCTCTCCGTTATCAAAAGGACTCTGCTCAGATCCAAACTGGCTGTGATGGCGCCGGCGTGGTGCCTCGGAAGCGACCAGTGGTGGGCTATGGCTCTCAAGCGCCGCGGATGGCCTGAGGGGGTGGTGACCGAGCAGGTGGCTCCCCCTCTACTGCTGCGGTGGCCACAGGTGGTACTAACAGAGCGGGCGTTACCTGTGGGTTAATACCTGCTTGGTTTGTGTCACCTGTGCCACTTCGGCCAATGCCGCTGCTCCATTTCACTGCTTTCTGTGTATGCTGTTACAATCACCACTGCACTCTATGAATTCGTAGGATGGCGCTCACTCACTTTGGTGTCAAAGAAATGCTTTCTTCTGGACATACAGAGCTATTATTAACAAACTCCCTCATTATATCTCGGATTGCCTGCCTCTTTGTGTTGTGGGTTGTTACCCCTTGAGAAACTATTCTTGTATTTCACTTATCGTACCTAAGATCAGAACTCACTATGGTAGATCTGCAGTTAGCCACGCCCTCCCTGTTCTCTGGAACAATATACAAAAAACTTTAAAACTTACTGTCCTTGTGAAGTTGTCCTTAAATCCTTTTTGGACACATCTTCAAGGAGACATGCAATTGCTGCCACTGATGCCTCTCTGTCCGGGCATACCTTTTCTGCCTTCACCCTTTGTATTGCAGCACTGTTCATGGGTTATAAAGTCCCTGTCCTTATCCACCCCCCTCTGGCTAATATACCTTCTTGCTACTCCTTCCTACCCTAGTTCATTATCCCCTCACCCTATTTTAACCACATTGTACATATGTATGGCTATGATGTATATTCTGAGTATTGTATTGTTCTAGGGACGTGGCTATGTTGTTCGATCCACACTTATTGGCAGGTTCCTTGCCGCTTTAAATCTTGTCGGAAGGTCTTCATGCTGGCTCCTCCCACCCACCCGGGTGGTAAAACCCTCGGCTACGCCCCATGACGCCAGATCTTCCTTACTGTTTGTAAGCTCAGGTTCCCTCCTTAGCGCTCTGCGTTTTTAGGCCTGGATCCACACTCTTAGGTTAATCTGAAACTAATTCTCAAATTTACAAGACTTCAGTCATCTTTTTTCCTTGCGGCTGCGATGGACAAATTGACTCCTGGATTTCGTCTGTGCCCCTGTGGGCAGAAGATGTCCCGGACCGACCCGCACTCCACGTGCGTTTACTGCCTAGGACTCGGCCATGATTCGCAGGCTTGCGATTTGTGAAAATCCTTTTTGGCTTCGGTCTTGGAGGACCACGCTGCTCGACTACTTTGGGGGCTTACCTAAAACGGTATCCACCCGGGTCGTCGGGCGAGTCTGCGGGCGGTGTCTGTGACGGCGGGCTCCGCAGATCAGTTGGAGCAGATGATTGCCCGCGAGGAGGATGAGGTGGCCCAGGCCGCATCTACTTCCTCCTCGGTCGCGGCATTTATCCCACTCTCCTTTGGCTCTTCATATACAGCTTCTTTTAAGGAGCTTTGCCAATCCTTCTCCATCAAGGGAGAAGGAGCATCGGGACATTCCAGTCAGTCCAAAAAGAAGGACTCCAAAGATAAGTCCCACCGTCTATGTTCGTGGGAGAGGGAGAGATCCCTTTCACCGGATGGTCGACTTTCGACATAGGTTGAGGTTGCGGCTAGGGCCACTGGCTTCACAGTGTCCCTGTCAGGTCAGTCGGCCGAGACACCGGTCGATGCAGTCGAGATTTTTCTTGACCCGTCGGACGGTTTGTCGACTCGTGATGCTGACAACCCTACTTCACTGGTTCCCCCGGTGGAAACAGAGGACTTGCCTGTGTGTCCTGTGCTGGAGTCCCCGGTAAAGGTCCCTGAACTGAGGGAGGAGCGGGTTTCCCCCGTCCTCTCTCTGACTCATCCTCAGAATCCCCGAAGGTCTCTGTCTCTGACCTCTTCCAGGTCCAGCTGGTCCTGCCGTCAGCAGTCTCAGCACCATGGAAAGTGGCAGCGCCGCTCATCCTCTTTGGAGGATAGGCTCCGGTGCAAGTTGAGTCGGTGCTACGAGGATTTAATGTGGCAGCAGCTCTTAGTGTCCGGGAATAAGCCGATTCCATTGCCTTCTCCGGCCATTAAGTGGCTGTCACCGGAGCGGCCGAAACAACCCCTCGTAGTCGAGGAGCCAAAACAGGCACCGGTTGTTCGGCTGAAACCGGCTGCTCCACCCATTGTGGTGGAACCTCTGCCTCCACAACCGAAAACTGGGGCCCCGACCAAGGATTCTCGGACGAGTCAGGGTTTGCCCAGTAGGTTGTCGGTCACCCTCACTCCTGATCGACCTCGGCATGTGGAAGGTGGCTCAGATGCTCGGCAGCTGTTCGTAGACTCCTCGGAGTCTGACGACGATGACTCCTTGTTTTTCAGGCTGCTTGACCTGGAGTCTACAGGGGGTCAGTCAGTGGACGAGAGCCCATCCTAGTTTTTAGGAATGTGACACATCTGGCCCAGCAACACCAACATCAGTGCCAGCAGGCTCGTACTTGGCACCCCAAAGCCAAGCCTGCTGCTTCCTCCAGCAGGAAGCTGGGAGGAAAAGGCCCAGGTGGCTCCTCGGCTGGCCCTTCCTCCAGGCCTGCCCAGTGATGGGTTGAGGAGTGTTGCCCCCAACCTTGTCACTTCTCCCCGGGTTTCTCCCCATGGGGGAACGGTTCCGCCACTTCCTTTCCGCCTGGTCCGCTATCACCATGGACCACTGGGTGTTGGAAGTGGTAGGCAGGGGTCTGCCTCTGGAATTTGAGCAGTCCCCCTCCTATCGAGCCATCCCCCATGGGGGGTTCCGGGTTCCGCAGCCTCTTTCCGCTCATCGAGCCGACACTGCCTGCTCCTCCAGAAGGAGGTGATCAGGAGGTATGACCCCTCCAGACTCGGGTTTGTATCCAGGTACTCTTGGTCCCAAAACAGACGGGGGGCTAGCGCCCCATTCTCAACCTACACGACCTGAACAAGTTCCTAAGGTCTCGCACTTTTGGGTTACAATGGAATAATGAATAGAATATGCTGATCATAGCATTATGGCTAATGACTGTAGGTGGCGTGCTAAGACCACAAATATAACACTGCATATAGTACATCATAGCAAGCATGAGTAAATACTGAATATCCCTTACACTGTAAGATGGTAGTCCACATTAGGGACTGTAGGGCAGGCAGATCTGCACTCTGCACTAGTCGTGTGTGGAACCACTGGGGGAAGGCTGTTATAATGGGAGTTTTAATGATAACCTTTTGACCCTGACATGTTATGCCACAGTTAATGCACCCCTGTGGCTTTCTCCAGCAGGGATATATTCAGGGTCCCTAGTGCTCTGCAGAACTTTCTCCTGATTTCTGCAGCAGGGTTTCTAGACTTATGCGGCAGCATTTTCTGATTTTTGGGGCATAATTTATTCATATCTGTGGCACAATGCAGCCCTGTCATTGGCTAAAATATGATGGGATATTGATGACCTCATATGCTTCGCATAAAGGAGTGGCTTCAGAATAAATGAGATGGGGAAGGGAGACTGGTTGTATGGAAAAACTGTACAGCAAGGTTTAAATGGAACAGTGCCCATCATGGCTGTATACAGTAAACTGTATAAAGCTTGATGAAATAACGAACAGCAGACTTGGCGATTTAAGATCGTAGCATAATCATGTAAGGTCAGATGGGACACTTGGTCCATCATGCCCACCACCTGTTTCATAAGCAGAGATAAAGGAAGGCATTCTTTGTAAATGTATTATTTGAAAATTATCCTGACAGGAGGCAGTATAGCACAGTGGTTTAAGGCTCTGAGCTGCAAACCTAGAGACCTGGGTTTGAATCTCGCAGCCCCCAGTTGCATACTGTGTGACCCTGAGCAAGTCACTTAACTTCCATGTGCTCCCATGTCGTACCTGTAAAGAAGCTTTAGCTTAGTGTGTCTCTCCTGGTTTAAAAAAAAAAAAAAAATTAAAATGGCATGGAAGCAGGGAATAGATGCTGTTTACAGAATACATACAGAAGTGGGTCCTTGCGCTGTAAAGGTACTGTTTATCTAGCACTTTTCTCAAGAGCCAAGGCAACTCACAATCTACAGGCAGAACATACATAAAGGCATATGTGCAGTCCATGCAGCATTGTAACAGAGAACCTGCTTTGAACATCATTTTTTAGCTCATTTGTAAAGGGTTATAGTTTGGTGACAGCTGTTTATACATGTTTGTTTTTTTATATTTTTATTGAAAATAAAAAGTTTTTACATTTTTCAACGTACAAGCTAGCATTCATGTACTTTGCACATGGTCAAGCATTCTGTGGAGCGTCTCCCATTCCTTGCCCATGGTAACAAATAGCTTGAAAATAGGGCCCCTGCTTATAGAATGAATCACTCATGGAAGCCTTGCTAGTCTGTTGTTTGCTGTTGGGGAGTTGCAAATAGATCTGCGAAGATAGAATGTCTTCCCCCTGCCCGCGCACACTCTTCTTGCAAACATTCTGGGACTCTTTACTGCTTAACGTTTTTAAAATGAAACAGTTACGCACATCCACAAACCAGATGGATCATTTCCCACCATTTAAAACAGCACAAAACCACAATGCTTCATGCTACCTTTAGGTGATTAATGGTCACAGCAAGAGATGTCCTAAATGTGCCACAGTCACTGTGGCTTTTTTTAGTAAATGTATTAGATCCAGGTTACATCCCATAGCTTTGTATAACCACAACATTTTGACTTGAAAACCTCTGTACACTTTGTGTTGCTGCAGTGTTATGGTTACAAGGAAGACATCCTGTAATTTATTTTGGAATTTATTGCCTTGTCAAGCTGTTCATTATGGACATTAGTATTGGAAGATACAGAAAGGTTAAAAGGAAAACACGTCACACCATGAAGGATTTCACAATCCTTGCCCTTGAGGGGTAGGGGAACAAAGCTGATACTGAAACTGCCATTTTGGGAGTGTTTCATTTTTTTAAGGATACTATTTTGTGATTTATGTACCCAGGATAGCATCTTGTTTTCAGTGAGGTTCTGCATTTACCCAGTCTGACAGCTGTGAGGGGCTGAAGCCTAGGGAGGTACATTGACCTGCTCAGGGTCACTCGATGATTAAGTGGCTCTAGGCTGATCCGATCCTGGATTCTCCAGCTTAACAAATTCATTCTCTAACCACTGTGCTACACTCCCTCCCTTATGTCCCTCTGTCCCCAGTTATAAAGGGGTGAAAAAAGGCACAAAAAGCATTTTAAAGGGAAGGTTGGTATATGGACATGCATTTTTGTAAAACAGAAAGTTTGTTCAACTAAAATGTGTTTGTGGATTCTTATTTTTAATTTGCCTGTTGTGTTTACCAAGGTTAGAAATGTACATAAAAACTTTAAAGCAGATTGGGTTACCTCATTAAAGACCCACTGATTTACAGTTTTCACGCAAGGAAAAAACCCTAAAATCCTGGAATTTGACTTTCACACCAGTAAAAAAAAAAAAAAAACACAGAATTTGGCATTTTATTCCAAAGAAGTGAATCAACATAACATGAATTTTGCTATGAATTATTTCAGTGTAATTTTGTTTTAATTTGCTATATATTAATTCTGTATGTTTATACACATTATTAAAGCTAGTATGCAGAATCTTGGTAAAATCCAGAATTTAATTATTTGTAAATTGGGGACTGAGGGAAGCACACTGAGCCAAGGCTCGTTCTTTGGTGTGGCTAGTGGGAAGAAGTTATGAAGGGGAAATGGCACAAGGAAATCAAACTGTACTTTCACAAAATATAGGCTAAATTGCAAAAAGCAACAGTTGGTTACAAAATCTGGCTACATTGGTAACCCTCTGTCAGCTGTGACCTTATGTCAAGTAAAACTAAATTTGCAAAAAGATTGTATGCACACAAATTGGGGGGGGGGTTGAGTTGCCCCCTGGATGGCTGGTGCTCAGGAAACAAACAGTTCAAGGAGTACAGACAACCAGCATCAACAACAGATACCACTAGTATCACACTCAAGGCCGGTGCAATTTCTTTTTTAGTTTAGTCGTGCTGTATGCATCTTAATAAAGGCACACACTAAGTAGCAACACTGCCCACAGTCTGCTTAACGCATTTCACTCTTACAAGTTATGCTTTCTCAAAGCTCCATCTCTAGAAGTGAAACATGTCATGTAGTTTGTGGGCAGTTTTGCTACTTAGCCATATACAGTATGCTGTACTTTTAGGAAAATGTATACAGCACAACTGAAATAAAAAGAATAGCATCAGCCTTGAAAATCAGCTATGTTGGTTACTATGGTATTTAAGACAAATAGTCAAACCACAAGGCACAAAGGGGCCCTGTATTTTTGTACTCACAAATGTCATATTTACTCAGACATTTCCCCAATCAATAAAGGAAGGAGGAAGAACTTTCTTCTTCCTAATGAGGACTGACAGGATATTGGGATCCTATGCAACGAGGACTGACAGGATATTGGGATCCTATACAATGAGGACTGACAGGATATTGGGATCCTATGCAATGAGGAGTGACAGGATATTGGGATCCTATAGAAGGACTGGCAAGATATTGAGATCCTATACAATGAGGAGTGGCAGGCTATTGGGATCCTATATAAGGAGGATTGACAGGATATTGGGGTCCTATACAATGAAGACTGACAGGATATTGGGATCCTATACAACGAAGACTGACAGGATATCTGGATCCTATACAGCGAAGACTGGCAGAATATTGGGATCCTATAGAAGGACTGACAGAATATTGGGATCCTATGCAATGTGGATTGACAGGATATTGGGGTCCTATACAACGAAGACTGACAGGATATTGGGATCCTATACAACGAAGACTGACAGGATATCTGGATCCTATACAGCGAAGACTGGCAGAATATTGGGATCCTATAGAAGGAGGACTGACAGAATATTGGGATCCTATACAAGGGGGACTGGCAGGATATTGGGATCCTATGCAACATGGACTGATAGGATATCTGGATCCTATACAGCGAAGACTGGCAGAATATTGGGATCCTATAGAAGGAGGACTGACAGAATATTGGGATCCTATGCAGTGTGGATTGACAGGATATTGGGGTCCTATACAACGAAGACGGACAGGATATCGGGATCCTATACAACGAAGACTGACAGGATATCGGGATCCTATACAACGAAGACTGACAGGATATCGGGATCCTATACAACGAAGACTGACTGGATATCTGGATCCTATACAGTGAAGACTGGCAGAATATTGGGATCCTATACAAGGAGGACTAGCAGGATATTGGGATCTTATACAAGGGGGACTGGCAGGATATTGGGATCCTATGCAGTGATGACTGGCAGGTTATTGGGATCCTATACAATGAGGACTGGCAGGTTATTGGGATTCTGTGCAGTGAGGACTGGCAGGATATTGGGATCCTATGCAACATGGACTGACAGGATATTGGGATCCTGTACATCGAGGGCTGACAGGATATTGGATCCTATACAATGAGGATTGACAGGATATTGGGGTCCTATATAATGAAGACCAACAGGATACTGGATCCTAAACAGTGAGGATGGATAGGATATTGGATCCTGTACAGTGAAGACTGACAGGATATTAGGATCCTATACACGGAGGACTGGTAGGATATTTATCCTATACAAGGAGGACTGACAGGATATTGGGATCTGATACAGCAAGGATAGACAGGATATTGGGATCCTATACAACGAGGACGGACAGGATATTGGGATCCTATACATTGAGGACTGACAGGATATTCCTGTGATGGTTATCTTTTGCTCAATACAGTTTATCACTATGGGACATTTTCAGAGGACCAGCTGAAAATGCTTTCCCCTCTGACCTTTTGCCTGTATGTCACTTTATGTGCACACTCTCAGGGACTCACCTGCATTTAGGTTGCCTAGCACTAGCCCAGAAACATAGAAACCACAAAGGTGTGGCATAAAACTACCGGTAAGCCCACCTAGCCTTGCCAATTTTCCCTGCCTGTTACTGCACCTTGTACTCTATTTGGTCACTGGTGTCCCTCTCTCCTCCCTTACCTTGGTTTATTATATCCATGTGCCTATCTCACGAATGTATGAAGCTCCCCACTGTCTTCGCCCCACCACCTCCTCTGGCAGGCTTTCCAGATGTCCAGCACCTATTCTGTAAAAGGTATTTCATCACATCCCTCTTAAAGCCCCATCTCAAGCTTCATCTCATGCTGTCTTGTTCCAGTTCTCCCCTACTGTGAAAGAGACTCCCCTTGCACTTTGCTCACTCCTGTGAGGTACTTACAGGTCTCAATCATTTCCCCCTCTTGCTTTCCTCCAGGGAGTACATGTCGTGTTCCCACAACCTCTTCTCATGTGGTTTCTCGTGCAATCCCCCCCGCACCATTTTAGTAGCCCTCTTCTGGACCTCCTCCACTCTGTTGATGTCCTTGTGGAGATGCAGCCTCAGGAACTGGACACAGTATTCCAGGTGAGGTCGTACAAGTGAGTGATACAGAGGCAACACCACCTCCTTTCTGCTTGAGACCCCCCCATGCACCCCAGCATCCAGCTTACGTTGCCTGCTGTCTTGTTGCATTGAGAAAGTCAAACTTGTACAACACCTGGAAAGAATGAATTGCTGCTGTACAGATGGTAGATATTACTTTAAACACAGATGAAGTACAGCGCACATCCAAAATGCAAAGGTACACCTTTATTAAAGGGATACTTCAGCAAGCCCACAAATGCCCGATTAAGGCTTTTAGCATTAAAACAATGTTTTATTTACCTGCTGGGCTGTAAGATTTAGTTTTAAAGATCCACACTGTCCATAATCTCACCAGAGTTGCCCGCGGCCATCTCATGCTGCTGGGCAGCTTTAAACCTGTGGGTTATGCTAATGAGAGCCACCAACCAATGGCATAGTTGGTAGGCCTCGTCTAGCATAACCCTAAGGTTCACTGAGGTGATATGAGGAGCAAGGAGGCTGCAGGGCCCATAATAGCTCCTATACTAATTCATAGGATAGTAAGTCTTTGTATATCCTGCTGTTATAAGGTTATCCAGTCATTTTTTGAATTCTGTTTTATTTTTGCTGATGGTTACGTACATAGGTAGGCTATTCCATGGCTATATAATTTGTTGGGTAAAAAAAGCATTTCCTATTCATATAATTGAACCTTTTTCCTTTAAGTTGAAGTGGGTGACCGCTAATATAAGAAGTCATCCTTGAATTCAAGACCTAGTTCTGCCATGATTAGCGGATCTTGAAAGTCAGAGGAACAATAGATCACCCCTGATACGAGTGGCTAAGTTCATGAGGTTTAATGAGCAGAGTCTGGAATAATAAGATTTGTTATGCAACCTCTGATTGTGTTTTGTATATTTCCCTTGTACCTCTTCTAACACATTACACTTGGCTTTTTGAAATGGACACTACAACTGAAAGAAGTATTCCAGATGTGGCTGTACATAAGCTCTAAATAAGGGCATCATGACCTTCGGGTCCCTTGATTTAATGTTACGTTTGATAGACCATACCACTCTATTTGTTTTATCACAGCATTAATGTGGTTTGAATGGGTGAGGTTATGGGAGGTGTTTACACTTAGATCTTTATCATCAGTAAACAGCCACTAAGCATGTATTTTGCATTGGGGTTGTTTTTGCCCAAGTGCATAACTTTGCACTTCTCTGTATTTAACCGCATACCGCAATCATTAACCCAAACTGTTATTCTGTCCAAGTCCTGTTGAATAATAGTAACATCATTTGCTGTTGTACATGGACCACCAATTTTTATGTCATCAGCATATTTAATTGAATATGAGAAACAGCTGTGTGTTGAATCAGAAATAAAAGCTTGAAATAGAGAGGATTCCGAGACGGAGCCCCGAGGAACCCCGCTGATAATGTACCCAAGCCCAGAACTACGTCCGGACATAAGAACCCACTGGGATCTATTGGAGAGATGATTACTATTCCGGTTTATTATGTTTTTATTTATATTGAGTTTGTGCAATTTGGTAATGAGTTCCCAGTGTGGCATAACATCGAATGCCTTACTAAAAACAATAAATATAACGTTGCATGGCGTTTTCCTATTCAGATGTGAACTGATAACTTCATAAAAACACATTAGGTTAGTGAGCCAACTTTTACCTTTCTTAAAACCATGCTGGTTAGAATCTTGAATTTCCAGTATTGGGGCAATTTCGTCTCTGATAAGACTTCCAAGTGTCTTGCGTATAGCAGATGTAAGGCTAATAGGCCTATAATTATCACAGCTGTTTTGGGTCCTTTTTTATGGATGGGCACTACACTAGCTAATTTCCATTCTTTAGGAACGAAATTAATGGACAGGCATCTTTCAAATAATAATCTGAATGGGTAAGCAAGACTATCTGCCAATCGATATGAGATTACCGGCTAAATTATCAGGCCTAGGTTTAGTGCGACGGAAGCCTCTCGGCTGTGCGAGATGGCGGTGGGTGCCTCTGGCAAGATTATGGATAGCATGGATTTTTAAATCTCATAGCCCAGCAGGTAAATAAATATTGTTTTATTGCTAAAAGCCCTAATGGGGGGTTTGTGCAGCAGCTGCTGTACTTTGAGGGCTTGCTGGAGTATCCCTTTACTAAAGATGTACCTTTGAACCCCCCCCCCGGGGTGTCTACACTGATGCAGATTTTGGTATCATGTGCAGAGAGACACACCCTCCCCTCCAGTTCCTCAGTAGTGTTACTTATGAAGACATTGAAGAGGATAGGACCCAGTACTGGTCCCTGTGGTACCCCACTGGTCACTCTCGCATCCTCCGAGTGACTTCCATTTACCACTACCTTCTGCCTCCTGTCTTTCAACCAATTAGATACGCAGCTCAGCACCTTCCCCTCTACCCCCAGCCTGCTAAGTTTCTTTATCAGCCTCATTTGTGGTACATTGTCAAAGGCTTTGCTGAAATCCAGATAGGCCACGTCTGTTATTCTCCCCCGATCTACCTCTCTAGTTACCCAGTCAAAGAAATCTGAGATTTGTTTGACATACTCCCCGGCCCGCGAAGCTAAGCTATGCTGCCGGTGATCCTGCAGCCCACATGTCTCCTGGTACTTCATTAGGCTCTTTAGTAGGGACTCCATTAACTTCCTGTCTATTGATGTGAGACTGAGTGGTCTGTAATTGCTAGCCTTCTCCCTGCCACCGCTCTTGTGTAGGGGGACCATATCGGCCCTCCTCCATTCCTGTGCAGCCACCCCCCCCCCCCAAAATCTCCAGTGAGGTGCTAAATAGTGTTGCCAGAGGGGTGGCTAGCACTATGCTCAGTTCCTTTAGTACCCTTTGGAGGATTCCATCCGGTCCCATCGCCTTTGTTTTCCTTCAGGACTTCCAACCCCGGCAGACTCTCTTCTGCAAATGGACTTGTATGCACCCTCCAGTGCCTGTAGGCCCATCCCTCCCATCCCACTGTAAAGACCAAGTAGAAGTATTCGTTTAAAATGTTAGCTTCTTTTGATCTTCCCTGCACAGTCTCCCCACATATACACACACGGCTCCTTCTCCTCACTGTACTACTCTTGCCTTCCTCTTTTCTCTGACATACAAGAACTTCACTTCTCTGGATGTTCCAGCAAACGGATAGTCATGTCTTTGGTGAGCAGTATTTTGCCTGTTCTGTGGAATTCAGTAGAGAAACACACACACACATATACCCCTTCTATTACAGTACAGGGAAAAGGAAAGTAATATCAAAACATATGATTGAGCCAGCAGTAAAAACTCAGTCTATCATGCCTGCTCAAATTTTCAGGCCTCTCAGTGACTAGCGATGGATCCCCACCCCCATTATCCACTCTTCCATCCCCATCATGTCCCCTCTCCCTCTTCCTACATGTAACTTTCCCCTTTGCTGTGTCCCAATGTTTGAAGTTGTCCACTGTCTTCAGGGAGACCACTTCCTCTGGCAACTTTTCACCTAGTCACCACCCTCTCAGTGAAAGACTGCATCCTCATTTCCTTCCTGAATCTTCTCCCCATCAGCTTGAGATAGTGTCCCTTAGTGATCCAGGGTTTTAAATAATTGATTAGCAGTTTTTTTCTTGGGACGATACTAACTGTACAGAAAGCGTTTTTATAGATTTTCTGGATGTGTTGTGTTTGTTAAGCACAGTGAGGCAAGAGCTATTAATTTTGACAAAGTTTTAGCACTTTTATGAGCAAAACACTAATCAATTTTTAGAGTTAAATAAAACCCTGTGATCCTGTTCCCACTAAGATTGAAGAGCTCCTCAGAGCTCACTCTGTTGAAACGTTTAAGGTATATGAAGGTTAATACCGTGTCACTCTGTATCTCTTTCCTGATTGCTTAATAAGGTTGGTACCAGCAAGGTGTTTACAGAGAGAATGCTCTGCACTAAAAATGGCCAACAGCACAAGGTCATGTTTCTTATCTGCCAGTTTTTTTTTTTTTTAATTTTCCATTTGGTCTGACCCAGCCGCCTTCCTTCTTCCCAGTCCCCCACCATCTCAGGAACTTACCTGGGGAAGTTTCCCAGTGGATAAACTCCCACCCTGGTGGGGTCCGAGGTAGGAGATCCATCCTCCCCACCCCAGTGGCACAGTCCGGAAGTCCCCCAGGGCCCTGCAGGTGGTGTGAGGACTGTGACAGTTGGAGAAACATACTGCGGCTAGCTTGGGTAGTTACATTTTCTAGTGCTGCCCTCCTCTAGCGGGCTAATCTCAAGCATCCTCACATGCCCCTGTGGGATAGGCAAGCCATGCACCCTGGCGCACTGCAGTGGTTGCTAGAGTAGCGGGACCTGTTATCCCTTTCTGGCTGAGAGCACTGCCACATCGCTGTGCCTACCCAGTCCTTGGGACTGCCTGATTCCACATTGCAGTGAGTCAGGTGGGGGCCAGTCTAGGAGGTGAACAGAGGATTTGTGCCTGCTGTAGTTGTGAGACAGGGGTGGTAGGTTGGGGTGCTCTGTTGGGGGTGCCTCTGAACCCCAGAGACAGTTTGCATGGGGACATGAAGAAGGAGAAGCACCTCTCAACTCACCAACCCTCAGACTCTTGGCATTTCTTTATCTGGTAAGCTGAACCTTTTCTCTTTTCTACTGGGTTACCCACTCTCACACTCTCTGGTACTAGTCGATGCCTTCTGTACGGCGCAGGAAAGTGTGCTGCTTCCCCCACCTGGCCCCTGGGCTACAGCCCAAACCTCAAGGGGTACCAGGATTTTGTACTTCGACCCAGGCCCTTGTAACCCACTTCTTTCCTCCAGGTCAGCCCTTTCTCTCTGCCACTGGTGCAGGGCCCAAATATCCTGCCCCGCTCCTGATCTTAAGCCCCTTGCAACTGGCTGTCCTGCCACAGGGGAGCTCCTGGACACTGCCCAGGCCTCTCCAAACAACCTGCCTTCAGTGATACTGGCATGCTTTTGCTCCTCTGCCTGATGACCATCCCTTTAGGGGGATACCTTCCCAGGCCCACACTCCTTTTTCTACATCCTGGGTTCACCTTGAGCTCCAACCGGAAGCCACCCTCCAAGGCCGTCCAAAGGACCTGCGACCCAAGCAGGCCCCATACTGGGTGAAAGACCCCCTGGCTCCATCCTGCCCCCAGGCCACCCTGCCACACTGGGTATGGGAAGCACCACTGCCACTGGCCTCCCGTGAAGAGGCCTGCCACTGTCTCACAGCCCTGGTAACCTGGGGATACTGTTATGGGATCTCTAATGGGCTCCTACCTGTACTGGCCCCTATGGCCACCTACCTTTCCCTGACCCCCCCAACGATATAAGACTTGCTAACCATCCCCCACCACCACCACCACGGAGCTCTATTAACCCATCTCCTTGATGCTGCAAACCCAACCTATCTGCACGGGGGGGGTCCCCCTCTGGCCCACCCGGACCAATAAGCTCCCTGTCTTCACCACCTACTTCTGCTCCTCCAGCCCCAAGCCTAATGTCCGGGCTGGAAAAAGCCCCAAACTTCCTGTCTGCTCCCTTTTATACTCCCTAAATCTCCTCTCTGCTGCCACCTTGAGGCATTCAACAGCCAAAATCCCTAGAGCACTAATAGAATTTGCGTAGCTCGGGGGGATAGGAGGAAAGAGATGCCTAAATGGAGCATAAGTTCTCTCCTTAAGGGTGGGCGACACTAGTAAACATATAGGCAGACTCTTATTTGCCTTTAGGACTTTGCTTATTGGGAAAAGCTACCCATCCACCTAAAACAATTGACTACCTATATCTTTGGAACTGTTGCCACCTCTTGCTTCCAGGAACCATACACCTGCTGAGTGGTCTGGCTTATACTGAGTGACTATTACAATACATGTCTATATTACGTCACTTTATTTGCTGCTGAATCCTCCTTGCCTGCTCGTTTTCTAAATGTAAGTTGTTAACGCTCTGTTTTTTCTCCTTTTACTGATGCCCCCCTTCCCAGAAGCAAGATGTCTCATGCTATGGGGCTATCCCTGCTGGCAAAATTTCAGGTAAATTAATTAATAAACATAGCAGTTGGGAGGTCTTGCTTTTGCAACATGTAGTTAGTGAGGACTACTTTATGTGAAATAAAAAAAAAAAAAAAAAAAGGTGCAATATAAGCCATGGGCACTGGAAAACTACCTTCCTTAACTTCAAGGAAATGTTTTACTGGAATAAAATAGAGGAACACTAACAGGGAATGTGTTGCAAAATAAGAGGCTGTTTTGTAAGCAAAAGGAGCACAGACATTGCTGATAAATACATTTGGGAAAAAAAAACCAAAAAACAGGGCTGAGATTCTGTGCATATATCCGGATCCTGTGGCAGAATTTCCTTGGACTGACCACAGAATAAAAAAATGGCTTAAAAGGCAAAATAATGATTTTACATGTGGTGGCATTCAACATAGTTTGTTTGATAAAGCATGTACCTGCTAGCAGACTGGTCACAGATGACCACAAAGTGCACTGAAAAGTCCCTTTAAACTATTTATGCTTCCATCTGGGATCTTCAGCTTTGTTTAAATTTTTGATTTTATGCAGTTATTGGTCTCCTCACCCTTTTGTCCATGGTGTACCCGTACCTGCCACTGTTTTGGTATCCAGCGAGTGTGGGTGTGGAGTTTTTCCAGTAATGCATTCTGATTCCTTAGTTGCTTCATTATAAATGTAACTGCTCAAAGTCAGTACCTGTCCCCTGGGGGGCCTGATTAAGGCTCCCTATTAGAATGTAAAATAAAAACTGACATCACTATAAAACAGCAAGAACTTGCCGTTTGCCAGGTCGTTCTGTAAACCTTTGGCTTTATGGAGTGCTGTATTGCTCAGTGAAGCTGATTTATACGATGTTCAGGAGTGGAGGTGAGGGGGGAACTCTTTGTTAAATGACATGCGTTAATGGGTGTTGAGCACTGTAAATGGGATTATACCAGATCATATTTTGGCAAGCTCGAGTAGTTTCTTAAATTATTCATTTTCCATTTCTTCATTTAGATCTCCATGGAAGTTTATTCTTTAGTGTCTTTATTTTAAGTAGTCACTCCCTGCAACTGTGTTGCAATGCAGATGACCATGCCAGATGTTTGGCAGCTGCCAGAATTCCGATTTGCAACAGTTCAACATGGTACAGCACAGTGTTTTGTTGGTTGCATGACTGCAGAATAGAGAACGAAAGCTGTCACCCGACATCTCTCACCCCCACCCACCCAGTTTATGTAAATCCCACCCTCCTGTAACCAGTGCTGAGTTCAGTTGCATCTAGCATATCTGACTGAATGTACATCAAACCTGCTGCCTGTAGGGAACCTCAGTTCTTTGTGCAGCTCCTTTGTTTGGTGTTGCCTAGACGGGGATGGTTACAATTGAGACCCTTAAGAACATTAAACTAAGAGTGCGGGATGGGTGTGGGGTAGATGGTCAAGTCTGTCATGTATGCCCGTTGACTGCTCGGAGTGATAAATATCTGAGACTGTCCTTTGCCACTCTGTCATAGTGGGAACCTTGGGGGTCATCCATCTTTTCGTTATAGCCTGTTTTGCAGCTAACAAATAAAGTAAGAGCAAAGATTTAGATCAATTCTTGTGTCCCCTGGTGGGGATTGAGAGTAAGGCCAGTTCAATCGTAAGCGTTACAGGTTTCCAATGGATCATTTACGTCCATCAGCTGGAGAAGGTTGGTATAGGGGCCACGTAATGACAAAAAACTGTTTTGTAGCATTTTTCTACAGCACATCAGTCTTTTCTGAATACAAATACAAATAGTTATAATGTTTGAAAGGGTTAATATGAATATTTTCCAAATCCCAATATAGGTTATTCTCACTTTTATGTCATTTTTGTCAAAAGACATTTCACTGGACTAGTTAGTCCTGTGCATTGTGGTAGAATAGCATCCCTGCACAGAGGACTCGTTGAGCAGTCAGTTTCCCCCCAAAACAACAAGAATTGGCATGGGCTGCTGAGCCATGTAGGGTCTTGGGACTAATAGTGACCTTGTAGCCTGGTGATTTCAGGGTGGTCACCCTTCAGTTTATTCTGATCATACAATCTAAATCAAGAGGTGTCATCTTACTGATCTGTGTTGCAGCTAATTTGAGATGTAATGCACAGGACTGGCTGTATCTGTCTCAGTAAAAATTTATAAATTGAAAAGAAAAAAAAGGCACATAGTAAACAGGGGGAATGAAAATAGGTAGCTGGGGAGAGGTCTAAGTGTGGTGTGATGGGAAGGGTAGCCTTCCAACTCCAGAAGTTATGGTTTCAAGTCCTTGGTCTGGGTTTAATTTTTTTCGAAGTTAATTGTAAAGTTACATGAATACCCAAAGTACTTGTTGACTAAATCTGACACTCTTGCGACTCCATTTTCCAGGGTCTAATTTTGGGGGTAACAGTCCTATGTAGCAAGTTATAAATGTGTGTGTGTGTGTTGTGTAATGTGATCCTAGGAGTCCTGTTTACTACAGTAGTGCACTGCTGCCCTACAGATAATATTTTTAATATCACAAGTGCCTTTCTGCATGCAGTAAATTTGTGAGATACTGTAGGTCAGTGGGCTAGAGGCCTACCCAGGTCACACCACTTACACAACCAGAATTATTTACTGGATATGGTGGGATAGCAAAAGCTGCTATGCCAAGATGCCGTAGATAACAAAATGCCCAGTTCCATGCTTTATAAAATTTAAATGATGGAAACATGCTGTGGAACATTTCCTTTGAAATGTCGCCTTTTCTGTTCTAATGGAATAGAGTACCACCTGCTCTTTTGATTGGTATTTTAGTTCTGGGACCTGTGGTGCTGTAACTTTATCAGTTTGTCTGTCACCAGCCTGTCCCTGCTTTCACAATTACTACAAGTTTTAGTCCATTCGGTGCAAGAAACCTCAAAAATAATCTCTTTGTAAACACAACATGAGGAAATTGTAGGTGTACAAATGCCTTCATAATGATGATTTCCATCCTTCACTGGATTTTAATAATAATTTGTTTGAGAAAGAGACTGTATTGTGGGAACGTCTTAGAAACCTGGAACCAGTAAATAATTACACAGTATAGACACAACTCTGTTTTCCTGCACAGTCCTTTAACTGATTCTGCCGGTAGGCATGCTTTAAATGCTAGGGGCACTGGGATGGGATTATGCCTTAAGGTTAGTGGGGAAGTGTGCAGTATAGTCTTTACCAAATTTGATTGGTTTTCTCAGTGCTTTGATTTTATATATAAATTAAATAGTGTATAATTTGATTATGGTACTGTAGTTTGCAGGCCCTAAGTGAGTTCTGGAAAGAAATTTTGAAAGAAAGCCAAAATGTCTGTCTTCATTGACTTATCAGCGTTTTAGAACTACATAATTCAACCCTGTCTCCATAATTTTGAAAGCATAAACATCATAAATATTTGCACATTGAAAGGTATTCTGAACAGTATGGAAACCTCCTTTCACCTTAAGGCATTGGCTGTTGGCAGCATTTCTCCGGAATTCACTAAAACTGCTACCCAGCATCGCTGTTGAAATGCCTCCTGCACGAGGCTTGTCCAGCTAAATGTTCAAACTGATGTTTAGACTGGTGTTCCTTCAATCTTTAAGTCCAATGGGGAGCCTTGACTTGTTCCAGGAGAGGCTTCAGCAAGCCTGATAATGCGTCAAGTATGAAAATGTTTTTCTTATTTCTGTGTAATGAGATGGGGCAAACATTACACATTTGATGTTGCTAACAGACGTTTATTGCCAACGGAGTACCAATAGAGCAAGATGTGTGTGATTAATCTCCACCTGTATTTTGAATACTATAGCTATTTATGTGCTATGGGATATTACAGCAATAACAATTCAAAGAATAAGTTGCTGTATGCCATAATTCTGCAGAACAAGTTTATGGTCTGTACTCACTAGCGATTAAAACTTTGTATGGAAATTGGGTTGGTACGCTCAGCACCCATGTGGCAAAACTGGTGTGTCAACGGCACTCGTACCAGTACTCAGGATGCAAATTGGAACAAAAGGGAGGTGCAGGGAAGCAGACACACCTGCCAAGAGCAGGACCCAACCTGACAATGCAACCAGCAACACCACTGATACTATGGAAGCCATGAAATCCTCTTCTGCTTCTACTGAAAAAGACAGAACAGTCTGTTAAGTCAGTCCCAAGATTCCCCACTTGAAGATGCTCTAGTGTCTGTTCTCTTTTTTAGTCAACCGCCCCCCCTCCATGTCTCATCTAATAATTCCTTTATATGCGTCCCACTTCCTCTTGAACACTGCAGTTCTTTGTCTCCACATCCTTGTCAGGAAGTTGGTTCCACCGATCCCCCTTCTTTTCCATGCATTATACTTCCTAATGTCCTGTTTGAACATTTCACCCTCTAGCTTGAGTGCACACCCTGTAGTGGAACCACTGCTCCTGAGTTGTAACAGACTTGTTGCGTCCACTCTGTTGAACACATTCATAAACTTGGAAATCTCTTTGATGTCGCCCTTTTCCTTCTGTTCTCCAGTAAAAACATGTTGGTACCTTTCATTCTCTTGTCACACGCCACGCCCTGCTGGCAACTGGTCATTGTGGCCCTTTGTTGTACTGTTCCTAATCTTTCCCTGCCTTTTTATTTTTGTTAGGTGTGGACCCGAGAACTGGACACGGTATTCCAGATGCAGCCCTACTAGTAATCTGTACGAAGGCAGTATCACTTCCCTTCTTCTGGCAGTACTCTCTCTACCTATTCATCCCAGCATTCTGTTAACCCTCCCGTTTACACTGTTGCACTAGTTAGCCTGCCTCAGGTTATGGCGGATCACCATTTTCCAGTCTCTCTCCCCCCTCCATGCTCTCTAGCGATGTACTGTTAATAAAGGGACACTTTAACTGCCAAATACTGGACCACCTAATCCCTTCTTCACTGTTGACATTCCCTCAGAGCTTGGTATGATCTGCAAACAGGCTCACCTTGCCCTGGATAATACCCCATGTCATTGATAAACAAATTAAACAGGAGTGGTCCCAACATCGACCCCTGCAGTACCTATCTAGCCACTGCCCTGTCCTCAGAGTATTTATCATTTAGGACTACCCTCTGTGTTCTATCCATCAACCAGTTTTTTAACTCTCTAGTTATTTCTTCCTCAGTCACCAGATGGCTCTGGCAGCAAGTCCTAGGCTTTGCTGAAACCCAGGCATAGTACATCCACTGCCTAGCCTTTGTCTACCATTTGTGTCCCTAAATTAAAAAAGGTTTTATTAAGGTTGTCTGACATGACTGGCCCCTAGTGAACCCATGCTGAGTTCCCTTCATTAAACCCTTTCCTGTCTTCTCTTTAATACCTACCTCTAGAAGTTTCTTTACGATTCATGTCAGGCTCACCAGCCTACAGTTTCTTGGATTTTCCCTATGGCTCTTGCGTTGGGAAACCACATTTGCCATCCCTCAGTCCTCTGGCACTACACCTGTTGATGCTGATTTATACAGAGAGGACTGCTGGCATCTGCCTGGTTTCCTCTTACACCCAAGGGTTAATCCTGTCTGGCCTTGGAGATTAATTGTTTTTTGGTCCCTTTAGAACCCATCCTCAAGTAATCCTCCCATCTCAAAACTGCCTCATTTATCACAGTTGAATTTGTCCAGGTGTCAGGAAGTAGGCCTGCCTCCTCGATTGTGAACACTGAACAAAATTACTGATTTTGGATGCCTTCTTTCAATCATCCCCTGTACTCACCATATCCTTACTTATCTTGTGTGTTATCCCTTGTCTTTTTTTTCACTGTTGTATCTAACATACTAACATACTATTTGCCAGCAGATTAGGCCTTACGGTCTATCGAGTCTGCTCGAACTTTAGATCCTTAGTTGGGTGCCGAGACCCTCCCATCCCTTGTGCTCCAGAAACCTGTATCATCCATCCCCACCCCCCTGGGACAGGACATCATCTGATACATCCACTTTCTGTGTCTGTCCCATTCTCTCTTGAAGCCCTCCACTGTGGATCTCTGAACTAGCTCACCAGGCAGTGCATTCCAAGGGTCCACCACCCTCTCAGTGAAAAACCTCCTCCTCTTTTCCCCCCTTACCCTTCCACCTTCCAACTTCAAACCATGCCCTCTGGTGATACCTCCCTGCTTTAGTCTAAAGATCCCCTTCATGTTTACCCTATTTATTCCCTTACTTGAAGACCTCAATCATGTCCCCCCTGTCTCTCCTCTCCTCCAGTGAAAACAGGCAGAGCTCCTTAAGTCTGTCCTCATACATCAAATCCCCTAGCCCTCATATCATCTTTGTTGCCCTCCTCTGTACCCTCTCTAGGAGCTGTATGTCCCTCTTTAAGTGTGGTCTCCAGTACTGTAAACAGTACTCAAGGTGTGGTCTAACCAGTCCATTGTACAGCGGCAGAATCACTTCCTTGCTCCTAGAGGTGATCCCCACGATGCATCCCAACATCCTGTTTGCCTTTGCTAGCCGCTCTCCTGCACTGCTCAGAGTTATTCATACATGCATCCACCATGACCCTAGGTCTTTTCCCTATTGAGGCCTCCAGCCCCTCCAGGGGTGTACCTGTGTTTAGGTTTCTCACCAAGATGCAACACCTTGCACTTGGTTATATTGAAATTTAATTTCCATGTGTGAGCCCAGCTTTCCAGGGTGTCCAGGTCCCCTTGCAGGGCCAACCCTAATACGAATAATACATCCACAGGCTTACCCCTGTCCAGTTCTGATGTTACCCATTCATAGAACTCCACAAGGTTGGTTTGACATGATCTACCTGGCACAAACCCATGTTGCCGACTATCCAGACCTCCCACCTCCTCCAAGTACACCCCAATCGTTCCTTTAGTATACTCTCCATTAATTTTCCCACCACCGAGGTCAAACTGATGGGTCTATAGTTACCTGGTACTTCCTCGACCCCCTTTATGGATTGGTACCACATGTGCCTCTCGCCAATCCCTAGGTACCCCTCCCTGTCTCAAGTGACCTGCTGAAAAGCTCCGCCAGGGTGCAGCCAGTATGTCCGCCAATTCCCATAGTACTCGGATGAATGCCATCCGCCCAGGAGATTTGTCTTTCTTTAGGGCCTTGAGGGCTAACCACACCTTTTGGCGGAGATAGCATCATCCATCCCTCCACCTTACTGGCCTTTTTATCTTTACCCAGATGTGACACCCCTTGGGTACCTCTCTCTCCCTCTTGCTCCATTTTTGTTGCTCCCCTGATCCCACTTACTGATGTTTCTATCCCCTTCGTGCCTTGCTGTGTAGATATCCCATCCCCCTCCCTAGTGAACACAGAGGCAAAGTACTCGTTAAATACCTCTGCCTGGTCCCTCGCCTTTTCCACCCACCCTCCTTCTGATCTCAATGTGCTGAGATGGGCCTTAGTTTTTCTCCGCTCCCCAATGTACCGGAAGAACCCCTTTTCCCCTCCATGTATCCCCTGTACCAGCCGCTGCTTTTTACTGGACTTTGCTCCCCTCACCATACGGCTGACTTTTCTAGATGCAAGCTGGTACATTTCCTTATCCCTATCCCCTCTTGTTGTTTTATATTTTTGTAGGCCTTCTTTTCTCTGACTGCTACCTGTACTCACTGGACCACCAGCATGGTTTATGTGACCTTGCTTACGTTTCAACTTAGTGCAGATCCTGACTGCCTCATGTAGTCCCCATTTTATGACCTCCCATCTCCTTTCCACACTTGTCATTGAGGTAATCCCCATCAAATGATCCTTGAGAATATTTCCCATGCCCATGAAGTCTGCCCCCCCTGAAGTCCACTGCCAGTGTCCTAGATCTGACCCCCCCCCCCATGCTTATTTGAAACCAGACAGTATTGTGGTCGCTCCCAGTCAGGGGGTCTTGTACAACCATGTCCCTTACCAGATCCCCATCTGCCAGAACCACATCCAGGACATGCCCTCCCTTGTGGGCTCCATCACATGCTGTGTTAAGAAGACATCCTGGAAGCCATCCAGCAGCCTCTGCTCCTTGGCCACCTTAGAGGACATGGTTCCCCAGTTTGTACCTGGCATATAAGGTCCCCATCAACACCACTCCTTCCCCTTTGGTCCACACTGGGCAATGATGTTGTCCAGCAAACCATCCTCTAGAACCTCACTCATCCCGGGGGCCTATATACTACACCCAGCTTGCTTATTTCCTGCTGAGGATCGTAAAGTGACCCATAAGGCCTCCACGTTTCCCTCTGCCTCTTCTACCCTAGCAATTTCTATGTCATCTCTAATGAACATAGCCACTCCACCCCTCTGCCCTCCTTTCTATCCTTCCTGAGCATAGTGTGCCCCTATGCGTTTAGGTCCCAGTCATGGTTTTGTTGTCTACGTTTGTGACCGCCACATCCACCCCTCCCCGAACAGCATGGCCTGGAACTCTGGCAACTTGTTTCCCAAGCTCCTGGCATTTACTAACACCAACCCCCACCCCTTATCCCTGATTCTCTTTGTCGAACCCCACCCAGATTCCTTATACTTCCATCCTCCCTCTGCTCCTCCTGAAACCTCCATCCCCAATCTGTTTTGCTCTGGTATAATATGGGTCTTGAATTTACTTTCTGGGGGATTGGTGGCTTTCATTTCTATATTTAGATGCCACCTGGGCGTCCCATGCTCATTTCTTTTGATACTTTTAAATAAGCCATTTTATTCATTCTGAATGGGCATCTCTCGCGCTCTTTGTGGCCATGTTCCACAGAAATGATGCTTCTATCTTGTGCATGCTCCAGAGACTCAATTTTGTAGGTTCTACTGGGTTTAACTGGCTCAGCTTTCTTACAAAGCTATAGCCATGATAGACTGGTAGGAATAGGATCTTCAAGAACCCATAGAGTTGGAGGGCTGGAAAAATATTTGGGATTGGGACCATTTAGCATCCGACATGATTGAATATATAGAGATTCTATAAACTTGCGTTGTGCATATGTGACTGCTGTTGACGACCTGTGGGGTTATCCTTAACCCTGCTCTAGGGCACCCCCATTATCCAGCAATAACGTGCAATCAGGGGTAATGTTAATGTTCTAGTTAATCACCGCCTGGGGGTGTAATTAGCAAGAGGCACAGCCGAGTGCCACATGCCCCCAGGGTGTGATTAACAAGAACATTAGCATAACCCCATGGAGTACTTTATTGCAGTGATAAAAAATGGGTTCACATTTTACCTGACTGCACTTTTTGTTTCCTCTTATATTTTAGCCCAATCTGAAATAATTCCACCACTGTGCTGTAGTTCTTGCTCAATGGTCGCATGCTGTTCTAAAAGAAGTCTTGTTTCTGTGGTAAACTGCGTTCTGTGTTCAAATCTTAAGCTGCAGCGCATGATCAGTGAGTCACAAAGAAGGTACGATTGATTTGTAACAGTCTTTGCTGCAGTGCTGTTCGATCGCCAGTGTAGTGCTAAGCCACAACACTAGTGAACTGAAAGGCAGTAAGGGGGATATGTGCAGGACTGAATGGGAATGTGTGTGTACTGTTGCCATGGCAGCGCCTGGCCGTTCTGATGACCAGAGTGTGTTTCTCTTTAGTGGGACTGAAGTTTTGCGTCAGAATTTACATCCATTAAATAGACACTGGCTCCATTTGTGGAGTCAGTAGTGTCTTAATATGCATGGAATGAACGCATGTATTTTGTCTGCACTTCATTTGGACTTATGTGCCCATTCTAGTCGCTGTCTACCTATTCACATGGTCATCAAAATGCCGTATTTCAAGCAGCCCACTCTACCTCCAGTTTTTGGCATCTCTTGTAGTTCGGTACATGTCCCCCTCGCAACATTGAGATCTTGTGTGCTCACTGAGAAAGCCCACAGTTGTTTATCATAGACTTTACAGTCGAGAACAAGGTGAGGTAAGACCTGTGTTGGGATAACATGTATAAATAAAAGATAGGTCTCTTTAAAGAGTTAACAATCTTAAATAATATTTTGATGTACACTGGCTGACATGAAGTCTTTCAGCAAGTCTGTTAGTGGCAGTGAATTCAGTAAATGGAATTTTTGTTAAATATAGGCCCTGGCAAATTAATACTCATGATTAGACTGCATAAGCATATTAATTAAAGATTAATGTGGGGGGGTCTCAGAATGCTGACAACCAATCGGGTGATGGCATTTCTGAGACACTTTTTATAATCCTGGGTGAGGCCTAGAACCCTCCATTTCTGGGATTCGCTTTTGATGGTAGGAGTCCCTCACAGTGACACATTTATGTTACTGGGTTATGACACATGGCTGTTCCCTCTGGATTTGGACCTGTGGCCTTTTGCTAGTAGCAAGACAAGATGAGACTGAAGCACACTTAGGAGTTTATTTCAGTGAACTTAGGTAGGTGATTACTTAGGTGCAGTAGATCAAGAGGGTTCAGTTCATGAATGTGGTACAGCCTGCTTCATTCAGTTGTTTCACAATTCATTGGAGCTATTCATAGGAACTAGCACGACAAGTTGAGTGACTCAGAGGGTGTGGGATGTGGAGGAGAGAGGAAGGATAAGAGTGTGTGTGTGTGTGTGTGTGTGTGTGTGTGTGTGTGTGTGTGTGTGTGTGTGTCATGGAGGAGGACATCCTCTTCCAAATCCAGGGTTCTGATTGTATAAAACACATCACATGACTGTGTGTATATCAGAGCGTGACCGCACACCTGCACTTTTACCCACCCCCAAAAAAAAAAAAAACAATTTTACCATTTCATAAGATAGATAACCCACTCAGGATGTGCGGTGGTGCTCTGATATACAGCGTGCTTTGGGTGGCTGACTACCTGCCTGCAGCCTGCAGTGCAAAGCACACCAAGGCGCAAGGATATCAGAAGCATGACCACACACCAGAGTGGGTTATCTATTACATACATACATACGTGTGTGTGTGTGTGTGTGTATTTATATACTGTGTGTGTGTGTGTGTGTGTGTGTGTGTGTGTATATATATATATATATATATAGATATAGATATAATATATATATAATCTATATGAGAGAGGAAGCAAAAAGAAAGTGATATAACAGATATATCAGGGAGCCTAACAATAGCAGCAAGAGGGGTGGAGATAGCATAGCAGGAGAGGACACAGATCAATAGGAAAAGATGCAGGGAGTGGTGCAGTGCACTGGATGAGGAGCAGTAGTCTTCAGACGGACACTCTGTGGTGCTGCCTCACATGCAAGTACCTCTCTCTGGGCTGAGGGCAGAGATAGCCAGTCTCTGGGCCGAGTTGGCTAGGATTCAGGAGGCCACTACCCCCCAGAGGCCACATATCCACAACCTCAAAGGTTGCCCAGCAGGGGGTGTGGTTGCATTATGGTGGGCTCAGGCAGTGTAAGAGAGGTGGGTCAGAGGTACATCCCCAAGCAGGTACACCTTAGGAATTCCTGCACTGTGCTTGAGGAATGAGAAGGCCCCACAGGGTCACCTGAGGTTGCACCCAGGGAGGATGGGTAGAGCCTCTGGAATGGTAACCCAAGGGGAGATGGTGGAGGACCCCAAAGGGGGAGAAAGACACTCCTGGTGGGGACTCCTTTGTCCAGGGGGTAGAGCTAGGTGCAGCGAGGGGGGGGGAGAGGGAGGTAAAGTGCCTATCTGGAGACATGGCTTGGAGGGATGGAAAGCGGATCCAGGGGATCGCTAGGGTGGTGGCAAGGAGGGGGCAGCTCGATGTCATTGTCCATCTGGGGACTAATGACATAGCTTGGAATAAGGCAGATATAGCTGGAGTATGGAAGGAGTTCATGGAACTGGGGAGGGGCCTAGGGCAGGTAGCAGACTTTGTGACCTTCTCAGAGGTGCCGCTTGTCTGTGGCAAGGGTGAGGCCAGAGATCTGCACACCAGGGACTTCAGTGCTTGGCTGGAGAGATGGTGCAGAGAGCAGGGTTTTGGCTTCATTGAAGAATGGGGACCCACCTTGGACTACATGGACATATCCACCGCTCCCTCAGTTAGCATCACCTGGAGCTCAGGCATTTTATTGCCCAAGCTCCTGGCATTTAGCAGGACTACCTTCCACCTGTTCCCTATACTTCCATTTCCCCTGCTCGTGTTCCCATGGGGATTCCGTTTTTCCCTGGTCTGCAGTTTACCAGTCGGCCTTTTCCCACATTCCTGCAGCTCCCCAGGGGGGTGGAGATAGAGTCCCTCCTTTATCGGACCCCCCTCAACAGCCTTTTCTCCCATCCCTCCCCTTCTCCAAGTTTAAACCCCACTTTTCACCAATGAACCCCTCTATTTTCAACTTAAGGATTCCCCTTCCCTCCAAATTGAGATGGAGCCTATCTCTAGCATACAGCCCCTTATCCTCCCAGGTCTCCCAATCCCCATCAACCCATACCTCTGGCCTCACACCATCCCTGAGCCACTGGTTTATCTCCCTAATCTTCCTTTTGTGTCTCTCTACTAGCCCTTGGCACCGGCAGGATTTCTGAGAAGGAAACTGTGCATCCTATGTCATGACAGACCCAGGCAAGCTCCCTGAACCTTGCCTGTATCTCTAGCTCGCTATTTCCCTCAATGTCATTTGTACCCAGGTGGACCAGTATGTCCGGGGAACCCCCACAATCCTTTGCCAGCTGATATACCTCATGCCTGGCCCTGTGCACCGTTAGTTCAGGGAAGCATTTTGTTCTAACTGGCCAGGCTTCCCCCTCCCTATCCCATTTGATACCCCTGATCATAGAATCCCCCAACAGGAGCACTCAGACCGCTCCTTTTCCTCCATTTCCTCCATGTCCCTCATCCTTTCTACTGGCCCCTCCCCTGCAATATTGGAGCCTGTCATTGAAATCAAGCCAATTACCCTACAAAACAATGACTAAATCATTCCTCTCAATCTTCTGCAGTGCAAATCAGAGACAGGGCTTTGAAAAAATCAGGAACAAATCTTACAAAAATTCTCAATTAGTGTGCAGAACAGTCCTGCCTTTAGAATTGACCTCCACTGTCTTATTGTGTGATCCACTAAATCCTGTCTTGGTACACAAATAATGCTGCTTACTCTGTGAGCTGTTCCTGTACTGTGTGGTTTGACCTGGAGTTCAGGTTGCCAAATTGCCAGTGCCTTATAGGGGAATCAGCCTTGGTCTAGCCTGCCTAAATCTGTGAAGTACCTGCTTAAAAAAAAAAAAAAAAAAAAAGTACCCATTTCAAATGAACTGTGTTAGGGAAAGGGGAAATTGTTTAACCAGGAAAGGCACGCTAAGCCGAACCTTGTTTCCAAGTGTGACCTGGGAGCACAAGGAAGTAACAAGCCCCTTGTTAGTTGACTTGTGCCCACGTTTCATTACAGAGTGGACATGACAACATATAAAATTGACAGAAAGATAACACCCATTGATTATAATGGAGCGCACTCTCACGCCTGACTGGCATCCTCGTCAAGTAGCGCCAGAGTGCGGGGTGATGAGGCGGCACTTACAACAGGGAAGTCCATGGGACTCTGTTTCAACAATTTTATGAGTGATGCAGTTGTTTTCTACGTGAATTATATTAGGAAATGTTCAGAATTCCAGACTCATGTGGCAGTAAGGCACCTACATTTCATTTCATTGGTGAATCTCTTTAACTTAGAGCAACTTTGATGGTACTTTTGACTTTCATGTATAAATTACCCCATCTTGCATTGATTCTGGAATTGTATTTCATTACTGTTTGCTGCAGTTAATTTTTGCATTCTGAGGTGGTAAAAGCTGCAGGGTGTACCAGAGCTTCTGTAGCAAGCCTGGTGTTGCTTTGGATCCAGGGTTGTACTACTGACATCACTATAGGGCAGAATCAATGTAACAAAAAGAGACAACTAGGCATTTAGATTTTGGCATAATGCATTGCTTTGGAAAGGAGGAACACCGTATGTACACAGAGTACTGGTAGTTTTCCCTTGCAACCCTGTTGTAACTGCACGATACTGCACAGTGTGAGTCACTCCTCTGCCCTATAGTGATGTCATCAGGAGATGGCAGCCCAGCAGCTGAAGAGCAAAGGCAAGTGCTGCAGGGCTCCAAAAGAAATCCAAATTATGAAAGGCAGAGTAAATCTTGGCCAAAAATAACAAATGCACACACTGTCTCAGGTCTAGTACTGCATATAATGACTACAAGCTGACATTTTTGGACCATCAGTAAAGTTGCTCTTTAATGGCCTTGAGTTGTTTTGTAGCCAGGTTGTCAAAAATCTGCTTGAGGGCCAGTGGCACTACAGCAAGATAGAATTTCCAAGTTGCCACATGCAGATTGACTGAAAAAACTTGTCATAATCATAGCTACATAGATACATAGACAGTGTCGGCAGATAAGGGCCTATGTCCCACCTAGTCTGCCCATTTGAGTTTGTAACTTCAGTTTGTTTTCCTAGAACTCTGTTGCCCCTTACCGCTGACCTCCAGAATTCCTTTATGTCTATCCCATGCATTCTTAAATCCCGTGATTGTTTCAGCCCCCACCACTTCCTCAGGCAGGGTGTTCCACTTGTCCACCACCCGTTCTGTGAATAAATTCTTCCTCCTGACTCAGGAATAGCCTGCACAGTATAAAAAAATATGTGGGGAAAATAAATGTACACTGGAAATACAATTATCCAGACTTGTTCCATTCATTTCAATTGGGACCCCAGGAAATTTCATGTGGACTCCCAAATTTTAGCTCAGGAGGCCCCCATTTTTTTTTCCCCCCAGAAAGTCTGAGACTCTCAAATAAAAAATCCTACTGAGAGCCCTGGGATTGGATGCAAGGTTTCCAAAGTTAGCAATTCCTTATATTGTAAATCCACTTTGTTATATTTAAGCAATAATGCCCGACAGGGTGTGTGTCGTGCTGGAATAATGTCACGCCTCAGGTGGTTGGGCACGAGGCCACAGGCTGAGTGCGTCCAATGACTGAGGCGTAACGTTATCCCAAACGACACACCCTGGAGGGCATTATTGCTATTATACAATGGCTTGTTATACAGAATAAAAAAAATAATTTTAAAGATGTTTTTGTGTGGAAAAATATTTTTGTTTTTTAAAGGAAGATGAAACATTATACAATGGCAAGAAAATTTCCTGGATTCTGATTTGGTCAGTCTGGGACTGGACCCGTGATGTTATCCCAGCATAACATGATGGGTGTGATGTTATCCAGCATAACATCACAGCTCTAGTCTCAGCCTCACTATGAACCAGTGTCGATGGTATTATGTACCTTGCATCTCTCTTTTTGCATCTCCTCTTAAGAAACAAAAATATTTGTTCACACTAATAAAAACATTCTTTAAAATATTTTTTTAATTTATATATAACAATGAACCATTGTATAATGGGAATAATACACTCAGGGTGTGTGTCATGCTGGGATAACGTCACTTCTGGGGTGATTGGTAAGCTCTCGGCCTGCGGACCTCGTGCCTAATCACCCAGGCGTGGCGTTATTCCAACACGACCTACACTCTGTCATGCATATTCCTTAATAAAGCCATCATCAAGCAGCAAGAATCGTGCCGGCCTCCGGCACAGTGGTAGGAGCTACCACTTGTGATGCCAGCGACCCGGTTGGAGCGGACTCGTGCGGCTGGAGGGCGGCTGGGGAGGAGGATTGGCGTCCAGGGCTGTGCTTCTCGGCGCGGGTGGGATCGCGGGTCCCGCTGCAATACCGCCACCTGGGTTACCACGGGTGGAGGTGCAGCGAGACGGCATATAAGGGAGGGAGGACGTCTACCGGGAGCCGGAGCGTTAGCATGTCGCGACGTGTGTTGCTCCATGGCCCCCCTTGCGTGCAGACGTCCTGTGGGTTGGGACCAGTAAAGCGGAAGAACCCTGTGCTGGACTCCTGCAGACAGGACCCTGCTGTCTTGAGATAACCCTTAACCAGGCTCCATAGATGGGGCTTATGACGCCTTACGATGCATACTTGAGGTGTGCGAGGGGGGACTAAAGAGGGGGTCCCTCTCCTCTCCTCTCCACCCGGGGGGGGGGTAAACCGAGGCAGGATGGGGAAAGGCTAACCAGCACCTGGGGTGGGACTACGGGAATACACAGCCTAGGGATCCCCGAAGAAAGGAATCTAGTACAGTGAGAAGGGGGGCACAAAGAGAAAGCATTAAAAAAAAAAAAAAAAAAAAAAAAAAAGCACAGAATCAAGCAAAGGTTCATCTCCAGGTTCACAGTGAGGCTGAGACTAGACCCGTGATGTTGTACTGGGATAACAGCACGGGGCCAGCCCAAGACTGACCAATCGGAGACCAGGATTTTTTCTTGCCATTGTTTAATTTTTGTTGTCCTCTTGTCAGTTTCCATCTGAATGGAAGTGTGCGAGGGTAGCGCCTGTTCCCAAGAAATCGTATGCTGTATTGTTGGAGGACTTTAGACCCATTTCCATTTTGAATCCATTGAGTAAATTATTGGAAAAGGTTGTGGCCAATGAGATTAAAGCGTTTTTAGATATTCATAATATACATTACTTTGTCCACAATGGCATGGATTCCATAGGGAGCATGAAATTGGTACTGCCTTGGTCAGGGTTACAGACACCGTCCTAAGGGGCTTTATAGATGGCCTTCTGACTGGGGCGGTGTTTGTGGATCTGACCAAGGCATTTGACTTGATTGAACATGATTTGATTTCCTTTAAGTCAGATGCCATTGGTTTATCGAATAATGTTACTTGGGTTATTATTTATTGAACCATAGAAACAGACTTTGGCGGCAGATAAGGACCGCTTGGCCCACCCAGTCTGCCCATTTCCCTACCTGTTGGATAAGCTGCAGATTTCAGTTAACCAACAGCCTACTTCCTCTTATTTCCCACTATAATTGCTTTGTCTGTCCCATGCATTCTTGAATTCCCCCACTGTTTTTTGACCCCACAACCTCCTCAGGAAGGCGGTTCCATGTGTCTACCACCCTCTCCATAAAAAAATACTTCCTCACATTGCCCCTGAGCCGTCCTTCCTCTGTCTTCAAATTGTACCCCCTTGTTCTTGCACATCTCTTTTTCTGAAAGATACTCCCCTCTTTGACTTTGTTGATTCCCTTGAGGTACTTGAAAGTTTCTATCATGTCCCCTCTCTCCCTCAAGGGTATACATATTAAGCTTTTTTAATCTCTTAGTATGGCTTCTGTTGCAGACCTCGCACCATTTTAGTTGCCCTCCTCTGGACTGCCTCCATCCTGTCTATGTTCTTGCGGAGATGGGGTCTTCAGAACTGCATGCAGTACTCCAGATGGGGTGTCTGACATGACCTTCCTGCTGTGAATCCATGCTGCCTTTGGCCCTGTGCCCTGCTGGCCTCTAGATACTCCCTTAGCTATGGGCTGCACTTATTCACTCTCTCTCCCCAGACTCCCCTCGCACGGTGGCACACGACATACAACATCTGTCGCTTTGCACTTGCTGTCCCCCGCCTCACCCATCGATGTGAGTTATATGACAAACTAGGATGGCTCTCCTCTGCAAGGTACCTGGACTTCAGGGTGGGCTGCCTCACCGACAAAGTGGTCAGAACTGGCACCCCCGGAGCTGGCCCTGCTCCTACTGCCTCTGACACCACCTACCACCTAAGGTCCAAGGCCCTAGGGTTGCTCAAGGTCCCCCTCCGCGCACCTCATGGGAGGCGGGATGTTACTGTGTTTGCGCCCAGGCTCTGGAACTCCTTCAGAGCCGACCAGTTGTGGATCCCTCCCACCTGTGCTTTGTGCATCCCTCCGTGGTTTCCTGAAACTGCGATTCGCGTGTGACTGTCCTAAGCCTCCTAGAGTACTCCCTTTATCGGATGCTTTCCTGGCTTCAAAGCTTGCCTCCCTCTGACACTACCCGATAACCCCTGCTGCACTCCTCGTCTCTGCCACTACACCCGGGCACCTTACCCGGTATTCTGTCCACGCCATGGTTCCATGGACATTGCCTTCCTCAATTTGTCTCTTACGTGAAATGTGCAATTGCTTTCTGTTGTAAATTTGTATGCGACCTACCCATCCCGGGGGTTCGCTACCTTAGCGGATATAAGTTGTACTATGTCCGTCCAAACCCCCTGGACTATGTTACTATCTCACTCATCCTGTCAAGCTGTACTTACTCGCTACTTTATACAATTGTCGGTATTCTAATGTTGTACTCCACAATTTTGTCTGTATCCTAATGTTGTACTCCACAATTTTGTCTGTATCCTAATGTTGTACTCTCCCGGGTCGTTCCTGAAAATAGGCATATTACTTGTCTAGTGTACTTACCCGGTCAACAAAAGCTAAAATAAATAAATAAAAATAAAATAAACAGTTCTTTCTTTTATTTATTTACTGAATTTTGTTGACCTGGTAAGCCTACTGGGCCTAGAAGTCCCTTTTCAGGGGGTGACCCCGGGAGGGGGATACAGATGAGCCAACTGAAATTGAACCAGGTTAAGTTGTTGGTGGTATTTTCCAGTGAATGGGGAGATTTGGGAGATTTGGCCAGGACACGGGGTAATTCCTGCTCGTCTGCAGAGACCTTTAGCCCGTCATAATGGCCACGGAAGCGAGCTGCCGGACCGAATGGATGCCATGGAGGTAGGAGAGCGAGCCTCCTCTCCTATTCTCGACACACAAGAGGCTGAAGATTTTGTGCCAAACGCTATCGATTTAGAGGGTGAAACGAGTGATGTATTTCTTTTAATAGAAGATTTAACTTCCATCGGGAAAAATGCGGAGCGAAATGAAGAAATTGAACAACCTTCTTTAAACAGTGGGGAAACTCAGCTGAATGCAGTGAAACCTGACACACTCCCACAGCAAGAAGTAAATGCTGCAAATGCAGGATTGAGCTCTACGGGAACGGAATTTGCTGTGAAAATTCCTGCGAGTGCTGTCACTGAAGTAAAGCAACCAGAGCTGGGTGAGTCAACTAATAAAAATATCCCTGTTTATATATATTGACTCAGGGGCTGGCAATTTTAACATGAATGGTGTGTACTGACAACCCCTATTGAAACAAACAGCTGTTGATTTATATGCAGGACCTGGGGCTAGCAATCTGAACGCCGAGAAAGGTGCGTGCCGAGAGCCCGTTGTCCAGGACTTACTGCCTCATAGAGTTAAAATCCAGACCGAGGGTGACAGCCGTACAGCTGGAAGCGGCCACTCGCAGGTCACGGGAGACTCGCAGTCAGCTGTTACAAACTTCTCACACATAATGAATGATTCCGGATTTGTTTTTCACCCTCCAGCTAATCTCCTTTCTATGGACTGTAATAGCCCGATGGAAAAGAAAGTGATTTGCCAATCTGATCCAATGATTCAAACTGGGGCTACAACATTTCTATTTTCATCTAAAGCAAACAAAGAACCTCCTTTAAAGGACCATAATAATATTGCTTCTGGGCATATTAAAGTACATACTTTGCAACAATCTGTTAAACGTCAGATAACTACACAAAAAGAAACGCCTTTTCAGCCTGTGACCCAGTTATCCTTGCCACTTGCCCCAGACAGTATTTGGACCCCCCAGAAGACCCTACAAAATGCAGGGTGGCTTAAAACTTCTAAAGGGAATTGGCTTCCTGACCCTGACTGGGATCCTTTGTTTAATTTTTCTCAGGCATTCCCTGAGTGGAAACCATCCAATACAGGTCTACAAACCCAGGCAATAGATAATAAAGAGGAAAAAAACCCATACAGGGATAATTTTAATAGTCCTAACCACCCGATAGGCCTGGACTCCTCGGCCTTGTCAAAAACAGAAGCACCTATAGATGCAGAGGCCTCTAGTATGGATAAAAATGGAACTCATGGCACCTCACCACCTAAAAAGCCTTTATTGTCAGAACTTTTTACTAAAATAAAAAGAAGCTGCACCATGGTGGAATGCAGTCCGGATTCGTTATAAAGGAAGCCTAGAAGAAAGACCTGCTAGAGCCTATGTAGGACGAACATTATTGAAGGACTCATTACATTTTTCCCCCAGAGAAGTATTTGCTTTAACATTTCTGGGGAGGATAATTATGACATCAGCTTTCGGACTGTGTATGCCCTAGAGTTGTTTTGGGAGTGTTATACACAAGTCAGATATTCACCCATATGGACCCCCTTTTTGGTAATACCTTTGACCAAACCATTGGTCAAATATGTGACTGTAATGTTCCGTAATGAAGGGGTCCATGTGGATAATATTACATTCTGGTTGTCCCAAAAATGTGAAATGTTAAGTAATCCTGAAGCACGTTTAGATTCAGAATCCTTTTGGACGGGAGGCTGGAAATATCAGGTCAAGCTTAGGCCTACTGACACAGGAATGGAGCACATCCCAAATTCATTTATGTTCAGAAGAGATAGAGGGGTCTGTTTTTATGCAGGGCAACCCAGAGCATGTTATAAGTGTGGATCTAAAACTCATTTATCCAGCACTTGTGACCAAGCTTGTTGTGACAGTTGTGGGGAACTGGGGCACATAGCTATGCAATGTGCCAGTCATACTAGGTGTGATTTGTGCGAGGATTATGGCCATGTTTTTAGTGAATGCCCTTGGGCCGCTAAATAAAAAAAGCCTCTTATGCCAGTCCAGAGCTGCTTATACAACAACCACAACACTCTGCTTCTGCTTCTTCTAAAAATGAGCCCTCCCGCCCTACTAACCTCTCTCCTTCCTCTTGTGTTTCAGATCTTTCTGTTCCCTTGGAAAAAGAGGAGCATGAACTTACAAAAGAAAAAGGACCCATCCCCCCATCTTCAGCTCTCCTGAATTAGAGCCTCAACAAATTAAAGAGGAGACTCCTATTAGTGAAAGGCCATCAGACAATCTTCTTTTAACTCCGTATGTTATGAGGAGCCCAACACCTCAGGGTGTGTTCCTGCCAGTAACAGTGACCTACAGCCTCTACCTAGACGGCATTCCTTGAGAACTAACAGGCAAAAACCTCCAGTAACAGTAAAAAGTTCTGCTATAATCAAAACTGGCAATACCTATACAGCACTGTTTTTGCCAGATGGTGATTCTGACATGGAGCTAGGGGGAATTAGATTTCCGATCAGCGGGGAGCAGCCAGCTCTCTACAGGAATAGACCAGGGAGGTTATAAGAATAAAAAAAAGGAAAAACGGAAAAAATTGATGTATCATTCTCTTGCTAAATTCTAGGTTTCCTTTCTATAGGTTTACTAAACATTCATAGTATATTAAATAATACAAAGCAGCAAGCTATTTTTCTTTTATTCATGATAACTGTTATATTTTTTTCTATGAGAAACATGGGTGTGTTCTCAAGAACAGTATTATTTAAAAGGGAATGGATTTTGGGGGCCCTCTTATTGGTCTTTTGGCCGAGATTGTGCAGATGGGGTAGGCATTTTATTTGGATCTTATAATTTCTCCTTAATACAATTAGTAGATTTAATTCTGGGTCGATTATTCTTGTTAGATGGCAAATGGAAATCACTGGCTTTATATGGACCTCAGACTAAAGCAGACAGGGTATCTCTCTTAAGAACTGTTCAACCATACTTAGTATCTTCCTATCTGATATTTTTGGGAGGGGACTTTAATTGTGACGTAGCTGGGGAACATATCAGTGGGGAAAAAAGAAAAAAAACTATTGTGACTCCAATATGTTAAGTGCGGTAATTAAAACAGCAGGCGTTGTAAACTGTGGTATATACAACACAGGCTCTCGCTTTGCGTATTCTAGGGGCCCTTATAAAACTATTGATCATTTATTCCTTTCTCGGAGTCTACCTAAAGGTAATTTTCAGATCATTCCCATTGAATTTTCGCATCTTTTATTAAAATTTTACATACCAATCCTAGTTTCTAAAAACAAAGTTACAAATACAGGGTTTTATTTAACTCTAAAAATTGATTAGCGTTTTGCTCATAAAAGTTCTAAAACATTGTGAAAATGCATAGCACCTGCCTCACTGTGTTTAACAAACATAACACTTCCAGAAAACCTATATAAATGCTTTCTGTACGGTTAGTATTGCCCCAAGAAAAAAAACTGCTAATCGATTATTTAAAACCCTGAAATAGATGGAAACTGAATGTTGCCTTACTTACAAACCCTGAAGTTAAAAAGGGAATTATAACTTTATTATCTGCCAGATTATCAGTTTTATGTCTATATAATGATCCTGGTGAATGGTGGGCTGATACCAAAAGGGATTTAAAAATATGGTTTAGTAAATGCAGTAACAAATTGGGAATAACAGATGTTTAAAATATCTCTCCCTTTGGAAACCACTTCAACATCTTTATACTATTTTATACCTTACCAAATATAACTACTCATCACAAATAAAAAAAAAAAAAATAAAGGAAGATATGTTAGCCTATCAGTATGATAGAGCCTCTACAATCCAGGCAGTGCTTTCTAGTGGTACATAGAAATCACCTGTAGGAGACCCATATGAGGCTTGCAAAAAAATTCATGAGGACATGACAATTCAGTACCTGCAAGATTCTGATGGAAATAGAATAGAAGGAATTTCAGATATAGAAGATTTAATCAAATCTCACTACTCCTCACTGTTACCTACTAATGTACCCTCTGAGCAAATGATTGCTGATTATTTGCATACTATTGATGTTCCTACATATCCGGATGAAGCTCTTTTACTGCTTAAAATATAACTTTAACTGAAATTACAGAGGCAATCAAAGCTCTTAAAACTAATACCTCACCAGGTTTAGATGGTTTACCAAACCAATTTTATAAGGTGTTTATCACAGAAATATCTTTTTGCAGACCATTTATTTGTTCTTTTTTCAGAATAATAAAATTCTTCAATTCTTTTCAGAAGGTTTATTAGTTTATTTATATAAAAGTGGAGATAGAGCTGATATTATAAACTGGAGGCCAATCATATTGTTAAACTCAGATTACAAAATCCGTACTCATATTCTTAATTCTAGACTCGGGAATTATGCTGCATTAGTACTTTCTGCACAACAATTCTGTGGTATCCCTAACAAGAAAATACAAGATGCTCTTGTTATTATTAGAGATTTCATTGAGATACTTATCATGCAAAAATCCAAGGGGTGGATACTTTCAGTGGACCAAGAGAAAGCATTCGACCATGTTGATAGGCTTTTTATTTTTCTGTATTGGCTAAATAATTATGCATATACAGCTATTGTATTCTCATGTTTGTGTAAAAGTTTTAATAAGGGATCAAATAACAAAAGGGTTTATTATATCTACAGGTGTTAGACAGGGTTGTCCTTTAAGCCCTTTGTTATACATTTTTTCTATTGATCCTTTACTTCGATGCCTAGCCAGTAGGCACAGATGGCATGGGCTGACAGTCCTATGAATTGGCTAATTTTTCTGTGCAAGCCTACGCAGATGTCATTTGTGGTTTTTTTTTTCCACATTATAAACAAATTCCTCTGTTTCTGGATGAGATAAGGAGCTATGCTGAAGTATCTAATTCAAAATTAAGTATTGCAAAATGCAAAGGGTTATTGACAGGCCCTTGGGATATTACTCCATGTCAGATATCTGGAACCACTCTCGCAACAGAACCAATAGTAATTTTAGGCATTACTTACGGGTCAATTAATCTGCCTCTCAATAATTGGGAATCGGCTTTATCTTAAGTTCACAGTAAGGTTAAAAGATGGCAGTTTTGGAAATTATCAAAACTTAAGCGAATCCAGATATTGAAACGATTTGTTATTCCCCAATTGCAATATGTGGCCTACATTTTTTCACTTCCTATGTCCTTGGAGACAAAGGTTTATGGATTTTTTTCCAAATGCTTTGGGAAATAAACTGAATCCAGTTAAGCATTGCTATACCTACTTAAGCAAGGAAAAAGGTGGCTTGGGTATGGTTGAACCGGTACTTTTTTTTTTCATTCTCTGTTTATTTACCATACTGTTTGGTGTAGTATATCCAGTATTACTGCTGAAGGTTTTTGTTTAGTGAAACGTGTACTAAAACGTTATTTAGCTGTATGGCATGAGGCATTCACGATTACAGTTACCTGAATTTTTTCAACCAGCAGCTCAGAAGTTATTTAAATGGAAAGTTTCGCAATCTTGTATTTTACAACATAATAGGAAAAATTTCTGTGATAAACTATTACCTCAGCTATGCCCTACTGAGCCTAGTTTTAAGAATTGCCCCCCCTGCTTCCAATACACAAATTATAAAGCAATTAGAAACATAGAAACATAGACTTTGACTGCAGATAAGGGCTGCTTGGCCCATCTAGCCTGCCCATTTCCCTACCTACAGGATAAGCAGCAGATCCTAGTTAACCAACAGCCTTATTTCTTCCTACCCTCCCACAAGAATTGCCTTATGTCTGTCCCATGTATTCTTGAATTCTCCCACAGTTTTAGACCCCACAACCTCCTCAGGAAGGCTGTTCCATCCATCCACTACCCTCTCTGTGAAAAAATACTTCCTCACACTGCCCCTGAACCGCCCCCCATCTTTAAATTGTGTCCCCTTGTTCTTGCATGTCGCTTTTTCTGAAAGATGCTACCCTCTTGGACTTTGTTGATTCCACTGAGGTACTTAAACATTTCTATCATGTCCGCTCTCTCCCTACTTTCCTCAAGGGTATACATATTATGCTGTTCTAGTCTCTCCTCGTACTGCTTCTCTTGAAGACCCTGCACAATTCTAGTTGCCCTCCTCTGGACTGCCTCTATCCTATGTCCTTGCGGAGATGGGGTCTCCAGAGCTGGACGCAGGACTCCAGATCTGGTCTCACCAACTGTCTGTACAGAGGGATAACAACTTCCTGTTTTCTGTTGGTGATGCCTCTCCCTATGCATTCTAGTATACCCCAAGCTCTCCCTACTGCCTTCTCACATTGCTTGCTAACCTTAAGGTCATCTGACATGATTACTCCTAGGTCCCTTTCCTTTTTTGTTACTACCTTCCCCCCCATTGTGTAATCCTCCCCTGGGTTTTTGTTTCCCAGGTGCATTATTTTGCACTTCTTTTCATTGAATCCTAATGACTAATAAACGAGTACCTAGCACTATGTGGGAAGTTCTGTGGCTTACTGTATATGGCAAACTAAATATCAGAGGGAATGCAAAACACAAGAATTCAGCGGACAGGAATTGCCCATATACAGCATGTATTAATCTAGAAGAGACTGTCATTTTTTCTTTGCTTGCTCCTTTCCTAGACCTCTATGGTCTTTAAGTACTAAATTGAATATGAACTGGTTATTATCATTGAGTTATGAGACTTTGATTCTAGGATTCCTTCCAAAAGAGAAGGTTGACATGCACCTTGAAACTTATATGGTTTTCTTATGTTGTTTACGATATTATTTATGGCAAGCTGGGTACTTCAGTCAGTGGGTACTTGACCAGAAAATGTCATACCCTGTATATAGTTCTTTAGTAGCACAAGCAGTGAGCTATGTGCATCAATCTGATTTATTGCACTATTCAGGTAATAGTCTATAGATGGTGGAAGGGTTTTCAGATATTTATAAAATATAAATAGGATAAATTTTGCATTTTGTTTATGAAGAGATTGAAAACTAGAAAAGAAAAAAGTTAGTTGTATATGAACTGATTTACCTTATTTCTTTCCTTTTATTATTACCTGTTTAAAAAAAAAAGAGGGAACCTTCTTGATTGTACCTTTGTATGAAATATGTGAATTTCAATAACTCCCCCACTCTTTTCAGTAAGTGCCATGGGATCTTTAACATCCACCATTCCAGGCAGATGGGACCTCGGTTTAACGTCTCATCTGAAAGACGGCACCTCAGAAGTGCAGCAACCCTCACATGCTGCACTACAGTGTCAGCACTGGGATATTAACCCAAGTGCCAGATGTGGGAGCTGAACCCACAGCCCTCTGATCTCCTGGCCTCAGAGGCAAGTGTGCTACCTACTGAGCCACTGACATTGCATTTCACTTCTTTCAGAAGTGATTCCATCATTTTCTAACCCCAGTAATACTCAGATATTCATAACTTCTGCAGTGACCCTTTAAGACAGAACTGACTGGAGAGCATTTGGAATTGTATGCAAATGATGGAATCTTTGTGCATGCTAGTTTCAAATGCTGCCTTAAACTAACTGCCTAGGTTCTAAACCCCTCAAATTTCACTCTCTGCTTGTCAAGACCAGAAGCTTGGAGATCCTCTCCTTATCTACTTGTCCTGACGCAATAAAACTTATAAAAATATATAAGTAATTTCCCTTCTTTTAATTTGCTGCCTTTTACATCTTGTTAATTTTAGCTAAACCATTTGTTTTTGTGTTTAATTAAATTTTTCTCGGTTTCCGAGGATGTCTACACCGTGGTAGAGGCATCCAGAAAGGAATCTACCAGGAAATGTTATGCCTTTAAATGGAAAAGGTTTTCCATTTGGTGTCACAGTAGGGGCCTGGACCCTTTATCCTGTTCAGTGGCTAACATTCTTGACTACCTTTGGTCTCCCTCCAAAGGGGGTCTATGGTCATCGACCCTCAGGGTGCACCTGGCAGCCATTTCTGCTTACCAGGTGTGGGCCGGTCAGCCGACGTTGGCGCAGGAGACAGTGGTCAGGTGCTTTTTCAAAGGCCTGGATTATGTATCCCCTCTGGTGTGTGAATCTCCATCTCCGTGGGATCTACTGCTTGTACTGGCAAAGCTCATGGGCAAGCCGTTTGAACCTATGCATACGTGTGAGCCGTCACACTTGTGGAAGACTGCTTTCCTGGTGGCTATCATGTCTGCCAGAAGGACATGGGAGCTCTAGGTGCTTTCAGTGGGATCCCCTTATCTGGCCTTACACAGGGACAAGGTTGTCCTACGCCCCCACCCGAAATTCCTTCTGAAGGCGGTGTCACAGTTTCACCTAAACCAGGTGTTAACTCTGCCAATATACTACCCTACTTACATCTCGGCTGCTGAGTACAGTCTCCATACTCTGGACCTGAGACGTGCCCTCTCCTATTATAAGGAGAGGACAGTGGAAATTCTGGGAGAGGTTCGCCAGCTGTTTGTCACCTACGCTGAAGCCGCTTCTGGCAGACCTGCAGTGAAGTGGACTGTTGCAAGATGGATTACATCGTGCATAGGTCTGTGCTATGAGTCGGCAGGCAAGGAGCCTCCCAGAGGGATAAGATCTAATACTACCCAATATACTGCTGCATCGGTGGCTGCTGCCAGGGACATCTCTATCCAGGAAATCTGTTGGGCTGCTACCTGGAAGTCAGCAAACACCTTCATTACCCACTACCACCTCGACCTTGTGTCGCGCTGGGATACTGGTTTTGGGGCCTCAGTTCTCCAATCTCTGTTCCCTAAGTAGGGGGTGTGCGCCTTGCCTCCCTCCTCCCAGAGAACTGCTTGGAGTCTGCCAAAGAGTGTGGATGAACAACATATCCACGCTCCTAGAAGGACAGGTTACTCACCTGTAACAGTAGTTGTAGGAATGGTATATGTTCATCCACACGGACCCACCTGACCTCCTCGGCTGCAGACGCACACAACCTGACTTCCAGCGGGCTAAGATCTGGCGTCATGGGGCGGAGCCGAGGTATATACCATCCGGCTGGGTGGGAGGAGCCAGCTTTGAGTTCCGGTGATCCTTAAAGGGGAAAGGGACATGCCAAAGAGTGTGGATGAACAACATATACCACTCCTAGAACTACTGTTACAGGTGAGTAACCTGTTCTTCCCTACCTCTGAGGTCAAACTAACAGGTCTAGTTTTTCTGCCTCTGCCTTGCTCCCATGTTTGTGAAGGGGAATCATATCCACCCTCCTCCAGTCCTCTGGTGCCACACCATCCTCCCATGATTTGTTAAAACGGGTAGTCAGTGGTGTCACTAGATCTCCTCTTAGTTCTTTTAGAATTCTGGGGTGAATCCAGTCAGGCCCCATTGTTTTGTCCACCTTGAGTTTTAGGAGTTCTTTCAGGACCCTTTCTTCTGTGAATGGACTGGTATCGACCCCCTGTCCAGGGTGCTTCTATTGTTTGGTTTAGGTACCTCCCACTCTTCTTCTTTTGTGAATACTGAGCAAAAGTATTCATTTAGTATCTCTGCCTTTTCACTGTCACCCTCTGCCCACCTTCCCTTCCCTTGTCTTTATTAAACCTCTCTATCCTTCCCTTGGTCTTCCTTTGCTCCCTAATGTATCTATAAAATGATTTATCCCTCTTCTTAACTGATTTGGCTGTCTTTTCCATGGTTTGGGCCTTTACTATTCGGACTGCCTTCCCTGCTTCCTTCTGCTTTAACTGATACAGTTCTCTGTCCTGCTCCTTCTGTGATTCCTTATACTTCCTGAATGCTATCTTTTTCTCCCTAACCTTCCCTGCCACCTTTTTGAGAACCATAGTGTTTTTTTACTTTTTGTTTTATTTGCTTCACACAAAGGCTTGTTGCCTCTGTGATGGCAGTTAATATTTTTTCCCATTGTTCTTCCACTCCTCTTTCCTACCCATTTGCTAGTGCATTCCTTAGACACTCACTCATTTTGCCAAAGTCAGCCCTCCTAAAGTCCAGTACCTTCGCTTTTGTACGGCTTGACTCTACGGCTGTGTTTATTGTAAACCACAATATTTGGTGGTCACTTGTTCCCAGATGGCAATCTATTTCTAAATCTGTGATCCTCTCTCCATCCATGTTTGAGAGTATGAGGTCTAAGATTGCTCTCTCCCGAGTGGGTTCCAACACTGTCTGTTTGTCTGAGGCATGCCCCCTGCAGGGCATTGAGAATGACCCCGCTCTTGAATGAGGCTGCAGCAAATGTGCTCCAATTAACATCTGGCATATTCAGGCCCCCCCATCAATAATTGCCCCCTTTTCTGTCATTCTAAGGATGCCTTCTATCATTTCCTTATCCATTTCCTCCCCCAAAGACGGGGGGTCTGTGTACAACCCCCATACGGATTGTGGTGCCATTTTCTGTCTCCAAGGTGACCCACAGTGCCTCCTCTCCTCCCCGGTTTCCCCTTAGTTCCATTGCTTTGCTTCCTTCTGTTATGTAGAGAGCTGCTCCTCCTCTTTTACCCTCCCTGTCCCTCCTGGAAATTGTGTACTCTGGTATGTTGACATCCAAGTTATGGTTCTCTGCGTACCATGTTTCTGTGACTGTCACGATATCCAGGTGTCCCTCTTTCATTAAGGTCACTAGTTCAGGAAGCTTGTTACCCAGACTAAGGGCATTGGTACTCATCGCCCTCCATTCTTTGATCACCTTACCCCTTTTAGCCCTATCCCTGCCCCTACTGCCTTTTTTTCATGCTTACTCCATCCTGATCCCCCACTCCACCTCTCTTCCTTGGTGTTTACCTTGCTAACTACCCTGTTTTGTTGGGGGGGGGAATTCCATGCTGCTTCTTAGTGCTTCACCTACCTTAGCTATTTTAAAAGCGATCACCTTGGAGCCTGGTTCCCCTCCCGGACAGATGCAGACCATCATGCCAGTATAGGCCTGTATCCCTCCAGGTGGAACCCCAGTTCCTAATGAACACGAAACCTTGTGCTCAGCACCAGTTTTTCAACCATCCATTGAATCACATGGTGCAGAGTACCCTAGCCTCACCCATGCCATGGACAGGCAGCACCTCCGAGAAGGTTACCGTGCATGCTACTTGTCTAAAGCCCCTTCCCGACTCCACAAACTCCTCCTGCACTGCTCTGATCCCATGCCCAGCTAGATAATTTCTCCCCAGGTGGACAGTGACATCCAGCTCCCTCTCCCATGCAGCTTCTCTTGCAATCCTGAGAATTCACTTACTGTCCCTCCAAGCCATGGCGCTGGGCAGGCACCTTACCTCCCTCAGTTCTGCCCCCTAATAACTGAGTGCCCCACCAGGAGCTGCTGCTTTCCCCTGTGGTGTCCCATGCCACCCTCCTGTGGGTCTCCCTTGTGGAGGTTCCCAGCATCCTCCTTTGTCTCCACTGCGGGTACCTCCATAGAGGAACCACGCTGCTCCAGAACGGAGTATGAATTGTGGAGAGGTACAACTGGAGGGTTGCGCCTCTGTTCCACCATCCTCACCCTCTCTGAGCCCTCCGTGGTCCAACTGCTCCTCTTTCTTGGCCACCTCTGCAGCAGCGGTGGCAGCCCTGGTGCTCCCTGGGTGGGGGAGGTTTCCCTATTCCTTGCCAGGTCGACCTGGAGACAGGCAACCTCTTCTCTCAGAGCAGAGTGTTTCCTGGAAGACTGCCGCTCCACAACCAATGCATTGCACTACTCCCCACATGTCTCTCTCCCTTCCTGTTTAATAAATGTATATATGTGTGTGTGTGTGTGTGTGTGTGTGTATATATTTTGTCTTTTTTGTTAGTGTGTGCATGCGTTTACCCTCTATGCAGTGTGCCAGACTGTTAGATATGACAGTTGTATGCCCCTTGCCCTCTTGAGGAAGTGATGTCAGAACCCCTGGTATAAAGGAAATGATACCCTTAGAGTGGGTGGGATGAGGGGCTGAGTGGGTGGGACCAAACCCATGCCCTCCAGAAACAATCTGCTACAGCTCTGATGCACCAATCTGGTGAGTGCTGGCCTTCTTTTCAGCAAGACAACCTATACCACCCTGCTGAGTGCTGACCTTCCCTTCAGCAAGACAAACCTGCACAACAATTTAACAGAGAATATACACAGCAAAAAACAATTACAGAGAAAAATAAAGCAGTTGAGCCTAATACCTATGATGTAAGCCTCTCCTGACTCAGTATAACCTGGTGTTCTGTTCTCTGAAGACAATCCGAGGAAATCAGTTTCCACCACCTGAGGTACTTTCTGGGTCAGATACACAAACCTCCACTGACCTGCACTAAACTGCAGGCTTTACAATGACAGATCCTCAGCCACCAGTAAATAGTTCACTGTACCAAAAATAGTTTGATGCAAACTGTCACCAGACTACTAATAGACGAAAATCCAGCTATCCACAAGGGAAAACCAATTATGCAGTATTAAGTTAAACCCCCAATCTACAGGTACATAAGCAGTATTACAAACTCTTTCTTGATTTAAAAAAAAAAAAAAAGCAATACCAAGTGTAAAATGTAAAGTACACCTCCCTCAGATTTGAGCAAGGGTGAGCTTTCCTTCAGATTGCCAGTTCAATATAGTTCTCCTTCACAGCTCCCAGTTGTTTCAAAGCAGCTTGCTTCCACTTTAAAGAAGACTGGCCTTCCTGGGAGTCCCCACTGAAATGAATGGAACCGTAGACAGTATGTTAATATTGGATCTTTGGTTTTTCAGCTTTGTCCTGTAAACTGTGGTGTACCCCAGGGGTCCATTATGGGCGCCTTATTTTCATTATTTGTTAAACTGCCTTTACCATGTAAGACCAGCGATACAATGCTTATGTGGATGATTTGATTATTCTTTCTCAAGCTAGCTCACTATCTGATTTATCAGTTATTCTTGAACATGACTTTAGGAATGTTTTTTTAGACTTTTATGTGCTTTTTTCCTCGGTTTTCGCCCTGACCTGGGACCCTGGCAGCGGGCATGGAGGTGCACAAACATGTTTGGTATCAGCTAGGCCCCTTCCACACCACCCCTGGCAGTCATCGCCACCCCCTCCTGCCTATGCATCCCATCGGACCGCCACCTGATGGAAGTGGAACTACGGGAAGGGCGGACAGCCACCACGGGACGGGAGACCTGCCTTTCAGCTGCTCAATCCTGCTCCCTCCTCACCCCCATACCGGCTCCCCCATGACCTGATGTTCCTGAACCCAGGTCGCTGGCATGGCATGAGGTAGGGCATCCAGCGCTTTAGCCTTCTGTGCCGCCGGGTTGGCTAGAATGTTTGTGGTTTTTGAATAATTCTGTGATTTTGAACTCTTTTAAAAAAAAAAAAAAAAAAAAAACTTAGTACATCTGCAGTGTTGAAAGATAGCCCAAGCTTTTTGCTTCAGGATTTGGAGGGTGCTGCGATAGAACAGGTAACTCATTTTAAATATTTAAGTGTATTGCTCAACACTGGGCTGACACATTCTCATCAGATTAAACATGTTAGTAATGTCATCAATCAGAAATTGGATATTCTTTATAAATTTAGATATTTTTTCCTTTGAAAACCAGGAAATCAGTTGGTGTGGGTTCGTTGCTTCCACATTTCGATTACATATCGTAGCTTTATTTAAATTTGAATTGTAAAGAGTTTAATGTTCTGCCTGTTACATACAATAACATATGTCAGTTTGTGTCTGCTCCTTATTGAACCCGTCATTGTGTATTTACAGTTAGGTTGGTTGTCACCTAGAGCAAGAATTGATTTTTTTTTTTTTGGTAGTTTGGTTTAAAATCAATTTTTTCCTCTGGTTCATTTCCTTTAATTGATTTGGTTTCTGTTCATCCAGTGCTTTCTAAACTTCGATCTGCAAATGGTATACTATTGAATTCAATTTCCCACAAATACAGGTATGAAACACAGAAACAGAGAATTTGACTGCAGATGAGGACCGCTTGGCCCACCCAGTCTGCCCATTTCTCTACTTATTGGATAAGCTACATATCCTAGTTTTACCAACAGCCTACTTCCTCCTACCTCTCACCCCATTCTCCTAGAATTGACTTATGTCTGTCCCATGCATTCTTAAGTTCCCCCACTGTTTTTGACCCACAACCTCCTCAGGAAGGCTGTTCCATGCACCTACCACCTTCTCCATGAAAAAATACTTCCTTGCGTTGCCCATGAGTCATCCCCCCTCTATCTTCAAATTGTGCCCTCTTGTTCTTGCACATTTCTTTTTCTAAAAGATGCTACCCTCTTGGACTTTGTCGATTCCTTTGAAGTACTTAAAAGTTTCTATCATGTCTCCCCTCTCCCTCCTCTCCTTGAGGGTATACATGGTAAACTCTTTTTTAGTCTCTCTTCATACTGCTTCTGTTGCAGACCCTGCACCATTTTAGTTGCCCTTGCCTGGACTGCCTCCATCCTGTCTGTGTCCTTGCAGAGATGGGGCCTCCAGAACTGCACACAGTACTCCAGATGGGGTCTCACCAACTGTCTGTACAGAGGGATAGCGACTTCCTGTTTTCTGCTGGTGATGCTTCTCCCTATGCATCCCAGTATCTCCCCAGCCTCCTTACTGCCTTCTCACATTGCTTGCCTACCTTTAGGTCATCTGATATGACTACCCCCAGGTCCTTTTCATTTTTGTTGCCGTTGATACCTCCCCCGGGCCCTCCCCCATTATGTACTCTTCCCTTGGGTTTTTGTTTCCCAGGTGCATTACTTTGCACTTCTCTGCATCGAATCTAAGCTGCCATACTTTTGACCATTCCTCCAACCTTGCCAAGTCCCTTCTCATCCTTTCTACCCCCCCTTTGTGTATCAACTCTGTTGCAGATCTTTGTCGTTTGCAGAGGCGCATACTTTTCCTTCCAGTCCCTTCGCAGTGTGACCTATTAAGACATTTAAGAGGACTGGTCCCAATACTGAACCTTGCAGTACCCCACTAGTAACCCCCCTTTCTTTGGAGTGGACTCCGTGTACTATTATCCTCTGCATCATGTATGGTTTGCATTCCTTCTGTATTGCAGCACCCTCATTTTGGAATGCCTTGCCTGTATCTTTCCAGTCTTCTTCATCACTTTTCTGTTTTAAGTTTATTTTTGAGCAATTTTTATTACAGAATTCTCTGTGTAAATGTATTAATTTTATATTGTTTGTGTTGATATAAGTTTGTTTGTTTATAAAGTTTATTTGTTGTTACTTGTCTCCAGGTCGGACCTGAAAAAGGACTTGGCCAGTGTCCCTACATGGTAAACAAATAATAAAATCGTCTTTCCCAAAGGTGGTGGTGACTCCTCTCCTGGCAGTTTCCGCCCTATATTCCTCTTTCCAACCTTATCCAAACTCCAAAAGGACATAGTGCTGTCCCAACTCTCTCCTTTCCTTGACCTCTCCTCTTTCTTCACCCCCTTCCAGTCTGGCTTCCAAAAACACCACTCCATCACCTCCTCCTCCTTTTGGCTCACAGACTCCATCCACACAGGCATGGACCCAGGGCCTCATCACTGCCACTATCTTTGTTGATTTAGCCAACTCGACACTTTTTCCCACCCTCTTCTCCCCTCAACAAACTAAAGTTAACGCGTCTCTCAGAATCCGCAACTACAGTAGCTGGTTCAGCTCTTACCTAATGGGTAGATCTCAGTCAGTTAGAATTGGAGAGTCCCTGTCCCACCCCCATCTGCACCAGCATCCCTCAGGACTCTGTCCTTGGCCCTTTGCTGTTCTCCATATTCCTCAATGACCTTCCCTTTGCCTGTTCATCTGCATCCATCCACATGTACGTAGATGATACGGTACTGTTTGCCTCTGGGTCCTCTCCATCTAAGTTAGCTGCCAGGCTCCGATTTGACTTCGATGCTGTCCAGCATTGCTTCAGATCAAATCAACTACCTCTAAATACAAGACAGAGGCTCTCCAGACTCCCATCGCTCCCCTCCTTCCACACTGTAGATGGGGTCACCATTGACGACGTGGCCTCATTTAGCTGTTTATAGGAATAGAAGCTGCATCCCACTACTCGCCTGCAGAGGTAGCGTTGCTAAAATGATCTCCTCACCATTGATTATGGCTACATTGTCTACACTGCTGCCCCAAAGTCCACTCCAGCCAGACTGGATCCCCTCTTCCACTCCTTTTGCCTTGGACTTACCCACCCCACACTCACCACTGCTCTCTGTATTCTGCCCTCTACTTCCACTCCCTGGATGATCACCGCCTAATGCACTGTCTCTCTCTCATCTGTAAATTCTGGCTGTGATCACCCCACCACCACCACTCCTCCCCCACCTCTCCTCCCTGCCTCCCTCCTCTTACACCCTCCGTAGCTCAGGCTATCGTTGCCTCATACTTCTCTCTCTCAAATCCCTTGCTGATCAGTCTGCCTTATCTTTCCGCTTTCCAAAAATGTGGAATTCTCTCCCCTAACCATTTGTTCTGCTTCCTCCAAATGCTTTCTCTCTCTTCACTACTCCATGTCCATCTCTCCCTCCTGTAAATGCCACTAGTCAAAGCCCAGCCCAGGTCCATCTCTTCTTTCCTTCTTGTCTTTTTTCTCATACTCCTACCCTTTTCCACTCCTACCTTCCTACCTTAATTATCCACTTCTGCCCTCCTCTACCCACCTCCCCTCATAGTTAGGCCTCTCTGCTTTTGTTTTTCTCCCCTCTGCGCTCTACTCCCCCAGACTCTCTTGCACCTCCCTTCTCTTGTTCCCCAGCTCTCCCTCCTTTAACTTCCAATAATCAAAGCCCAGCCCCCTCCCACCTCTTCCCCTTCCCATTTCTCTCATTCTCTTATCCTTTCCTATTCTATCCTGTCCTATCCTATCCTATCCTATCCTGTCCTATCCTATTCTATCCTATTCTATCCTATCCTATCCTATCCTATCCTATCCGTCTTTCTCCCTTTCTACCCTCCTCCTTTAACTCCCTCACACTTTTCCCTCCACACCAGGCCTTTTCTTCCCTTGTTCCCTCCCCTCTCCTCTGTGCTGCTCCCTACTTCTTCTTTCCCCTACTGCCTTATCAAAATATTTTTACTTCTCCAACTCCTTTGAGACATATCTCCTGCCTTATCCGATGTAGCCATCATTCCTGGTGAGTGACAACACACTTACACCCCCTGATTTACACTACATTGCACTGTTTATATTTTTATCTCTGTTTGTCCTGTGTTTTATTGTATAATTAACTGTAATATTGTGTACATATCCCTCTTCCCCCTTCCCCCTAGGATATATCTGGAAACAAGCTCTTTTAAGTTCAGTATGTCTTTTCTTGTGAAACTTTTGAAATAAATAAAAAATTATTACATGAGCCCCATTACTTAGAAACTGATTCATATGCCCAAATAAACAGCACTGACATTTTGTGACACAAATGAGGGAAAAAAAACACTATAAAAATATCAATCTGAACAAAACCAATAACCCAACACCTGGTTGTGATGCCGAACCAGAGCAGTTTGCATAGTTTTCTTTTTCTTAGTGCCTGAAGGAAGGAAGTTGAGGGAGCCCTAGGGGTCTAAAGGCAGTGATGGATCACTCACGCATGCACATGCACCCACTCACCCACACTCTCTCTGTCTCTCCCCAATTGCCTGAAACAGTTCAGCGTGAAATTTTCACAAAGGGATTCCACTTCCTTCCCCTGCCCCAGACCTCTGAAAAAAGTGCAGTGTGCATTTGTAATTTTTTTTTATTTTCTTTTTGCGGAGCGGGCAGGTGACTCTGGCCCCTCCCACGGAGGGGCTCGTCTCTCCGGTCCCGGCGTGGAGGCAGCCAGGCCTTCATGGAGCCAGCCAACTCTGTTTTTCCAATGTTTTTCACCGGGCCTACGCTCGTGCAATGAGCAGAGTGGCTGGGCTCCACCTCCGTGGAGGCGGCCTGATACCCTGAATGTGGCCCCTTCCCATTCTGGCAGCATGCCTGTGCTGACACCAAACCACCATTGGGTGTTGGGCAACAGCATGCTGCACTAACCCCACCTCCCCGGGGAAGGAGAGATGTCTGCAGACGCCGATTCTGCCCCACTCCTCTGTCGAATTCCCCAAGCAACTCGAGTCTATTCCCGAACTCGGGTTGCCGGCGTGGCATGAGGTGTGGCGTCCAGTGCCTCATTCCTCATCACCACTGAGCCGGATGTGCAGTATGAAATTTAAAGGAAAACACGGCTTGTGTGCCCGCACTGTCCTGCGTTTCGATGTGATATGGGCGAACCCAGAATCACAACAGAATTTAGGCGAGGGCACAAATGGTGACATTTTATTTTTGGGGGGATTTTTGCCCCCACACCCACCTTACTTAACCAACTCTGAAGTTGTACCTCAGGGAGGGAGCAAAACATTTGTTACCATTGCATCCTTGCTGTAATTCCTTCGACGACTTTTGGTCTAGCTGTTTTGCATTCGCCGAGATCACGGGCCACCCTCTCCTGCTAGTGTATATGCCCCTGGTTAGCCATTCTATATAAAAAAAAAATCATGTTTTTTTAACTTAGTTTGGGTAATTGCATTTAAATTTTAAGCAGTGCCAGCAAACTTCTGTTTTCAAAGGCTGTGGGCAACCATCTGCGGGGAGCCACTCGCTCCCTCATGCGAGATATGCTAATGTGCCCATGCCAGCTGAGGACATTGGTCAGCAGGGGCGTATCAGCATATCCTGGGTGAGGGAGCTGAGCAGACTGCTTCTTGCCTCACTTGTATTTCTTGGGGATAATGCAGACAGTGCCCCTTCCAGTGGGGCAGAACCGCAGGAGATGGTGATGCAGGTAGATGAGTTCTTAGGAGGCTAAAAACAAAAACAAGGCGCTGCGTCAGCACATGGTCTAAAAGCAAAACAAAATGGTTATATTAAATGCACGCTGAAAATATAGTTAAAAATCTATGTTTTGACCTTGGGTCTTCTTCAGGAAATATCTAAAAGAGAAAAAAACAGTTAGCCTACCGCACCTGGTATTTCCAGGCTGTCTCCCATCCACGTACTTAGCAGGCCCAGCCCTGCTTAGCTTCTGAGATCAGATGAGATCAGGCAGATTCAAGGTGGTATGGCAGTAAAAGATGCCATGAGCACATATTGAGAGAAGCAGTGCAGCAACACAGCCTAGAAAGGCCCAGGAAGCCTACTTTAGGACACTTAAAAATTACCTGCAAACAGAACATACAGTAGAGATATATGTACAGGAAATCTTAAACTGTGTGTACAGAAAGGCGAGTGGATACTCCTATAAGTGGATTCCAGAAGAAGCCCAGCATTCACAGAGTGAAAGGTTTGGGTTTATTATGCTTTCTGAATATTGAATAAAAGCTTTGGGAAGATACCACTGTTGGAAAAGATTGTTTATTGTACTCCCCAGCCTTCGCTTTTGCCTTTCTTGAGGATTACCCTTTGAGAGAATCTTCACGTGATGTCCCCATTTTCGTGCGGTCTACTCAGTCTGTATTGCTCAATTTTCCCTGCACCAGTCTTCACCATTCATCACTGGTGGGTGCCAGCTCAAGGCGCCGGACCCCACTGGCAGCTTTGCTTTAGAAAGAGCTTAACTGCTTAAGAGGGAGGGATGATGTCGGGGACGGTGCTGCCCTCGAGGCTGACTCATTGTGTAGTGCTCGCAGGTTGGCCAGTAACCGGCACCGTCCCCTCCCTCAGTTCTGCTCTTCCTGCTGTCAAGGTAGCAGGTGCTTGTGGGATAGCTCTCCTCAACAGCATCACTCCTAGATGTACCGTTAGTTCGGCATTGTGCTTTTCCTCTTTTTCTTATTTTGGTTCATCGCGGTCAAGTCATGTTGGGTTCGAGGCATAAATCTTACAAGGCAGGGACCTTCCCCATGTGTCTGTGCCCCTGTGGAGGTCGGTTCACCGTTTCAGACCCGCATGATTGATGCTTCACCTTCCTGGGGCCAAATCACGATATGGACAGATGCGATTCCTGCATCAGCATGGATTACCACACCCTGGAACTGCATGTGGCAAGGTTGGGATGTGCTCCCCCAACCTTTGGAAGCAAGTGACGTACATGGGCTGCCAAAGTAAGGTCATTGGGCATGACCCCCAGGCCTCCCCCCTGAGGGTATATGAACCAGGGGAGAGCAGGCCACTGAGGACTTGTGTTCTGTTGAGCCCCAGTGCCTGCAGGAGCGGTTGGCTGCTTCTGGTGGGCCGGCTGCAGGCCGCTCCAGACCTGGTTCTCCTTTGGAGAAGAGGCAGACCCCGGTGTCAAGGCCCCTGCTTCATGCAGGACCTATGCCGGAGGTCCCTTCGGGGGGGGGGGCACGATCCCAGCTCCTGACACCGCTTCTGGCGACTGTGAGCGGGACTCTCCCTCCTGCTGCTGTGGAGTCCCTTCCTGACACTGTTCTTGGTGTTGGGACTTGTAGGGTGACAGGGGTCACTTCTCTTGGCATTTTCTTAAGTCTCCTCCTCAGATTCAGGGGATATCTCAGAGGGCTCGTAGTGGCGACCTGACACTTCAGAGCATTCACCCTCCTGATTCCATTTAGGGTCTTCAACAGCATCTAATCTGGATGTCAATGTCACGCTCAGCACCGCCCATGTCCCTTTTGGTGCCGTGGTCAGCACCGCAGGGGTCCATTGTTGGTGCCGCCTTGGGCAGTGATACCGCTTGTGATACTTCAGGTGACAGCATTGTTATCTTTGTGAAGCCTGGTGATGGTGCCGTTGTCGGTGCTGCGCCTGATGACAGCACTGCGGTCGGTGCCATCCCCAATGCTGGTGCCGCGCCTTTTGATGGTGCCATGGTCGGCACCATCCCCGATGCCAATGCCATCTGAAGCATTGGCACTGCATCTTTGGTGTCTGCCACATTTGGTGGTGCCCCTGATGTCTGTGCCATGGAGGGGTCTGGTGCCGTTCCGGGTGCCATCCTCGGTGACTGTGCCGTTTTGGGGTCTTTGTTCCCGTGGAGGAGCCTGATTCGGCTGCTCGCCCCCTTTTTGGTGCTGCTATGGAGGTGGGGGAGACTGAGGCTGACCTGGATGCCTGCTTCTTGCTCCCTTCTTCACCGAGGGTGATTGCTGCTAGAGGACCTCACTCAAGGGCTAGTCTATGTCCTCTCCAGGGAGGTTGGAGGGCCAGGCCTCCCCTCTTTTTCTTTCCCTGCTCAGAGTGTTGGTCTGACTACCCCTTTCTCTCTTGGAGGAGGGAGTCCTATGTTAGGTGGGGATAGGGGCCTCCCTGTTGGGCTTGCTGGGCTCTGATCTCCCCACCAGGGGTCTTCCTCCTTATGGTCTCCACCTGCCAGCTTGAGGATGGTTGAGCAGCGGATGGAATCAGGGCATCGCATCCCCCTTGAGAGAGAGGGGTTCCCCAGCTCATGCCCCTGACCCTAGTGTAGCGGATCAAGTCCCTCAGGACGACTCTGCCCAGCCTGGGTACTCTTCGCATCCTCCTCCCCTTCTCCCAGGTCTCTCTGGCTCATTTGGGCCCCTCACGTTGGAAGAGTATAGGGCTGTGGCAGATTCTTTCCAACAGTACTACAGGGCCATAGATGAGAGGGTTTTTTCATCTCCTGAAACCGCTCCATCGCTCCCTATGCGGAGCCCCTCTGCCGTGTTGGCTCCTCCCCAGAGGAAGAGGTACTTCCTTTGTACCAATCATAGGATGCTAATTTCACTGCACATAAGCAATTCCTATTGACGATGTTGGGGAACTCAGCCTAACTCCTATACAAAGCCACAATGCCGATCGTGCAACGTGGGCTGTGTTCCTTGGGGAATACAGCCCGTAATCTCTTGTTGTCTCTCCGTGGCCCTGCACGAAAGAGTCGCACAGTGCCCGACAGTCGCCCACCGCCTCTTTCCCCACCCCAGGGGGACTGTCAGAGTTGCACCCCCTCGGGGTCTACAGGTCTTTACCCCACCCCACTTTGGGTCTGGAGTGGCTGGACACCCCTTCTGGGTGTCTGTACCTTGCAGGAGACTGTTCTCCGGATGTGGACTCTTCGGAGTTTGACCACTGGGGCAGGAGAGTTTTTTTTTTTCCTAGCTCATCTCCTATAAGGGATAGCAGCACATCAGGACACACGGCAACCTATGAGAGGCGTCTGTGGGCTGCAGTGGGAACCTTCCTTGTGGCCCTGCTTGATTGCAAGGTGACCAGGTGAGCCATTGTCCTCCCCACAAGGGGTTTGGGGCTAGCAGGACACCAGGCATGGTCGTCCTATGATGCCGGCGTGGTATCTTCCAGACTGATGGGATCACCAGTCTGCATTAGGCAGACGGCGTGGCTTCGCCTATCCTGGTTATCACCCCTGGCCCGGCCTGTGGTGACTGCCTCACCTTTCTGGGGGGCCCGGTTTTTCTCCCACAGAGTCAGGCGGGAATTGTCATGGTGCTCTCCCTCTCCTGCTGGTCAGGGGATCCATCCTGGCTCAGTAAACGGCAGGTCTGGCCAGACCTGTGATGGGCCTTCCCCTCTCCTGACTCCTCCATGAGGGGGCTGAAGGCGGTCCAGCCTTCAGGGAGGTACTGGTCCACTTTGTGGGCTTGCCACTCAACCACCAGTGATGAATGGGGAAGACTGATACTGGGAAGATATGTAAATGATGTATCTACCATAGTTCTTGATCTTTCTGTATATCTTAACCATTCATCATTGCTTCCTGCCCTCCATCCCCTCATGGACCTCAGCATCTGAGCAATGCCTCCTCCCTGCTTGCCCTTCATCCCAATTGAGGCCAGTTGTGGGCTCAGTCCCACTGGTACCTCTGGGCTCCCTGCCACTTCTTAGAAGCTACAGAGGCCCGCTGGGGGGGCAAGTAGGGGGCTCTGGCCCTTTTCCGTGGTTCTATTCACAGCAGACAGTGCCAAGGCTTTGCTCCGCTCAGGTATTCAATCTTGGTGGGATACTTCCTGGTTCTCTGATGTGACTGAGGTCCTGGGGCTCAGATATATATGGTGGGCTCGTTCGGAGGCCTACTGCTAGACCCTTAAGTCCCTTAGGATGTCAGGATAAGGAAACACCTCTGAGGTCCTTCCCTGCCATATCTCCTCCTCCCCAGTGGGGCAAGATCGTGATCTTCCTGTCTACCCTTGGTCTTTGAGGATGCTGAGGTAATTTTAGCTAGGGGGTTATCTCTTGGACCGCCCAGCCTGAAAATAGGAGAGGGAGCTCTAAGGCCTGGTGTCTCCTTAGAGGGCCTCACTGTTTTTGTCGACCTTGCCTCCTTCCAACCCGTTTGTTATGATGGTGAGGATCCCTCTTCCTCTGAAATATCCAGTTCCTGTACTGCGACTTAGGTTTAAAAAAAAAAGGGGGGGGCAGAGCAGCTTCTTGGCAGGAGGGCGAATCCAGTGGACTTAGGTTGATCCAGCCCACAGGGAATAGGTCAAGAGAGTGTGGTCATCCTCCCACCTCGCTCCCTCTCTTCCTCCCCTCCTCTTCTTTTCCCCTTTCTCCTCTTTTTCTTCTTCTTCCTTTCTGGGTTCTGCCCAGAGGTTGGGGCCCAGTCCACACCCTCTCAGGTCCAGGGTTCATTTTAAATATTTATCTATGTGGGACAATGACCCACTGGGTATAAAAAGTAAGGGCCAAATGAGAAGGGGGAAAAAAAGGGTAATATTGTTCAACTGAGCCCAGATTCATAAAACAGCTGTTTAAAATCTAACAGTGAGCAGGTTGTCCCCAAGGTAGAAGAAAAGGTGGGTCAAAATTCAAAACGGTGTGCCAAGTGTCCCAATCCCCCACCCAAAAATTAACCCTGTAGGCCCCAATTCTAAAAGACACAAAAAACAAAACACCTTTCAACTGTCCTCTCCTGTCTGCTTATTCCTTTTTCATTTCATATCCTTTCCTTTTACTATCCCTTTGGGCTTGCTTGCCCACCCTCTGCCATTATTTTTCTCTTATCTAGTTGCCTGTTTGGCGAGCAGAACTGAGGAAAGGGAGAGAACGGCATTGGTTACTGGCCAATCTGCGAGCGCCACGCAGTGTGTCGGCCTCGAGGGCAGCACCATCCCCAGCATCGTTACTCCCTCTTAAGCAGTTAAGCTTTTTCTAAAGCAAAGCTTCCCCCGGGGTCCTGCACCTTTGGCTGGTACCCACCAATGATGAATGGCGACGATATACAGGGAGATCAAGAATTACGGTAGGTACGTAATTTACATCTCATGTATGTTTTTTAAATTTTTATTTTATTCATTTTAAAAAATAAATTGCATAAGAGTACAGATGTGCTGTGCAAGGAACAAATTACGTTATATATACAAACAGAAGAAACATTCAATTTATCCAGGAAATTGTATCCCTCGCTTAATCCCTCATTGGGGAGGCTATCAAGATGTTTAATTACATTTCTGCAGTATTTCTAAATGCTGTGAAATTACAGCCCATGAGCACATGTAAATTACTTCCTAAATATGAGTTGAACCATGTGAAAACTAACCATCCAGTGCCCAAAGGGCTATTGGTGTCATGCATTCCTTGACATGTAATACATATACATTTTTTAGAAGTTGTCGTTCTGTACCATCTTACAACTTTTAGGACCCCATTAATATTGCAGCAGATGTTACTCAACATTGCCCTATATAAAACCAATAAAGCAATTGTAAATCTGAAATTCTCAACACTGTGCCTAACATAGGGGATAGTAAAAGCTAGAGACAGAACCCCCTAGCAATCGACTCCTTACCCTTCCACCCCTCAAACCTTGCCTGATTTGTCTCAAAAGAAGGTGTACTTAGCCCTGTAACGCAGTTACTATTTGTTTCAGCCATTCGACTTATAACCATTAAACGTAAATATTATTAACACTAAGACAAATATACTATTTAGAGTATCTGAGACTTGACGCATTAAATATGCGTTTAGCGGAAAGCCAACCGGGAGAAAGAAAGAAAAAAAAGATTGCTCAAGTGTCCTCTTCTGTCTTCAGTCATAGAGCCCCTCGTGTCTTTCTTCACCGCCCACTTCCCTGCATCCCATGAGTCTGTAAATACATAAACCTTACTGTCCTGTATAATCCTTAATTTAGCAGGAAATTGAATTGTGTGCGATATGTTCTCTGAGCATTGCTCTGTGCCCCATCTAATGTTTTTGCAGCAGAGTCGGGTCGCAATAGATATGTCTGGGAACATATGCATCGTAGCGCTCTCAAAAGTAAGGGGGCCCATATCTCTCTGCCAGATTTAGGAGCCTATCTGTGGTGCTCATGTTATCGAGTACGACCATTAGAACTCTGGGAAGCTCTGTTGATGGTTTGGATCGATGTGGCAGACGATAAGCTTTAACAATAGGAACATCTTCATCTGTGACGTGTTCGGAGTTGATCAGAAAACCAGTCCTTAATAAATAAACATGTCAGATCTCCTTATGACCCCTCCAGGAGTCCCGTAGCCTCAGGTTCTCACTTCATATTTGGTTTTCTAAAATCTCCAGCCTGTTAATAATATGTTGTTATTCCTTAGCTCGTTGCCATGTTATGCTTTGGCACACCGTAGGGTGCCATTTCAAATCTTCCACGTCTCCCTGTAGAGTGTCCACTGCTTTCTGTACAGTGGCAATTCTGCCTGTCATAATGTCCAATTTGTTATTTGTGGAGGCCGATGATGCCAAGAGTTGTTGCATTTTTCAGCCTAGAGACTGCAGCATCTCTTCTGCCTCTGTCTTCAGCAGTACCATTGTGCATGGAGCGGGTGTTTGGGCCTGCCGGAGGACCTTTCCCTTCATCCTTTCTGTCTTCTCCTGTCATCAGATTCCTGTGCCTCTTTCCCATTATGATCGCTGATGGTTCCTCTTTTAAACTTGATAACATTTTACAAGATTAGATTTATGAAAATTATATATTTTAAGGTTAAAAATTGTATATCTAAGGAGCTGAAGTGTAACACGACTACTCAGTTTGGGCTCCACAGCGTGGGCCCCCCCCCCCACGACTCTTGCAGCTTTTGTGACCACCTGCTTGCCGCAAAATGCATAGTTGCATGGCTGTTTCTGAGTCATTACCCTGTGGGAATGGCTCATCCATGGATCCTGTGGGGTATCCTTTCCTCAGTCTCGCCTGGTGCATATCTCAGGATTTTTAATCTAGCAAGGGCTACCCTTGATGTCTTGAGGAAGCTGGTAGGTTTAGAAAGGATGTAGTGAGCCGACTTTGTGGCGCCAAGTGGTGAGGTGCCCACTTGACATGCTGGTGACTCGGATTTGCAACCTGCACCCAGAGCTACTGGAGTGGAGATTGGCAGGGAGGGTGACGAGCATCCCCATGGGTGCTTTTATTTCTGGGGGGGGGGCGGCTATGGTCTGCACCACCCTCAAGCAGCTGCTGGTGGTGAGCCAGCATGGGTGATGACATGCTGCTATGTGTCCTTCCCAGAACACCACAGCAAGCAGCCTTGACATGAAAGGGGGAAGGGAGAAAAACAGGAAATGGGCCAACCCTGGTATCACCGGATGATGGCTTCCTGTGAGTCCCGCCCACATCACCCGACCACCCAGCACACTGTACCTGGCCCCCCCCCCGACCAACAGCTCCAGTGTTTAAGAGGTGCTTCCTCCCTAGTGGCAGCAGGGCCCCCCCCCGGCAGGAATAAGCTGAACCATATAGGGTGTCGGGGGATCTCTGGAGGCAAGTGCGGCAGTGGGGGCTGAGGTCTGGTGGACAGAGGGAATGAGCGTGAGAGATGGCTCAAGGAGTGGGTCTCCAGGGGGACTGGGAGGGAGAAAAAATTACATAGTGGGTGACACGAGTGGGACAAAAGTGGTGTGGGGGGACAAGTGACCACTAGGGGACTTGGACTTACGAGTTAAGTAGGGACTAGAGCAGACTGGATAGACAAAATAGCCTTATTCTTCTGATAGTCTCTGTGTGTTCCTCGCCATCTTTACATGGGACTACCTTTTGTATACTTGACATGTTCGAGGGTGGTTGTCCCTGGATGTCAGGAAGTCACTGGCAGTGTCAAAAACTGCTCCTTTTTCCATCAAAAGAGGTGCTTCAGTAGCAGCGTGACCATCATCATCTTCTGCTGCCCTTCGCAGCTCATGCAGGGCCTGCCAGACTTGGCGATGATATTCAGTATTGTACTGCAGCCACAACCTTGTCTCCCACATGGCAGTTCAAACAGTCCCTACAGGGTGACAGGCCAGAGCATGCAAGTGAGTTTTTACCCTGTAGCAACATTTGGTTTAGTATCGGGGATAACGTGCAGATGGAAATGTCTGATTGTTTATAAAAATGAACCACTTGTGCTGTGAAGTCTGGGTGATGCCATGTGCTGCCATGAAATATCCAGCTTCTCATCCTTGTTCTCAAGTTGTGCGTGCAGGGAGGCTTTAACAACACTTTATTTTCTTTCTTCTTTACATATTTGCTTTACAAACCTAAAAGTGTGTGGCAGTAATGAGATGTAGAACACGCACTCAGTTGTTTAAAACAAATCAACAGCTCTTGCCTTCAGCTTATGGGATATGAGGTCTGACATGGCTAATAGATTGCTCATAAACAGTCGGGCGCCGCTGTATATCCCGGTTCCACTTCATTTTTTTAATATCTTTTATTAAAAAAAAAAAAAGGTATACTGGCAGAAAAATAAACTGGGAAATCGGCTTTTTCAGACCACCCACCCTTGTGGCAGAAGGAAGGGTTTAGTGCTCCAGATTCCCATTTGTCAGTTTCACTGGCCTAACTCAACTTCGTTTTATATGGAGAGTCAAGATGGTTGCTTAGCTGCTGATCATGTATCGAAATGCCATTTCCAAATTGCATAACACTCCGAATTCCCTTTAAAAAGCTAGGACAGCTGGAACAGTATTATTTGTTCAAATAAAAAAGAGATTTATTTTTAAAGTACTTTTTCCTGTTTGGTTTTCCTATTAGAGTCTCTACATTGCTGTGCAACTGTGATATGCAGAAATGCACTTTGAAGGCAAACCAGTCTAGTGCTGTTCTCTTCATTCTTCATCAGCTAGGTGTTTCTCCGACCGTGACATCAGGGAGCTGCCACAATGCTGCAGGGTTATTATAGCAGACATTTTGGATTTGTACACACACTCCAATTGCTGCCCTTCCAAATGTAGAGGTTATACTTTCCTTGTCCTAAGAAATAGAAATTCAGTTTAAACTTAACTGTCACAGTCACTACCCAGTCCAGTTACCACTTACAAATACAGCAAACCTGTTCTTTTTCCTTAGTGCTTACAATTCCAAGTAACAATGATAAAGGCTGTGAAAAAAATCCCATAGCCTTGGACAAATGCTGAGAAATGTACGCAGATATGCACAGTGGCTATGCCTGCCTGCACCTTTGAGACCGTTTACTTTATGCAACTCCTCCTACTGCCTGACTAGTCCGTCAGTGAAGTCATGATGATGATGGAAACATCAAAATGATTACAGGCAGAGAAAGACCAAACGTGTAGCCTGTCTGCTGCTGTCCTACCTACAGCTGCTGCAGCCTGTCACTGAGTAGATTTTGCCTGAGCTTCCTAGTAGCAGCTCACTCTGTTTAGTGACTTTACCCCCACCTAGCTCTCTGCTCCTACTGCTGTCAACCCCTTAAACCTGTCCCACCCCTCCTTGAATCCCTGCACCATGTCTGCCTCAGCCACGTCCCTTGTCAGGCTATTCTGCTTGTTCACCCTCCTCTCGGTGAAGAAGTATTTTCTCACATCTCTACTTAACTAACCCTTTGTCAGTTTGTGTCCTACTGCAGGTCCGTTTGCTGCATTCTAACAGTTGTTGACAGTCCATCCTGTAACCCTTGAGGTACTTACAGGTTTCTGTTATATCTTCCCTTTCCTGTCTGACCTCAGGTGAGTACAGGTTCAGCGTGCTCACCCTTCCCTAGTAAGGCCTTCCCTATAAAATCAGAGTCTACTTGTAGTACACAAACAGCACATACATTAAATAAGCAGTAAGACACGACAGGGTGTGCATGGAACATATTTTGCCGCACAACCAGGGGCATAAGGATCCGAGTGCCTTTAGCCCCTGGCGTGCGGTAAAATATGATCTTACTTCGAGAGGGCTCTTGCAGTAGGCATTCACATATAGGACTGACCCGCCAGATGTCAGGACCCCACGGAAAAATTTCTAGCTAGCAGTCTCTGGAGGGGACCGCCCCCACGTCAGGTGACTGGCGTCGCTACAACATCAGTATAAAGGGGCAGTCCCCCATGCCCGCCTTACAGTTCTTTTCCGCCATCAGCTTGTGAAAGTTCCTCGCGGTAGAACAACGTTTCGTCAGTACATTCATCGGTCCTTAAGTCTTCGAATTTTTCGACCCTTTTTCTCTATCTTCAGATTTATTTTATGATTCGCTGTGTATGTTGTCCCCGACACCCTCCAAATCTCATAAGAAGTGCAACTCGTGAGGTTCCCAACTTCCACACAAGGACGACCACTACTTGTGCCTCTTCTGTCTGGACCCAGACCACCCCATGGAGAAGTGCCAGCACTGCCAGAAGTTCAGCACTGCTACCCACAAAAGAAGGCAGAAGTCCCTGGAAGCCCATATCTTCAAGAAGAAAATGGCCTCCATGGAAAAAGAGCTAAAGAAACTCGGGCAGGCATCCACTTCCCCCGAAGGTCACAAGAAAAAACGTGACAAGGAGAACCACCGGGAGTGGGGAAACTGCTTCCACAGCAGCTGCGACTCTGGCCAGAGCCGTGGCACTAAAGGTAACGTCCTCTCTGGGGGACCGCTCCCCGACTGCCGTCTTGGTAGTTATCAGGAAGGTATTGCCCTTCCCGTCTGGCTTACGCTTGTGTCCTTCGTGAGCCTTCATGGTAAAGGAGGCCTCCACTCCCGTGAAGGCTGCTTCTTCCATGCGGCCTTCGGGTCAGAGCGGATCCAGTAAGTTGGATGTCGGTCCACGACACTTGCCCGAGCAAGGCTGCTAAGCCGCTTACTCATCGAGGCCACTGAGGCAGCTACACCGACAAGGCCACATCTTTGCGTGGCCATCCTTGAGCAGGGAGTCCGATAAGTTGGACGTTGGCACCTCCGACGCCCACCCAGATTTGACTGATGTCGGACACTGGTTCCACCGACGCCCGCCCAATCAAGAAGCCTGCGCCGGACTCAACAGAGCAGTCCAACGCCCCAGGCTGTCCACAACATTTCAAGTTGCCTTCTGAGGTCCCCGCATCTCCTCAGCTGACCCCCAGGGATTATAATCCTCCTTCCCTGGTCGTCATGGAGGATACTGAGATGTTACCATCAGGGATCCCCCCCCCTTTCCGGACCTGATCTCCTGATGCGGACCCTCAGACACTGGTCCCGATGCCGGTCTACCTTATGCCATCCGGTGTCCCCTTACCTGGCAATAGGCCTATCCTTCCGTCAGGTCCTTCGGAACCTATCAAAGGTATACCCACGCTGGGCCTGACACCTGCAGGTCCAGCGTTACCACCTCCTGGCCCGCCAGCAGGTCCCTCTGCTCTGTCAGAGCCCCTGGCACCTGGGTATCCAGCACCGCAATATCTGATGCCACAATACCAGACCCCGCAGTATCCGGCACCCAAGTACCCAGTGCTGCAGTACCTGATGCCGGGCTATCTGCTGTCTGGTTACGGATACTCCTCTTATGGATATCCTCAATATCCGCATCTCCCTCTCTCCACCTCCACCGCCCACTCCCCAGCCGCTGGCGGATCTGAAGGAGGCCTTGGCCTCCTGGTGGGCTGAGGTCAAGGCTTAGCTCACTCATGAGGTTGAGAGTCATCTACTGATGCAGGACCCTGTACAGGATCCCCTACCTCGGAGATGGAAGACTCCCTCCCTCTTCCCGACACCAGAGGAGAGCCCACTGGCATCTGAGGAGGGGAGGATACGTGTCCCAGGGAACTCCCCAGAGGGGCCATCCCTCCCCCTCATTGGGAGGAGTCTTCCTCCTCTTCATCAGATATATCTGACTCGGACTCAGAGACGAGACGCTTTGACCCCGAAGACGAGCCACGTACTCCGGAACGCCCTAGGCCGAGGACTCCTCCGAAGTCTTCTCCAGAGGACCCCTCTTTTCTGGAGTTATTGAAGAAAATCCAGGAAGTCCATCAGTGGAGCCAGACCCGCAGCGTAAGAAACTCGCTGCTCATCTGGATCTGCCAGAGACCGCTCCTACGCTGATTCCAGCCTGGATAGAGCCTCACGCGGATCTTGTTTCCAACATTTGGAAACAACTTTCTGTGTTAGCCTCCCTTCCGAGGAAGGCAGACAGGCCATGTCAGGCTCCTGAGGGTGTAGACTTTCTTAGCCTCCACCCCAAAGTGGACTCTGTCGTCATCAGCGCTGCTCACGGCCACTCCGCCAATCCCAAACACCACAGCTCATCTCCGCCTGATAAGGAATCCTGGCTTTTGGACCAATACAGGAAGATCTATTCATCCTCTACCCTTGGTATTAGGGCCCTGAACTATGTGGCACATATGGGGGATTTTCAGAAGGCCATCCTTAGTCAGGTGGAATCTAAATTGGACTCCCTTCCTGAGTCGCAGACTAAGCAGGAAGTGGCGAATCTTGTCCGTTCTGCTCATTTGGCCAGTCGGCACATGCTTCGTGCAACTTTACCATGCAGTGGACACAGCTGGAAGGAGCTCTGCCTTCGCCGTAGGCCTACGGCGTCACACCTGGCTCCGTGTGTCAGGTTTGGTCCCTGAAGTGCAATCCGCGATCCAGGATGCTCCATTCAGGGGTTCAGTGCTCATCAGGGATGATGTCAAAGACATTACCGAACTGCGGGAGAAGGGCACTGCACTCAAGTCTGTAAACAGGCCCCCTCAAGGGCAGCGGCACCCTTTTCATAGACAAAACTGACAGACAAAAACCACAGGGCAAACGGGCCAACAAATGTCGGACCCCTCCAGCAACCAAGACCCCCCCAGCAAAAAAAGCTGCGGGAGCCTTGGCTGCTGCGCTGCCCCACACCTCCTGACTCCCTGCCTCTCCCACTGCCTCTGTAGGTTCCAGAGGAGCTGGTTGGGGGAAGATTATCCTCCCATCTGCTGGATTGGGAGAGGATAACATCAGACGCTTGGGTGCTCCAGTTGATATCAGCGGGACACTCAATAGAGTTTCTGCAGAAACATAGGAATCTAGACCCTAAGGCAATGTCAGTCTGAAGCAGGACAGTTCCTTAATGCAGGGGTGGGGGAGAGGAATGGTGATTGGGAATTGAACCTTACTGGGGAGATGGGAGGCGGTAGTCCCATGACCTGGCCCAGTGAGATGATAGGGAGTTTGACCCCACTGAAAGGGAGTGGCATTCTTAAAATACTCCTAGTAGACATAATTAACTGTCTTTGTACTAACTGATGAATATCTTCCTGATTGGACCTGTATTTCTTTTGTATATAAATTGATTGTGTACCCACTTGTTGTCAATAAACTTGAATTAAAAAAAAAAAAAAAAAAAGTTTCTGCAGAAACCACCCCGAAGACCACCCCTCCCAGTAGTCTTACTCTCCGCAACATCTTCCTCTGGTTCTAGAGGAAGTCTCCCTTCTCGCGAAGGTGGTGTTAGAGCCAGTTCCCAACCATCTTTGGGGGACAAAATACTATTCCCATTTCTTCCTAGTTCTAGAGAAGACGGGAAATCTGAGGTCTCTCCTAGACCTCAGCTCCCTGAACATGTTCGTGGAGTACAAACACTTCAGAATGCTCTCTTTGCAGAGCCTTCTACCACTTCTTCAGCAGGGACAGTGGCTATGCGCTCTGGACATGCAGGATGCCTATCTGCATATCATCATATGCCCTTCCCACCACAGATTCCTTCATTTTTACTTTCAGGGGGACCAGTACTACTTCAAGGCCCTCTCATTTGTTCTTTTCCTCACCCCTCCCCTGAGTATTTATCAAATGCCTATCTGTGGTAGCGGCCCACCTGCGTACCCAGGGTGTTCAGGTATTTTCGTACCTGGACGATTGGCTCCTGGCGGCCCCATCCAGGGAGGAATTCATGCACTCTCTTTCCCTTACCCTGCAGGTTTTCACCAGCCTGGGTATCACCATCAACCTGGCCAAGTCACATTTGGTCCCTTGTCAACGCCTGAAATTTATAGGGGCGATTCTGGACATGACCATCGGCAAAGCCTTCTTGCCCCCAGACAGGGTAGACACCCTTCAGACTCAGGCCCGTCTTCTGTCCAGTCGAAGGAGGGTCGGAGCCAGGTCAGTCCTCTACCTCCTCTGGCTAATGGTGGCTGCCATTCCGACAGTCCTTCTCGCTAGGCTACATATGGGGATTTCTCAGTGGACACTTTGGTCACAGTGGGACCAGACCATGGACAGTCTAGATCAAGAGGTACTAGTTTCCGATCCCATGATCAGGGACTTGAATTGGTGGATGGTTCAGCTCCAGAACCCGCCCCCTGGCGACCCGGATCCACAACCAGCACCTCAGTCTTATCCGGATTTAATCTCAACCAACTCGAGATCATCTAGTCTTTGATGTTGGAGAGGCAGCAATTTAGCATAGAGACCACATCAACCTGTCCAGGCACAAAGGACACATACAGCTGAGATGGAGGCGTACACCGAGCCTACCCAACCCCTACACAGCTACATATGTTCGGGGGTCGTGAGGTGAGTCTCTTGAAATAAGGCAATTTAAATGTTCGCTGTCCTCAATTCCCTCAACATCCGGGTTCGTTTAATAGGATTATTAATACCTCGGACATTATAGGTTGCAATATTGATTTTATCCATGGGGGAACCAACGGAGCTCTGCCTCCTTAAGACTGCTTTGAGTGAGGTACAGTGTTGCCCTCTGCGCCTCAGGCTGTCCTGGGATATAGGAGGGAAGATGCACCTGGCCAGTTGTAAAACTACTTTTAACCATAAACAAACAAGCAAACATTATAAATAGTGAAAACATAGTTTCAAGCAACTCTAATTTACAACAGAATGAATAACCTTGCATAGGAATCCCTATTAACTTCCAAGGTCACACTCTAGGCCCATCATACATGTGATTTTGCATGATGGCGGGTAGTGTCAGCACATGCTGTGCACTTTGCTGCTTGCTAGAGGTAATGCCGCTGTGGAGCAGCTGGTGTGGACTCGCCAGAACTATGCAGAAACATTATTCGCTCCCCCTTCTCCCCCTCCCCATCTGTATAAGGGGAAGCAGGGAAGCTTCCCCCACCCTTTTTTCATGCCTTACTGGAATTTCAGCTCCCCAAAAACACGGTCAGTATTCCCCAGTCCCCTACATCGTAGAGCCCCATAACCTCCAGACTTTACCAGACATGTCCCAGATCTTCTCAAAGGTATATATTGTCCCAGATTCTTTCCAGAGTTTGAAACCGTCTGTCCCTTCCCTAAAATGACCCCAATGAAGAAGATCTTAAACTAAGGCTCCAGGCAAAATACCGTCCATAAGTACTGCTCCAGGAGAGACTAATATCTCCAGAGAACCAGATAAACTGCTATCAGTCACTCAGTCTCACTCATCATCTTCCTGCTGCTCCTCGAGCCTTGATGCCGTCTTCATTCTCTTGTGGGGTGATTTTCTGGAAGCCTTGATCCTGGGCCAGGTGCCAATTTCTCCTTCCTCGGGCTGTTTGCTCACATGGGGTCAAGGACCTGGTCCTCCATCAGGTACCATTGGCATCTCTGCAAATCTGTAATTGCTCCCCAGGCTATAAGATCATCTGAAATTTCCAGGGAGGCTAGGTATTTTTTTGGCTTCTTGTGCAGACTCAAAGGTTCTGGATCCTTTATCTGAGGTAATTCGGAGCTTTGCCAGAAAGTCAGTTCTGGCTTTAAGGCCTTTACTACAGAGCTTTTTAACGACCGGAAACCAGTTTTCTATGAGCCATGGTGGTAGGTGCATAATCCGGCTCCAAAAACAGTCGTGTGTCCCCAAAAGTAATTTCTCTACGAGCCCATGCTTTGCGTAACACCATTTCTTTTACCCTGTAGTCCAAGAATGCGGTAACCACCGAGCAGGGCCTAGCTTTAGGATTCTTCGGGGGGGGGGCACGAGTGCCCTATGTGCTCTCATAATATTCAAGAGGATATTTGTATCTAAGTCGATGAGCTCTTTCAGAAGTCCTATATATTCTGGCATATCACCGGTTTCAGTGTGCTCTGGCAGGCCGTGCAGCTGAAGATTTATACGTTGAGACCGGTTCTCCAAATCTTAAAATTTTTTGAGTAGCAGTTGGGAGCGGTCATACAGCTGTATTAAGGCCCCTTTATGCAGGTCCACTGTATTAGTTTGTGCGGTAACGTGGTGTTCTGTCCCCTGGATTTGCTGTTCATGTTGCTGTATGTTTTTGTCTGTTTTCCCTAACCTCCAAACTGATAGAGTCCAGGGTTTTTGTCATCCAGTGCAATTCCCAGCACAGTTGCTAGGAGGTAATTGTAAAATCCTCGCCTTCCTCCTCGGATTCACTGGAAGGCTTAGGCTCGTGGTTCTCCGGAGGCTTGGTAGGCTCGTCTCCCCTTGTGGTGGGTGCAGGAGCCAAGATAAGCTTCTGTTGTTTTAAGCCGTTCCCAGGGGTCACCCAATTTCTAGATCACAATGCCATGGAGACAATAGATCGCCGAGACAAATTTAGTAGATTGTTCTGGGTAGGCGAAATTTAAAGATGTTTGAGAGAAGGAATCCGAGGGAGCCGATCAACCCTACGTCCACATAGCCTGGCTGCCAAACCGGAAGTCAAGCAACATCTTTTATGATCTTGACAGGAGGCACTCCAATACGAGCAAAGGCTTGCCTCACAGTGGTGCCCTGTTACAGCCATGACTTCTTGGTTTTGGAGCCCTGCCTCTGACAGCAAATGAACAGCTGTCAACTTGATCGAGTGGTTTGTATAAATTTGACTCAGCAATGCCTCTTTGCTGATTTTGGTCATGAATGTGGACAGTGTTTTTAATCCAAGGGGTTGGGCAGCATACCAGGTTTCTGAGCAGTCCAGGAAATGTGGCAATCTGCGTGGGTGACAACAGAGGGCTGGAGCTTCTGGTGGCAGTTTGGAAAGATTTTTTTTTTAAACTTTCAACAGGGCATTGTGGTGAGTTTGGTTCGGCATACATGAACCCTCTGTGAGACTGTTTATTGGATTCAGATGGGTCACTGTGTGATTTTTGGTCGCCTCGTTGAATGAGAGGCTGACATAGTATGCTGTTCTTGTCAACGAGGAAGTTGAAGATGTTAGGTTTCAGGCTTCTGAGGACTTCCTGCCCACGCCTGGCCATGTACAAATATATGTCTAGCCAGATTTTTGTTTTAGAAGGCCAGGCGCAGTGTCGGGACATAAAACTGGAGATTTCTTGAGCAGCATTAAATCGGTCTTTGAGATTGGAAGGTGGTACTTTGAAATGTGTCTCTGTTATCTCTGGTAACGTTTTGTGACTGAGACAACAACGTTGTTGCTTGTGTTAAAGTTTGGATCCATTATCATGTTAATTTGCCTTCCAATCTGCATCAAATTTAAGTGTCTATTCAGGGATGATCGCAAACTGCAATCACTGCTGATAGAATACTGTTTCCCTTCACTGTTCCTGACTTCAGCATAAAAGCGCCCAAAAGCCTCATTGATCTCAGTGATGGTGGCAGTTTTTAAATAGATTCTGTAGTTTTTTGCCGCTTTCCAATCATCACTTTAATGGCCAGGATGTGGTCTTTTATGTGTTTTTCATTTTTTTCATCCTCGATCACATCTCGGGCATCACTACTTGGTGTTAAGTGCCACGAGGTGCTTGCTGTTTGGCTGGCACTTTCACTGAAACTGTCATTTGCTGTGGTCTTTGACAGTTTCGATTTTATGTAGGTTACAGCTCCAACTGTCAACTGCCGTGATGTACTGGGCATTGGGTCTACAGTCTTACTGAGATTTATTGCAGTATTTGCAATTTTCGGCTTAATATCTGTGGCCTTAGCAGTGACTGTCATTCGTGGTGGCATCGTGCTGACAGTTTCTGTGAAATTTACAAGACTTACTGTGGGACTTGCCAGCTTTGGCTCCACCACAGGAAAATCGTCCTCTGGTATGCTGAAAATCCTCTCCATCTCCTCGTCCGACTTGATTATATTAAAATCTACTTGGTTTGTTGTAAACATCGTGAATGTTTGTAAAGTGGGTAGGCTGAGCAATCCAACTCAATTTTTGTCGCGCTTGGCAAATACAAAGATGACAGACAGAAAAATGCCAATATTCCATGGTTTATGGATATTGACCTTTTTACTGCCAGTCCTTTTTTTTTTTTACCCATACATGGAACATATTTCATGCATGGATAAGTAGCCAGTCACATTGCTGGAGTTAGCCAACCCACTTTATAACAAGCATTTGTCAATGCCGAATGTTTGCTTGCTGATATTGACATTGGTATCTCATGAGTTAGAGAGATGCATAATAATAATGGCAGTGAAGTATTGAACTAACGCCAACCCCCACCCTGCAGAGACTGACGGGCATTGGGGTGTGCCTTCGAGTCATTGGCCGTAACACTCTGCCATTCCACCTCACCCCACCCTACAGATACTGACAGGTGTCACAGTGTTCCTTGGGGTCTTTGGCCCTTACACTCACCCCATTCCATAAGGAAATAAGCTGAGATGGGTACAGTATAGGAGAATGGGGGGAACGTTGGGGCCGAAGACCCCAAGGCACACCAAAATGCCTGTCAGTGGCTGCAGGTGGGGTGAAACTAATGAGTAAACAATGACCCCAAGCCATACCCGACACCTGTCAATCTGTACAGGGTGGGCGTTACAGATGAAACACCAACGCCCTGGGTGTTTGTTGGTATTTACGCTCTAAATTTTCAACTTGTGACTTTTGGGACCCCACCTTATGAACAGTAGCACTATCATTTCGTTACTTAATCCTGAAAGGTGATTTCGCACAGCAAATGCGCCATTCGCAGCAACAGGGGCAAAAAAACATTTTGGGCAGGATGTGAAAAATGTCTGTATTGTTCATGAGGAGGTGTGAAAAAATGGCAATGTTGAAAATCTGGAGCCAAAATATTAAAAATTGGCAAAGTGTTGAGCGTGCGTACAAACTGCGCAATGCACGAACATAACGCAGTCATTTTTTGGGAGTTTTTTTTTTTTTACAGTAAACTTGCATCATGGGCTTTTTGGGACCCCCACCTCCTGAACTACGGCAGTGTCATTTTGTTAACTGGTCCCAAAAAGTGATTCCTTGCAGTGACCGACAGATCACTTTTTGGGACAGAGAAAAGAAATGACACTGCCAATCTTAATGAGGTGGGGTCCCAAGAACCCCATGTTGAAAATGTGGGACCAAAACTCCCAAAAATTGCAGAGATATCAATCTAAGTTGAAACCCCCCATTGATTGCCGTTCTAGGGCTTAGCATAATTTTCTTCAGTTTGCAGTCAGCTTTCGAAGAGTGCAGACATGTTTCCAGTCCACAGAAGATTGCAGCACCGGACCTCCGGAGGTAAGAGGAGCGGGGTTGCGGGGAGGTGGGTGTGCAGAGGGAGAGTTGTGATGGGGAAAGGGGTGGTGAGGATGACGAGGGACTGTTTTCTTTTTCTGTAGGTTTAACAAAAAAAAAAAAAAGACCGCTGGGGAAATTTTTTTTTTTAATACATGTGAAACACTATGAAAAATAAATTGTGGCACACTGGGGTGGACTCCCAGTGTGCCAGATTAGTGGAGGGGGAGAATCCGTGCCGACCCGGGGATTGTGCACCCCGAGGTTGGCTGAAAAAAAGGGGGGAATGGGGGTGCATCCGGCACTGGGAAGGGGCATCCTGGTGTCAAAAAAAAAAAAAAAGATAATTACTTTGGCACACTGGGGTGGGGATGCCAACATGGAGATTGGGCACCCTGTTGTCGGCAAAAGATATGTTCGGGCTTGGGGAGGGGCATGCCGACATGGGGATTGGGCAAACCGATGTCTGCTTTGGGGGGAAGAATGTGGTGGGTGGCAGGAGCCACCAATTATGCAAACCCGCTGCAGGGCTCATTTATTTATTTCACCAGGAAATGGACACTGAGAAAATGAGTTGCTCGTAAGTCCAGCCGTGTACATTACTGTGCACTATAATTCATATGACTGGAATGTGCCTGGTTGCCGGGAAGGGTGGAGGGGAGAGATGTGTCGCTGCAATGACAAAACTGTCTGTGATAGAGTGGCAGATTTCTTTCAAGTCCGGCGCTTGCTCTGAAACTGCCGTCATCGGCAACTTCCCTGTTGAGTGGTTGTCGAGGGACGCGCCCCTGAAAGCGTTCATTGGATTGGCCAAACATTGCCACACCTCTGCAATGCTCTACTTGCCTCAAAATTTATTTTATTTATTTTTATTTAGTTTTTGTTAACCAGGTAGGTACACTAGCCATAAAATGACTATTTTCAGTCACGACCCGGGAGAGTACAACAAGGAAAAAAACAGTGCAACAATAACATGGGTACAGTAATACAAGTAGAGGAACAATATAGCAGCGCTACAAAAATACATTGAGTAGAATCAAACAACATAAAAATAATGGCAGTAAAATATATAATAAATGCTGAACCATGGACATGACCTAGAGGAGAGAAAGGGTTAATGAGAGAGGTTATAAAGAGAGGATAGTGGGAATTGTACATATACAACAAGAAAGTCTAACAGAAGGAAAGCCAGGGGTGGTATTTGGCAAAGCAGTGGATGGCCAGCAGCAAGGCTCGAGAAGGAAATGAGATGGTAGTCAAGAAATTATTTACAAAGAGAGAGAAAAATTTGGGGAGGGGACTAGAAGAGCCAGGATTGGAGCTAGATTAGAGTAGGGGTGACATTACTGGTAAATCTCAGGAATTCAGGTTGGGTCAAAGCATGTGCAAGTATCAGTTAAGGATAGACAATGATGATATTTACTTTTACAACTAAAGTGAGACTGCAACAGCCAGAGGTTGAGTGGAAGAGCATTCCACAGCTGAGGAGCAGAGTATTGGAAGGCCCCAGTGCCTTTAGTCGTATGATATCTCGGAATGAGCAGACATGAAAGACCGTGAGGCCTATTCTGCTGACATTTTAGTATGTTAGTAACATAGAGCAAGGATTTGTCAGCTGATCGCAGGCCACGGGAGGTGGTTGAGGGACCAGAAATGCTGCCAGCTGGGATGGTTTTTTTTTTCCCGGATGATCGAGTCCATTAGTGATCCAATGTAGTATTGTCTACTGGCAGAAGATGAGAGCCAATCCAGATTATTTTAGAGATGACAGTGATGCTTGAGTCGAGGCAACAAAGAGGCAAATCGGCATATATTGTTATACGTTGCGTCCCATTTTAGTAGGGAGGTTTTATGGGCAGAGGTAAAAATAGAGGCACCGTAAGTAAGGGTTGGGAGCAGAATGCCTCAGGCAATTGCTGATTTTGCCGAGGGTGTAAGCATGTAGCTCGTTTTGTAAGCTACTCCCAGTTTCGAGTTTACAGATTTGCACGAGGACTGAATGTGAAGGTTCAAGTCCAGGGTTTGGTCCAGCAGGATCCCAGAGTACTTGAAGGAAGTAACATTTTCAAGTGGAATTCCTCCTGGGTGAAGAACCTCCAGCAAACTGGAACAGGCCTTTATCTTCAGTGTGGATCCTAGGAGCATGGCTTTTTTCTTCTCATTTAGTACAAGCTTGCGGTCAAGTAGCCAGTCTAAGACCTTATTGAAGTCAGAGGTAAGCGATGTGTTTATGCAGGCAATACTAGCAGAACTAGTATAGATGATCAGGTCATCAGCATAGAGAATAGCCGAACAGGATTTCAGGACCTCAGCAGCATTGTTGATAAAAATTGAGAACAGATGCGGCCCAAGGATAGAGCCCTGGGGAGACCCTAATGTTGACAGTAGACGAGTTGGACAGGGAGGAGTTAAATTTGACAGCTTGCATCCTGTTTGACAGGTAGCTACAAAACCAGCCCACAACAGGGGCAGAGAAATGGAGTTTCTGGAAAGTGGAGAGAAGCGGGGGATGATCTACAAGGTTGAAAGCCTTAGTGAGGTCATTGAAGATGGCACCTGTGAGTTTTCTAGAATCCATGTTGGACAGCATGTCAATAGTTAGTTGGAGAAGAGCTGTGGTGGTGCTATGCCCTTTTCTGAAACCGTGCTGGGTGTCCGAGAAGAGAAAGACTGGTGTTACTCTTGCAGATTTCCATAGGTCTGGCACGGTACTATGGATAAGGGATAAAGTGTATGTAACCTCTTTGTTACCTGGGGTTACTAGAACCCTAGTAAGACCTAGTGGCAGGCAGGGACAGGCAGCTAGTGAAACTCCAGTTAAATGGATTTCACTATGTCTCGCTCTGTTTTCTGTCTCTGCTGAGCTGGAGCTATGATATCATTTAGAACTGTTGCAGCTACATAAGCCACACTGGAATGTTGCAGTTGGAGGTTAGAGTAGAACGCTGGGGAATTTGAAGTCGGTCTGTTGCAGTCAGTAGTAGAGGAAGGAGGTGCTATGCTGTAAGCAGGCCCTCAGAGTCCTAAGCTCTGTCAGAGTTATTTTTTTTGTAGAGGTGTGTGTTGTCACCTGGAGAGGAACACAAGAAGAGCCAAGAGAAGTGGTAGAGACCGCTTTCAGTGGTTCAGGGCCCCATGGGTGGGGGAGGGGGGATCGGCCTGTTTCCAGGGGCAACCCACCTCAGTCCGGCTAGGAAACAAGAAGCTGCCTGAGTTTAAGTTCGCGCTGAGGCACCAGAGGCTCTGAACGAGATTTCTTTGGAAGAAACCATGCCTGTGGGGCACCTGCAACCAAGGGGTGAGTTCGCTCTGCTAAAGGGCCAATGTGTTTTCACCTGAGACGAGATGAAATTAAAGTGACTGTTACTGTGGGGTCAGGAAAAGACAGCCAAGTACAGTTTGGAAGATGTGGGGACTGGACTGCTTAACTCTGTGGGGGGTCTAGAGTAATGGACACAGACACTTTTTAAGTATGTTCAAGTTCAGCGCAAATGGGATGGAAAAACAGTAGACTGGATGTGGCAATACATTTAAAGAGAATCTACACAGCAAAGTGTTTTAAGGATGAGGTGTTACAGTCCAGAGAAATGGCGGGTATGAATTATGGGAGGCGGTGGAGACCCCCATCAGTAGTAACAAATTCCACCTCTACGGGTTTGCTTTGCGACACCTGTTGCTTTCTCTCAGGTACATGGCCAGTGCCTGAGAAAAGTACCCAGACGTGGGATTGATGAGGGAGATTCCCTGATGGAGCCAGAAGTGCTCATAGGTGGTTTAGAGAGCCACCAGTAAATGTTCCATGCTATATGGAAAGTGTCCAAAGGGCTGGCAATGGAGCCGAGCCAGGGAAACCGAAAAAGAGTTGTTAGGGCAGAGTGCCCAGAGTGTTTCGAGACCTGAAGGTTTCAGTGTAAAGAGGATGTGTTCTGATCTCCATAAATCTGCATTACCAGAAGTGTAGCCCCGTGGGGGTCCATCTATGCTTTGTTATTCTGTTGGATGTGAATAAAAGCCACACTTTAGAATCCCAACGTCTGTTATTGGGCATTTCAGTTATTGCTTCATGTGTCCAGAGTTACTTGGGTGCCCCTGACTAGAAGTCAAACCTAGCCAAAATACCGAGCAACAGTTTTCTCCACAAGCCCAGGGCCCAGGTAGGGGGTTACATATGGAGGCACCGCACAGTACTAATAACAAAAAATATCACCAACCCGACCCCTGGGGTAACCCACCAATTACATGTAAATTCTAGCAAGTGGCGACGCAATGAGAGGAGCGGCGAGCTTCAGGAGACGAGGATCCAACGAGTCAGAACCAGAGCTGGTATTGGCAGATATGGATCTCAGTAATTTCAGAACTTCCGCTCTTGATATAGCCCTGAAATAGAATGGTGGAGCTGGAGGAATGTCACTCGATAGGGCAGTATAATTGACTGGAGGTAGTGTGGTAGGTAGATTGGAGTGCACTCCACTAGGTTGTAATGCCATGGTATAGTGTGACAGATCAGAGAAATGATTGTTAAAACTGTTTGAGATGGTCCTAGAGTCATTACAATGTGCCCCATTTATGATCATTTCGTCAGGAATAACAGACTGTGAGGTACCCAGGAACGTTTTGACATGGGCCCAAAATTTCCTTGAGTCACAGGCTGAGCTTTGAAGAAGGTCCTTGTAGTATTTGCTTTTAGAAGTTCTAACTTGTTTCTCACATCCGTTCCTTAGTTCACGATAGACAATAAGGTCTGATTGTAGGCCAGTTTGTTTGTGGTGAATCCAGAGCTTGTCCCTATGGCGCAGATTAGCTAGGAGGTCTTTATGTAGCCACCTCGTCTGTTTCTCTGACCCTCCTAGTAATCTTGGGGGCATGTTTGCAGTGAATGGCAAGAAATTAATATATGAATATCTGCAGAAGCGACCTCCACATAATTTGCTTGATAGATACCTGTCCAGTCAGTATTGGAGACATCACAGAGACATGCATGCTGGTCAGTATGAGCTAGATTTGTAAACGTGATTAGTCTTGATGGAAGTGCTGCCATAGACAGGATACAAAAAGTGGGAGAGTGGTCTGTTAATGCATCTGCCAGGAATCCAACTTTCGACAGATGTCCATGCGGTTAACCATCACCCAGTCTAGGAGTGTACCCGTTTAAAGGGATGACGTAGTTCTAGTTGCTTCAGAGATCAATTGGTGAAAATTGTAACTGAGCGTGAGTGACTGCAAGGAGATTTGAGCTGACCCTAACCAGTTTAGGTTAAGATCACCTAGGATGACAGCCTCATTATGATTTATAGTCTGGGAGGTGATGTCAAGGAGTTCTTGAAGATCTACTATAATCTGGGGGATTATAGGCACAGATAATATGAAGCTTCTTTCCCCCCAATACAATAGTTGCCTGTATGAATTCACACATTGGAGGAGTGTCAGAAGCCGGGACAATAGAGAGATTGAGGTGATTTTTGAAGAATAGGGCAACTCCACCTCCACACTTGGACGACGATTTATCCCTCCGGAACAGGGAGTAGTTTGGCAAGGAGCATAAGTCATCACGTATACCAGGATTAAGCCAAGTTTCTGCGAGGCAAAGTACCTCAGGGTTGAAAATGTTTCTTCTGCGCTGCGCATGCAAGCAAACATAAAAATGAGTTTACATTAAAACTGAGATACGGTATAAATTTACAAGGTACAATGTATTAGAGAAACGACTGGTAAAGCAGAACTGCACTAAATCTGAAAGTAGTTTTCCCCAGTAAAGGCTGTTTTTTTTAAATACTGGTTCAAATTCTGGTGTTACTCTAGCTATCCAGGCTTTTTAGCTATCCTAGTGGGTGTCTCTGATTTTACATAGTGCTAGAAAGAACCATTTTAGAACTGCAGTATGTAGTTTATGTCCCGGTTCTACTCTTCTGTTGTTGGCACAATGCATTCATGTTCTGTTACAGAACTTTGTGGCTGAGAGGGACATAAACTACATCATACAGTTCTAAAATGGCACTCAACACCGGAGTGTAAAGCAGAAACGGCCACTTTGGTTACTAAAAGGCCTGTATAGATGTAACAGTAACAGAAATTTAACCAGTACTTTATGTCACCAAGGCCACCTGGAACCAGCCCTCCACCACTCCGACCTTGGCCAAGAAGGCTGGCCATCTTTATCCTGCCCCCACTGAAGTAAAGTGCCTGCCTGGTGCCATGGCTTGTAGGGACAGGAAGCGCATCCTCAGGATCACGAGAACAGCTGCACGGGAGTCTGAGCTGGATGTCATTGTCCACCTAGGGACAAATGACTTGGCTCAACATGAGCTTACAGCAGTGCAGAAGGACTTTGTAGAACTGGGGAGAGGCCTAAGACAAGTAGCACACACAGTATCCTTCTCAGAGGTGCTGCCTGTAAATGGCATGAGTGAGGCAAGGGTACTTTGCACCATGCAGTTTAATGAGTGGTTGAAAAATGGTGTGGAGCACAGGGGTTTGGCTTCATTGGGGACTGGGGTTCCACCTGAGGGACACCAGCCCATACTGGCAGGATGGTCTGCATCTGTCCAGGAAGGAACAAGTCTTTTGAGCAGTCGGTTTAAATGCTTCATTGGCAAGCTTTTAAACTAGTCAAGGGAGGCACTGATAAGCAGCAGAAAAATCCCAGCCTCTCCCTACAAAACAGGGTACTAAATGGGAAAAGACCGAGGTAGAAAGGTCAGTGGGGATGCTGCAACAGAAAGTAAAGCCATCAAAAATGGAGAGCAATGAGTACCAATGCCCGTAGTCTGAGTAACAAGCTTCCTGAATTAGTGGCCTTGATGGAGAGGAACATCTGGATATTGTGGCAGTCACAGAAACATGGTACACACAAAACCATGACTGGGATGTAAACATACCAGGATACACCATCTACAGGAGGGACAGGGAGGGTAAAAGAGGAGGAGGAGGCTCTTTACATAAGGGAAGGAATCAAAGCAACAGAACAAAAGGGTAAACAGGGAGGAGAAGAAGCACTGTGGGTAAATTTGGAGACCGGCAATGGCACCACAATCCGCACAGGGGTTGTATACAGACCCCCTTCTCAGGGGGAGGAAATGGACAAGGAAATGATAGAAAGTATACTTAGTATGGCAGAAAAAGGGGAGATATTGCTGATGGGTGATCTGAATATGCCAGATGTTAACTGGAGTGCAGTTGCAGCAGCCACTTCTAAGAGTGGGGTTATTCTAGATGCCCTACAGGGGGCATGCCTTAGACAACTAGTATTGGAGCCCACTCGAGAGGGAACAATCTTAGACCTGGTTCTCTCAAATGGAGATGAGGAGAGAATCACAGATGTAGAAGTGGGTAGCCATCTGGGAACTAGCGACCATCGAACAGTATGGTTCACAATAAACACAGCAATAGAGTCAAGCCATACAAAGACAAAGGTACTGGATTTTAGGAGGGCTGACTCTGTCAAAATGGGTGAGTGCCTAGGAATGCACTAGCAAATGGGCAGGAAGGAGGGGTGGAAGAACAATGGGGAATAATAAAACTGCCATCACAGAGGTAACAAGCCTTTGTGTAAAGCAAATAAACAAAAGCGAGCGAGGTAAGAAACCACTATGGTTCTCAAAGGAAGTAGCAGTGAAGGTTCAAGAAAAGAAAGCATTCGGAAGTACAAGGAATCACAGAAGGAGCATGACAGAGAACTGTATCAGTTAAAGCAAAGGAAGCTGGGAAGGCAGTCAGAACAGCAAAGGCCCAAACCGAGGAAAGATAACCAACTCAGTTAAGAAGGGGTAAAACCTTTTATAGGTACATCAGGGGAAGTAAGACCAAGGGAGGGATAGTGAGGCTTAGTAAAGGGAGGAGGGTGGGCAGAGGGTGACTGTGAAAAGGCAGAGATACTAAACAAATACTTTTGCTCAGTATTTACAAAGGAAGAGGGAAGTACCTAAAACAAACAGTAGAAACACTCTGGATACAGAAGTTGATACCAGCCCATTTACAGAAGAAAGGGTTCTGAAAGAACTCTTAAAACTGAAGGTGGACAAAGCAATGGGGCCTGATGGGATTCATTCCAGAATTCTAAAAGAACTAAGGGTAGAACTAGTGACACCACTGACTACCCTCTTTAACAAATCATGGGAGGATGGGGTGGTACCCGAGGACTGGAGGAGGGCAGATGTAATTCCCCTTCACAAAAGTGGGAGCAAGGCAGAAGCAGGAAACTACAGACCTGGTAGTTTAACCTCAGTGGTAGGGAAAATGATGGAATCACTTCTGAAGGAAAGAATTGTTGAGTATCTAGAGGCCAGAGGGGCACAGGACCCAAGGCAGCATGGATTCACAGCGGGAAGGTCATGCCAGACAAATCTGATAGATTTCTTTGACTGGGTGACCAAAGTAGTAGATCAGGGAGGGGCTGTGGACATGGCCTACCTAGACTTTAGCAAGGCATTTGACACAGTCCCACACAAAAGATTAATATACAAGTTAGCCAGCCTGGGGAGTGGGTCCCAAGATGACAGCCTGGGTAAAGAATTGGCTGGAGAATAGGACACAGAGGTAATAGTAAATGGAGTCCACTCTGAAAAAGGGGGTTAGTAGTGGGGTACCGCAGGGTTCAGTATTAGGACCGGTCCTCTTCAGTGTCTTTATAAGCGACATTGCAGAGGGACTGGAAGGAAAAGTATGTCTCTTTGCAGATGACACAAAGATCTGCAACAGAGTTGATGCACAAGGTGGAGTGGAAAGGATGAGAAGGGACTTGGCAAGGTTAGAGGAATGGTCAAATGTATGGCAGCTTAGATTCAATGCTAAGAAGTGCAAGGTAATGCACCTGGGAAACAAAAACCCAGGGGAAGAGTACACAATGGGGGGTGAGATACTAACAACAACAAAAATGGAAAGGGACCTGGGGGTAGTCATATCAGATGATCTAAAGGTGGGAAAGCAATGTGAGAGGGCAGCAAGGAGGGCTGAGGGGATGCTTCGATGCATAGGAAGAGGCATCACCAGTAGAAAACAGGAAGTTATTATCCCTCTGTACAGACAGCTAGTGAGACCCCATCTGGAGTACTGCGTGCAGTTCTGGAGACCCAATCTCCAAAAGACATAGACAGGATGGAAGCTGTCCAGAGGAGGGCAACTAAAATGGTGCAGGGTCTGCACCGCGAAGACATATGAAGAGACTTAAGGAGCTTAATATGTATAGCCTCGAGGAAAGGAGGAGAGGGAGACATGATAGAAACTTTCAAGTACCTCAAGGGAATCAACAACGTCCAAGAGGGTAGCATCTTTCAAAAAAAGAGGTGTGCAAGAACAAGGGGGCACAATTTGAAGATAGAAGGGGGGCCGCTCAGAGGTAATTTAAGGAAGTATTTTTTCCCAGAGAGGGTTGTGGATGTATGGAACGGCCTTCCAGAGGAGGTTGTGGAGTCAAAAACAGTGGTGGAATTCAAGCATGCATGGGACAGTCATAAGGCAATTCTAGGGGGTGGGGGTAGGAAGAAGTAGGCTGCTGGTTAACTAGGACCTGCAGCTTATCCATCAGGTAGGGAAATGGGCAGACTGGGTGGGCCAAGCGGTCCTTATCTGCCGTCAAATTCTATGTTTCTATTGGCAAATCCTATTTGGGGGAGCAGCCAGAGGCAGACTCAGTGGTCGTGAATGTGGCTCATGGCTGCACCAAGAAGCCTAGGCACCTCAGCACTCACCCTCCTGATAAGGAGTCTCGCCAGGTTGACCAATTCGGCAAGTGGGTCTGTGCTTCAGCCACACTCGCCATTCGGATTCAGAACTACCTGCCCCATAAGGTACAGTATCAGAATGCCTTGTGGGACAAGGCCTTGGATCTGGTGCAGGCCCTTCCTGATGATCCCACCAAAACCCAACTGGTCCAGCTCCTTAAGTCAGGCTTGGACGTGGGCAACCATATCCTTTGTGCCAATTATAACACAGTGGACACAGCTGGTCAAGTGGCAGCTACTGGTGTCTGCATCCAGCACCTCTCCTGGCTCCAGGTATCGGGTTTTGCACCAGATGTGCAGGTGAAAATTCTGGATGTCTTCTTTTGAGGATCTGTCCTTTTTGGTAGGGACGCCCAGGACATTATTTCTCGCCTACAAGAATCAGGCAAAGCCTTGAGATCGATGTAGTCTATGTACCGTTCTCGTCCCAGGTCCAACCAATGTCGGTCCTTTCACTGGACTCCTAGACAGCAGCCCAAGGGCCAGGAGACCAGCGGTGCCTTCAAGTGCAAGGCTTCCACCCAACAGGCTGGAGCTTTTGTCCCTAGGGCCCCCCCTGCCACTCTGCCCACCCCTGGTACTACTGCCTGACTCCTTACCCAACCCCCCCTCCTCTGGGAGAGGCCTTGGGGGTTTACTTTTCCCTATACCTTGAAGAGTGGCACACTGTAACTTCAGACTAATGGGTCATTCAGTTGGTGAAAAGGGGACATATTCTGGAATTTCTGGAAATACCTTCGGACAACCCTTCCTTGTAGTCCCATTACCCTCAAGCCCATGTCCTCCTCATTCAGGAGGAAATTCAGGCCCTTCTACTCAAAAGGGCCATAGAGCCCATTCCCCCTGCACAGGAAGGGTACTACTTCCAATTCTTTCTCATCCCCAGTAAGACTGGGGACCTGAGACTGATTCTGGATCTCAGCCACCTGAGTCTGTACATGGAGTACAAGCATTTCAGGATGGTCACCTGTCATGGGTTGCTGCCCCTTCTTCACCAGGGGGACTGGCTTTGTTCACTAGCTATGCGGGATGCTTATCTTCATATCCTGATTTTCCCCGCCCCACCGTCTGTTCCTCCGTTTCTGTTTTCAGGGGAACCATTTTCAGTTTCAGGCCTTCCTCTTTGGCCTTTATTCAGCCCCCTGGGTCTTTACCTAGTGCCTAGCAATGGTGGCTGTGGCCCTACAGAGACTGGCTTTGTCTTCCCTTCCCTTACCTGGACGTCTGGCTGTTGACTGCCCCTTCCAGGGCTCAGTTGATCCAGACCCTGGATGCCACCTTTCAGTTGTTCTGGACTCTGGGAATTACTCTGAACCTCCCCAGGTCTTGTCTCCTGCTGAGCCAGCACCTTCAGTTCATAGAGGCAGTACTAGACTCATCACTGGGCGAAAGCCTTCCTGCCTCAGGGCCGAGCGGAATGTTGGGTAGCACAAGCGCAGCTGGTTTTCTCGGCATGTCCCAGCCAGGTCTTTCCTGCACCTCCTGTGGCACATGGCAGCTATAACCATGGTTCCCCTAGCCCGCCTGTACATGAGGGTACTTCAGTGGATTCTTCGAGCCCAATGCGACTACATAGATCGACAGGGTCTGGTCTCCAGTCTGAGGCAGACCCTGGCTTGGTGGAGGAACCCCTCCAATCTCCTCAAAGGGCTTCTCTTCAGTACAGTATCCCCACAACAGATTCTGACTGCAGACGCCTCGGGCCTGGGCTGGGGTGCCCACTTGGCCCATCATCAAACTTGGGGGATTTGGTTGGAGGGAGTGCAACCTCTCCACGTTAATGTCCTGGAGATGAGGGCCATCCTTTACGTGATGCAGGCCTTCCAGACGCACCTTGTTCCAGGACCTCTATTGGTTCAGACAGACAAACATGTTGGTAGTCTACTACATCAACAAGCAAGGGGGACTCATTCCTACTCCCTTTGCAGGGAGGCCATGAGAGTCTGTTACGGGGCCATTCAGCTGAACCTGGAACTAGCCGCTGTACATGTTCCAGGCATCAAAAACGTCCTGGCCAACAGTCTAAGCAGGTTCAGGATGAGGGCTCACGAATGGGAGCTTCTAACCTCCATGGTCGAGGACCTCTTTGACAGGTGGGGCTGTCCTGAGCTGGACCTTTTGCACCCCAACTCAGCCCAAAACTGCCCAATTTCTGCTCTCTCGATCCAGGGCCTGGTGTTTTCTGGCTCGACGTGTTGTCTTTCTCTTGAACAGGGAGGTTCCTGTATGCTTTCCCTCCCTTTCCACTCTTGCAGAGGGTACTTCTCAAGCTTCAGTCAGAAGGGGCAAAGATGATTCTCATAGCGCCATACTGGACGCATCGGATATGGTTTCCACTGTTGCAACAGTTGTCGGTGGAGCCTCCAGTTCCCTTGCCCCGGTGCTCCGACTTATTCTCCCAGAAGCAGGACATTCTGGTCCATCCAGACCTCAAATCACTGCATCTTCATGCGTGGCTCCTGTAGACTTCACTATTGCCTGCTCTGGGGTCTCATCCCGAGTGGCAGATGTCTTGGTGGTCACTAGGAAACCTTTCACCAGGGCCACCTATGCCATGAAGTGGAAGCGCTTCTCCATTTGGGCTACCATTTGACACTTGGATCCCTTCACCTGTCCAGTGAGTCTCATCCTGGAGTACCTTCTGTCCCTTTCAGACTTGGGTCTGGGTTGCTCCTCACTTATGGTGCACATTTCCATCATCTCTGTGTACCATGCATCTGTTGAGGGCAAAACAATTGCCCAAGTGAACCTTTCCCACACCTTCTTGCGGGGCATGTTGCATTTGAAACCTCCCATTAAGGACCCCGTCCCACCATGAGATCTTTTGTTCATTTTGGAAAAGCTTACGTTGCCTCCTTTGAACCTACTGAGAGCTACGCTTCCTTTTTTTTTTTTTTTTTTTATAATATTTGTTTATTCTTCCTTGGCCACCTGAGCTGCTCCCCCCTCTTTGGGGACATCCATCAACCGCCTGACTCTGCTGCGGACTCCCAGACTCTGTGGCCCCCCCCACCCCGCAGTGGGGCTGCAGGGAGCCCTGCTCATAACTCCCCATGGAGCACGGATCAAGGTGGGTGCTGTGGCGAAACTGCAGACAGCCATCAAGCCGCTCGCTTCAGGCGCCATTTTTTCCTGGTTTTCTCCCTCTGTCCCATCAGTACATGCTCAGACAGTGCCCCCAGTCTCCACTGGGGGCCGCTGCTGATTGATGCGTTCCTGGATCCCACCCCCCGAGAGGAGAGCCGTCCTCCGGATGCTCAATCTTCTCCACCCCCTGTCAACTCTGGGCGCCTCGAGTCCATTCCTGAACCCAGGTCACTGGCGTGGGTCGAGGTAAGGTGCCACGCTTCAACCTTTTACGCCACCGGGCCAGCTCTTTCTCTTTTTTTTTTTTTTCCTCCCAATTCTATTTCTAGGGACATTCAATCCACACTTTGTGGCAGGTTCCTTGCTGCATTAAATGTTGCTGGAAGGTCTGCAAGCTGGCTCCTCCCACCCACCCGGGAGGTAAAACCCCCGTCTCCACCCCATGACGCCAGATCTTCCTTACTGCTTGGAAGCTCAGGTTCCCTCCTTTGCACTCTGCGTTTTAGGCCTGGACCCACACTCTTCGTTTTTTCCGAAACTAATTTTAAAATTTACAAGACTAAGGTCTTCGTCTTCCCTCACGGCTGCGATAGACAAATAGACTCCCAGACTCTGTTGGTGCCCTTGTGGACAGAAGATATCCGAGACTGATCCGCACTCCACGTGCGTCTACTGCTTGGGGCTTGGACACGATTCGCAGGTCTTTCTCGGCTTCGGTCTTGGAGGACTGTGCTGCCAGACTACTTCTTGGGCGCCCCGAAAAATGGTACCCGCCAGTCAAGTCTAAAGAGGCCCGTTGGGCGGTGTCCATGATGGCGGGCTCCGCAGAACAGTTGGAGCAGATGATCGCCCTCGAGGAGAAGGCGGCCCAGGCTGCTTTTTTCTTCCTCCTCGGCTGCGGCATTTATTCTGCTCTCCTTGGCTCCTCCTACACTGCTTCTTTCAAGGAGCTTTGCCAATGCCTCTCCACTAAGGGAGAATAGCCATCGGGACATTCCAGTCAGTCCAGAAAGAAGAACTCTAAATGTAAGTCCGACCTTCGACTCTCGATTTTGGTCGAGCTTGCAGCTGCGGCCGCTGGCTTCACGGCATCCCCGTCAGGTCAGCTGGCCGAGACATCTGTTGACGCGGTCGAAATTTTTCTCAACCCGTCAGACGGTTTGTCGACTGGAGAAGCTGACAACCCTTTTTCACTGGTTCCCCTGGTGGTTATCGGGGACTTGCCTGTGTCTCCTCTGCCGAAGTCCCTGGTTAAGGTCCCTGCACCAAAGGAGGGGTGGGTTTTCCCCCGTTCCCTCTTTGTCCTACCTTCAGAATCCCCGAAGGTCTTGGTCTCTGTCCTCTTCCAGGTCCAGCCGGTCCCGACGACGTCCTCAGTCTCAGCACCATGAAAAGTGGCGTCGCCGCTCGTCCTCTTCGGTGGATAGGCTCTGGTGCAAGCTGTGTCGGCGCTACGAGGACTTGGTGTGGCAGCAACTTTTACTGACCGGTAACAAGCAGACTCCATCGCCTTCTCCGGCCATTAAGTTGCTGTCACCGGAGCAGCCAAAACAACCCCTCGTGGTAGTTGAGGAACCGCCCCCATCGCCGGTTGTTCAGCCGAGACCGGCTGCTCCACCCATTGTGGTGGAGCCTCCACCTCCACAACAGAAGACTGGATTCTCTGTCAGGTCAGGGCTTGCCCATAGGTTGTTGGTCACCCTCACTCCCGATCGACCTCGGCGGATGGAGGGTGGCTCAGGCGCTTGCCAGCTGTTCGCAGACTCCTCCCTGTTCTCCAGGCCGATTGACATGGGGTCTGCAGGGGGCCAGCCGGCGGACGAGAGCCCATCCTCGTTTTTGGGTATGCTTCCACTCATCTCGGAGTCTACTGGGATGCAGCTCGAACCCGTTCAAAAACGGGCCAAGTATCCCCTTACAGAGATACTGGACTGAGGGGATTCCCCTACGGAGGCCTTTCTGGTGGCCGTAGCCATTGTTGGCCTGGCCCTAGAGTTGTGGCAGCGGCCAGCATCTTGTCCCGCGCCTTTGGCCAGGATGGCTCGAAAGTACGCAGTCCCCACCGGTTCACTCTCCGGTTTCTCGGAGCATCCCTCTGCAGAGGGGTTAGTGACTGATAAGAGTTTTCCGGCATTCCGGAAACGCTCAGGACGTAGACAAACTGCCTGATAAGGAATCCAAAAAGTTGGATTACTCAGGGCGGAAGGTTTACGCTGCTTCCTCCTTCGTCAGGCTAGCTCAGCCATTCTGATGGCACATTTCTCACATGCCCTTATGGGCTCCCTGCATGAGGTGATTCCTCATCTCCCGGCTGACATTCAGACGACGGTAAAGCAGGTGTGGGATCAGGGAAGGGCGGTGGCTAAACAGCTCCAAACTTCATTGGACATTGGTGACTCTTGTGCCCGGTCAGTAGCGTCCGCAGTGGCCATGCGCCGCAGTGCTTGGCTGCGGATCTCCACCATCACAGCAGACACCCAGCATACGCTGGCAGATGTTCCTGGGCACCGACTTGTTTGGGCCTGGAGTGGAAGGCCCTCTCCAGAAGATCGAGAAGTCCAATGCTACCTTGTACTCAGTCACGTCTGCCCAGAAGGACAAAGGCCGCCCGCAGCAGCGTAAGCCCTTTCGCCCTTCTGCTCCTGCAGCACGTGCTGCCCAGCAACACCAGCATCAGGGCCAGCAGGCTCACACTTGGTGCCCTAAGGCCAAGTCTGCTGCTTCCTCTAGTAGGAAGCCTGGAGGCAAGGGTCCAGGAGGTCCTTCAACGGGCCCTTCCTCCAAGCCTGCCCAATGACGGGTTGAGGGGTGTCACCCCGAACCTTGTCACTTCTGCCCAGGTTCCCCCATGGGGGGGCGGCTCTGCCACTTCCTTTCCGCCTGGTCCGCTATCACTACAGGTCTGCCTCTGGAATTCAAGCAGTTCCCTCCCTATTGAGCCGTCGCCGACATTGCCTTGCTCTTCCAGGAGGAGGTGATCAGAGAGGTGATGGACTCTCCTCCAGACATAGGGTTTCTGTCCAGGTACTTTCTGTTCCCAAAATGGATGGGGAGCTGGCGCCCCATTCTCGACCTGCACGGCCTGAACAAGTTCCTAAGGCCTTGCACCTTCAGGATGGTCACTCTGGCTCAGATCATTCCATCCTTGGAACCAGGCATGTGGTTCTGTTCTCTGGATCTTCAGGACGTGTTCTTTCTCGTCCCAATCCATCCATCTCATCAGCGATTCCTCTGATTCAGAGCAGAGGGCTCTCTCTACGAGTTCTGTGCCATGCCCTTCAGCCTCTCTCCAGCTCCCAGGGTCTTCACCAAATGCATGGCAGTGGTGACAGCATTCCTGCGGCACTGAGGGGTTCGGGTGTACCCTTACCTGGATGACTGGCTGGTTGTAGCCCCCTCCAGGTTGGAGGTGGAGCGGTCCAGGGATCTGGCCCTCCAGATCTTCTCTCAGATTGGCCTCCTCATCAACGAGGCCAGATCAGAACGCGTGCCATCGCAGGTGATTCAGTTCATCGGGGCAGAGCTCGAGACTCTTCGAGCCAGAGCCCAGTGGACAGGGCCAAGGTCCTTTCCTCCATTGCCCAGTCATTTCTGGTTGGGCAACTGCGCCCTGCCTGGGACTTCCTGCGCCTCGTGGGCCTCATGGCAGCCTGCACCAGTGTGGTCCGTTGGGCCCACTGGCATATGCGTCCCCTGCAATGGGGGCTGGCCAGCCAGTGGTCGCAGTGCTCCGGTCCTCTGGACCAGCCGGTGACAGTGACCCAGGAGATGTGGAACGGCCTGCAGTGGTGGCTCATCCCAGCTCATCTGCAGGAGGGTATCCCATTCGTCCGTCCCGAGCCGACGGTCACTCTAATGACCAGTGTCTCTCTGAGTTGGGGTGCCCATTTGGGGGAGCTCAGAGCCCACAGCCTCTGGTCCCCTCAGGAGTCTCGATGCCACATCAACCTGCTGGAGCTTCAAGCAGTTCGACTAGCCCTAACTGCCTTCGCTCCATTTGTACGGGGTCAGGTGGTTCAGGTCCAGATGGACAACACCACGACCATGTACTATCTCAACCATCAGGGCGGGACGCACTCTTTGCCTCTGTGCAAGGAGGCTCTCTGCATCTGGTCTCTTGTGATCAGCCTGGAGGCGGATCTCCTAGCCATCCACGTGGCAGGAGCCTCCAACAGTCTGGCCGATGCCCTCAGCAGGATAGGCGCTGCTTCTCACAAGTGGTCTCTCTTGCTGGAGATAGTACAAGATCTGTTCTCCCATTGGGGCTACCCTCAGGTGGACCCGTTTGCCTCCAGGGAGAATGCGAAGCTGAGGCTGTTTCATGCCCGCTCCCTTCAGCAGGGCTCGCCGCAGGGCGATGCCTTCTCGAGGCCGTGGACCCCGGGCCTCTTCTGCGCCTTCCCTCCATTTCCCTTGATCCACAAGGTGCTTCTCAAGGCAGAGAGGGACAAGACGCAGGTGATTCTGGTAGCCCCAGACTGGCCCTGCCAGTTCTGGTACCCAGATCTCCTCAGTCTCGGCTCCAGGCTTCCAAGGCGGCTTCCAGCCGGCCCGACCTGCTCTCAGTCAACAAGGGGAAGGTTCTCCATCTGGACCTTCAATCCCTGCACCTGACGGCCTGGTTCTTGAGCGGCTGGAGTTCCAGGCCTTGGGTCTTTCTGACAAGGTCCTCAACGTCATTGTAAGGAGTCGACCAGAAAATGCTATGCCTTCAAATGGAAGAGATTCTCCATTTGGTGTCAGGACAACGGGTTGGACCCTTCTTCCTGTTCTTTGGCTAGCATTCTGGACTACCTGTGGTCCCTTTCTCAGCTAGGGATTCCGTCAACGACCCTTAAGGTGCACCTGGCAGCCATCTCTGCTTACCGGGTGCAGGCCGGAAAGCAGTCGGTGGCACAGGAGAAGGTGGTCAGGCGCTTTTTCAAAGGCCTTGATCATATATCCCCTCCAGTGCAAGAACCTCCACCTCTGTGGGATCTACTGCTGGTATTGGCTAAGCTCATGGGCAAGTCATTTGAACCAATGCACAGGTGTGACATCTCTCACGTGTCGTGGAAGACCACCTTCTTCGTGGCTGTCACGTCAGCCAGAAGGATGGGAGAGCTCCAGGCGCTTTCTATTGAGTCTCCTTATCTGCTGTTCCACAGGGACAAGGTTGTCCTTCACCCCCACCCAAAATTCCTTCTGAACGTGGTGTCTGAGTTTCACCTTAACCAGGTGTTGACTCTGCCGGTGTTCTACCCCAATCACACCTCGGAGGCCGGATATAGGCTCCATACATTGGACCCTAGAACAGCACTATCATATTATAAGGAGCAGATGGCTAAGGTTTGGGGAGAAGTTTGCCAGCTGTTTGTCACGTATGCTGAAGCCGCACCTGGCAGACCTGCAGCCAAGCGGATGACAGGCAGGTGGGTCACCTCCTGCATAGATCTCTGCAATAGGTTGGCGGGCATGGAGCCTCCCAAAGGGATAAGAGCTCATTCTGCCCGCCATACCGCTGCTTCGGTGTCTGCTTCTAGGGACGTCCCTATCCAGGAAATCTGCAGGGCTGCTACCTGGAAGTCCGCACACACCTTCATTTCCCATTACCACATTGACCTAGAGTCAAGCCGGGATGCTGGTTTTGGGACCTCGGTTCTCCAGTCCTTATTCCCTAAGTAGGGGTGTGCGCCTTGCCTTCCTCCTCCTCCCGGAGAACTGCTAGGAGTCTGTCACAAAGTGTGTATTGAACAGCATATCCATGTCCCTAGAAATGCAGGTTACTCACCTGTAACAATTCTAGAAGTGGTATATCGTTGTTCATCCACACGACCCACCTGACCTCCCTGGCTTTGATGCACAACCTGGCTACTAGCAGGCTAGATCTGGCGTCATGGGGTGGAGCCGAGGGTTTTACCACCCGGGTGGGTGGGAGGAGCCAGCTTGAAGACCTTCTGGCAACATTTAAAGTGGCAAGGAACCTGCCACAAAGTGTGAATGAACAACATATTCCACTCCTAGAACTCTTGTTACAGGTGTGTAACCTGTATTTCTTCACCCTACGGTCCAGGGCATCCTTCCGAGGAACTCACTTGGCTAGGGCCTCTCACTTCGTGCCTGAAGTCCCACTGCCACTGTGCCTCCCCACCTGATCAGCACAGTCCGGCTCGGTCTCCTGGCCACCGGGTACCCCTAGAAAAGGCTCGCCCTCCCTTGGTGACCTTACAAACTCAAGGGGCCTACCTGGCTGTCGGGTTGGTGCCTGGGGAGATTCCTGGTGTTCTGAGCCAGTCTTGGGATGTGGGCCATGCCCCTGGAGCTCTCATCATCTCTGCTGGACCACGAGGGGGTATTTTGGCTTGTTGTCCCGTGCGTACTTCCCCCGCCCTCCGAGCGCGACATGCAGCGACACCATGGCACATGGCAACCCTGCCAGCATCTGCTGCGCTCTAGTCATCATGTTGGTCGGCCGTACTGTAGTACCCCCAATCTCCATCGGCAGCCGCTAGGATGCCAAACAACATCCCCTTAGCCCCACCCCCGGGAGAGGAGAGCTGTCTATGGATGCTTCATCCTCTCCCTCAATGCTTCCTTTCTTGGAAAGCATTATTTTAAGTTGCCATTACTTCTGCTTGGAGGACTTCCGAGCTGCAGACTCTGATGTATTAAGAGCCTTATATGTTTTTTCACAAAGGCAGGGTGTCTTTGTGAACTAATCCTAAGATTTTACTTTGAACTGGAGCTCTTGCAGCAGTCAGTAACCATAAGGACTAAGCCACCAGGTACCAGGACCCCACGGAAGCCTTCTAGCTAGCAGTCTTAAGTGGGGGACCGCCCCTGACGTTGGCTCACACCGATGTCAGATAACGGTATAAAGGGGGGGCGGTCCCCAGCCCCACCTCGGTTCTTTTCCCACAGTCGACACGTTTGCATCAGATCCTCGGGTGCCTCCTGTTTCAGTCAACCACCTTCGCGCTTTATTGCATTTTTCTTTATTTTCTTCAAAACAGAGTGATTTATTTCTGCATGTCTTCCTTCCCGGCCTCTTCTGTTTCATCCGTCGAATGAAGAAAATCTAAGTGTGCGTATGGCAAGCAACTCCTGTGCTTGGGCCCAGACCATGACACCTTGGCCTGTGAACAGTGCCAGTAGTTGAACCAGAGGACGCAGATCCGCTGCCAGAAGGCCCACCATCTAGAACAGCAGCATGCCGCCATGCAAAAACCACCTTCGGGGAAAAGCCCTTGTTCATCCTCCTCTTCGGTCTTGACCTCTTCATTGTCAAAGATTCACAAGGAGAAGAAGGCCTCAGGGAAGCCTAAGTCCCAGGCAAGAGCGGGAGAAGGACAGGACTTGTTCCCGTTCACAATCTCTGAGTAGAAGGAAGACTTCTTCAGGTTCCTTCTCCCACGGGTGGTCAGACCATTCCTCCTGGCCTACCTCACTGCCTCCGGCAGCCGGTTGTTAAGCCTCCCACCTGGTGCCAACGATGGGGGGGGGGTCATCAGGGTCCATGACTGCCATCCAGGCCCTGCAGCCCCTGCAGGTGAAGGCTATACCTAAAGCACCTGCCTCCTTCTCAGGTGGTGGGGTGGGTTCCAAGTTGGGCAGCAGGTCATCACCCATCGTCTGTCTGGCCCTGATGTTGAGCCCTGCTTTCAAGTCTTTGGACTAGGCACCCTGTCGTCAGGAGCAAGCGTCCTCCTCGAAACACTCTGGGATGCCTTCTCCTCGCTCCCCGCTGACTGTTCCGCGGGCCTTGTCCAAGCCGGTGACAGCCTCCCCTCTGGGCCATCGCCAGCTGCCTCCTCTGTGGGAGATGCCAGGTACCCAGACGTTGAACCCAACGACAGCCCTACCATCCCCGGACCACCCGACATCGCCAGTAGATACCTCTACTCCCTCACGGGAGGACATGACACCAGCCACTCCAAGGCTTGATGAGGCGCTAGAATGTCCAAACCCGGCCCCTCCGAAGCCAGCTCCTCCGAAGCCAGCTCTTCCGACACTGACACCCGGTACACTAATGCCGGATACACAGACACCAGCTCCTCTGCAGCCTCAGGCACTGGCTGGCCCATTGGGTCTGCAAATTCCACTAAGCGAGGTCAAGGACCTTTTTAGGTTTTGGTGGAATGCGATAAAAGGGGACCTTCTTCCACCTAAACCCTCAGAACTGGTTATTATAGAGCGGGAGCCAGAGCCTGAACCGGAGCTGGAGCTGCAGTGTGTGTCTAAGCTGCCGACCCTGGATCCGAGAATTCCTTCCCCGAGCTCGGATGGTAGGTGCAGGGGAAGTCCCAAACACAAAGGACAGAGGCGCAGACACTCATCCTTCTGGTCATCAGGCCGATACCTATGTTGGTCCCATAGCGGATGCTGGCATAGCTCCTCCTCTTCCACCTCCACAGCTCATCCTCCACGGCCTTGGATGAGTCGGAACCCAGGGGTCGTTTCCCCCCCCCCCGACAAGGACACCCCTAGATTGCCTTCTGACAATCCATCATTTATGGACATCATGAGGCACTTCCAGGCCATTAACTGTTGGGAAACCAAGGACCAGAATACTGAGAGGCGTAGGCTTGCGAAATATCTGAGGCAGAAAGAGCCGGTGACCCGTGTTCAGGAACAGACTCTGGGGGTCGGCAGGGGACGGAGAGGATTGAGCATCTGGAGGACTACTCTCCTCTCCTCTCCGGGGGTGGGATCTGGGAACGCATCACTCAGCAGCGGCCCCCAGTAGAAACTGGGGGCACTGTCTGAGCATGCACTGATGGGACAAACGGAGAAAACCAGGAAAAAAATGGTGCCTGATGCGAGCGGCTTGATGGCCGTCTGCAGTTTTGCTGCAGCACCTGCCTTGAACCATTCTCCACGGGGAGTTGTGAGCAAGGCTTCCTGCGGCCCTGTGGGGGAGCCGCAGAGTCTGGGTGTCTACGGCAGAGGTGGGCGGCTGCTGGATGTCCCCGAAGGGGGGAGCAGCTCAGGCGGCCAAGGAGGGATTAAAAAAAAAAAATTCACCAGGAAGGGCACACTGAACAACAAGTTGCTTGTCTCATGGTGTGTCCTGGGGGAGAGGGAACATGGAGGTTTAAAATGTACAGAAACATACAGAGACAAGCCAAGCCATACAGAAATTGCAGTGTCGATGTGAAACAGCACAAACATGATTAGACAGCATGGCAATAGTGACAGTAATGTACAACAGAAGTGCGGTAATGAAAAAACAAAGTAGTTCAGTAATTCAAATGCTCAAGGCTATAGGCTCAACGTGCAGACTAGAGCAGGTAATGGAGGAGAAGAGAGTTGGGGGGGGATTAGACACAGAACAGTTGACATAAGTGGCACCTCAATGTTTGGTGATTGCTGGAGTTCGAAAATAACATACAAATATTTTCCAATTAAACGCCCTCCACGAAGGTGACACAGTAACAGCCCAACCCTTGTCAACCAAAATTCCCAGTGTTTAGGGGGGGACTAGATAAACCCAGACTCCCTCTCCCATCTGGTATGTTTGGAGTCTGTTGGTAGTGTATCAGTCTGGTTGAGCAGTTTATAGAAACCAGATATTGGTCTGAAATGTATATTCAAAGTGATTAACTAATAAAGGTTATGTTTTACTTTTTTTTTTTTAACTCTATGAATGATTTTGAAATATATAACTGATGCACAAAACAAGATCACACATCAAACGGGTAACACAGATAACACATACAGGTCAGAGCACACATCCATTGGTAAATTGTACTGAAAATGACATCAGTATATGAGGAAGCCTAATTAAAAAGGCAGGTTATGCCATATTTGAGAAGGAAAAGAAAATAAGATGAGATAATACCTTGGAGAGATTACCCCATGACTAGTCAGAGACTCATAAAATGATATTGTTAAAAAGGAAAACCGTCCAATTGTTTTCACTAGTACACCACCCCTTCTAAATTTGCCGCCCTTCACCAATTCCAGGTTGTCCTCCGGGACAAAATCCTCTCTTTCATTATATAGTGGACCCATCTGTGCCACAGCAATTCGAACTTATCCTTTGCATGGCGGGTTAAAGCTGTTCGACGTTCCATCTGGTAGACTTCAATCATGAGGTCCTGCCATTCTTTTATAGTTGGTGTTACTGCTGAATGCCACCTATGAGTGATGGCCTTCTTAGCTACTAGAAGGCATACTCCTAAGAGTTTCCTGGAAGAGGAGTCCTGAAACCCTGGGGGAAGCCAGGAGAAGAGGAAAGCCTCCATTGTCATCTGAAACTGGGAAACGAACAGCTCCCCAATAGCAGTCTGTAATGCAGTAATAAAGGGTACCAGTGCAGGGCAACCCCAAAACATGTCAGTGTGTGTAGATGGGGAAACTCCACCGCCTCCCCAGCAGGAGGCCCCCAGACCCAGTAGGTATTCCGTTTGCATAGCTGGTGTCCTAAAGTATCGAATGGTTAACTTCCAGCTAAATTCCTTCCATCTATAGAATGTTGCAAAGGAATGCAAAAATTTAAGGTGGGATTCCCAGTTTTGCTCTGAGAGGGCTATCCCCAGCTCTGTTTCCCATTTTTGTTTAACATAAACTACTGAGGTACCCTTGAGCAACATATGTTTTATTTTTTTTATAATAACTGGTGCAGGGACATGAGCACAAAACTCCTGTTTCCCAGCAGGGAATGTGAAGCGCTTGCACTCCAAATGCTGTAATAACTAGGTATGACATCGTGCCTGGTTATTAAAGCAATTGATCACACTGATAATCATTGTCATAAGGGGGTCATTAATTAGTATAGAAACATCCTTCCCTCTTATGATCCCCTCCTTACACACAGCAGCACACACACACACACACACACACACACACAAGTTAGGTACTTTTCACAGTTTTAATTCTTTCTGTTTCTTTGGTGACCGTGAACAATCCTCCTGTCATTACCACTTTGCCAGGGCAGTCTCCGCCGCACTCTTGCCACAGGTACAGTTGAGACCTTGGCTTCATGTAAGGCCATCAGTTGAATGTAGGAGGATAAACACTCTGCCAGAGGAATTCTGCAGAAGTCTAGATTTCTGCATTCCATAATAAACAATCCACGTATTGGAATAGGTAGAATGACAGGGGACTGACAGGTGGGGCAGGCTGCTTTTTCTAGTTACCTTTAACAAAAGAAAGTACCCGTTTTGAATAAAGTTGGCTTTTTTTTTTTTTTGCTCCCCACCCATGCTGGTTGGTCCTTCCTTCGGGGGCACCTACACACGGACAGATTCCCGCCCCGGAAGTCCCCTGACCCCCACCGCCCCACATTGCAGCCAGCCCCAGGGTATCCTGATGTATCTCTTCATCGGGCAGGTCCCCTACCTGCACAGGGATTGAGCCTTACTGGCCTTCCTTATGGTCCTGGGTGCTGCTGAGGCAGCTGATGAGGGCTCGGGTACTCCGGCTGCGAAGATCCAGGAGCCGTCACATGACTGACCAGTGCACCATTTTTCCTCATTTCTTCCGCAGGAGCGTGACATCCAGGAAGCAAGGCTGATGCCAGCGTCAGTCACGCTCCTTAGCTAGCAGGACCAGATGCACTGCCCCTGGCCTCCACCAGGGGTCAGTAGGCACCGGTCCTGTACCCCCCATACCCCAACAGAAGGCGAGCAGTCAGCAGATGCTTCAGCCTTTTCTCCCTGGCTAGCCCTCCATCGCCCAAGTCCGTTCCTGAACCCGGGTCACCGGCGTCGCAACATTAAATCTTTCTGCTGTGCCGGTGTGCTGGCTGGCATTTTCTTGTTAATTATTATTCAATTTAACCATATTTGAAGCACAGTAAGACACTGGAGGGTGTGGGTTAGGATAGATAACTGTTCTTCTGGGGGTTGTAGGGCCCTTTGCCTGCAGCCTTGGGGCTCACTACGGGGAGGGAACTGTCTGGAGGTACACACAGTATCTTTGCTGGCAGTTCTACATGTATCTATGTATAAGCCTCATACATGTAGAACTGCCAGCAAATACTTCCTTAGACAGCCATTCCTGTGTGTGTGTGTGTGTGTGTGTGTGTGTGTGTGTGTGTGTGTGTAGAATTCCTGCAGACCCATTCCCTACTTAGCATCATCAAAAAGCATATTTTAGGGGCAGGGCTGTAGCACTGTTAGGCCACTTGGCTTGTACACCGAGCATAATAAGATAAAGCTGTCTTTTTCTTGTGGACCAAAAAATTCTAAGTATTGGTAAATTAGTTCCTCAGGCAGGCAACTCCTTGTTATGAGTTACCTGCCCAGAACCTGTCAGCCGCTCGTTCAGCTCTCTGAAAACGTTCCAAGCTAAGGGCTACACACATTTACATAGTAGTACATTCCACCGGACAGAGAGCACTGTTGAGAATGCCTGATCTCCTGCTGTTTTCAGTTTAGATGTTGGAACTGTCAGTAGTTTTCCCTCAAAAAACCTAAGGATTTGGGTGGAACCCAGGGGCACAGAAGTTTGAAGTCCATTCGGGCTTTGTATTGTATATCAGAAATACAAGACCTTAGAGCAGCAGTGTTTATTTGTCACTCATATAGTGGTTTTCAGCAGTAATGTTTGACAAAAATATGCAGATACGTGCAAACAAGAGTTGGAATAATGTCTTACTCACCAAACTGTGTACTTTTCTGAACACTGCTTTATTTTATTTCACTGTCAGTTCTGTATAGCACCACGTTTCATGTGAAGAACCACACTTTTTCAGGAAAATTGTACAAAAAGTATCTGCAAGTATAAATAAAAACTTAATCACTGCTTCATTTGTCAGTGCACTATGTTTGCACGCATGTGCAAGAAACATAGTGCCACCATACGAGTTTTCGTGGGTGTGCCTCCCCTACTTCCAGTGCCCTGCTCCCTTTTGCAGGCGCCAATGAATGTCTGAGCTGACTGACAGTGGTGTACAGTTCTGAGGAAAACATCGCCACAGTCAGCGGTGGTAACATTGGCAGTATGCAGATTGCCTACATGTCAGCAATGCACCAGAAAAGTCATAGACAGTTTGTGTCTCCCCCCCCCCCGAACACCTATGTAGCACGCTGGGAGCCCACCCCAGCGTGCTCATGTGCCCCCGCCACATCATAAGGCGGCCGACGAGGTGCCTGTAGTCCTCATCAGCTCTCTGCTGCCCCCAAACAGATTTCCAGGGTGCCAGGCTGGGAGCCCACCCCAGCATGGCAAAAGACCATATGGCGACAGGGGTGCCCAATCCCCCGTCGGCTACACTGCCCTCCCCAAAATAAACTTCCAGCTGTCATGCTGGGAGCCCACCCCATCGTGGCAAAAGTCCCGCGTCGTCTTCTAAAAAGAAAAAAACACACCTTGTTAAAAAAAAAAAAAAAATCCCTTGTTGACTGTCTTGGCCCCCCTCCCCCAACCCGTGCCCACCCTCTGTGCACCACACACCCCACCCCATACTTACCTCCAGAGCCCAGTGCGACGATCTTCAGTGGACCGGGAACATGTCTGCACTCTTCAAAGCCGACTGTGAACTGAAGAAATGCCGATAAGCTATATAATGGCATAAATGTTTTTTTTTTCCCCCAACTTTGATGCATATCTCGGCCTTTTTTGGGAATTGTTTCACCAAATTTTCAACATGGGGTTCTTGGGGCCTCACCTCATGAACTCAGTCACTGTCAATTTTGTTATTCGGTCCCGAAAGGTGATTTCGCGGTCACTGCGCGGAACCACCTTTCGGAACTGAGTAACAAAACAACAGTGTCTCAGTTCATGAGGTAGGCCACCCAAAACCCTATGTTGAAAATTTGGTGAAAAAATTCCCAAAAATGACTTTTATGAGCATGTGGTGCGCAGTTCCTATGCACGCTTGTAACTTCGAAAATTTTATATATTTTCACTACAGATTTTCAACATTGCCATTTTACACCTCCTTATGAGCAGTACAGCTGTCATTTTTCACATCTCGCCCAAAATGTGTTTTTGCTCATGTATCACACAATGGTGTGGTCGGTGTGCAAAATCAGTGTTTGGGACAGATTAAGAAAATCACAGTGACACTGTTCATGAGCAGAGGTCTTAAAATGGCTATGTTGAAAATTTGGTGACAAAAGTCCATAAAATGACTGCCTTTCTGAGCATGCATTCGCGCAGTTACGCACCCTCGTAAGTTCATGAATTTGTAATATTTTCAGTCCAAATTTTCTACACTGGCATTTTTCCACACTTCCTTATGAACAGTACAGCTGTCATTTTTCACACCCTGGCCGAAATGTGTTTTCGCACTTCCGCCACAGAAATGCGTGGTCGCTGTGGGAATTCGGTGTTCAGGACAGATTAAGAAAATCACAGTGACACTGTTCATATGTGGAGGTCCCAAAATGCCCGTGTTGACAATCTGCTGTAAACAATCCCCAAATTAATTACATTATGGGTGTGCGTTGAGCAGTTTCTATGCACACTCGTGATTTCACCAGTTTTTTTTTTTATATTTTCTCTCCAGATTTTCAACATTGCCATTTTTTTACACCTTCTCATGAACAGTACAGTGGTCATTTTTCACATCCTGTTCAAAATGTGTTTTCGCACCTGTGGTGCCAAATGGTGTAGTCACTGTGCAAAATCAGCTTTCGACTAACAAACTGATATCGCCACTGTTCATGAGGAGGGGGTCACAAAAACCCATGTTGAAAATTTGGAGTGAAAATACTAACGAACGCCTGGGGTGTTAGGGTTTCCAGCCATAACTCTTCACCTTGTAGAGACTGACAGGCATCAGGGGTGTGATTTGGGATTCTTGCCTGTAATGCTCATACCATTCCACACCCTGCAGCCAGTGACAGGCATTGAGGTGTGCCTTGGACTCTTCGGCCCCAAAGTTCACTCCATTCTCCTATACTGCACCCATCTCACCGTATTTCCTTATGGATTGGGGTGAGCATAAGGCACAACGACCCCAAGGCGCACACCGTGACAGTTGTTAGTGTCTGCAGGGTAGGGTGTGGTGAAATGGCGTCGGCGTTATGCCTGACACCCCAAAGGCATACCGAAATGCCTGTCAGTCTCTGCAGGGTGGTGGTGGGGTTGGCTTCAGTTCAATATTTTACTGCCATTCCTATTATGCAGCTCTAACTGCTACACTACCAATGCCAATGCCAGCAAGCAAACATTCGGCATTGACAAATGCTTGTATAGTATATACATCCTCTCTATTGGAGGGACGCTATACAAAACCCACCATTCTTTTTACACACATTTTTTCATTCTGTTCTGTCACAGTGAGATAAGTGGGACCTAAACACACAAATAAGAAGGCATTCACTACTTTTGGGTAGTTTTATATTGAACAAATGATTACAAGAGGAAGGTGGAAGAAACTGCACAGGAAACGCTGTGGGCTTGGGGGACAGTGGGGGCAGAGGAACGAAGGGGATGTTTGGTGTTTGGGGTGACAGACCGGGTTGTAGGGAGGGCGTCATCGAGGCACCGGTCAGGAAGCATAGGGAAAACCAGGAGCAGCTGTAGAATTCACTAAATTTTTTTATTTACAGTAGCAGTAACATTAAAAAAATAAACTTGTTAATAATAACTATGTACAGAGGAAAAATAAAATCTTCCTTCGGTCTCTGTGTGTCCCCTTTTTCTTCTCATCTCTTCTTTCATCTGCTGCTCCTGTCGCTGCATCTCTTCAAACAACATGAAGTCTTGATGTATTCTGACATATGCAGTTGGCCCCAGCACTTGAACTGCTCCGGAGAGGAAAGAGTTGATTTCTGTGCTAGGCATAGAACGTTGAGCTCGAGCTCTGTTTTCAAACCTCTGTCTGTGGTGCCTAAGAGTGTAACCATCAGATTCTTTTCTCCGGAGAGTTACTGGATGATGACGACAACGACTATGAAGGTCTGGTTGTGCCCATTGAACCGGACATCTCCCCAGACAGATCCTCCAATGTCTCCCCGAGTCCCCATCTCACTTTTTGTTTTACATAAAGGTGGCTGAAACCCTCCAGCTCCCTGTGGTTGAAGCTGTTGAGGAGGAAGAAGAGCCTGATTTTGTGGAGATGATGGACATCCCAGCATCCAAGAGGTTGTCTCTTCCCCTCCATAAATCCCTGGAGAAACAGACACAAAAGATTTTAGACACCAAATTCTTTACCTCCTGTGGATAAGAGAATGGAAAGAAGGTATTTGCTATCAGGCTCAGGTAGGGAGTTTTTGTTCAAGTCATTGCAGCTATGTTGGGGTAGTTCAGGCTACAGCCTGTGACAGGACGAATATACCTTTGGCTTCACACACCCCAGATAAAGACCCCAGGATGGTGGATGCCATGGCCAAGAAACAATACTTGGCATCCTCCTTGGGACTCAGGCAGGCTAATTATACGGCCTACACAGCCAGATAACAGAACTCCAGGTGGGATATGGTTCTGGAACTGGCTAAACATGCTTTCCACAGCTAGCCAAAGAGCTGGAGGAGGTGGCTGCTGATGGGACTGAGGCATCCAAAGTGCAGTTCCATGCTACTGTAGACTCTAATAATGTGGCATCGAGAGTCATGTCTACATCTGTGTCTCTCAGGAGATTTGCTTGGCTCAGATGCACTAGCCTTTCTCAGGATACCCAGGCTAAGGCCATGGATTTCCCTGTGGTGGGTTACTCTCTGTTTGGGGAGTAGACAGAGGCTTACATGAAGAAGATGGATGAGTACAGGACCACCTACAGGAGTGCACAGGCCGTTCCAAGCCCAGGTCTCCTCTCCCTTCCCACAGAGGGGTTCTTTCGCGGGAGAGGGATGAGCAAGGCTGCATCCTCTTCCCAGTCCAAGGCTCCTGCCAAGCAGACACCCTGATGTGTTAGCCCGGGTCGACTCCCCAACTCCAATAGGAGGCAGGCTGGCTTACTACTTCCAGTCCTGGAAGTCCGTTACATCAGACAAGTGGGTCCTGGAGGTAGTAAGCCAGGGACTGGCCCTCAGTTTCAAGAAGTTTCCAAAAATGAGGGTCAGGTCTTTTCTACCTGCAAACATCTCCGAAACCATTGCTCTAGAAGCAGAGGTTTCCTCTCTGCCGGCTCTTAGAGCCATGGAGAGAGTTTCTACTCTACACAGGGGCAAGGGTCTGTACTCCAGATATTTCCTTACCCCAAAAAAGACAGTGTAGTGGTGACCCATCCTAGACTTAAGGTATTTTTTTTTTTTAACTTTATTCATCTCCAACCCCTGGAGAACTCCTTCCGGTGACCTCGGGAGCTCCCAGCCTGTACCTCCCTCCGTGACCACTCCTCTTCCCTCGTGTCACCAAGCACCACCTCTGGGTCTGAACCCTCCGGAGGTAGGGCCGCTCTATCCACACAGTGCGCTCTATCTTATAGGGCAAAGTGCCCAGCATATGAGTCTGGCAATGGAGAGGAGATAGCCCGGAATTGGGAGTGTGGGCTATGGAAGGTAGAGGTGCCTTCATCTATCCCCAGGATTGTTTTTTTTCTCTCTTTTTCATTCCCCCACCCCCCGGGGAGCCCGGCCAGCGAGGCAACATAGTGCTGTAGCACTGCCCACCCATGGCATACGCCGTGCTTGCTCAGTTGGCAATCCTCCAGCCACCACCAGAGGTCGCTCCATGAGTGAGCGCATCCCATACCCTCCCCCAAGAAGAGAGAGCAGTCGTCCAGATGCCCGCTCCCCCCCCACCACCGACCCCTGGCTCGTTCCCGAACCCAGGTCGCCAGCGTGGCGTCCAGCGCCTCAACCCTCAGCGCCACTGGGCCGGCTTGAACAAACACATCTTAAAACCAAAGTTCAGAATGGTGACTCTGGGAGTAGTAATTCCCTCTCTGAGGCCGGGAGATTGGTTAGCATCCCTGGACCTCAAGGATGCCTATTTCCACATTCCTATCATGTGCTCCCACAGAAAGTACCTCAGGTTCGAGCTGCCTTCAGGGCATTCAGTTCAGAGCCATGCCTTTGGCCTAACATCGGCTCCAAGAGTGTTTACAAAGTGCCTTGCAGTAGTAGTGGCCTTCCTCAGAAGGCAGGGGATATCTCTATTCCCATACCTGGATGACTGGCTCATTGTAGGACATTCTCCCGACCAGGTCAGGTCAGCTCTTCAGATCACTCAAGATTTTCTTAGTTCTCTGGGTTTTCTTCTCAATCTGCCAAAGTCTGTTCTTGAACCAGTACAACTCCTGACTTTCATAGGGATAGTTAGATACTGTTCATGCAAAAGCCTTCCTCCCACTAGCAAAGGTACAGGCCCAATCTTGTTTCCTCTTTTCATCCTCTGGTTTCTCGCCCAGCAAAACATTTTCTTCAGCTCCTAGGCCACACGGCAGCTTCCACTGTAGTGGTACAAGGAGCCAGGTTCTAATGAGGGACATTCATTTTCACCTAAGGTCTTTTTGGTCTCAGAAAAAAGATTCTCTCACCAAATTGGTTCCAGTGACTCAGATTCTGGTCCAAGCTCTCCAGTGGTGGCTGGATCAGAACAATATCAGATAAGGTGTCCCATTCCTCAGTCAGTCTCATTCAGTGGTACTAACCACAGATGCTTCTCTTCTAGGCCGGGGAGCCCACCTAGGACCCCTCACAGCACAGGTTGTTTGGTCTCCACAAGAGTCTCTCCTTCATATCAATCTTCTGGAACTTGGGGCTGTATTCGTAGCCCTTCAAGCTTTCTCGGACTCACTAAGGGAAAAGGTGGTTCAGGTCAGGACAGACACCACCACCACCATGTGGTACATCAACAAGCAAGGGGTCACTCTGTCTACGGCCTTGTGCACGGAGGCCATGAAAGTATGGTCTCTGGCCTACTCCCTGCAAACCGTCCTAATAGCAGTCCATCTCACAGGGAAGAACAGTGTGTTAGCAGATGCTCTGAGCAGAATCTCCCAGGGCCATCACGAATGGACCTTGGATCCCCTCATACTGAAAGTAATCTTCACCAGGTAGGGCATTCCAGAGAAAGATCTCTTCGCAGCTCCAGACAATCACCAACTTCCCCTCTTCTGCTGCAGACCCCCAGTCCTAGGGACTGTTCCCTGATGCCTTGATATTGGACTGGGAAGGCAAGTTCATTTATGCCTTTCTTCCCTTTCCCCTGTTGTTCAGAGTTCTAGTCAGGATCAGGTCACAACCCTGCACAGAGATTCTGCTGGCTCCAGACTGGGCCAGACAGCCTTGGTATCCTCTTCTGTTGTCCCTAGCAGTCTCACTCCCCCTGTCTCTTCCAAAAGACACAATCTCCTAACCTCCTCTCAGGGGAGGATCTGGTACCCCAATCTCCAGTCTGTCAATCTCAAGGCCTGGCCCTTGAAGAATTAGAATATGCAGGCCTGCATCTTTCTCAGGGAGTTTTGGACATCCTTAAGGTTTCTCTGAAACCCTCTACCAGGAAAACATATAATTTCAAATGGAAAAGATTCCGCATTTGGTGTTCCCACAAGGATATTCTACCAGTTGCTGCTGGCATTGCTACAGTTTTGGATTACCTGGTTCACCTTAATCTCTTGGGACTTAGGCCAGCCACTTTAAAGGTTCATTTAGCAACCGTGTCTGCATTCCTCTCAGCGGGGAAGGGCTCTTTCCTGGCATCTTACCCTGTTTTTGGTAAGTTCTTTAAAGGTCTGGTTTATATCAACCCTTCTTTTAGAGAGCCTACTCCGGCTTGGGATCTCAATATCTGCATTGCTCAGCTTATGCAGCCACCCTTTGAACCTCTGGCTTTGGCAGAGTTTAAGTACTTGACCTAGAAAACTTTGTTTCTGGTAGCTATCACTTCTGCCAGGCGAATTAGTGAATTACAGGCCCTGTCAGTTGAACATGATTGTATCTCATTCCATAGAGAGAAGGTGGTCCTCAGAACCAGACTTACTTACAAAGCAAGTAGGTAATGGACTCTCTTGACTTCTTTCTTTGGCCCACTCGAAAGGCTTCAAAGACAACTTCAAACAATATATGTTCAGTGGGCCCTTTTCAGAATCATAGACTTCACAAGATTTTTGAACAGTTTTTCAATCTTCTTTATTAGTTTCTCCTACGTTTCACTCTATAGAAGAGCTTGTTAAAGGGGTTCCTTTTCATTCTTCATTCTATTAAATATATTCAGTTATTTGTGTGTATGTGTGTGTGTGTGTGTGTGTGTGTGTATATATATATATGTACATATATATATATATATATGTGTATATATATATATATGTATACAGTAGTTCTCTCTTAAAAGATTTAATTCATTACAATTTTTAGCATGTAAACATAACCAATTCTGAGGTTGACCTCTTATTCTCTTTTTTCCTTTTATATTTCTTAACACAATAAGTGTTTGTGTTTTACAGGAGTATTCTTTCTGCAATTAAATAAAAACCAGAATGCAGACTGGTAAATAAAGGCCTACTCACCCCATGTATTAGAAGTTGATTTCATTTTATCAAAATATCATAAGATATAGTACCAAGTACTTGGTACTATATCATATGATATTTTGATAAAATGAAATCAACTTCTAATACATGGGTGAGTGGGCCTTTATTTACCAATCTGCATTCTTATGATTACATGTTTTATGTCAGAAAGAACTGGAAGGGGACAGGATCAGTTGTGTTCCAGGACAGTAGCTGCTGCTTGGTGTTTTCACAGGGTTCTTGTGGATTTTACTTGGTAGGTTAGTTCTTTTCTTTCTTACTTCTAAGGGGCTAGCAGGGTATTGTTTTGGGGGCTGCTGGATGTTTGAAAACTGATTTGGTGGCTGTAAGTGGGCTCATTTTGTGGATGTTTCACTGTGTAACAGGCTGCGCTGGTAGAGGCTTATTTCTTCTGATTTAAAACCTATTTGGTGGGATTTGCTTGGGCCTGGTTCTTTGGCTGCTGGGCTTGGAGGGGAGACACAGGGCTGATACACTCTCTCTCGAGTCAGGTGTCTGCCCAATACCTGCCCTCCCCAGAAGTCTGCTAATTTATAGGGGAACACCTGCCCTGCAATTAGAGGAAAAGGCTGCAGGTGCAGCTCATGTAGTTCTAGCCACTGGGGGTTGGATTTAAAGGCTGGGAGAGAGGAGCTTAGGGAGTTGTTCATTTCCCTTATAAGTTTAATGTGTTGTACTGCACCTAGCAACAGGGTTACTGGTGTACAGTGGGACTGTCTCTAAGATTAGTGGGTGACCTGATTAGGCAGTAGGGTGTATCTTAGACTAGGGGGGAACCTGGTGGCTCACCCAAGGAAACCTATTTGGAAAGGGATGGAACCACACATCATTAGGGCCGGCATCTTTGGGAGGGTGGTGGGGTGCACAGGGTGTGGAGCAGCCATGATACTGGACTGGGCTTGGAAGTTCGGTGGTTGCCCAGTGTGCTACCAGCTGGCACGGCTTAGGGAGGAGGTTGCGGGGATTAGGAGAAAGCTGGGGGAAGGGGGGTGGTATGGTTGGGGAAGGGGTCTGGGAATCTCCCACGGGGTTGCACCAAGCACTGGGGGTGGGGGCATAGGGAAAGGAGTGCAGGAGAATACTCAGGGGTCAAGGCGGGGAGATGGATCAGACCTTACACTCAGTAACCGCTTCAATTCTCTTCTGCTCGAGGATGAGGGGGGGTGATGTAGCCACGACAGGGGTGGTTAGAGATGGAAAGGGAGTGGGAGGCAGGAGGCAGGGCCAGATAGCAGGAAGAACAGGGGGACCTGGAATGCAGGAGAATGGGGGGAGCAGTGAATCAGAGCAGGAGGGGCAGGGGGAAGAGGGAGGAAAGCACAAGGAGAAGGACCAGTTGGGAGGAAAGGTAAAGGAGAAGGACCAGAAGTACAAGGAGGATTCAGTAAAGGGAGCTGAGGGGTTTAGGCCAGGGGAGCCTGGCCAGTGAGGAGGAACTAAATGGAGACAGGAAGGAAGGGAGGACGAGGCCAGGCTAGTTTAGCAGATGGGGAGAAGGACCAGTTGCGAGCAGTGAGGGGAATTAGCAAGGTACAAAAGGATACTCAGGAGGAGGAGGCATAGGATTGGGCGGAGGGTGGCCATGGTAAATAAGGAGGGTGGCATGTGGCACCCAGATAGAGGAGGAACAAGGAGCGGCTGGGTGGAGGGCAGTAGAAAGGATGAGGACATGGAAGGGGGAATGGAGGAAAGAGGCAGTCAGAGTGCTCTGTTGGGGATTCTATGATCAGGGTATCAAATGGGATAGGGAGGAGAAGCCTGGCCAGTTAGAACAAGATGCTTCCCTGGACTAGCGGTGCACAGGGCTAAGCACGGGTATATCAGCTGGCAAAGGATTGTGGGGTTCCCCAGACATACTGGTCCACCTGGGTGCAAATGACATTGAGGGAAATAGCGAGCTAGAGATACAGGCAAGATTCAGGAGCTATGGGGTCTGTCATGACATAGGATGCACAGTTTCCTTCTCAGAAATCCTGCCAGTGCCAAGGGCTGGTGGGGAACACAAAAGGAAGATTAGGGAGATAAACCAGTGGCTCAGGGGTGGTGTGAGGCCAGAGGTATGGGTTGATGGGGGATTGGGGAGACCTGGGAGGATAAGGAGCTGTATGCTAGAGATGAGACTCCATCTCAATTTGGAGGAGGGAATCCTTAAGTTGAAAATAGAGGGGTTCATTGGTGAAAAGTGGGGTTTAAACTTGTGAAGGAGGGTGGGATGGGAGAAAAGGCTGTTAAGGGGGTGCCAATGAAGGAGGGACTCTGTCTCCACCCCCCTGGGGACCAGCAGGATTGCAGGAAAAGGCCGACTGACAAAGTGCAGACCAGGGGAAAACAGAATCCCCATGGGAACATGAGCAGGGGAAATGGAACTATAGGGAAAGGGTGGAAGGTAGTCCTGCTAAATGCCAGGAGCTTGGGCAGTAAAATGCCTGAGCTCCAGGCGATGCTAACTGAGGGAGCAGTGGATGTGGCAGTGGTCACTGAGACTTGGGCCACTGCAGGACATGACTGGGACCTGAACCTGCAGGGTTACACTATGTTCAGGAAGGACAGGGGGAGGAAGGGAGGAGGGGTAGCAATGATAGTCAAAAACTGCATGTAGCATAGGGAGTAGAGGAGGCGGAGGGAACTGTGGGCGATTTGGGTCACCTGATAACAAGGGGGGGCAAGAGGTAAAATAGGAGTGGTGTATAGACCCCAAGCCATGGAGGAGCTGTAGGACAGTCTGGTGGCAGATGTTGGGAGACACTGCAGACTGGGCAGAGGAGTGGTGGTGTTGGGGGACTTAAACATGCCAGGAACAGACTGGGGAGACTATGACATCCTCTGTGACCAGGAACAGAGGTTGTTGGATGTCGTTCAAGGCGCATTCCTAACTCAGCAGGTGAGGGAACCGACCAGGAGGCGCTGGTACTGGATGTGGTCCTGGCAGACAGTGACCAGATTGGGGCCTGGAGGTAGGGACCCATTGGCGGGGAGTGACCATGCCACGGTCTGGTTCTGCCTGGACCTAGGAGGGGTGAAGCTGCACAAAGGCAGGTAACCCGGCTTCAGGGATTTTAAGAAATGGGAAGGATCTTTAAGGAGCATTTGGATAGGATTGGGTCAGACATGGACGCTGATAGTAGGTGGGAAATCATCAGGAGGGTGCAGGATGCTACCAGCACCTGTGCAAGAGTAAGACGAAAATGCGGTAGGGCCCAAAAACCCTGCTGGTGGACCAGGGAGGTCCAGGAGGTGGTGCAGGGAAAGAAGGCAGCCTGTAAGCAATTCAAGTGCTCAAGGAGTGAAAGAGATCGAGGGGAGTACAAGCTGATGGCTAGAAGGGCCACTAGAGTGGTGAGGGCGGCTAAGGCAGGGAAATTAGGAGAGGGAACAAGGGGTTCTTTAGATACATTGGGGAAAAACAAAGGGTGAAGGGGCAGATTAGCAGGATTAAATCAGGGGAGAGATGGGCACAAGACCCGGGGGAGCAGGCTGAGGTACTAAATGAGTACTTCACCTCAGTTTTCACCAAGGAAAATGGGGTGCTGCATCATACATGGGAGGAGACAGATACTGAGGAGGGGGACCCTTACCAGGATCTGGGAAGAGGGGAGGTATCAGTGGCAGTGGGGAGGGCTAAGCAGGAGAAGTACCAGAAGTGGAAATCACAGCAGAGAGAGTGAGGAAGCCCTCAGCTCTCTTAAGACGGAGAAAGCACTGGGCTGGATAAATTACATCCCAGAGTGCTGAAGGAACTTGCGGATGTCTGGGCGAGAGCCCTGGCGACTTTTCACCATCTCTCTGAGGACAGGTGGGTGCCCCAAGACTGGAAGGGGGCGCATATAGTGCCTATCCCCAAGGGGGATCAAGGAGGTAGCAGGGAACTACAGACCTGTCAGCCTGACATGGGTGGTGGGCAAGGTGATGGAGGCATTGTCAAGGAGAGGCTAGGGGGGACCTGGATAAGTCAGGGTGCCTGGACGATAGACAGCATGGATTCACCCGGGAAATCGTGTCAGACAAACCTGGTGGAGTTCTATGACTGGGTGGCGAGTGCCTTGGACCTGGGTAGACCAGTGGACGTCCTCTTTCTAGACTTCAGCAGGGCATTTGACTCTGTTCCTCACGTGGGCCTGTTGGATAAGCTGGGAGAAATGGGGTGGGAACCAGATGATCAGATGGATAGGCAGTTGGCTCCAGGACTGGACCCAGAGGGTCGTGGTTGGCGGGATAGTCTCATCCCCAAGGAGGGTCATTAGTGGGGTCCCACAGGGATCAGTCCTTGACCCTTCTGTTCAACACCTACGTCTCTGACATAAGAACAGGAATCAGGAGTGAGATGAGTCTCTTTGAGGATGACTCGAAACTGGGGACAGTGGTGGATGGGGAGGAGGGGAAGGTGGCCCTACAGGGGGACCTGGAAGCTTTGGAAGGATGGTCTAGAAAGTGGAAGCTGAGGTTCAATGCAGGAAATGCAAGGTACTCACCTGGGGCCAGAGCCCAGGCCAAGTGTACACCCTGGGGGATGCTGCAAGTCTTGATGGCTGAGAGGGACCTGGGGTGGTGGTGGATGTCAAGATGAACAACTCTGAGACTTGTAGGAGGGCAGCCAGAGCCAACAGGATGCTGGGATGCATCGCTAGGGATCACCTCCAGAAGGAGGGAAGTGATATCCCCTGTATAACTGCTTGGTGAGGCCGCACCTTGAGTACTGCGTGCAGTTTTGGAGGCCACACTTAAAGAGGACATTAACCTCCTGGAGAGGGTCAGAGGGAGGCAACAAAATGATTTGGGGCTTGGGGACAGGACCTATGGAGAGGCTCAAGAGCTAAATATGTACATTGGAAGAGAAGGGACCGGGGACATGAGAGGTCTTCAGGTACATGAAGAGGGTAAATAGGGAGGAACAGTCAGGGTGCTTGAAGGAAGGAGGAGGGGCCACTAGAGGCATGGGTGGAAGCTGGAGGGGAAGATTCAGGGAGAAAGGAGGAGGTGCTACTTCACTTAGAGGGTGGTGGAGCCATGGAATGCACTGCCTAGGGGCTGGTGGAGGCAGAGACAGTGGAGGGTTCAAGAGGGGTGGGACAGGTACAGGGGAAGGGTTCTGGAAGCAAAATCCAATGCAGCAAGAATATCCGGAACTGGGAAGGGAGAAGCCAGAGAAGGCGAGGGGGACAGAAAGGTCAGCACCCAGGGTGGGGGCTGACCAAACGAGCAGACACGAAAGACCGTTAGGCCTATTCTGCTGGCGTTTTAGTATGTTTAGTATGATTGGTATTGGTTCCTCCCTTTAACAATTTTTTTTATTTTATACCGAGGTGGCTGTGCTGGACCCTTACTTCTTGCAATTAAACACACACATTTAATGTAGCAGTCACTGACAGAGCCAGGCTAACATTTCTCATTGTAACTGCAGCCAAAATGGCTTGACCTCCCTCTTTTCTGTGAAATAGCCTACCTTAGAGAGATGTTTGGAGCTGCTTGTGGAGGGACTCCACTGTTCCTTTTAAGCCATTTACTGCTGAGACAAATTATGTTGTGTTTGTGTTTGAAGTTTCTTATACTCTTAACTATTTACAAATTCAGGCTTTGTCTTATAGGTAGTTCCTTAACTTGCTTACCTCCACCATTCCATTATTCCTTGGCTATTTTGTGCAAAAACTGATCGTGCTCACCACGCAATAGTGCCCAGGTTGCCGAGCAACAATCCGCGCATGGAGACACTCTGTGCCACATTATGATGTCATGACGGTGTACAACCGTGGGACTGCACAAAACAAGCAAGAGGTCCCAGTGAAACAGCACCTGCATGAAGCAGTTAGCGTTTTTCTCACGCAACTAAAAATGAGATTAGACTATAAGGCATGACTGTCTTCAATTGTTTCTCACTTAAGGTGAAGTGGGGAAAGGTAGGCCTGCTACTAAGAGAACTATTGCCAGGTGGATTGTCTCTTGTATACAGTTCTGCTATCCCAAGCTAGGCAAAACACCTCCCTCAGGCCTGTGGGTTCCCTTGAAGACTGTTGTGGTCGAGGCGCTAGGGTCTACCACATTTCACATTTCTGCATCTTGCATTTTTGTATTCAGTTTTGCAGTAAAAATATTTGCTATCTGGCAGATTTGTTTCCTGTGTTCCTTGCGCACCATGCATCTTTGGATTATGTCAGAGTACAGCAAGACTCCATTAGAAGAAACACAATTACTAAGGTGAGTAATTTTTTCTTCTCTCCTCTGCTGCTTCTGTTGCTGCATCTTTTCTCTCTGCGCTTCTAAATGTTGAATCTTTTTCTCTCTGCTTCTCAGTCTCTTTGTTGTATAGCCCACCATTTGAAAAAGTCCATCAGGCTTTCAGGTTCTGTCACCGCCTGTTCTTTTTCCATAACTTGTGCTTGCTGTACAATCTCAGACTGGACTTCTGTCTTGCTAATTTGGCTGCCATTCTCCTGGTAACCCCTCCTGGACTTGCTGCTGCAGAATCGGTACCTTTCTCTATGCTTCCCTGGTACTAGGTCCAGTACCCACGCACAAAACTTCTGTCTTGGGTTATGCACGCGTAAATCCCACTTAGGCTGACACCATCTGTCGTCTATGCACAGGTTAGGAAGCATAGGAAACACCAAGAGCAGTTGTAGAATTCACCAAAAATTATTTACACTAGCAGTAACATAAAATAAACTTGTTCAGTATAACTATTTACAAAGGCAAAATAAAATAAAGTTTTCTTTCTGTGTCTGTTGTTCTCCTAAATCTCTCTTACAGTTGCAGCGTAGCTCTTATATAAGTCTTTTCAGCCCCCATCCTTAGCAAGCATCCTGTTCTTGTAAGTTTCAGGAGCTGCTATAACACAGCGTGCTTCTTGAGGCCCCTACAGCAGCTTTTGCAAAAGGCTTGAAGATTTGCACTCAAGTAAGCTCTAGAGTTTACAATAGCTTTCTGCAGTAATTTCAAAATATAATTATATGCATTTCATTAGTAATACTATATGTTTTATAAATAAGTGATCCCATTATCAGTTACATTTTCATACAGTGATTTGCACATACTTTTATGTTGGCAGATATGCAAGGGAGGGAAAACCGAGAGACAGGGAGGGGCAAAGAACTGCAAGCTAGTCGGGGTGATCAAATCCGAAGTCTCACAAGAAAATTGGGCTGCACAGCCAGACAGATAAATAGGAAAGGACAGATCCTTGCATTTTAAACAGTTTCTCTAACAACTGGGACAGGGTCCTATTCTTCCCTGTCACAGAGGGTAACTACTGGAAGGATGTGAAGAGGAACGATGGGGAGCTGCAAGGGGATAGGGCACGTACAAATGGCAAGGACACAGCACCTGGTGGTCAGACGGGCTACCACAGGAGGCAGTATTAGGGTATCGAGCAGGTTTTCAGGTTTTCAGGCTATGTTGCAGAAACGGGGGGAGCAAGAGGGGAAGGATGATAAACAGGGCCCAGGAGTAGGACCCTAGGAACCGAGGGGAGTGGGGGAGAGAAAAACAAATGGAAGGGAGCAGGAAAGTAGAGGAGGTAACAAGAGGCAGAGAGAGGAAAAGTGGGGTAATGTGAGTCATACAGGAGGAAGCTGAGAAAGGGAAAGTAAAGAGCAGGAACATCAGAGTAGAGTTGGCAAGAAGGGGAAACAGGCAGACACTTCATATAGGCAAGAAGGCAGCACAGGTCGGGGAGACTAAATAATGGGCACTAAGCAGAGGGAAGAGGGAGCGGGAGGAAGCACACATTCTAGAGATTGGTAATGGAAAGGGGGAAGCAGGGACGAATATGGGTAACGTAGAAGCTATTAGGGCGGGGAGGTGCAGACAATCCTTGCTAGGGGGAGTGAGGATGAACTCCAAGAAGGGACCACGGGGCATGAGGAACCAGGTGTGGGGGGGATGGTAAGGTAAGAGGGTTGGAAAAGCAAAACAAGGGTCAGGAAGTGGGAGGATTTAAAGGAAGGCAGCAAGGAGAGAGCAGAATAGTAATCGTACTGGAGGATGCCATACTAAAAGGTATTAGATGGGGAGGTAAAGGGGACAGGAGTTGTTCTATCTGGGTGGATTGTATGCCAGATAATGGTATGACAGTGCACAAAATGAGGCACATTATACCTACATGTTTAAAGCAGCAAGTAGGGAAGCTTCACATAGTGGTACACCTTGGTACAAATGATTTGGAGGGAAACTGTACAGGAAGTTCAGGCAAGATTCAGAGAGCTGGCCAGGGTATGCAGCAAGAAAGGTCAAACAGTTGTCTTCTCTGAAGTTCTGCCTGTACCGAAGGCAAATACAATCAGAAAACAAAGAATTAAGGAGTTTAATGAATGGCTGGCGGATTGGTGTAGGACTGTGGGGTTTGTCCTTTTAGGGGACTGGGGGTCAATGTGGAATAACAGGGCCTTGTACACCCATTATAGACTTCACCTGAGCAGAGAGGGAGCAGGAGTCCTGAAGAAGAAACTAGAAGCGTTTGTATCGACCACATATAATTTGAACTAAGAAAGGGGGGGGTGCTAAGACTTGGGGAAACAGTCTGGGACGCAAGGTATGGGAGGCCTTTGCTGCCCCCCTCTGGGATAAAGGAAGTGATCAGAATTCAAAAAGGGGAGGTAGTGGGAGCAAGAGAAGGATAAGGAGTGCCAGGGGTCTTGCTGGAGGGTGGTCTCTTTAAACGCAGGGAGCCTAGGGAATAAGCTACCAGAGCTCCAGGCACTGATTTGGGTTGGGAGGGGCAGCTGATATAGCTGCCATCATGGAGACATGGGCCAACCAGTACCAAGACAGGGACTTCATGATCTTGGGATACAGGTTGTTTAGGAGAGACAGATTATTTGAAAAGGGGGAGTGGCTTTGTCACAAACCCACTTAGCAGGTCAGTCCTCTACTCCCAAATTGCCAACCTCCGAGCGCAATCTTGTGAACAGTTAACAGAAACAGGGTAACCCTCCTGTCTGTTTTGTTTGTTCAGACCAAGTAGGCTCTAAAAATAGTTTTACTAAAATAGATAAAAGATATGTAAAACATGAAATACAGAACTATTATCACAAGAACCATACAATCTTTTAAAAGAATAAGGTTTTAACAGTGCAGTTCCTACTACAGTACTAAGATTTTGCCTCTCTCTCTACATACCTGCTTAAAGTGCTCAAAGATGTTTCTTTGTCAGAGTCTAGATAGAAGTCTCTGAAGGAAAACAGAATTCTGTTTAAAAGCTGGCTTTGCCCACCTATTTACGTGAGGTCACCTAGCTCCTCATCTGGTTATGAAAAATCATACACCCAGGATATTTTATCATATTAGAAGGTAACTTAATTAAGGTTACATCCGCAGAAACTCCTTTCGCCATGTGACATCCCCAATTTAGTCTCTCCTTTCATCATGTTCTTCTTTCTTGCCAGAGCAGCAACCTCTCTCACACAGACATCAAGGCTTCTTTAATGACTTCGCACTAAAACGTCACAACCTGCTCTTCTTCCTCTAAGCGGTATAAAAGTTTGATTTTCCCTCTTAGCAACTACAGCGATAATTAACTTAGTCTCTAATTATCTTCTGGCCTTCCAGGTAACACCTCGTATCTAAAATGTGTGTGTGTGTGTGTGTGTGTGTGTGTGTGTGTGTGATACTCGGATGCTGTTTCAGCATTTTTCATGACAGACAGTCCATAACACAATTTTGTATTACAGAAAATGATACAGTGATCAGAACCAGCTGTCCAAGTATCACAGGCTTTATTCATAATTGATGGGATAGGGTACAGTAGGGAAAGAGGGGGAGGGCAGAGATGTTGTGGGTTAACATACAAAACACAAAGGGGCAGGAAGATTAGGCTGGGGGTAGTGTATCGACCACCCTCACGTCTGAGGAAATTGACAAAGTTGGTGACTACATTGCAGAAGCAGTGTAGGAGAGGAAAGACGGTGGTGGTCGGTGACTTCAGTCTACTGGGGGGGGGGGGACTGGAGTATCATGACTTCAGCTAACACCTGGGAACAGGTCGTACTTAATGCCTTCCTGGATACATTTCTGCTACAACAGGTAAATGAGCCGACCAGAGAGGGGAACATTTTAGACTTGGCATTATCAGAGGGTACCAGGTACGTGATGTGGGTAGAGCACCCCCTGGTGTGGCGTGACCATCATACAGTATGGTTCTCCCTTGATTTGGGAAGGGAAGGTCCAGTTACCAAAACCGGGATAGTGGATTTCAAAAGGGTGGACTTCAGCAGGATGACAGCCATACTTTGGGGGGGGGGGGGCATGTGGCCATCATCAGCCCAGATATGGATGCCAACCAGAAATGGTTAGTCTTGAAGTTGGGTCGGATGGAGACCACAAACTCCTGCATGTGGACCAGTAGTAAAAAGGCAAGGTCCAGAAAACCAAGTTGGTGGACAAAGGAGGTGCAAGGGAGGGTGAGAGAAAAAAAGGACAGCCTTTAAAACTTACAAGAGGACCGGTAGGGAAGTGGATAAGGAAGAGTACAACAAGAAGTCCAGGGAGATGAGCAGGGTTGTAAAGGCAGCCAAAGCCTCAAAGGCTTGCACAGGGGATTAGAGAAGGTGAAAAATATTTGAAGTACATCAGGGAGAGGAGGAGAGGCTACAGTGAACAGATCACCAGGATCAAGAAGGAAGGATGGTGGGCAGAGAAGGGGGCTAAACAGGTGGAGGTACTAAATGAGTACTTCTGTTAAGTATTTACCAGGGAAGCTGGCCCGTCGGCGCAGCAGTTGGATTTCCGCATGCGACGCCGGCGACCCGGGTTCGGGAATGGACCAGTGTCGCTGGAGGGCTGGCTGGGGAGAATGATGGAGCGCCCTAGGGACTGCCTCTTTCTCCGAGGGGTGGGGGAACTGTCCGGAGCTGTGCTGACTTCGGCGGAGGCCAGGAGTCGATAGTGCTGGCGCCATTGCACGCACCCCGCCTCCCCAGAAAAACGGAAAAAGGGGGAAAGCTGCCTGCCGCTTGAATGGAAGCTGCCAAGCCTGAGAGTACTCCCCAGGCCAGCCCTCCGACCTATTCCGGAACCCTGCGGCATGCACGGGGGAGTGCCGCAGCCCCGCCGTGGGGGGGTAAGCCACGGGGTATCGGAGGGTTCGTGGCCGATTTGGGATTGCAGAAGCCGGCGGCCCATGACCGGGCTGATAAGAACATCAGGCGGTAGGCAGCTCGGTGGAAAAAGAATAAATGGAAAAAAATATATATATATATTTTTACCAGGGAGCAGGATGGGCCCATACCTCAGGGATAAGACAAGGTAGGTGGTGGGGGAGGAGAGGGGATAGCAGATGGAGAGATCACTGTGAAGAGTGTTGGAGGACCCTAAGTCCTTACGGACAGGCAAGGAGCCAGGAAAGGATGGGATACATCCAAGAGTCCTGAAGCAACTGGCAGAAGTCCTGGCAGCACCTCTGACTGACTTGTTCTGTACCTCTCTACAGTCAGGATGTGTGCTCCTTAGACTGGAGGACGACACATGTAGTGGCCCTCCATAAGAGCAGACTCCGGGATGAACTGGGTTATTACCGGCCAGTCAGCCTCACGTCCATAATTGGGAAACTAATGGAGACTATCCTGAAAGGAGGATGGTGGCATTCTTGGAAGAGAATGGTCTGTAGGATGACCGGCAGCATGGGTTCGCCCTGGCGAGATCCTGTCAAACAGAATTAACTTTTTTGACTGGGTGAATAAGGTACTGGATGGCGATCAGGCAGGTAATGTCCTGTATCTGGACTTCAGCAAGGCCTTTGACTCAGTGCCGCATAGGAGATTGACTAGCAAGCTGAAGTACCTGAGGGCAGGGGAGAAGCTGGTCAAGTGGATAGGGACTTGTCTGAGGAACAGACAGCAGAAGGTGGTGGTGGTGGGGGGGAGGACTCTTGACACCCCAAGCAGTTACCAGTGGGGTCCCACAAGGCTCGATTCTGGGGCTGATACTATTTAACATCTTCATAGCTGATATAGCTGAAAGGGTTAAGAGCAAGATCAGCCTGTTCACTGACTACACCAAAATAGGTGTGGTGTTGGGTAGCATGGAAGGAGGGAGGGTACTCTAGGAAGATTTGGAAAGACTTGAGCACTGGTCAAACACATGGTAGCTGGGTTTCGATGCCAGGAAGTGCAGGGTCATGCACTTTGGAGCCAGAAACCTGGAGTACAATTACCATTCGGGTGGGGAGCTGTTATCCATCTCTGTGGAGGAAAAGGATCTGGGGGTGGTGATCACAGGGAATATGAATCACTCAGAAAATCTTATTCTCATTCCATGCTGGATTTCTAAGTTATTTATGTGTATTTGAACACTTAATGTAGTTAGTACAAGGAGAATTTCTTTGTGGTTTCAGGGGTACTAAAAAGTTCTCTGGGTAAGAGTTCGGAAGTTTGTTTTCAGATTTTGACAGTCAGTTTTGAAGATTTGGAGCTCTTCTAGTTATAGAAGTGCGTTGTCTTTGAAAACTCTCTCCACTTCATTCATGGTCTGTAAAGTATCCCAATGTCTGTAAATTGTGCTCTGTATTCTACCATGAATGTCGTGTATTCCATTTAGAATACAGCCTTTCTTTGGTCATCTTTGTTTGGTAGTTATGAGTTATTTTCTAGGGGTGTCCATGGCCCTTGTCACAGCTCTCTTTACACATAGCACAGGATACCCTCTATCTAGAAAGTATAATCCTTCACATTCAGTGTTACAGGTATCATTGCGCTTTGTCATCATTTACTTCATTAAGAATGTGAGTTAAATGAGAAGAGTCTCTGATACAGCTCTCCCTGAAACTATTACATCTCCGGCTGACTTAGCCAGCCTTAAAGGGGTGAGCTTTATGCTTGTCAGTACATGTAGTCTAATAAAAAAGCTTGCATCGATCCAGGTCTGGGTCTGTCATACCATGCCTGATGTCTTGGTGGTGACTGAGTCATGGCTCAAACCTGGAACTGCTGACAGGGAGGCAAATATCCCCTTTTACTCCCTTTTTAGAATGGACAGGCAGACTAGAGGGGGGGAGGAGCTGCAATTTATGTTAAGGATAAATTCTCTGCCTCAGTCATGGACTCTGCCTTCATTCATAAAGAATTCGAAAGTCTATCAAAATTGAAATATCTCCCACTGTCTCAATTTGGGTTTTCGGGTGCTACAGGCCCCCGTCAGCAGGATTACAGCTCCTGAGCTACCTACGCAACTCCCTGGGATCTTTGTCCTCTGAGTTTATCATCCTAGGAGATCTTAACTTGGACTGGTCTTCCAGTGCCTCATCGCCACTCAAATCTATCTGTGACTCCCTTGGTTTGACTCAACTTTTTACTGAAGCCATGCATCCCAACAAGAAGAGCCCAAATGTAAGCACCTTACTTGATTGTATCATTGTTAGTAAACCTCACCTATTTTCTCACGCTGAAGTATCTTCTCCGATGTCAGTGACTACTGTTTTATCGCCTGCATAAGATCTATCCCTAAAGTAGCATCTGCATCCAAATTCACCCTTAAGAGGCGTTGGCGTAACTTTTACCCCTGTGCTTTCTTCTTAGATCTAAGTATTTCCCTGCGCTGGCAGGACTTCTACCTGGCAAAGTCTGTGGATAAGGCTTGCGACGTCTTCCAAGAAATTGTGTTGGGGCACTAGACAAGCACGCCCCCAAAGTTGAGGCCCGTGCCAAGAAAAAAGCATGCAATGGTTTTCAGCACACCTAAAGTCCACCTTGTTTGATAGAGACTCCCTCTAGAAAAAGGCCAGGAAAACTAAGCTCCCAGCTGATTGGATATCATTTAGAAGTGCCAGAAACTATTGTACCAAATTGGTCAGAGAGGCAAAGGCAAACTTCTACCGTACAAAGCTTGATGTTGCCTCGAAGTGCTCTGCCAAATTTTGGAAAACCATAAAGGAAGTGGAAGGTCACATTTCTGGAATTTCCTTGCCAGAAAAAATCAGTCTTGGAGATATCACAGTCTCTGACAAGCCAACTATCCTTGTGTCTTTCAACAATCACTTTGCTACTGCAGGCCTAGCCTTTGACTCCTTCCCTGCCAACACTCTTCGCTTCCAACTTGGTATATTTGACCAAGAAGTCCCTGTCACGTGGTCTTCATTCACCCTGCAGTCTGCATCCAGTCGAAGATCTACTGCAACAACTGGACACTAGGAAAAGTGCAGGAGCTGATCTTCTGGACCCCTTCTTCCTGAAAACTGGATATCACGTCCTAGCCGTGCCAATTACCCACCTATTTAATTTATCTATCTCTCAGGGTGTCCTCATTTTCTTATGGAAAACTGCCCATGTGATTCCACTCTTTAAATCCAGAGACCCTAGTGACCTAAACAATTATAGGCCCATCTCCTTACTCCCCATCATTTCCAAGTTGTTGGAAAAAATCGTGACCATTCAACTAAGGAACTACCTGGGAGTCCACTGATCATCTTAACCATTTGCAGTCTGGCTTCAGACCATGTCATAGTACCACTTCAGCACTTGCTAAGGTTACTAGCAACTGGTAACATGAACTAGATGCCAAAAACTACATCTGTGCAGTATTTTTAGACTTAAGCAAGGCATTTGACACCGTCGACCATGACCTGCTCCTTTCTTCACTATGAAACATTAGCCTGAACCACCTCTCCCTGAGATGGTTTTCTGATTATCTTGTTGATTGGTTTCAGTAGGTCAAAGTAGAAGGGGAACTCTCTCCACTAAAACCCCTTCTGCGAGGCGTACTGCAGAGCTCTATTCTAGGCCCTCTGTTTTTCACAAATATACATTAACAGAACAGATGCCTGCATTAAAACTGCCACTTACGTCTTTTTGCAGATGATATGGTACTCTACACCAGTAGACCAGTAGACCTACTCCTGAAGCAGCTTACATGGCTAAACTGGACACACTCTACCATCGAGCACTGAGGTTTATAACGGGACTCCCCTTCGACACACATCACTGCACCCTATATGCGGCAGTGGGATGGACATCACTAAAGTTCAGGCGCCACAGAAACGCCGCTCTCTGGACCTATAGAGCCATCTCTAATAAGCTGCCTTACTATATCTCCTGCTGTCTTCCCCTGAGTATAATTGGGAAATCGCAGCGTTAGAAGTTACTCAGCTATTACACTTAAAGTACCCAAAGCAAATCCCGCTGGCAGGGGCAGCCAAAGTTTCAGGCTACCTACCTTATGGAAATCCATCTACAAAACCCCTCAAATTAATTTAATCGGTATAAATGCTTTCAAGATGCTTTATTTCCGTACAATCAGAGGAAGTATAACTGCTTCACCCACTCAGACCCAGTACCGTGTCTGCACTGGTATATAGCCACGCCTAGACCCAATTTTAAGTACTGACCCCCAACTTGCTCCTCACCAGCCTAATTGTTCTCTCTTATCCCCTGTCTTATCAACACTAGGCACATCCATCCCTTATTCTTCCTTTCCCAACCTCGGATGGGAGCTCACTACCCTGGTTGGACATCCTACCATGCCCGTGCTATAGCATTCAATCCCGACTCCACATACTCCTTTCTCCATCCACCTTCTCTACATCCAGCTTTACCAACTCCTTTCTGTGCACCGTGCCCTCCTAGCCTTTCTCCCTACTTCCTCCTCTCTTCCCCTACCTTCACCTCTACCTGGTGTATATTTTTAATTTTTTCTTCCGTTATTTCCTCCTGCAACCTTAGATAACCTGCTTTATCTTCCTATAGACACCTCTATGTATGTAAATACCGTGTAATCTGTACAATATCTGTATAATTCTATGTACTTATGAACTTCTTTTTCTTCCTCTCTGTAAAGAGTATTATCTGTATTGCCTTGTAAATACCTGTGTTGACCTGTATTTACAATTGTTCATGCTCCACCCAGGTCCATCTTGCAAATGAGCTTCTGCTCAACGATGAACGCCTGGTTAAATAAAGACTTGATTGATTGAGCTTGTAGCCACCTTCAACAGGAATTCAGTCAACTATAACAGCTTCTAAACCAGAAGCTACTCCTAAAAGCCAAAAAAACTAAGGCAATGGTCTTCTCTCCCCCCTTGTGCATGTAAGAAATCCGACCCCACTGGGAACATTATCACTGATCACCATCCTTCTTGGTGAACCATTGGAGTATGTATCCAAGCTCAAGTACCTGGGGGTATAGATAAGACCACAGGCTCTCCTTTCTTGACCACATCGAAGATCTGTCAAGCTTGGAGAAAGACTAGGTCTCTTCTACAGGATCAAGCATCTTCTTACAAGAGGTGCCAAAAAAAGACTGGTCCAAACCAACTTCCTTTCCCTTCTTGATTACGTGGACTTTCTTTACTGCCAGGGCCCTGCTACTGCACTCTCTACCATAGAGCTCTAAGGTTTATCACTGATCTTCCTTACAATATGTATCACTGCTCCCTATACAAGGCCGTGGGATGGACATCTCTCCTCTGCAGAAGACAGAGAAATGCCACCCTCTGGACCTTCAGAGCTATCATTAAGAAACTGCCACAATATATCTTGAACTGTTTGCCCCTAAGCACACTAGGTATGTATACACTGAGAAGTGCCTCTTATATCTACCTGCCAGTGCCCATAGTTAAATTCTGCTTTGGTAGGGCTTCCATAAGTCATGTCTTACCCATGTGTTGGAACAAGCTGCAAAAAACCTTGAAATTGGCACACCCCATCAACGTAACAGCATTCAAAACACTCTACGCTCATTCTTTCAAGGAATCCCACAACTGTTACTGCTGATCACCGCTTTACCTCCTCAGTGGCTTGCCAGTCACCTGTTGTAGAGTCTTCATATATACCCCCATGTCCTTCAACCCCCTCCCCAACTTCTTCTTAGTCATCCATTCTTTACTCATTTAGTAGGGTCCCCTGCATAGGTGACAGTGACATAAATCCGCGTTCGGATGGCTCCCTGATGCCTGCACCTTACCAAATGTCCTCCTTACTGCCTACATTTGGAACCTATCCCCCGACATCATAATCATATTCTGGGAACTTCTCGGGTTCCCCTCCCTTCTTCTGCTCCCTCCTTTTCTTCCTTGCCCCCACCCGCCATTTGCCCTACAACTCTCCAGCCCTAACCTTGCTTCCTAATTTACACTTGTTTTCCTTGGACTTCATTTTGTCTCTCTATCGATTATATCCTGAAACCTACTGATGTGTATGTATGGTTATCAAGGCCTTGCCATTGTTGTTACCCTGTACATTGTATTTTGCTTCTGGCCTAAGTGTTTAATTGTTTGTTTTCTTTTTGACATTATTGTATTCATTGTGTTGCATAACGTGTATTGTAACTTACCCAGGTCCATCTCGCAAATGAGCTTTGCTCATTGGTGATTGCCTGGTTAAATAAAGATATTGATTGATAGTACATACTATAGATGTGGAATTCAGCACAAGTGAAGACCAGATCAATGAGTGAACCTATACCAGAAATAATTTGATGGCCCCGTGGATTATTGGACCTTAGATGTGTGGTTATGTGTATTCGACAGGCCCAGTTAAAACGGAGACTAAATATTAAGTCATATTTTTACCACCAGGTAATATTCCCTCTGGAAATGTTACATACATACAGATGGTGGAAACAAAACGTTGATAAGCTATTGAAAGAAACAAAAAAACACACAGAATTAAATATTACAATCTGACCCAACAGTTTGCAGCATTACCTTCTGTAGGGAATGATAGTTCAGTTATTATAAAGAATTCTGAAAAGGGTGGCGCCATAGTGATACAAGACTATAGGGGTTAGCTACGTAATCCTGACACTTAAAATCATACATACATAGATACATAGACAGTGTCGGCAGATAAGGGCCTATGGCCCACCCAGTCTGCCCATTTAAGTTTGTAAGTTCAGTTTGTTTTCCAAGAAGTCTGTTGCCCCTTACCCCTGACCTCCAGAATTCCTTTATGTTTATCCCATGCATTCTTAAATCCCGTGATTGTTTCAGCCCCACCACTTCCTCTGGCAGGGTGTTCCACTTGTCCACCACCTGCTCTGTGAAGAAATTCTTCCTCACGCTTCCTCTGAATCATCCTCCTCCAACTTCATCCCATGCCCTCTAGTCCTGGAACATCTTTTTCGCTTAAAATAGTGCATTCCTGCACCCTGTTCCTCCCTGTAAGATACTTGTCGTCTCTATCATATCCCTCTCCTCCTCTCCTCCAGGAGTACATGTTCAGTGCCTTCAACCTGTCCTCATAAGACTTGTGATGCAATCCATGCACCATCTTTGTTGCCCTCCTCTGAACCTTCTCTACCCTGTCTATATCCTTACGTAGGTAAGGTCTCCAGAACTGCACAGTGTACTCCAGGTGGGGCCTCACTAGTGTCTTGTATAGTGGAATTATGACCTCCCTTTTCCTGCTGGTGATGCCCCTGCTTATGCATCCCAGCATCCTATTTGCTTTACCTGCTGCCTTGTCACACTGTTTCCCTACCTTGAGGTCATCAGAGATGATAACCCCGAGATCCCTTTCCTGCTTGGTGCATGCTATATCCTCACCCCCCAACTGATATATTGTGCCAGGGTTTTTGTGCCCCACATGCATTATCTTGCACTTCCTTGCATTGAATTTCAACTGCCAAACCCTTGACCATTCTTCAAGTTTCTGCAGGTCCCTTCTCATTCTGTCTACACCCTGTGGTGTGTCTACTCTGTTACAGAGCTTTGTGTCATCAGCGAACAGTGAAATTCTGCCTTCTAGGTCCTGCGCAATGTCACTGATGAAGATATTGAATAGTACTGGTCCCAGCACTGATCCTGTGGTACCCCACTGGTCACTCTTCCTCTGTGGAATGACAGCCATTTACCACCACCCTCTGTGTCCTGCCACCCAGCCAGTTACCTACCCACCGCACTACTGTCCTGCCCACACCCATATTCCCCAGTTTGTGCAATAGTCTTTTATGTGGCACAGTGTCAAAGGCCTTGCTGAAGTCCAGATAGGCCATGTCCACTGCCCTCCCCTGATCCACCTCCCTAGTCACCCAGTCAAAAAATTCAATGAGGTTGGTCTGACATGACCTTCCACTGGTGAAACCATGCTGCCTTGGGTCCTGTAGTCCATTGACAACCAGATGTTCCACCAATCTCTCCTTCAGTAGTGCTTCCATGCTCTTCCCACTACAGAGTGAGGCTGACTGGTCTGTAGTTCCCGCTTCCTCTTTGTTCCCACTTTTGTATAAGGGGACTACATCTGCTATCCTCCAGTCTTTGGGTACCTCCCCTGTTTCTAGTGATCGGCTAAACAGGATAGCAAGAGGTTCAGCCACCACCTCTCTTAGTTCTTTAAGGACCCTGGGGTGCACCCCATCTGGCCCCATTGCTTTATCAACTCTTATTACTTCCAGTTCCTTCAGGACACTTAGACACAAGCAGGACTTCAAAATCCTGACTACCAGCATACCGGCAAGTACTGAATCCTGACGTGATGAAATCCCGAAACAACTATATGCAGCCAGAGTCTTTACAGTTTGCTGCACTTGCATTTACTTTACCGCCTGTAGTTTTATTGCAGCAGACTGCTTACTGCAGTTATAAAGCCTCCGGTAAATAACTGATACACAGTAAATCAAGTAAAGCGAAGACTGTTTTAGTGCAGCAAACTGATTACTGATACTGATTACTGCCTGTTACCTCTAAGCTCTATACTGTAGCAGGGACAAACGCCTTTTACTGCCTGTTACCTCTAATCCGAGCAATCCATATGGGACACAGCAAATGGTATTTGTATGATCAATTTCTTTAGTATGATGGCAATCATTACTGATACTGTTCGTCCTTGCTACAGTACAGCTTTTTGAGGTAACAGGCAATAATCAGTATCAGTAATCCCAATGAAGGCACAGCCCTCGGCTCCCTGCCCAGTGATAACAGCCCCTCCACTGCTCGCAGTGTCTGGCAACAGAAAAGGGGAGCCAATCCCTACTGCCCAATTCTTGCTCCAACCACTTGACTCCCCCCCCCCCCCTTCTAAAGCTCCTCCCTATTCTTCTATCATTCCTCTGGTCCTTTCCACATCTAACCTCAAACATATATGCCCACCCATGTACCATTATCCAAGCCTTATCCCTACCAGACTGTTTGTTTCTCACCTTTAATAGGTTTTGGTTTACTGTCCTTTGCCTTGTATATATGTAAATAATTGTACATCTATCTCACTCATAAATGTTTGTATTTGTGCTATTTCAATATCATGTTTTTGTATACACTCTGTAACCTTTTTTGTTATGACCACTCAGGTCCATCTTGTAAATGAGCTATGCTCAATGATGTTAGCCTGAATAAATAAAGATTTTGATTGATTGATTGACTTGCTAACTTGCTGCTCTCTGCTTGATGCTCTGGAAAGTGCCTAGGCTGCAGGAATTAGCAGTAGGGGGGTTCATCCTTGGGTCAGCATGCATTGAGAGATGCTTCTATTTTATTATTTCTTTTAAATGCAAGTGTGTGTGTTTTCGGGAGAGGCAGCACCAGATGTGGTTTGAGCAGCCTTGTCCAAAAAGAAGCCCATCACTACCATCAAGAATGTCTCTTGGTACCCAGGATGACAGATGCAAAGTTGTAAATTCAGAAGATTTATTTCAGAACCTGTAGCTGTATCTTTGAACGTTGGAACATTGATGTTTGCCAGTGAATGCTTTGAACCTTTGTAATGTTTTAAATAAGGAGTTTGCTGCACTAATAGTAATGTCGTATTGTGAGGATTTCAAAAGATGTTTTGCCAGTGAGTGAAACATTTGTAACATTTTAAATAATGAGTTTGCTGATTGACGGGATATCAAATGGCGGGCAAATAGTTGATGGGATTTCAAACTTGTCGGGAAGATGGTGGCGGGCTGTTAACCGTCAGGATTTCATACGGATCCCAACTATAGTACACACCAGAGGAAGTGCCTTATGCAACTGAATATTACAATTATACACACATACCTTCCAAAGGAGCTCTGAAGCTTTGCTGGGTAATGTAAGTAATTTTGCTGGGTATTTGCTGATTTTGCTGGAGGAAATAGGTATATGAATGCCAGGGATCTAGGGGTTGCTAGCAGTGTTGGAATTATACAACTAGAGGTACCAGGGCCCTAAAATGTTTGGATCAGGGACCATCTGCAGCTGTTCCAAATCGGTGTGTAAAGCATGCCAGTGGGTCAGATGGAAGGCACACTGCACTAAACACTACTTCTTAGTTTTGTGTAGCTCATGTTTTCTTAGTAAAAAGAAACATACAATGTAAAGCCTTGTGTTACATGGATTTTAATGCATTTTCTAAACACTGTATATTTAAGTATGGCATAACCGGGAAAGGCACACACAACCAAAACTCATTTCTAGGTGTGATTTGGAAGAGGGGAAACAACGGTTCCATGCCAAAAAGAAAGAAGGCTACAATGCACACTTAGTTATTAATTTATTTATTTGAGGTTAGGGAGGTAGAGGAGAGCAGTACAGTCTTAACAAGGTGCAATGAATACAAAACAATAACGAGTGTAGAAGAATGCAAATTCCAGGTGCAGAGAACTACACTACAGTAAGGTGCATGAAGTTAAATACATTTGCAGATGTACAAAAGCAGTACACATCTGGAGAAGGAGCGATACTGTAAACTGGTGAGGGTGGAAGGGGGACAGCTACACCGTGCAAATGCAGGGCAGGAGAGAGGCCATGTCTTGAGGGGGGTGGTCAGCAGCTTTTGACATGATAAATTATACCAAGCTAAAACAACGAAAATGCAGCTGCAAATTGAGTAACCTGTACTATACAGCAGCACATACCTGCAACATTTAAATTATACAGCTAAGTGAAGCAGTGCAGCAGCAGAACTGTCATTTCAGTGTTTCTCTCTCTCTCTCTACAGCTTTCATCATACTTCAGCAATAAGGCACGATAGCCGACAGGGCATTAGTTGCACTATGTGTACCCCATGGTCAGGGGCGTTGTAAGGCACATTGCAAAGGAAAACAGGCTCAGAGGCAACTTTCAAAAAACAGACTCTAAAAGTTTTAAGACCCACAAAAATTATAAGTGTTGCTAAATAATGCAAAATAGTCCCCCCACAGATGCTTTTCACCTGTCAGTCATCTGTCTTTCTTCATATTCAGTACACTGTGTGATTGTTCACCATGGAATAGAAGACTTAAAAGCTCTGCATTATTCCAGTAGTAGAATGCTCCCCCAAACACACGCATGAAATGGTGGCATTACCAGGGGTTAGATTAACAGTCTGTTAATCACCCACTAGGGGTGTAATGTGGTGCGAGGTGCAGCTGAGTTCCATATTGCCCCCAGGGGGGTGGTTAACTGACTGTTAATTTAACTCCTGGGAGTGCGTTATTGCTATTATAAAAAAAAAATTCCAAAAGAAAAGTGTTATAAGTATACGTTTTAATGTTTTCCTAATTATGAGGGAGATTTTTAATAAATTAGTTCTTCCACCAACTGTTTAAGAATGCTGGTTCAAAATCAAATGCATCTGGGTATAGTGGAACAGCAGAGTGACTTGGGCATTATGATCACGAATGATTTATCATTTAAAACACATTGTAATTTGGTTATTAAGTCTAGTGGTATTTTGCATTGCATTAATAAACATATAACATGTAAGAATAGAGAAGTACTGCTGCCATTGTATACATCTTTGATCAGACCACATTTAGATTACTGTACACAGCTGTGGTCCCCAGGTGGTAGGGCAGAGATGGCAGCACTGGAGAGAGTCCAACGTAAGGCAGCCCGTGGTATTTTGGAAGCAAAAGGGCATTATTACCGAACTAGGTTACAAATCTTGGACCTATATCCCTTGGAGTTCAGGCGACTAAGGGGTGGTTTGTGTATGATTTACAAATCATTCACTGATTCAGGGCTGTGGACCTTTTAGGTCTGCAATTAAGGGATTCTCCATATACTACTAGGGCTCATCCCCTTCAATTGACAGTAGATTGTCCCAGAACTAAAAAAAGAAAATCCCGGCTCACCTTAAGGGTGACTGAAATATGGAATAGGCTACCGTTGGAGACTGTAACCAGTGTAAATATGAATCATTTTAAGAAGGAGTTAGATAATTACCTTTTCAAGAACAGGATTAAGGGGGATTACTAACATTCGAGCAAAAGGACTTTCTGTCTACATATGCTCTGTACTACCTATGATACCTATGATTCCAGTCTTTCGGCATTGCTAGAGGATGGAATGCTCACAGGAAGAATCCATGTTCCATTGTGATCAGGCTGTACATGACAGTGTAACATGGATTAATGTGAGGCTGTTGAGATCCTAACAGCCAATCAGATGACAGGATTTCTGAGACTCTTTTTATAATTCAAATTCTTCAGAGTTCCACTGGCATATGCACACAAAGTCCTCAGGTGGAACCACAACCTTAATTTTGTCAGTTGCCTGGTAAGGAGCAGGGAGTTCTCTGTCGAACTGGTGGGGATAGGCGGGGGAATTTTCATGATCATCAAAGAAACACCAGTTTAAATGACAAGCATCTGCGATAAACACAGTTTGTCTTATGTTCCCTTAGAACTGCCTCACCATACCTCCTATAATCATGGTGACACTTATGTAAATGAGTACAACCATTTCATAATGAGAGCCAGTTTCTGAAAGGAAAGTGGGTGTGGGCCGGGGAGCAGATGGAAATGTTCAACAAACATTACACAGAAACACTTGTAGCCAATCAGCATGAAGAATTCTCCCTACCCATTTTCTGAAACAAGTACATTACCCTGTCATCTTGGGGAAAAAAAAGCACCATCCCTCAGCTTGGAGCTGGGGGGTGGTCTGATTGTCAAAGGGCCTGGCATTCCCTTTGATCAAGTCCCCAACAACACAACTGAATGGTTATTTTCAGCATTTTGTTTGTGTAGACTTGGGGTTGACTGTTTTTTTCCCCAGGTATCGTATGCAAAGAAAACTGCTATTTTTAGTATTACCAGATGTAGTAGTTTTGCACAGCCATGTAAAATACATTTGTGCAAGCTGCTCTAACCCATGGAAAGGTTGCAAAAAACAGTCTCTTTGAACATTGTGTGCATGCCAAATTGCAGCTGTGAAAGGGTACCCACCCTTATGCAACTTTGTATGAGCACATGTGCACAGTTATTGAAAATCTGGCCCAAAGTTCATTAATGTGACGTACCTGTTAAGGTTACCACCTTTAATGAAGCCCGAAGTGGGACATTTCGTACTGAAACATGGTTTTTCTCAGGACAATATGTAACGTTCGATCTTGGTTCTCCTTGATCTCCCTGCAGCATTTGACACCGTGGACCATGGGATGTTGCTAGAATGCCTGCGGCCACTCTGTGGACTGTTGGGGACAGTTCTCAGATAGTTCCACTCTTTCCTCACGGGCAGAACTCAGAGGGTAGTATCAGGAATTTTTTCCTCTGCTCCCTTTGCTCTGCACTGTGAGGTACCGAAGGGTTCTGTGCTTTCCCCCATGTTGTTCACGGTGTATATGCTGCCGTTGGGTGACATTATAAGGCATTATGGGCTGAGTTTTTTCACTGCTATGCAGATTATACTCGGCTCTATATACCCTTTGTACCTGAACAAAATGATGCAATATCTGTCTTTAACAACTGCCTTGCTGAGATTCAGGACTGGATGAGTGCTAACTGGTTAAGACTGAATCCGGACAAGACTGAGGTGCTGGGGGTGGACCCTGGTCATCGTGTAGAAAAGTTGACTCCTGGGTCTTCCTCTGGTCTTGTGTTAGGGGGTAACCAGTTGAGACCTTCTGAACAGGTGTGACATCTGGGTGTAGTACTTGACAGTGAGCTGGTGCTTAAGATACAGGTGTCAGCCATTAAGTCCTCTCTTTACCATCTGAGGAATATAACCCGGATAAAACACCTTGTTTCTCACGATGACCTCCCAGTGTTGGTTCATGCCTTTGTATCTTCGTGTCTTGATTTCTGTAATGCTCTATATCTAGGGTTGCCGGGGGTTGATCTCAGTTGCAGAACGCTGCAGCCAGGTTGTTGACTGGGCTAGCAAGAACTTGCCATATCACACCTGTGCTGCACGAACTGCACTGGCTGCCGGTGCGATGGAGGATTACCTTCAAGGTTGCGTTGCTGACCTATAAGACCCTACACGGACAGGGACCAGGCTACTTGCAAGATCTCCTTCGGTCCTACCGCCCTCTCTGCCCACTCCGTTCCACCGACGAGGGATTGCTAGAGATTCCCAGGGTCCGTCTTCAGTCATCTGGGGCCCGAGTTTTTTCTTTTGTGGCCCCAACCCTGTGGAATTCTCTACTTCGTCTGATTAGAGAGTGCCTGTCCACGGAGTCCTTTAAATCTGCATTGAAGAGCTATTTATTTGAATTAGCTTTTTAATATAATATCTACTCGTCCTACTGCCTTTTAAATGTTTTCTATTTGTATTCATCATTATGTATTGTTACATTTGTTTTGTATTTGAGCTTTGATATTTCGGAAAGTGCATTATAAATAAATCTTGATTTGATGATTTTTGATTTGATTTAATTTGAACCTCAATCACCGCAACAGACTTCTTTTCTCTAAATAATCAGAACTAAGACTAAATATTGTAATGTTTTACTTGTTCATGTTCAGATTTGTTTGCTATCATTTTAAAGTCTTTTATTTCTGGTATCAGTTTCTGCAACTTCTAAAGGAAAATAAGAAAATATTTTTTCAATTTTAAGATCAGAACATTTAACTTTTTTTCATGATTTTTTTGCAGGACACAGCCACCTAAAGGCAAGGCAAATTTTATTTAAAAGTTGCCCAATCCTAGAGGCTGTGGGCGCTGTACATGAAACCAACCCTAAAGTAATCATCAATAAATAATAATCGTAAAAGCTATAATACTAATTAAATACAATTCCGTAAATAAATAAAAATCTAAATTAGGGACAGATAGTGTAGTGAGTCAGAATAGGGCAATATTCACAAAACTGGGTCAGGAAGAGCCTGCACAAGCAAGAACACCTTGAGGTGTGCCTTGAATACCTCTACCAAGGAGGCCTCCCTTATAGATGGAGGAAGCGACTTCCACAGGACAGGGCCGGTGATGCTAAAATCTCTTGTTGCCAGCAGTTTTTAACCTCGTCCTGGGAATCACAGGGAGGCCCCTCGAGGAGGAATGGAGGGAGCAGGCTGAGGCAGCAGGTATAAGAAGGTGTGCCAGGTAACGAAGGCCCATGCCATGTAGGGCCTTAAAGGTGAGCAGGTCCACTGTAAAGAGGATTCTCCACCTGACTGGCAGCCGGTGCAGTTCACACAGCACTGGGGTGATGTGGCAGTACTTAGACTGCCCTATCAGCAACCTAGCAGCTGCATTCTGCACCAACTGAAGTCAGCGAAGGGTACCTCCCGAGACCCTGTGGTAGAGCGCATTACAGTAATCAAGCCTCGACATCACAAAGGCGTGCACTAAGGTAGGGAGGTCCAGGGGCCTAATCCTGGCGATATTCGTCAGATGGTAAAAGCTGGTCGGACCACGGCCGACACCTGAGCCTCAAATGTCAAACTGCTGTCCAGAATAATGCCCAGGTTATGCACCCCGGAGTAGGCCTTCAAAGGCACAGAACCCAGGACAAGTTCTGTCTCTGCACCCGAGGCCAACCTATCACGCCCGCTGTTCGACTGCACCATCAGTACCTCCGTCTTTTCTTTGTTCAGTCGCAACCAGCTGGAGGTCATCCAGTCATTGATTTCAGCAAGACAGCTGATAAGCACGTCTGCTGCGTAGGATGTTCTGGGTGTAAAGGAAAGATACAGCTGGGTATCATCGGCATAGTAATGAAAACCAAAGCCATATTTTCTAATGAGCCTTCCCAGAGGCACCATGTACATGGCGAACAACATTGGTGACAAGATCGAACCCCGAGGTACTCCACAAGACGGGAGACTGGGGAGGAGGAGAAATTCCCCATCACTACCCTTTGCCTCCTATTCGTGAGAAAGGACTCAAACCAGCACACGACAGTGCCGGCAAGTCCACAAAATTCCCCTGATGCGGTCAAGTAACACAATGGTCCCCCGTGTCAGAGGCTGAGGAGAATGAGAATTGTCCTCTCCCCTCGATGTCTTGCTCTGAGAAGGTTATTGTTCACCTGAACTAAGGCAGTTTCTGTGCTGTGCCTTGCCCGTAACTCAGACTGGAGAGACTCGTATAGATCAAAGTCCACAAAATGCTCCGCAAGCTGAAGCGCCACAATCTTCTCAGCAACCTTGCCCAAAAATGGCAGGATGGAGATGGGGCTTCTTCAGAAGGATTCTCACCAATGCCTCTTTCAAGGCATCAGGAAAGACCACCTCAGACAAGGAACACCGGACGATTAAGGCAAACACTGGGCCAACTGAGTCGACACATCCCATCAAGAAATGCGTCCGCACCAGGTCCAATTCACAATATGTGTGCCTCAGCTTGGAAGTAACCCCAATGACCTCAGCCACCTCCACTGGTTTAAACTCCCAACTAGGCAGAGTGCTGTCCGCGTGCCCGAGGTGATCAGTGTTGGCCAAAGATTGGCTCACTGACAGAATTCCCTGCCTGATGACAGACACTCTGTCTGAGAATAACCGATTAAACTCTTTGCATAAAGCATTCGAAAAAGCTTTTCTCGGCTGCAGACAGGCTGGGTTTAGCAGCCTGTCTACAGTCTGAAAGAGCACAGTTGGTCAGTTCTTCCCGGCCCAAATCTCCCTGGACTGTCCAGACAAAATAAGCACTGGTGGTAACCCTAGTACCTGTATCTTCAATGTACCTGGGTTGGGTAGCTGTAATTATCCTTTTGCTTCCAAAGAGCACTAAATGCATCACATAAAAGTTATAAAAAAATAGCAACCAACCTTCACAGGCTCATCAAAAGTAAAGCAACAGAACATTATTTTTTATTTTATTTATTTTAATTTTTTTCAGTTTTGGAATTACAACCTTTGACCCAAGGAGGCTGTTTTACAAAGGCCCCATGTTGTGGACACAGAACAGTACATTACAGAAAACTTTCAGGGTCACTAATGGACAAAGTAGGTGGTTTATAATCCACCTTGTGAGATGCAGGAGTAAACAGAATACATGGCAGACTTAGAAACTTGCAATGTACATAACTTAACTCCAGTAAATTAGTCACAGACAAAGACGAAACCAGTTGCTAAGTGCTGAAAGCCAGTTACTAAGTTCAGGAGGTGGGGAAGTAGCAGCTAGAAGTGCTTTGTCATGGCGGAGTCTAAATGTAGTGCAAGGGAAAGGGGGGGGCAGAGAGGGCAACTAAAATGGCGCAAGGTCTGCAAGAGAAGCCGTATGAGGAGAGACTAAAGCAGCTTAATATGTATACCCTTGAGGAAAGGGGGGGGGCATGATAGAAACTTTTAAGTACCTCAGTGGAATCAACAAAGTCCAAGAGGGTGGCATCTTTTCAGAAAAATAGATGTGCAAGAACAAGGGGACACAATTTGAAGATAGAGGGGGATGGCTCAGGGGCAATGTGAGGAAGTATTTTTTCACAGAGAGGGTGGTGGATGCATGGAACTGCCTTCCTGAGGAGGTTGTTGGGTCTAAAACTGTGGGAGAATTCAAGAATGCATGGGACAGACAAAAGGCAATTCTTGTGAGGGGTAGGAAGAAATAGGCTGTTGGTTAACTAAGATCTGCAGCTTATCCAGTAGGTAAGTAAATGGGCAGACTAGGTGGGCCAAGCGATCCTTAGCTGCTGTCAGTCTGTTTCTATGAGAAGGGAGGTGGCTGTCAGGAATGGCTGTGAAGGGGGAGTGAGGGCGAGGGATCCTAGGGGGACAGTCGCGAGTGGTCCACCAGGTCAGGTGGCAAGAACCTGAGCTAGGGGAGTGGGTGACTGCAGAGGGGAGGTAGAGAGTGGATTAAGGGGTGTATGGGGGTGGGGGGATGACTTTGGGAAGAAGGCAGAACAAAGTGGCCAGAGGTCAGTTGGTATGCATAAGAGTCACAGTTGTTGGTTCAGGCCAGGCATAGACGAAGGTCTTTCTTAAAAGTACCAATATTTTCATGTTGTAAGACGGTGAAGGGTAGGTCATTCAACCATTGTGGGCCGCGATAAGAAAGGCAACACTGGGCAAGGGAGGTTCTTTTAAACGGTACGTGTAGTAGTCCCTTCACTGACCTTCTAGTAGTTTTGTATGTTAGGTTGCATTAGAATAATGTAGCTGTTGACTCAGATGTTTGTCATAGGAGAGCTTTTTTCCCCAAGTAGGCAGGCTTGATATTTGTTCCTTAGGTGAAGGGGGAGCCACCCAGTTGAGGAATAGAGGCTGCAAGTATGAGTGTGATGTTCAGTTCCTAATACAAGTCGACAGGCTTTATTGAGCAGAAATTTTACGCGTTTAAGCACGGTCTCAGTGGTGGCACTGTATATGATTAGGAGATGGTCAAAAATTGTCAATATCGAACTCCATGTGACAAGACTAAGGTCTGCTGGGGTCATTGCTTTTCTGTGACGGTATAGGATTCTGAGTCTGATATTAGCAGATTTTATAACGTGGTCAATATGAGTAGCGAAAGAGAGAGAGTAATCAGTGTGGATGCCCAGATATTTGAAGGTGAAGACCTGTTCTAGGACATCAGCTTTGTAACTATGGATGATTGGGGGCTGGCATTCTTTTTGGACTGCTGCAGCGAGAAGTGCATAAATTTAGTTGTTTTGTAATTTAATAGGAACCTGTTATGCGAGAACCAGTCCTCAAGTTTGGAGAAGCTGTCTTGAAGGGCAGTAGTATTTCTGACAAGCGGTGTCCAGGAACAGAGACCACTGCATCATCTGCGAGAGCAACACCTTGGCAGGGCATACACTAAGGAGTGAATTGATGAAAAGGCTGAAGAGTAATGGCCCTAAGATTGATCCCTGAGGAACCCCCAGTGTTAGGTTCCGGGGTTCAGATGTGACTCCATTTATCCTAACACGCTGATTCCTGTGAGAGAAAGGTAGCTTAAAAACCAAGAGACTGTCAGTGGACAGGCCTAGGGTCGAGAGGTTTTCGAGCAGGGTCTGGTGATTGACTGTGTCGAGTGCTTTGGTCAGGTCTGTAAAAACAGAACCCACCATCATGCCAGAGTCAAGGGCATCATAGAGATGGGAAGTAAAATCTGTGAGTGCTGTGATAGTACCTTTTTTTTTTTTTTTTTTAATTTCTTTTTATCCCACCTATATCCCCACCAGAGCCAACCCATCAGGAGTCACCAATGAAACCCATCCCTGCCACTGTCTTACCTGCTGTTAATGTCCCTCCGTCCTGCCGCGGATTGCCCCTGGGTGGGGTCGTGGATGGGGCAGGACACTTCTGTACCTTAGTGTCTCGTCAGGTCCCCGAGACAGCGGCAGATGGTGGCACATCCGGACTGGGCTCGGCGCTCCATCTTTCTGGCTCCAGAGTGTGATTTTCCCTTTTTCCTATGCGGACGCTGCGTGCCCAGATGTCAAGGTGTGAACGCTGATGTCCACAGTGTCCACCCCCACTGGTGCAACCCCCAGAGCTGATAGGTCCACAGACCTTCACCTGAGGCCAGTCAAACCCCTGAGGCGCCGACATGCTGGCAGGCTCCCAGCGGTCCACACATGCTGGGTTGAAACCCATCCCTACCCCCGGAAAAGGTGAGCTGTTGTCTGATGCTCCAGCCTATCTCCCTCTGGTGGCCCGAGTCTGCTCCCGAACCTGGGTCACCGGCGTGGTACGAGGTGTGGCATTCAGCCCTCGGTGCCATCTGGCCGGACATGTGCTGTGATAGTATTGTGGGCTTTATGGAACCCGTGCTGCTGTGGGGCAGAGCAGTTTATAATTGCTCAGGTATTCTGTGAGCTTGTCTGACACCATTCTCTCTAGGGCCTTAGAAAAGGGTGGTAAGATGGAGATTGGGCAATAGTTACCCAGGATAGTTCTGTCTCCATTTTTAAAGACTGGTGTGACTAAGGTGGTTTTCCATCTATCTGGGAATATGCCAGTCCTGAGGGAGATGACATTGGGAGAGTAGTTTTAATGTACAAATTAATTATTTTGTATTTCTACTACTGACATTCTATGACCCACCTGCAAGTTTTCCCACAGTATCCGGTGCCCACAGATAGGTAGCTAGAATACACTCACTAGAGCAGCAAATGTTTATCTCCTTTTATAGGACAAACAGGAATACTATCTTTCTCCAAAAAAGGTGTCCTTCTGACACAACAGCAACAGTTCAAGTTTTCTACCTTCAAAGTTGAAAAACAGTGGCAGTTTTCACGACAAGCTTGTAGCAATGCTGTTCTCTCTTTGAGAGCTAATCTCTGACCCATCCAGCTTAAAGTGCCATCATTCTTTGCCCCCCCCTCCTAAGAGTTGACTGAAACTGGACCAAGGAGCATGATGTCATATTTCAGTCTGATCGTACTGAAAATATGTCCTCTTAACTGCCCCTGTGACCTTCCTCCTTTAAAGGAAAACTGTCATTTTCCCAAATTACTCACCCCCACAAGCCTTACCCCATTAGGGTTTCAAAATAGATTCCCCTTTTCTGTCGATTTTTAACTTGCTTTTATTTTTGAAAGTTGAGTTTGGGAAAGTGGCACATGCTTGTGGTTCTATTTTCTTGACAGGTCGGCATCACACTGCTCAGCTCTACCAAGTGTATGGAGCTGAGCGTGCGTGCCGCACTTTGTCAGCGAAATGGTGCTACTAGAGCATGTGCCATTTTGATGAACTCCTGACTTTTAGAAAATTTTATAAAATAAGTTCAAATCCACAGAAAAGGGCAGTCTATTTTAGTTAACCCCTAATCGGGGGGGGGTAAGGCTTGAGGGGGAGGGTAATTTGGAAAAATGATAGTTTTCATTTAAAATAATGAATCCCCAGTCTGGTCTCAGACAGGAGTGTCTGTGTTATCTCTGGTATTGGTGCCAGCTCTAGAGAATGCTTAATGATGCATCTAACTGTTTTAAGGACCTTAACCCATTAATGTCATGCTTCCCGCTGCATCGAAACAGAGAATTTGACAGCAGATAAGGATCGCTTGACCCACTTAGTCTGACCATTTCCCTACCTAATGGATAAGCTGCAGATCCTAGTTAACCAACAGCTTACTTCCTCTTACTCCCCCCACTAGATTTGCCTCATGTCTGTCCCATGCATTCTTGAATTCCGCCACTGTTTTTGACTCCACGACCTCCTCAGGAAGGCTGTTCTTTGTATCCACAACCCTCTGTGAGAAAGTACTTCTTCACATTACCTCTGAGCCGTCCCCCCTCTATCTTCAAATTGTGCCCCCTTGTTCTTGCACAGCTCTTTTTTTGAAAGATGCTACCCTTTTGCACTTTGTTGATTCCCTTGAGGCACTTGAAAGTTTCTATCATGTCCCCCTTTCCCTCCTTTCCTCAAGGATATACATATTAAGCTCCTTTAGTCTCTCTCTTTGTGTGTCTTCTGGTGCAGACCATGCTCATTTTAGTTGCCGCCCTCTGGACAGCCTCTATCCTGTCGATGTCCTTGCAGAGATGGGGTCTCCAGAACTGTACGCAATACTCCAGTTGGGGTCTCACCAACTGTCTGTACAGAGGGACAACTTCCTGTTTTCTACTGGTGATGCCTCTCCCTGTGCATCCCAGTATCCCCCCAGCCCTCCTTACTGCCTTCTCACATTGCTTGCCCAACTTTAGGTCGTCTGACATGACTACCCCAGGTCCCTTTCCATTTTTCTTGTTGTTGTTAGTATCTCAACCCCCATTGTGTACTCTTCCTTTGGGTTTTTGTCTCCCAGGTGCATTACTTTGCACTTCTTTGTCTTGAATCTAAGCTGCCATATATTTGACCATTCCTCCAACCTTGCCAAGTCCCTTCTCATCCTTTCCACCCCACCTTGTGTATCGACCCTGTTGCAGATCTTTGTGTTGTTTGGAAAGAGACCTATTTTTCCTTCCTGTCCCTTTGCAATATCAGTTATAAAGACATTAAAGAGGACCGGTCCCAGTATTGAACCCTGCAGGGTATAATGTCAATATTGCGCATCCCTAATAGCGAGCGTCATTTCAGCGCATACTTATACGCGCCTGCCAATATAGCATTACATAATTTCAGTGTTAGCCACAACAGCGTCTTTTTATATGTCTACTTACTCTGTATTATACCATTATCCGAGCAACTGTAACCTGTGTTCGACGTTGTCTACTAATGGAGATGGGGACCTCTATTGGTGTTGTGCTCATTATGTCCTACGTTGTAATAGTTCCCCCAGAAATCCATGCACGAGTTCTTACTTCCTGTACCCACCCTGTTTCCAGTTGATGTGAAGCCATGTGAAATCAGGAAGTGAATTTCAATGCAAAGATAAACATTTAATTACTGAGTGTATTTCAAAGTCAGAAAAGAACCACATCTACACCTTATAAAACTCCCCAGTGTCAATTCAAGTGCTTATGTTTAACTCTTTAATGCGAACAGTGTCCAGCGTGTATTCAGGCCTGAAGTTATACGCGATTCCACACAATTGCTCAGTTTTGGGGCAAACGTTGAATTCAGCGATTATTGCAGCAATGCGCTTGGCAGTGTCCTTGTACTTTTTTTTTTCAGTTCTGTTGATGTACCTGCCATGAGCTGCTCCATCAGCACAGTACTGAAATGTTGCTCCTCCCTAAGGCACTGGAGGAACTTCCATTTGGAGGGGTGATGGGCTCCCACAAAGTGATTGAACTTACAGTGCCAAGCCTCTACAGAGTTAGTAGTACGAGGAATGCCGTGCTCCACCACATCATAACAGTTCCACATGTTGATGGCAAACATTGGTCACCAGTGTCCGCCTCTTGCCAGGGGCGCGGCCCAGCCACGTATCTTCAAAGTAGTCAATAATAGGTGTTAGTAACACTGTTACTTTGGTAAAACTCAGTTGAAATAAGCTCCTGAAAAGTACTAATAACTTCATACACAGGAATGTATGCTGAAGTCTCATATTTAAGGCAAAGCTGGGGTCAGAAATGTAAGTAGCACAGATTGGTTGATATTCTTGTATTTTCCCCCAGAATGTTTGACGTGTGAAAAAAACATCCTCGAATATGTGCAGATGCAAAGGCATTTTTGAAAGCTTTAATTGCTGCCTGTTTCTAATCTAGCATAATGGTATCTGGTCTCAAGTTAGGACACAGGCAGAAAAGTTCAGTAAAGACCCGATTATAGGATGCTGCTGTTCGGTTTGCCATTAGGATATAAATCAAGGGCACAACACTGTTGTTACGAATGGCATGAAATGTGTACATTTGCTGAAATACTGAAGGACAGCATTTGAAGGTGCCGTCAGCAAACCAGTGATTGCTGTTTTTTCAGGTGTTCCAAGTCCTGAGTAGTGGTGAAAAGCAATATTCTGCCTGCCATTGGCCCAGAACCGTACAGAAGAAATTTCTCGTTTTTAATTGTGACACACAAGTCATCAGTTAGCTCTAGAGGTGCAGCATTAGATGGTTCTGGTGGTGGGCAGGCTGCTGCCTTGCGAGTACGTTGCACTGTTCACTTTATAAGTGCCATAGCAGGGAGCTGGGAAGCAACAGAGGGGCACAGCTCTGCAACAGCCCCAGCAACAATCTGGCGAGTGGTTTCACTGCTTGTTGCTGCCCGCTCCTTCATTCCAGCCACAGCTTCCTTCACTGAAACAGCTGCAGGATCGGGGACATGATTGTGTTCTCCGATAATCTTCAACACCTTCTCCCCATTTAAATGTAGCCTTATAGTGCAATAGCCCTTATCATAGTCGAGGACTTGTAATAAGCCTTTGATTGAGTTTCTCGTTCGTGACGATAGAGAAAGACGTTTAGAAGAGTAAACTCTCCGCCCTTCTGGCTTCTCACAAATTGCACAGACTCACAAGTGGACACTGTAAGTAGCTGGGGGACAATGGTTGTCAGTCATAGATGCACTTTTTACACAGGTTGCTGTAATGTAGCCATTAATACGATAGGTGGCAGCACTCACCGTACTATTTAAACTGTTCGCGTTTATGTCTAGTGCTATTTTATCGTGGTGCTGTCATGTACGTGCTATATTGACCCGCGCAATTATGGTAGCGAGATTCTGACTGCATACCACCCTGCAGTACCCCGCTAGTAACCCCCCCTTACTTCAGAGTGAACTTAGTTTACTATTACCCTCTGCGTTTTGTCCAGTGTGGGACTGTCAGATGCCTTGCTAAAGTCTAGGTAGGCCATGTCCACAGCCCCTCTCTGGCCTACTACTTTGGTCACCTGGTCAAAGAAATCTATTAGATTCGTGTGACACCACCTTCCCGCTGTGAATCCATGCTGCCTTTGGTCCTGTGCCCCACTGGCCTCTAGGTACGCAGCAGTTCTTTCCTTCAGAAGTGATTACATCATTTTACCTACCACTGAGGTCAGACTAATAGGTCTGTAGTTTCCTGCCTCTGCCTCGCTCCCACTTTTGTGAAAGGGAATTGCATCTTCTCTCCTTCAGTCCTCAGGTACTACCCCATCCTCCCACGATTTGTTAGAGGGTACTCAGCTGTGTCACTAGTTCTACCCTTAGTTCTTTTAGAATTCTGGTGTGAATCCCATCAGGCCTCATTGCATTGTCCACCTTAAGTTTTAAGAGTTCTTTCAGAACCCTTTCTTCAAACAACCTGAAGTCTTGCTGTATTATGACATATGCAGTATAACACCCAGGTTAGAACTGCTCTGGAGGTGAAAGAGTTAAGTTTCATGCAGAGCATGGAATCTTGAGCACGAGCTTGGTTTAACACTCTGTTGTGCTTCAAACCTTAACTGTCAGATTCTTTACTCCGCCTCACTGAACAGTCGCTCCGGAGTTTTCTCCTACTGCTCGGTTCATTTTGTCGGTTTTAAAGTGTATATTCTCGGTTTTTAAACCGCATTTGTTTTAAAATCAAACCGCAACCGGTCAGTTCAAGCTCTGTCTGTGGTATCGTAAGTAAATTAAGGTTTTACATTTATTCTGTGTGGAACTTGTAAACGATATTATCGGTTCAGTTTTGAACTGATCAGGTTGTTGTAAAATTACTTCAAATTTCATTAGAAGTGCGGTTCCCGGTTCTTATCGGTTCTAAAAAAAACGGATTTCATTACGGTTTTTTCCACGACTCGTGACACGGTCTGGAACTGATAAGGGTGTCTTGCTTGGCTAAGGGCTGTTAACGGGCAAGCTTTCTGGTTAGGCTGGCATTATGTCTGAGAAACCCAAAAGAAAAACCGGGTCCACTGGGTTTCAACACTGTGATGTCTGTGGGGAAGCTTTTGCTAAGGCTGACCCACACACCACATGTCTATTGTCTGGGGTTTGACCACCTCAATTCAGACTGCCGGATTTGTGTCAATTTCCCTGCCGCTACCCGGGATAAGAGAGTTGGTAGGCTCAGGGAAAAGGAGGCTAAGGAGTCCGCTGATCCAGATAGCCAGCCCAGTTCGGGTGCCAACCGAACCAGAGGGAGTCCCCCCTAAACAAGGTGAGTCTTTCTCGGGCAAGAGGAGAGCTGACTCGGATGAGTCGGTTCCAGTTAAAAGGACTAGGAAGTCAGCAGGTCTGGAGCCAAAAATCCCTTCTCCAACTGCTGCAGAAATAGCCAAAGCGATAAAAATTGTCCAGTCACTTTCCCCGGTTCCGACCGAACCATCACCATCAGGCAGGCGGTCGGTTCCTCCGGTGTTCAGGAGTATGATGTGGAGGATTTTTATGAACCGGAGGAGGGGGAGGAAGATTATGAAGAGAGTGAATATGATTTTGACAGTCTGGATGTGCCCATTGAACCGGACATTTCTCCAGACAGACCTATAGAAGTTTCTCCCCCTAGGCTTTCTGACTCTCCTTCTCATTTTATTTTCTATAAAAAGTGGTTGAAACCCTCCAGCTTCCTATGGAAGAAGCTGTGGATGACCAAGAAGAGCCTGACTATGTGGAAATGATGGATATCCCAGAGTCTAGAAGACTGTCTATTCCTATGCACAAATCTTTCAGGAAACAGGCAGTAAAGATTTTAAAACCCCTATTCTGTACTTCCTGTGGACAAGAAATGGACAGAAGGTACACTTTGTCAGGCTCTGACACGGAGTTCCTCTCACAACAATGCAGCCATGTTAGTAGTGCAGGCCGCAGCCTGTGATAAGGCAAATATTCCTTTGGCTTCACCCCGGATAAGGACCCCAGGAGGATTGATGCCATGGCAAAGAAACAGTACATGGCAGCATCTTTGGGATTCAGACAGGCAAATTATATGGCTTATGCCGCAAGATATCAGAAATCCAGATGGGATACTGTTATGGCTCTTGCAAAGCAGCTCCCTGAACAATTTGCCAGGGAGCTGGAGCAGGTGGCTGCTGATGGTATTGAGGCATCCAAGGTGCAATTCCATGCTGCAGTGGACTCTAATGATGTATCTCCCAGAGTCATGGTTACATCTGTGGCTTTTCGTAGAATGGCTTGGCTCAGGTGTACTAGTCTGTCACAGGATACCCAAGCTAAGGCCATGGATTTTCCTGTTGTGGATAACTCTCTGTTTGGGGAGCAGACAGAGAGTTATATGAAGAAAATGGATGAGGACAGGACTACCTATAGGAGTGCACAGGCCAAGGAAAGGCAGGCCACTCCTCAAAGGCAGTTTTCCAGGGACAGGGGCAGGCCTATTCACAAGCCTTTTTACCAAGCCCAGACCTCCTCTTCAGCCTATGCCCAGAGGGGGTTCTTCAGAGGGAGAGGGAGAGGCAGACGGGGTGCGAGCAGTCCCGCTCCCACCCCTCAGCCTAAAGCTCCTGCCAAACAGGCACCCTGATGGAGAATCGGCCCTGGCCAACCCACTACCTGTAGCGGGCAGGCTGGCTTACTTCGTCCAGGACTGGATGTCTTTAACATCAGACAAGTGGGTCCTGGAAGTAGTAAGCCAGGGACTGGCTCTCAGCTTCCAAAAATTTCCGAAGATGAGAGCCAGATCCTTTCCACCTGCAAATCCTTTAGAGGCTCTCGCCTTGAAATGAAGTCTCAACCTCCTGGCTCTCAGAGCTGTGGAGAGGGTCTCTCCTACACCAGGGCAAAGGGTTGTATTCCAGGTACTTCCTTACCCCAAAAAAGACAGGAGAATGGCGGCCCATCCTGGATCTCAGATACCTAAACAAGCACCTTTTAAAACCAAAATTCAAAATGGTGACTCTGGGAGTTATTTTACCCTCTCTAAGGCCAGGGGACTGGCTAGCGTCCCTGGACCTCAAGGATGCCTACTTTCATGTCCTCATCAGAAGCTCCCACCGAAAGTACCTCAGATTCGAACTGCCCTCAGGCCATTACCAGTTCAGAGCAATGCCCTTCAGTCTCACCTCTGCCCCAATGGTATTCACAAAATGCCTGGCAGTAGCAGTTGCTCATTTGAGAAGGCAAAAGATTGCCATCTTTCCTTACCTGGACGACTGGCTCATAGTGGGCCAGTCCCCAGAACAAGTCAAGGTACACCTTCAAGTCACCCAGCAGCTGCTCACATCTTTAGGTTTCCTCCTCAATCTTCCAAAGTCAGTTCTACAGCCTGTTCAGCTTCTCACCTTCATAGGTGCAGAACTGAACACACAGTCAACCAGAGCCTTCCTTCCTCTGGAAAGGGCAAAGACCCTGGTTTCTCTGGCCTCCTCCTTCACTCTGCAGGTCTCTCGGCCAGCAAGGCATTTTCTGCAGCTCCTAGGGCACATGGCTGCTTCCACAGCAGTAGTGCAGGGAGCAAGATTTCAAATGAGGGGCATTCAGTTCCATTTGAGAGCCTTCTGGTCTCAAAGGAGAGATCCTCTAACCAAGTTGATCCCAGTAACTCGAACCCTGATCCAGGCCCTACAATGGTGGCAGGATCAGACCAACCTGAGACAAGGGGTACCTTTTATCCCGCAGGCTCATTCCTTGACCCTTACTACAGATGCATCCCTCTTGGGGTGGGGAGCCCACTTGGGCAACCTCACCACTCAGGGATTGTGGTCCCCTCAGGAATCTCTGCTCCACATCAATCTGTTGGAACTCAGAGCAGTTTTTCTAGCACTTCAAGCTTTTTCCACATCTGTTCAGAACAAAGTGGTACAAGTCAGAACAGACAACACCACTACAATGTGGTACATCAACAAGCAGGGGGGCACTCGGTCTACGGCCTTGTGCACCGAAGCAATGAAGTTGTGGTCTCTGGCTTATTCCCTGAACACCTCCCTTTTGGCGGTTCACCTCCCAGGCAAAGACAATGTCCTGGCAGATGCTCTCAGCAGGATTTTCCAGGGCCATCACGAATGGACTCTGGATCCCCTTATCCTGGAGGTGGTGTTTGCCAGGTGGGGCATTCCTCAGATAGATCTTTTTGCAGCCCCAGACAATCACCAACTTCCTCTTTTCTGTTGCAGGCCCCCAGTGTTGGGCTCAGTCCCTATGGACGCCTTGCTCCTCAACTGGGAAGGGAAGTTTCTCTATGCGTTCCCCCCTCCCCTCCTGTTCAAGGTGCTAGTCAAGATCAGATCTCAACCTTGCAGGATGATCCTGATTGCTCCAGATTGGGCGAGACAACCCTGGTATCCACTTCTGCTATCCCTAGCAGTCCAACTTCCACTGTGCCTTCCCAGGAATCACAATCTGTTAACCTGTGCACAGGGGAGGGTTTGGTACCCGAATCTCAAATCTCTCAATCTCAAGGCCTGGTTCTTGAAGAGTTAGAGTTTGCTGACTTACACCTTTCTCAGGGTGTGCTCAATGTTTTGAAGGCCTCAAGGAAGCCTTCCACCAGAGCTACTTATAACTCTAAATGGAAGAGGTTTTCTATATGGTGCTGTGGCACCATATAGAGAGTCTGCCGGCTTGCCCACAGTTCTGGATTATATGGTGCATTTAAATGCTTTGGGGCTGAGAACAGCTACCCTAAAAGTGCACCTGGCAGCAGTGTCTGCTTTTTTATCAGGCAGGTAAACCTCTTCTCTTTCAGCTCATCCGTGTTCTCCAATTTTTCAAAGGGTTGCTTCACATCAACCCTCCTTTCAGGGATCCTGCTCCCGGCGGTATCTTAATGTTTGCATTGCCCAGCTTATGCAACCTCCTTTGAACCCATGTCTTCAGCAGAGCTTAAGTACCTGACTTGAAGACTGTGTTTTTGGTAACCATCACTTCTGCTAGGCGTAAAGTGAACTACAAGCATTGTCAGTGGAGCCTGATTTTATCTCCTTTCATAGAGATAAAGTGGTCCTCAGGACTAATAGAAAGTTCTTGCCTAAGGTGGTCTCGGACTTTCACCTGAACCAATCTATGTCTCTTCCTGTGTATTTCACTGATCATTCCTCCTCTGGTGAGAGGAGATTGCACAGTCTAGATGTCAAAAGGGCCCTTAGCTACTATATAGAGCGTACCAAGGGTCACAGGTTTGATTCCCTCCAACTCTTCCTCACGGTGAGGTAGGTAAAGGGAAACCTGCCACTAAAAGATCCATTGCCAGGTGGATTGTTTCTTGTATCCAATTTTGTTACCAAAAACTAGGTAAGGTTCCCCCTTCAGGTCTGAGGGCTCATTCTACAAGAGGTACAGCTGCGTCCTTGGCTGCTGCCAGGGACATTCCTATCTTAGAGATATGTCAAGCAGCTACTTGGAAAACAGTTCACACCTTCACAAAGCATTACTCCCTGGACACCCAGGCTAGGAGTGATGATCGGTTTGGCACAGCTGTGCTTCAGAGCCTATTTCCTAGGTAGGTTCTGCCCTCCTCCATGGAGGTACTGCTGTGTAGTCTGCATATGTCATAATATAGCAAGAATTCATGTTGTTTGAAGAAAAAATTGCTCACCTTAGTAATGTTGTTTCTTCTAATGGAGTCTTGCTATATTATGACCTCCCCCCCACCTGCCCCTCTCAGAACCTCTTCTTGTTTTTTTTTTTTTGGGATGTGGGTGGGTAGTGACCTGTTGGCACCTAGTGTTTGCCATTGTGTTTGCTGTTATATTTCATTCTTTGGTCCCTGACTTGAGTCTTGTTGTTGGGACCATAAAATGTGTTAGTATTTAGTAGCCAGTTGGCTAGTGTAGGTTTACAGCTTCCACACAGAACCTTTAGTGAGTTTTGCTCATAAAGATCTGACAGTTAAGGTTTGAAGCACAACAGACAGAGTGTTTAAACCGAGCTCGTGTTCAAGATTCCATGCTCTGCATGAAACTTAACTCTTTCACCTCCGGAGCAGTTCTAACCTGGGGTTATACTGCATATATCATAATATAGCAAGACTCCATTAGAAGAAACAACATTACTAAGGTGAGTAATTTTTTCTTCTGTGAATGGACTGGTATCGATCCCCCTATCCAGAGTGTTTCTACTGTTTGGTGTAGGTACCTTCCCCTCCTATTCTTTCGTGAATACTGAGCAGAAGTATTGGTTCAGTATCCCTCCTTTTTCACTGTCACTCTCTGCCCACAGTCCCTCCTCTTTATTAAGCCTCAGTATCCCTCCCTTGATCTTTCTTTGCTCCCTGATGTACCTATAAAAGGTTTTATCCCCCTTCTTAACCAAGTTGGCTATCTTTTCCTTGGTTTGGGCCTTTACTGTTCTGACTGCCTTCCCTGCCTCTTTCTGCTTTAACTGATATAGTCCTCTATCCTGCTCCTCCTGTGTTTCCTTATTTCCTGAATGCTATCCTTTTCTCCTTAACCTTTCCTGACAACTCTTTTGTGAACCATAGTGGCTTTTTCCTTCATTTTGTTTTGTTGATTTGCTTTACACAGAGGCTTGTTGCCTCTGTGATGGCAGTTTTGATTTTTCCCCATTGTTCTTCCACCCCTCCTTCTTGCCTGTTTGCTAATGCTTTTCTGAGGCACTCTTCCATTTTGCCAAAGTCAGCTCTCCCAAAGTCCAACACCCTTGCTTTTGTATGGCTTGACTCTACAGCTGTGTTTATTGTGAACCACACTGTTTGGTGGTTGCTTGTTCCCAGATCGCTCACCACTTCTAAATGTGAGCTCCTCTCTCCATCCCTGTTTGAGAGTACCAAGTCTAAGATTTCTCCCTCCCGAGTGGGTTCCAACACTAGCTGTCTGAGGAATGCCCCCTGTAGGGCATCGAGAATGACCCTGCTCTTGGATGTGGCTGTAGTAAGGGTGCTCCAGTTAACATCTTGCATATTCAGGTCCGCCATCATCATCATCTCCTTTTTCTGCCATTCTAAGGATTCCTTCTATAATTTTCTTGTCCATTGCCTCCCCCTGAGATGGGGGTCTGTAAACAACCCCTGTGTGGATTGTGGTGCTATTTCCTGTCTCCAGGGTGACCTACAGTGCCTTCTCCCCTCCCTGTTTACCCTTTAGTTCTGTTGCTTTGATTCCTTCCCTCATGTAGAGAGCTACTCTTCCTCTTCTTTTACACTCCATGTCCCTCCTGTAGATTGTGTACCCTGGTATGTTGACATCCCAGTCATGGTTCTTTGTGTACCATGTTTCTGTGACTGCTACGATGTCAAGGCCACTAGTTCAAGAAGGTTGTTACCCAGACTATGGGCATTGGTACTCATCATCCTCAATTTTGTTGATGGCCTTACCTCCTTTTAGGCCCATTCCTGTCCTTACTGCCTTTTTCTGGATTTACCCCTGTTCTGCTCTCTATCGACTTCTCTACTTTTGTGTCTGCTTCGCTAACTACCCTGTTTTGTGTGGTTGGGGGTTTGGGCTGGGATTTCCGTGCTTCTCTTCAGCGCCTCTTGTCTTGGCTAGTTTAAATGCTTGCCAATGAAGCATTTAAACCTATCACCTAGGATCCTGGTTCCCCTCTTGGACAGATGAAGACCATCATGCCAGTATAGGCTTGTATCCCTCCAGGTGAACCCCCCAGTCCCCATTGAAGCCAAATCCCTGAGCTCTGCACCAGTTTTTTAGCCAGTCATTGAATCCCATGGTGCACAGTACCCTAGCCTCACCCATGCTGTAGACAAATGGCATTTATGAGAAAGTTACCATGTGTGCCACTTGTTTAAGGCCCCTCCCCAAGTCCAAAAACTCCTGCTGCACTGCTCTGATCTCATTCCCAGCCAGGTCATTTGTCCCTAGGTGGACAATGACATCCAGCTCCTTCCCCCATGCAGCTGCTCCCACGATCCTGAGGATTCGCTTCCTGTCCCTCCAAGTCATGGTGCCGGGCAGGCACCTTACCTCCCCTTTCCCTTCCCCCCCCCCAGCAATTGAGTCCCCCACCAGGAGTTGTCTCCTTCCCCTGTTGGGTGCCATGCCACCCTCCTTTGGGCCTCCTTTGTGGAGGTTCTTAGCGGAGGTTCCTAGCATCCTTCTTGGACTCCACTGTGGGTGCCTCCATAGAGGAACCACGCTCTACCAGAATGGCAAATGAATTGTAAAGAGGCACTTCTGGAGAGATGCACCTCTGTACCACCACCCTCACCCTCCCCGAGCCCACCGTGGTCCAGCCGCGCTCCTCTTTCTTGGCAACCTCTGAGGCAGTGGTGGTGGCCTGGGTGGTCCCTGGGTGGGGGAGCAAGTTTTCCGAATCCTCGCCAGGTCAGCATGGAGACGGACAACCTCCCCCCCCCTTAGACCAGAGAGAGATGCCTGCAAATAGGGCAGCAACGCAGCCTCCAGAACGAATCAACTACAGCTCTGACCCACCATCCCAGTGAGTGAATGTTAGTAATAGCCTTGCATAGATTCCCTTCTCATAAGTTGCTTTTTTAGGTCTGAGGGATTAACCTGCAAGTTCCTCGTGAAAGAAGAGGTACCGAGGTCAAAACCCTGACCCTAGTGAACAGATTTATATTTCATAGGGAAACCCTGGTTTAATTCCAACAGTGGCCCGCTAGGCCCCCGGAAGTTCTGGGGTTTTAGATGCTATGTGGTGCATTTGAACATACAACACGCTTCTCTTGAGTACCTCCACCACACCTGATCTCCAGCTCAGTATGCTGCAGTTATTTATGCTGGTGGGAGGTCTGACTAATGCAGTAAAATGCTGTGTAGACTCCAGCAAAATGCAGGAGACTTGGAGCATAATCCCACACCTCAGGCCATGGATGACATTACTGAGTGGGAACATTCCATGTCTTTAAATTCTCCAATAACACCTGTCCTCTACATCTTACCAAAAATACACAAAGATGCAAATAGTTCCTGTCGCCCAGTTATTTCTGGTGTTGGTTCACTCATTGATTTGTCTTTTCTTTTGTTGAATTCCGCATAAAGGGTCTAGTGTGTACTATGGAAATTCAATTCAAATGCTTATTGAAGTAAAGTCTGACAGACAAATCCCAATGATACCTGTAACATTGGATGTGAAGGATTTATACTCCTGCATTCCTCACACCGAAGGTTTAACAGCACTAGAAAATTTCTTAAAACAAAGGACAGAAACTAAACCTACTATTTGTATCCTATTAGAATTAACAAGATTTGTATTAGAACACAGTTTCTTCAAATTTAAGAAAAAACTGTTCTTTTCAAACCACAGGAACAGCCATGGGTTCCAGCATGGCTCCCAGCTGCATGAATCTTACAATGGCTGCATCTGAATACACCTTCGTCCTGAGCCCACTGTGCAACACAGATTTTAGATGCATCTATAAATTGGGTATGAATTATTGATGCGTATTTATGCTCCGGACTGGAGAGCTCGACAAATGTAATTTTTTTATCACATTAATGAAGCCTCAGCGTACCTACATTTTGTCATGAGTTTTAGTTCTGTACAAGTACCATTTCTGGAGTTAGAAATTTAAAGAGCTAGTGTACTGCCTTTCAGTAATACTGTATTACTTTTTCAGTGCAGTCAACCATTACCTTTTACATCTGAGGCACTTTTTTCTTTTCCCTTTGGTATTTAATTACAAGATCATTTACCAGATTTTAGTAGGTGTCATATGTGGGACAGCACTCTGCGTGGCAGCTGACATATCTATCTCTGTTCCCCCATTACATCATTAGCATTCTGACCTCACTGTGACATCACTGCTACTGAGGAGGGGCCACTCAGTAGGTGCCAGGTCAGTCACTTCTGATGTCACGGTCTGCGCACAATGCTGATGATGTAGAGAGTGTGTGTGTGTGTGTGTTGGGGGCAGGGGGGATAGAGATAGATATGTCAGCTGCCAGGCTGAGAGCTCTTCCACACATCGAGCACGGTATTATCACTTAGAAGACTCTCTAATGAGCTAAAGGAAAATACTTCAGAAATAAAAAGTTAACAATTGACTGCGTCTCAAAATGTGTATAATTTTCCAGTCTGCCGGTTTGGGTTCCACTAGCTCTTTAACGGGAAGAAAATCTACTACACACTAGACTTTTCAGGAAGACAACAGATGGAAACAGTAGAAGGAATTTCAGTTGTGCAGATAGAGTATTAAAAAGACTAGTCTAGAGATGGAGACCAGGTTTCTAGATGGAGGGTATTCTGTATGATTTATAAAGAGAGCTGTGGCAAGGGCCATGGACTCCCCCAGAAAAGAATTCCTGACTACCAAACATAAAGGAGATGAACAGAATACATAGACGTTCATGGGAGAATACGGAGTACAGTTTACTGACATTGGGACACTTTACAGACCATGAATGAAGCAGAGAGTTTTCAAAGACAAAGCACTTATTGTGGATACAGGGTTTTATTTAACTCTAAAAATTGATTAGCGTTTTGCTCATAAGTGATAAAACATTGTGAAAATGCATAGCACTTGCCTCACTGTGTTTGACAAACATAACACTTCTAGAAAACCTATATAAATACTTTCTGCACAGTTAGTATTGTCCTAAGAAAAAAACTGCTAATCAATTATTTAAAACCCTGTGGATAGAAGCGCTCCAGATCTTCAAAACTATATGTCAAAATCTGAACCAAACTTCTAAACTCTCAGCCAGAGAACTTTCTAGTATCCTTGAAACCACAAGGAAATTTTCCTTGTGGTAACTGTATTCAGTGTTCAAATACATATAAGTTGAAACAACTTTACTTATAAGTTGAAACAACTTGGGAAATCCAGCATGGAATGAGAATATTATTATTAGCGACCTTATCACTTGTCAAACAGACCATGTGGTTTATGCTGTGAAATGTTCATGTGACCTTTTGTTGTGAGCGAGACCTCCAGGCAGCTGAGAAATAGAATAAGTGAACATGAGAGATCTGTGAGACATTCCAGTCCGAATTCTCCCATGAGCCATGACTAAACATTTTGATGAATTTAAACATCCCATACCCGCACTCTGCATTTTTGAAGCTCAGCATGTCACACTGCATAACAGAGGTAGGGATTTAGAAATGAGACTTCTAATGAGTGAAGCCTTCTGGATCTGTAGATTTAAAACACTAGAAAAGAAATATGGATTAAGCGAATAGGTGGACAGGCAGGCCATTATAGGGAAAAAAATTAAATTGAATTACAATCAGGGCTTGTTTACCCCTCCCCCCCAAAAAAAAAATCTACTCTGGACCTCTTCTGCCTTAGCACCATAGAAAAATTCCCTTAATATTTTTGACATTGAAAAGGGCCAGTAGCAGGAGGCCTTGCCCAACAGATATGACTGTAATTTTTATAACTTAAGTTGATGCTTAGTATATTTGTAGGAATGTTTGCATTAGGAAGCAGAAATAGTGTAAAATGTATGTGATTACCATCTCTCTCTCTCTCTCTCTCTCTCTCTCTCTTTCAAAAGTAAAGGCTCCTAATGTGGAGCGAATTTCAAAAGTGAGATTGTTAACCACGTTTTTATGGTTGTGAACAAATTGCGCATACTTTCGAATCTCAAGAATCATTTGGCTCCTAGCCATTTAACAGCACCACACTGTTCTCTCGGAGTTGCTCTGCAAGCTGGGCCAAAGCACGGGGCTCTGACATGATTAGGACATCTGATGCAGTGGCATCATCGTGCTAGCTGTGGTGTGTCATAGTCCAGACTTTAAGAAGGGCCAGCTCACAGCAGACATTCCCTCTACCTGACGGAAACCCTGCCTGAATCTTAGCGGCAGAGTCTGCTTCTGACGAGTCTGTTTAAAACGCACAGAACATGGAAGTGCAATAGAGATGCTGCATGAGTGGGAACTTTATAACGGTGTATTGTAACAAGTTACTTTTACTACTGCAGTGCCAGAGAAGTGCAGTCAACACAAGCTGTGGCCTGAGCCAGTACAATTGCAGGCATAGTCACGGCTCAACATGACACTGTCTGCTATGTGCAAGATGGCCACTGGAGTTCTTTGCGCATGTGTGACGACTTGCACATGCACACTGGGCTCCAGCAACCATCTTGGACATGGTGTACTGTGCCACTGGAGTTAAGTGCGCATGTGCTAGTCATCACGCATGTGCACTGGGCTCCAGCAGCCATCTTGGATGTGGCGGACTGTGCCTTGTTCCTCTGCCAGACAGTGCGGTGGACTCACAGTGATTGCTGTTCACCTCCAATACTAACAAGTCAATTTGATATCCGGTAAGCTCTCTTTTTCTACTGTGATTGCAACGCGTCTGCAGCGCTACATCCACTGCAGCTGTAACAAAGGAGATAACAGCTTGCACGAATTAGGTGAGCTACCGACCAGAGATTTTGACCATTTAAAGGTAAACAGAGCAGCATAGTTATTAAAGAGGGATTAGGTCAGTTTAAAATGCAGAGTTAAGTAATTTACTTGGCACTCTTTATCTTTAGGAATCAAACTTGAATTAACACAAAGTGCAAGTATTCAGCTTTCTGTTCAGTTGAAGAGCTGAAATAATTGGATACATAAATTGTCAAAATGAGTTAAAAACTGCTTGTATAGGGATATAAAAATAGTCACCTTACTTAAAGGGAATTTGTACTATTAGGGGGCACTTTAGAAATATGTGACCCTTATCAGCGAAGCCATCCGTACATTTTATTTATTTATTTTATTCGCTGGTAACCGGGTATGACCCACTAGTACAGGTGCCTGTGTTCAGGGGCTGCCCAGGGGCACCTGGGAGGTCAAGTGAGTTGCTCAGAGTCACACAGTATGCAAGTAGAGGTCGTGGGAATCAAACCTTTGTCTGTTGGATGTACTAAGCTCCTTTACAGCTTGTTAGTCTAACCTCCATGCTGTACTGTCAGTCAGGTTACGTGGTTAAAAACTGGTGGTACTAATGCTCCTAAATAACTGTTATAAAACTTACAGCTTCTGAAGCACTGCATCATCTTTGCCAAGTGCATTCGTACAGTTCACACAATTTGTCCCCTTTGACGTCCATGCCTCACCACCTGCTGAGAGCATATACTGTATGTACGACTGGCGGACCCCATTTATTTATTTTATTTTATTATTTATTGAGATCTTGGATAACACCTGTGAGCGGATACTTGTTGAGAGGTTCCACGTCAGTTACATTAGACAACAAGGTACACAGGTTAAAGACAATGCACATAGAGGGTACAGAAATCCAAACATAACGCAGTGGGTACGCTGTGCTGAGGCATTGTATAATGTATGCCTGCATCATGAAGATGGACAGAGTAGGGTAAGGATACATAGGGAGAGGGCAGGCTGAGGGGACAGTGCATAGAGGACAGGGTGAGAAGAGGGTAGGGATAGGGCATGGGGAGGCAGTGCCTGGGAGGTGGTATGGTTGTAGGAGAAATGCTGCAGATTGACTGTCCTAACAGGACAGAGGCAGAGATTAAGTGGTAGTGGTAGTTTGCTGCTGCATGTAGAGTCTTAGTAGGGGCACACGTGGTTACTCGTATCAGTGAGGTGCTGGCGCAGTCTATGTTTAAAAGAATCAATTGTTGTTGTGCCAGAGATGTCTGGGGATGGTGCGTTTGCCCAGAGGGGTGCACGGTGTGAAAACACACTTTGTGCCATGGTAGTGCAGCATCTGGGCACATAGAAAACTGTAGTAGTGGAGCTTCTGGTTTGTCTGGTGCTCATAGGCAGAGATATGGGTTTACCATGTACTGTATGTGTGCACATTTTATTGTCCCCAATACGAAACTTGCACTGGCTGATAGCAGAGTCCATCAACCAGGGTTCCTTGGTAGCATCCTTTTCCCACTGTAATGAACATAGCCAGTTCTACTTCGGCTCATTTACTGCTTGCTAATTTATAGCATGCGCCACTCTCGGCCTCTACAGTGAGCATGCATGCAGTCGCTGGTTCCTGCATTTATTAGCCAGTCTGTAGTATAACTCCAGATAAGTGGAATTATAGCAATATGAAACTCCTCCTATGTCCTGGTAAAGGACAGCTTCAGGAATGCCTAGAGTGGTGGTGTTAAGAACGAGCATTGCATAAACATTGTATAAGTTTGTATAGCCATTTAAAACTCTACCATGCGCACATGTCAGTCATGGGCACAGAGATGCATGCTCACGGTATTGCGTTGTATCTGAAATTTACAGATTTTAAACTTGGGGAAAGCTGTTTCACCACATTATGCCTTTTATTGCTTAACTGTTGCAACTGGGGGTGGATTACATGTGGGGAGAACAGTATACTTATTTAATGTTTGTTTTTAATATTGGTCGTAGTGGTATTCTGTCTAGCCATGAGTGAGATTAATTATATGGTGAATAACTGCGATCAACTGCAGCAGACAAGATGGTGCTTTCCTGCCGAAACTTTTTTTTTTTCATCTTTTACAGTGGGTAATACAGCATGTGCTCCTACTTAGAATGGTGTGCTGGAGAACGCTTCAGCTGTCGGCAGCTGTTGTCCCTTGTGGCAGGTTGCCATCTGTTAAGACTTTCTTATCCTACTGAATGTACATGGACTGCCGTGTTTATATATTAAATGGTTTGCTAACATACTAAAATGCCAGCAGAATAGGCCTAATGGTCTTTCGTGTCTGCTCGTTTGGTCACCCCCCACCCTGGGAGCTGACCTTGCTGCCCCCCTCGCCTTCTCTGGCTTCTCCCTTCCCAGTTCCGGATATTCTTGCTGTACTGGATTTTGCTTTCAGAACCCTTCCCCTGTACCTGTCCCACCCACTCTTGAACCCCTCCACCGTCTCTGCCTCCACCAGTCCCCTGGGCAGCACATTCCATGGCTCCACCACCCTCTCAGTGAAGTAGCACCTCCTCCTTTCTCCCCTGAATCTTCCCCCCTCCAGCTTCCACCCATGCCCTCTAGTGGCCCTCTCCTCCTTCCTTCGGAGCGCCGACTGCTCCTCCCCTATTTACCCCCTTCATGTACCTGAAGACCTCTATCGTGTCCCCCCGGTCCCTTCTCTCTTCCAATGTATATATTTAGCTCTTCGAGCCTCTCCTCATAGGTCCTGTCCCCCCAAGCCCCAAATCATTTTGGTTGCCCTCCTGTGGACCCTCTCCAGGAGTTTAATGTCCCTCTTTCAGTGTGGTCTCCAAAACTGCATGCAGTATTCGAGGTGTGGCCTCACCAAGCAGTTATACAGAGGGAGTATCACTTCCGTCCTTCTGGAGGTGATCCCTCTAGCGATGCATCCCAGCATCCTGTTGGCCTTGGCTGCTGCCGTCCTACAAGTCTCCGAGTTGTTCATCTTGGCATCCACCACCACCCCCAGGTCCCTCTCAGCCATCGAGACTCGTGGCATCCCCCAGGTGTACACTTGACCGGGTTTCTGGCCCCAGGTGCAGCACCTTGCATTTCCCTGCATTGAACCTCAGCTTCCACTCTCGAGACCATCTTTCCAGAGCCTCCAGGTCCCCCTGTAGGGCCACCCTTCCCTCCTCCCCATCCATCACCGCCCCCAGTTTTGAGTCATCTGCAGAAAGACTCATCTCACTCCTGATACCTGTCCTTATGTCAGAGACATAGGCGTTGAACAGGAGGGGCCCAAGGACTGATCCCTGTGGGACCCCACTAATGACCCTCCTTGGGGATGAGACTATCCCACCAACTACGACCATCTGGGTCCGGTCCTGGAGCCAATTGTCTATCCATCTGATCATCTGGTTCCCCACCCCCATTTCTCCCAGCTTATCCAACAGGCCCTCATGAGGAACAGAGTCTGATGCCTTGCTGAAGTCTAGAAAGAGGACGTCCACTGGTCTACGCAGGTCCAAGGCACTCGTCACCCAGTAACAGAACTCCACAAGGTTTGTCTGACACGATTTCCCCGGGACGAATGCATGCTGTCTATTGTCCAGGCACCCTGACTTTTCCAGGTCCCCCCTAGCCTCTCCTTGACAATGCCGTTCATCACCTTGCCCACCACCGATGTCAGGCTGACAGGCCTTTAGTTCCCTGCCACCTCCCTTGACGCCCCCCCCCATTGTGGATAGGCACTATATGCACCACCTTCCAGTCCTGGGGCACCCACCCTCTTCTCAGAGAGATGGTGAAAAGCTCCGCCAGGGGTTTTGCCAGGACATCCACAAGTTCCTTCAGCACTCTGGAATGTAATTTATCTGGCCCCGGTGCTTTCTCCATCTTAAGGGACCTGAGGGCTTCCCTCACACTCTCTGCTGTGATTTCCACCTCCACTACCTCTTCTCCCTGCTTAGCCTTCCCCACTCCAGCCAGTGATGCCTCCCCCTCTCCCCGGACCTGCTGATTGGTAACGGTCCCCCGTCTCCTCCCATGTATGATGCAGCACCCCCATTTTTCTTGGTGAAAACTGAGGTGAAGTACTCATTTAGTACCTCAGCCTGCTCCCCCGGGTCTTGTGCTCATCTCTCCCCTGTTTTAATCCTGCTAATCTGCCCCTTCACCCTTTGTTTTTCCCCAGTGTTTCTAAACAAACCCTTGTTCCCTCTCCTAATTTCCCTGGCCAGGTTCTGCTCCTTCCTTGCCTTAGCCACCCTCACCACCCTAGTGGCTCTTCTAGCCATCAGTTCGTACTCATCTCGATGCCTTTCACTCCCTTCAGCACTTGAATTGCCTATAGGCTGCCTTCTTTGCCCGCACCACCTCCTGGACCTCCCTGGTCCACCAGCAGGGTTTTTGGGCCCTACCGCATTTTTGTCTTACTCTGGCACAGGTGCTGGTAGCATCCTGCACCCCTCTCCTGATTATTTCCCACCTACTGTCAGCGTCTATGTCTGACCCAATCACATCCAAATGCTCCTTAAGGATCCTTCCCATTTCCTTAAAATCCGCCCCCCTGAAGTCAGTTACCGCCGTCTTTGTGCAGCCTTCTACCCTTCCTAGGTCCAGGCAGAACCAGGCCGTGGCATAATCACGCCCCGCCAACGGGTCCCTTACCTCCAGGGCCCCAGTCTGGTCACTGTCTGCCAGGACCACATCCAGTACCTGCGCCTCCCTGGTTGGTTCCCCCACCTGCTGAGTTAGGAACACATCTTGAAAGACATCCAACAACCTTTGTTCCCTGGCCACCGAGGATGTCATAGTCTCCCAGTCTGTTCCTGACATGTTTAAGTCCCCCGGCACCACCACCCTTCCCCTGCCCAATCTGCAGTGTCTCCCAACATCTGCCACCAGACTCTCCTCCAACTTCTTTGCCAGCGCAGGGGGTCTGTACACAACTCCTATTTTTACTATCTTGCCCCCCACCTTGTTATCAAGGTGACCCAAATTGGCTCCATGGTTCCCTTCTTTAGTTTACTCTAGCCCTAGAGTATGAAATGTGCTACAATACCAAAGTTGCTGTCTCCAAGTTATAAATCTTCTGTTTTGGCTGTATTAGTTGAAGCCTATTTCCATGTTTGATTGCCCTAGTAATCTCTCTTGGGGAAGGCCAGAGTTATGCCGAAGTTAAATATTCTGTGTATGTGAATGTGTGAGTGAATGCCCTTAATCGCAAGAGGGAATCTGTTTAAATGTTGTGCTCTGTATTCCCTGTGTAGGTCCTGGGAGGCATGCCTGACTGATTTCTCTCAGTTGAATATAGCATTAATTTGCTTTCCCCTATGTGTAATTTATGGGAGGCTGTCGTACTGCTCCTTTGTAAGTGTCCACATTGTATCTATGTATTTCTGGTATGCTTCTGTAGATTCATCAAGGGTGAGTGTTGTTTTACTTGCAAAATGAGAACTAAAAAGTTATAAAGAAAAAGAAACCCACACCCAAGTGCAGGCTGGTTTCAGTGTGCACGTTGTATACAAAAAGTTGTCTTTTTTCTTCTTGCTGTTTACTGTAGTATAGTAGATTTCATGAGTCTGATTCTATTGACTTCCAAGCCGACATTTTCTGTAACTACAAATCCCAGAATATTCTGCAGATGACATCAGAGCAGGACTGCAGCAGGAGGAGGTTCAATAGCTTGAAGTACATGTTAGAGATTTTGTAAGCTTAAATCAGATGTTTGTCATTCCAGCTGTTCTAGCGGGGCTAAGTACAGTCCTCAGGGGATTCCGGGATTTGTAGTTACAGAAAGTGTCATCTTGGAAGTTGGCAAAATCCAACTGATGACGATCTGCTGTTCTGCACTAAACAGTACGTAAAAGAAAAAAATATGTCTTTGCACATAAAGTGCAAATTGGGATCAACCCCACACTTGGGTGTGGGGCTATTAGTGCTGACTGTTCCCCTTAAAGCCCTTAACTGTGTCCTAGTCTTGCTTGATACCAATAATGTTTTTTGCACCCACTTCCTCTGCTGGCAGGCTGTTCTGCGGCTCAACAACCCTTCTTCTGTTCCTCCTGCATCTACTGCTGCAAACTTTTTTCCTCTCTTGTCTCTGGGGTTTTGACTGTTCCTGCTGAACAGTTTACCCTGTTCATTCCTTTTAGGTTAGGAACTCAAAGTTCTCTGTCATATCACCCTTCTCATATCTAGCCTCAAGCAAGTACATGTTCAGTGTTCTAAGACAGTCCGCATAGGATCTGTCCTGCTGGTCCTGAATCATTGGATTGCCCTGCACTACACTGTCTCCAGCCTGTCTTTCTTTCCTTAGTTGGGGACTCCAAAACTGGCACAGTGTTTCAGATGGGGCCTCACCAGTGGTCTACAGAGAGGTAGCATTACCTCGGGTATAAAGTCACGGAACTCAACCCAGCATAAGAAAATAACTGCTGTCCACACAAAGTTGCTTTTTCCAAAATATAGCAGTTTACTAGGTAGCAAGAAATATACAGAGCACTTTGACCAGAGGTGTCCACAGCAGTCTGACGTTTCACCCAATAGGGCTTTGTCAAAGCATCTTATGAGTCTTATGATGACTTCCAGGTCCCTTTGCTCAGAAGTAGTGCCCAACTTAATTGATTCAATCCAGTTGTCTTTCCTGGAGTTCTTTTTCCTGTGTTCATCACCTTTCATTTATTGAAGCTGCATTTTCAACTGCCAAACCCTCAACTGCCTCTCCAACCTATGTAGGTGCCTCTGCAACTCCCTTATCCCTTCTCTGCTGTCCACCCTGCCACAGAGCTTAGTGTTGTCTGCTAAGAGACGCATCTTGTCCTGTATTCCTTCTCCTGTGTTGGTGATAAACATGTTTAAAAGGGCTGGACCCAGCACCGACCCCTGTGGCACCCCACTTGTGACCTCCCTCTCCCCCAACTTCACTCTAAAACCATCCTGTTTTGTCTCTCCATCCCTCCCCCAGCCAACTACCCACCCATCTAACCAGGTCCTTAGTGCACCTAGATCTTCTAAATTCTTCTGCAGTCTCGTGTGTGGCACCATGCAAATGCCTTGCTGAAGTCCAATAGAGTACATCCACTGCTTGTCCTTTATCTACTGCATTAGTTGCCGAGTCAGAGAACACTGTCAGGTTGGTCTGCCATGACCTCCCTGCGAGGACGCTGTGCTGTTTACTATACTGGAGCACATTTCTCTTCAGATAGTCCACTGGGTCCTCCTTGACTAGCGTCTCCATCAGTTTTTCCCACAATGGGGGTAAGGCCGTTGGACCTGTAATTACCTAGCTGCTCCTTGTCCCCTCCCTTATGGGGCAGGACTACGTCTACTAGCCTTCAATCTTTCAGAACCACCCCTTACTGTATTGAGCCATTGAATAGGCCTGCCAGGGGTTCAGCCAGCTTTGAAGCCAGTTGTGTGAGTGCTCTCATCCTGTTTAGCTCCTGTGAATTGAAGACTGTCATCTTTGAAGAGCCTCCTGTCCCAGATGGCCCTCAGTGACCCACAAAATGATACCCCTCATCCTGATACCATTCTTTCAGCCACCCGTTGAACTCCTAAGTCTCCTCCTTCCTCACTGTATCCTTCCCCTTTCCCCAACCCCGCACAGAGAGGACCTCGGGGGGGGGGAAAAGGTATGGAAGCCAAGTGTGCCTTAAATCTGTCCCCCAGTCTTCAAAATTTGTACTTCACTGCTTCAGTAGGCTAGTTCACCAGAACATTGGTACTCAAGTGTACCAGCTTCCCCACTCTACCATCCCTTGTATCCTATCCAAGTTCTCAATGGCTGATTCACCGGGAAGGCATCTCTCAAACCCCTCCCCATTTACCCTCCTCCCATCACCTTTTCCACTCCCGTTATCATAGTCTACATACAACTAGGGTAATCCGTGCTGTCTTTCTCCTGTTCTCACCACCAGGGGTTAGTCATCCTGCTTACTTGTCCCGCCCGGCTTTGTCTCCTTCAGAGGAGTCGGGTATATGTTCCTCTTCCAGGGGTGCAAAGTGATTTACTATTGAGATTTGGTGAGTTTGGATGATGTTGTGATTGCACCTGTCACATTTACTCACCAGGCCCCCCCCGGCCAGTTGGCCTTTAAGGGACTGGCAGTGTAGGGTGTTCCTTTGGGTACCAGCTCAGCTGGTGTTGCACCTAGAGTATTTCCCCCCTTGCTACTATCAGCTGTGCCTGAAGCTTTGCAAATGTCCTACATACGGGACAGTGTCCCCTTCTCCAGGGCATAATTCAGGGGATGAATGCCCCACAGTCCCAGCAGCTGAGCCTGAGCTCCATACTGTCTGCTGTCTCCTCTCACTCAGTACCTACTTTACTCCTACCTATACTGCAGTAGATAATTCTGAACAAAAGAACATTGTACACACAAGCAGGAGCTGCTGCATAAACAGTTTAAAGTATAAAGAGACGCCATCCAAAATGTCAACCAACACTCCTATGTATCACCTTCATATCGAGGCTCCATCACTGCCCCGAGTGTCTTGGCATACTCTCTTCCCTTTGGGGAGGGTGGGCGATGATCCTTGCTACTACTTAACCACCCAGAGTGTTCCAGCGTATGTACCTTCCCTTCTGGGAGGAAGGGTACTGATCCTCACTGCTGCACTCCCCCCCCCCCCCGAGTGTTCTAGCATACGCCCCTTTCATTCATGGTTGGGAAGGAGGGTGCTGATCCTCTCTGCACCACCCACTGGGTGACCACAGGGTAAGCACAGCTGAGGATGCCTGTTGGGGAGGGGAGGACGATGCTGATACCAACATGCAGTGTGGACTTGTGCACAAACCCACTGGATGATGTCACTCTGACATCCCTGGGGGTAAGGGGGAGAAGAGAGGTAAATCTTCCTCCAGCACACTGTGCTGGTTGATGCCTGCAGTCCCCAGTTTCACACCCGCTGACTCTGCCAGTTTTTATGTGCCTTAGGGAAGGAAGTGTCCAGAGGGGGTTCGGGATCATCTTAAGGACCACCATAGATGGCAAGCAAGGGCAGCATTACAGAAAGGAAGGTTAGTCTTGGGAGAAGGGGTGTTGGGACTGGGATGCAGGGTCACTGGACCAGATAAGTCTCTCCAGAGCCAGGAAGACATAGGAGGAAAAACACAGATTAAAAAAAAATCTTTAATAATAAGGAATGGATTGTCCTCAGATTGGAACTTTTTGAGGAATGGTATGAGATTTGAGTTTTGCTGATGCTGTCTTAGTTTTTTTTTTTGCATTAAACTGACAAATCACTTTGTAAGCAATAAAGTACTCCGGGATGTGTGTAAAACATATTTTACAGCACTGCCAGGGGGTGTAGTAAGGCACGAGGCCAAAGGCTGAATGACTTCAGCTGCTGGACATGCTGTAAAATGTTTTACACACATCCTTGAGTGCCTTATTGCACTTATAAAATTGGCTCTTTTTGCTGTTGGGAAAGCATGTTTATTTGTAGAAACAATTATTTACTGGTGTACATTTGTGATAAAACAGTCCTTCCACCCATTGCAAGTGATGTCATTGTATTATTGCCTACTTTCTTCTTTTTTTTTCTCTGTTTTTCTCAACATTCAAGATATGGAATATTTATCATGAAATGTTTACCACGGAATACATGGATTCAAAATTCTGCTGAGTTCCACTGGCAGAATGTTTCTCTCCTAACATACTATACACATAGACAATAAAGGCCTTTGTTACAGTCAGAGACTCAGTGATCTGTCAGGGCAAGAAGAGGAGTTCCCTGATGAGCAGGTAAAGATGGAAGTGGGATTAATCCTTCACTGTCAGTGAAGAAACAGTTGTAGTGAAAACTATAAACAATACTTGATGTTTCTAATTTGTTTATGTATGTAAGGAGAGTGTGATAATCAGGGAAACAACATTTAATTTGTTTTATTTTTTATTTAAGGTAGTTTTTTTTAGGGCCCAGTTGACGTTTTTTTACTGTGTAAATGTAGCTGCCATGTTTGTAGTGGAAGATCAGTTCTGGCTGTAGAGGGTTAACTGAAATGCCTGTGTTCCAAATGCCTACTGATCAGGGTTCCAGACTCTTCACTTCTGAAAAGTCCTTTTTTTTGGGGGGTGGGGGGCAAGCCACCTGTACCTCAGCCCCTTGCTTAGACCCATGGCACCCTACAATGCATACCCCAGGACTTACCTTCTTTATCCTGGTACTCCCTGGATTACCCCACAGGGTGAGGCCACCACACCAACTAGATCCTCACGACAACGGGACAAGGGTGCCGGCAGATATACCCACCGGCTTTGCCCTCTGCCCCAAAATGGGGCCACGGGATCCATTGGCAATAGCGAGGCGGCGGGATAGGGTGGGACTCAGAAGCGCCGTGCGTTTGGTGGCAGCCAAGCTGGCATCATTAATGACGGCTGCTGTCTTATTGTGTTTTTTCCCCTGTGGGCAGTGACATGCAGTGATGTCCAGCATCCACCCCCCCCCCCAACAAGTGAAGACGCTGGCACAAATGTTCCTCCAGCTTCCACCAGAGGTCCATGTTATGCTGCACACTCTACCCCTCCCCTCGGAAGGAGAGCAGTCCCAGGATGCTCGATCCTTCCCCAGCTGGCCCTCCGACGTCCTGGGTCCGTTCCCGAACCTGGGTCGTCTGCGTCACAGACGGGCGCCTTGCCCTGCACTGGTGGGCTGGCATGAGTAGTCCTTTTTTTAACCATGTGTAAACCATATTTTACACATAAATAAGAACCAATCAGATTACTGGATTTTACCCTGCCATTTTATAAAGCTTCCTTATTTATTGACTTTTGATGACCGGGTAGGCCCACTGGGCCCCGGAGATCCCTTTTTCAGGGGTGACCCGGGAGTTACAGGACTAGTAGAATACACAGTTAGTACAGATGTAGCTTATAGCATGCAACATGTTAACATACATACATATATATATATAATAAAAATATACGTAGCAACGACATATTACATAGCGGGTTACATTGATTAACAAAGTGAAACGATGTAGGAGAGCCTCTCTCTCTGATCTAGCTCTGTGCTGTTTGAATCTCCCAGCATGCCTGAAATGGCTGCAACATTCTCTCTCCTCCACCTTCTGGACTGTAACAAAGAAACATAGACAACGACCGCAGAAAAAGACCAATGGCTCATTCAGTCTGCCTGAGTTCACTATTTAGCCCCGGGACTTGCTGTCCCACCAGGGTCCTAGCCCTCTCCATCCTCCTCCCTATTTCTGCTGCCCCGAGCCCACAGTATATCTTTAATTCTGTCCCACCTGTGATTGAAACCACCTATAGTTTTAGCACCCACCGCTTCAGCTGGAAGACTTGTAAAGCATTTTGGGATGGAATTTGTGAGAAGTGCACTATATGAAACCTGTGTCCGTCTCCCTTGTTCCCCCTTATTTATTTTATCTTACTTATTCATTCTAGGATTACAAATACCTTTGAGCACCAGGCAGCTCATTTACAAAGGTTCCCGTCATCAGTAGAGAGTTACATACAGATACTGGGAGACATGTTATACAGAATATTTCAGAGCATATAATGTTTACATTATAGTGTAGAACATAGAGAATACAGGATGGGTAACCATGCAGAACCAGTGCGATCTGCCACAAAGGGATCTGATTCCTTGGGAATCAGACCCCAAGGTTGCAGAACACATGGTTCTGCATGGGGTTACCCATCCTGTATTTTTTTTATAGTGTATGGTGCCCCACAAATTATTTTAAAAATATTTTTAGGCTTCCAGACTGTATTTAAATCGTAGATAAAGAAATTGGTGTCTCCCTTCGCTAGGAGATGAAGTTGGGTGGTTACTAGGGACTGAGCGTCCCTAATATAGCAGCACACATGCAGTTGGTTGCCGCTCAGATGTGGGCTGGATTTAGGGGGAAAAAAAAACACAGTAGCCAGACATCTCGCTAAGCGAGAAAAATAACTGTCCTGAGGCAGAGAAAACAGTAAGTAAAGTACGATATCTGGTTGATCCTGCATTAAAATGAACAGTGCTCATTTCAGAAAACCGCTGTGTTCATTTTTCAGGAAGTTGTAAACGATGTTGAGATGCAGCGGTTTTCTGTTCATAATTTCAACCACTGTTCTGCACCTACGGTCAGTACAGCGTTCCATTCATTTTGCTGACTGGTGAACAGCTTTTCAATAAGCTGGAATTTGAGGTGAGAACAACGTTCCACCATACACTATAATTAGCTTCTGATTATATACACATCGAGTGAAACTTGATCAGAGGCAGGGGGATAGAGAAGGGGGGAGGAAGAACCAGGAGGGAGAGGAGCCGCCAGGCAGCCGTGTCAATTTGCAATTACAGTGGGGGGGAGGAAAGAGACTTAGAAAGGGGAGAGAGAGGAGAAGTGCAAAGGCAGGGAGGAGGGTGGTAAGACAGAGGAGATAGCGGTAGCACAGCAGTGAGGGGAGGTCCAGGAGAAAGAGGGGGGAGGATGGAATGGAGGAGGTCCTGAAGAGGGATCTCGAAGTTAGGTGGAGGAGGTTTCAGTTAGGAGGTGAATTCGGAACTTATGCTTGCACTCTCCAGGTTTAGTAAGGTTAGCTAGACTATTATGGAGACCACTGAACCAGGAAGGCGCTCTGCTACAAAAAGCGCATTGGCATTGCGTGGTCCGGCACCTTGGGACTAGTAGGAGTTCAGTGGACGAGGTGCGTGTGTGTTGAGTCTTTGGAGATTTGTGAAGTAGACAACACAGTCCCATCGGCATGGACCCAAGGAGAATCGTTTTTGTGAGAAGGCAGGTGTGGCATTTAATTCTCCCATGTAGATTGAGCCACCCAGTCTGTTTATAGAGATCGCAGGTGTGAGTGAAGTGTGATGCCCCAGCTTGGAGTCTACAAGCCTTGTTTAGTGCTACAGTGAGTCTTTTGAGAGCAGTATCAGTAGCAGCTCCGTAAATGACAAGGCCATAGTTGAGAATAGAGAGAACTGAACTGTGAATTGCCAGATTGAGAGCTTCGGCTTCAGTACCTTCTCTCTTCTAATCCTGTTCTTGCCTGCCTGGTAGTTAATCTTCTGATTGTTTTTTTTTGTTTGTTTTTTTAACCTCCTGTTTTGTTGTTCGTTGAATTTAATCTGTTCTGCACTTGATGTTTAAAATTTATTAAACGTATGTTTATAACTTGTTCTTGCACCTTCTGTTATTGCATCACTGTATGTCTGTGAACTTGTGAACTGACGTTGGAGCCTTTGTAAATTAGTCTTCTAACTCAAAGGTCTGTAATTCCGATACTTCAGTAAATAAGTAAAACCAAGTTCCTTTATTTCAGTCCTGGTTTCAAATTTGGTGGAAGCAGGGACTCTACTAAAACAAGGTACTGTTTGTCAGCTGTGCTAACTTGTGTAAATAAAATTGGTACAGAAATATAGTCAGAAGTTAAAATTGGGCTGAGTAAGTGATTTTATTAAGTATAGTTCACCATGTGTGTTGATTTATATAATAGTTCTCATAAGATCTAATTTCTGTTCATTCAGTGTGGTGATATTAGAGATGGTACATTTTGCCTCATCAGAAACTGTTTTATGTCAGGCTTTGACTTATTTTTATTTTCCAAATTCTTTTTGTCTGAAATTGTTTACCTATCATCATGGAATAATGTTTACACTATACCAGTGTTCCTGTGCTCTCCTGACTGCCTTTAGTTGAATGCAGACTTTCCAACAATAACAAATTATACTTCTGTAGTGACTTTCCCATAACAGATTGTCACAGAACACTTCACAAGTCAATCAGTAAATGAAGCAAATAAAAACATGTAATAATGTATGTATGACTGTAAAATCAAAGCTTTAAAAACACGCAAATTAAAATAGAGGAACATTTTGAACAGACCTGAATTGTAAAGGTGGGAACTTATCGCACCCCACCTACAGTATGTCTGCGTAATGTGATTGGGTCCGTGGGAACAAGCATAATGACCAAGGGCAAAGCCTGGTTCTGTGACCTCATGGGATAAAAGGGCAGTTTAGTGCACATGAATACCTTGGTATTCGAGGAGGTAGTACAGCATAGTGGTTAAGGGCACTGAGCTGCAAACCTGGAGACCTGGGTTTGAATCCTGTCTGCTCCCACTTGCATACTGTGTGACCCTTAAAAAGTCATTTAACTTCCTTGTGCTCCCAGGTTGCATCTGGAAACTAGCTTCAGCTTAGTGTGCCTTTCCTGGTTAAACAGTTTTTGGTTAATATAAGAATGGTTAGGGATACTGGTAGGTGGAGGATTCAGTAATTGAGCCCAAGAGATGATAAAGGTATAGGTTTGTATGTGTCGGTAAGGCACTGTCATGTCCAGGTTCTCTGATGGGAATAGTCTACCTCGTCAGCTTAGGAGACCAAGGGAGCGCTGCTTACAAGTGCACTCTTATCGAAAGATCTGACCACAGCAAAAATACTGCAGTAAACGTGTGTGAAATACAACTGTTGTCCTACAGTTTCACTGCATTTTTTTTTCCTTCCACTACCTGAATTGACATCAAATCAGTGTGGCTGCTGCACTAAATGTAGGTTTTGACACTTTAAAGCTGCAGTATTTGTTAACAAGAATTGTATCGTATAGTTTGTTACGTATTTCTTGCGACTCCAAAAGATGTACCAGTGGGAGCCAGCCAAATCGCAGCCCCGCCAACCCTTGTCAGAGTAGGTAGTTTGAAAATGCTTTGTTATAGTCAGGGTGCGGAAATATCTCTAATATCTTCCAATTAAATTCTCGCCAATTAGGCGAGGCAGTCACCGCCCATTCCTGTTTTGAGTCTATGATCCCATTGAGACTGAGGAATGGGAGAGTCAGATTCTTTTTCCCATTTAAGACTGAGAGAGTCTGCCAAAGGTGAGGCCAAATCCATGAGAAATTGATACAAATTTGAGATTGGCCTGACCTTCGCCCTCAGAGTAACACACCAGTAGAAGATCTCTTCCAGTGCTGTTTGAGGCCTTTGTGATTGTTGAAGTTGTGGGATTTTTCAACAAATGAAGTGCCTAACTTTGTAAGAAGTGGAAATTATCTTCTTTCCTTAAGGCATATTTCTGTTGCAGTTGTTGAAATGACATGCAAGTGTCACCACTAAGGAAATGCAATAACCTGGGTGAGGCCTTGGTCCTCCCAATACCGATACTGCAGATCCAGTTTGGGGGAGGAAAGTCCTCATGATGCCTGATCAAGGTAAGGGGAACCAGAGCATTTGGCATACCCGCTAGATGCCGTAATTTAAGTAATATCTTAATTGTGTGTCTAGTCCATGGGTTACTTGCATTACGGAGCATTTGAGAGGGGATCATGCCTGTGGGTAAGGTTCAGAGAGGGTAAGGGGTTGCGTAAGGGTAGGCGTTGAAGCTCCAACTCATACCATCCTGCCTCCTGTCTTTGAGCCAGGTATAAAGCCAAGGCCCCTGAGCGGCCAGGGAATATTGTTGAATATCAGGGAGCCCCAAACCTCCCCAACCCCTAGGAAGACAGAGCATGAAGTAAGAGATCCAGGGCTATTTACCTTGCCAAACAAATCTGGATAGAGTTTGGTGTCGTTCCTACCACAATAGCCCCTGGGACCCATCATGGGGAGAGTCTGAAATAAAAACAGTAGCCAGGGAAGAATGTTCATCTTTATTGGTTGTACCCTTTCGTATTAAGTTTGTGGATGGACATTCCAACGGACCACATTGGATTTGATTGCCTGTAGTAATTTGTGATAGTTGTCTGGGAAAAGTCTCTAAATGTCCATAGAAACATAGAATTTGATGGCAGATAAGGACTGCTTGACCCACCTAGTCATTCCATTTCCCTACCTAATGGATAAGCTGCAGATTCTAGTTAACCAATGGCCTACTTCCTCCTACCCCCCACTAGAACTGCCTTATGTCTGTCCCTTGCATTCTTGAATTCCCCCACTGTTTTTGACTCTATACCTCCTCAGGAAGGCTGTTCCATGCATCCACAACCCTCTCTGTGAAGAAATACTTCTTCACATTACCTCTGAACCGTCCCCCCTCTATCTTCAAAATGTGCCCCCTTGTTCTTGCACATCTTTTTCTGACCGCAGAGATCTGGATGCCTAGATAGTGAAAACTATTCCTAGATACCCAGGGAAAAGGGAACTGTTCCTTAAAGCCAGTGGGAGGAAACCATTTAAAATCATGGCTGCAGACTTGGAGACATTAATTTTATAACCAACCAGTGTTCCAGATTTTTTTAGAACTGGCAGAACTGTGTAGAAGGAATTGACTGGGTCATCCAGGAATTAGCAGCTTGTCATCAGCATAGAGGGCACTTTTCTGTTCCTGCATTCCCACCATCACTCCTGTAATGGAGGAATGTTCAATTTGAACAGCAAGGGGGAGTTCTAAGCTGAGGGCAAAAAGAAGAGGGGAAAGGGGGCAGCCCTTGGTGAGTTCCACGTTCTAAAAGGAATTGTTCAGAAAGACAACTATTTACACGCACCATGACCTCTGACTTTCATGCATAGCGGCAATAGCACCTACAAACTGCTCCCCCAGATTAAATTTAGCAAGCACCTTCTGTAAAAGATGCCAAACGACCCTGTTGAATGCTTTTTTACGTTCGCTTGCACGCATGCGCAAGGAGCGTTTTGGGAGAGTAGCACACTTTGGAGGTGTGCCTCTCCCTTTCAATCCACTGCTCCGTTGAGCAGGCGTGGCGTTCCTGCACCAGTGCGGGAGCTGTGTATGACAGGCGGTGGTCTTCGCTTCGAAAACCACCACTGTCGCCTGGGTTACCGCGTCCACTCCCGATATCCGCCACCCCAAATCTTTGGTGCCACGCTGAGAGCCACCCCAGTAGCAAGCGTCTAGCGTTGTTTGCCGGCCAGTGTCCAATCCCGTCTGCTCCGCCCCAAGCCATCCATCTGCCATGCTGGGGCCACCCTGCGCCGATATCCGTAGTCTTTTTTTTTTCATCTGTAAACAAAAAGCGGTCCCACCTTCTCGCAGTCCCCCCCTCCCAACCCGCACCCACCACTGCGCACCAGCCTCCCCCACCCCCCTTCACCCCATACTTACCTCCAGGAGCTCAGCGCGATGATCTTTGGTGGACGGAGAACACGTCTGCAGTCTTCAAAGTCGAGCCGCAAACTGAGAAATGCCGGTAAGCTGTATAATGGGCTAGATAGGAGGTTTTCAACTTTTTGCATATCTCAGGCATTTTGGAATTTTGCACAATTTTCAACATGGGGTTTGGGACCCCTTCTCATGAATGATGTCACTGCCATGGCGTTGTGGGGCTCGAAGGGTGATTTGCAGTCACTGCATGAAATCACCTGCCGGACTGAGCTCTTCTTGCATCGCATCATGAGAAAGAGTCCATTATGTTAATTATATCTCAAAAAACTTGACTGTTTCTGGCGTCGTTGCGCGGCTCTCGCGGGCTCTAAATGCGTTTAATTTTCAATATTTGCACTCCAGATTTTCAACATTGCCATTTTACCGCACCTCCTCATGAGCAGTACAGCTGTCATTTTTCACATCCTGCCCAAAATGTGTTTTTGCCCATGTAGCGCACAATGGTGCAGTCTGTGTGTGAACTGAATGTATGGGACACATTAAGGAAATCACAGTGACACTGTTCATGAGCAGAGGTCTTAAAATGGCTGTGTTGAAAATTTGGTGACAAAATTCCTAAAAATGACTGTTTTACGAGTGTTCATTGCGCAGTTCCTATGCACGCTTGTAAGTTTGCAAATTTCAATATTTTCACTTCCTGATTTTCAACATTGCCATTTTACCACACCTCCTTATGAGCAGTGCAGCTGTCATTTTTCACATCTTGCCCAAAACGTGTTTCCGCCTATGTAGTGCACAATGACACAGTCGGTGTGCGAACTCAGTGTATGGGACACATTAAGAAAATCACAGTGTCACTGTTCATTAGCAGAGGTTTTAAAATGCTAATGTTTAAAATTTGCTGAAAAAATTCCTAACAATGACTGTTTTATGAGCGTGTGTTGCACAGTTCCCACACTGCGGCTCGCGGGTTTCTAATTTTTCAAAATTTCCCTCAGATTTTCAACATTGCCATTTTACCACACTTCCTTATGAGCAGTACAGCTGTCATTTTCACATCCTGCCCAAAACGTGTTTCCGCCTATGTAGCGCACAATTGGGGTAACAAAAAGGTCATGCTGAAAATTTATTGTGCAAATACCAGCAATCGCAAGGGGCATTAAGGTAAAGCACCATACGTGCCAAACACCACTGCAAATACCTGCAAGCGAACGTTTGGCATTGACAAATGCTTGTTTGCATCGACACTGATGGCCAGTTGGCATGTCCTTTGAGATTTCTGGGATGAAATTATATTGAAGCTGTGTATAGTGTCCTCCAGTAACCTGCCCTGAATGAAGCAAGTTTGATTGTGGTGAACCAAGTTTTTGATGACACCTTGCAGTCTGCTAGCTAAAATACCTGTAAACATTTGAGACTGGACGGTATGACCCACCGTCTGAAGGGGTTTTCCCCAGTTTTAATAGTACTGATATTTGGTCTTGCTTCCAAGAAGGGGGTATTGCCTCTCCTTCTGTTAAAATAACATTTGTTGCTTTGGTCAGGACTGGAACACAGTCTAAGGTGAAAGATTTATAAAACTCAGCTGCATAGCTATCTGGCCCAGGGGCTCTGGAATTTTTTTAAGAGCTGAATCTGTTGAAGGACCTCTTGGGTTGTGATGGGGGCACAAAGGGCAGCGACCTCTGAGTCTTGAAGGGAGGGGAGTGAGATTGCCTCCAGCAAAGCTTGGACTTCCTGTGCATGGTTTGGACCTCTCTCAGGACCATAGAGTTGACTGTAAAAGTCAGCAAAACACTGAGTTGTATCCTTAGGAAGGGTGATTGTGGGCTGTATCCTTACACTGTAATTTTAATACTGCCCTGGTGGCCACTTCTTTACACAGTTGAGCCACCAGCAATTTACTGGCTCTGTTGCCCTGTTCATAAAAACACTGCCTTGGATATCTCAGGGCTCCCTCAATCTTGTACTCAAGGAGCTTAGATAAGGCCTTTCTAGCCATGTCAAATTGTTGTTTGGTTTGAGTATCTAAAGTATTCTTGTGGTGGGATTCTAATTCAAGTATGCAGTTTTCTAGCTTCCTTTGATGGTGAAGTCTATCCCTCTTAACCCTAGTGGCATATGAAATAATTTTGGTTCTTAAAAAGGCCTTAATGGCATCCCAGTACGTAAGAGCTGGGGTATCCTCTGGGGGATTTAGCTGTTGAAAGGGTGTGCTCTCCTCCTTCACCATTTGCTTAAATTTCTCTCGTTTCAGGAGGCTAACGTTCGGACACCAAGTTTTGTTAGTACGGATGGGTCAATGACCAGCTTCATGGAGTGTGGTCTGAAAGAGTGGTTGGGCCAGTTCGTGAAGTCTTCACTGTATGTGCCCAGGTGGCTGGAATAAAAAAATAGTCAATGCAGGAGTATTGATTATATCCTTTTTTATTTATTTATTTATTTTTTTTATTTTAATTTTAGTCTTTGGTAACTGGGTATCTGGGCAAATAGTAAGAATAGTCCTGCACCGTGGGGTGGAGGTGCCTACAGATGTTTACCAACCCACATTCATGGAGGAGGCGGGTGAGTCTGAGAGACCCTGGATTTTCTCCCAGGATTTACCCCAGATTTTTCTAGATGAGGGGAGAAGGTAGTATTAAAATCTCCACCTATAATCAGTGGGCTCTTGGTGTCAGTGTTAGCCTCTGTAATTACTTTGGTGAGAAATGGGATTTGGAGATGCTCTTAATTCGGTGCATAAAGATTGAGAATAATGTAGGAGCATCCCCCAAATTCCCCCTCAATCTGCACAAAATGAGCTTCAGGATCCGTCTGGAACTCAGACACCTGTAGTGGGAAATTCTTTAGAATCAAAATGGCGACAGCTCTCTCATCACGGGAGCAATGAACAGTTCCGCACAATGTAGAAAGGCAGCAGCAATGGCTAACAAAATGCTGGAGTGCATTGCAAGGGGCATTACCTCGAGAAGAAGGGAGGTTATTCTACCATTATACAGATCGTTGGTTAGACCCCACCTGGAATACTGCGTGCAGTGCTGGCGCCTGTACCTACACAAGAACATTAAGCTCTTGGAGGGGGTGCAGTGTAGGGTAATGAAGATGTTTCAGGGCCTGGGGGGAATTGCTATATGAGGTCTGACTAAGAGTGTTAAACATGTACATGCTGGAGGAGAGGAGGAATAAGGAGGACATGATTGAGAACTTCAAATACATGAAAGGGATAATCAGAATAGAAACAGAGGGGTCTATTCAGGAGGAGGGTAGGGAGAGACACTAGGGGCCATGACATGAGATTTGAAAGGAGGGTAGATTCAGGAGGGAAGTGAGGAGGCATTTCTTTACAGAGAGGGTGGTAGCAAAGTGGAATGCACTACCAGTTGAGGTGGTGGCATGTAACACAGTGGAATGCTTCAAGAAGGGGTGGGATAGAACAAAGGGGAGGGTAAGGAGGGGGCAGCTGCTGAATAGGGAGCTAGCTGCAGTCTTGAGCAGCCTAGATAGACCTGGATGGCCTTTTGCTGCTGGCAACTTTCGGATGTTTGTACAGTATGTCCGCATGAGGATAAGCATACACTGCCCCTACTGAGGAACATTTTTAATTTACTGTGTTCCAGTGCATTTAAATGGATTTCTGGTAGTAGGATCACTTCTGCCCTCACCCTCTGTAGTTCTTGAAGAAGCAAAGGTCTCTTAATTGGGTTATTCAGACCCTTGACATTTTATGTTACCATATTTTATTCCACCATTAGGGTGGATCAAAAGACGTTAAGGCCAGACCAACCCGTCCAGTCCCCAGGAGGCACGCACACATCGACATTACAAACAATAGTAATATAAAATCTTGAAAAACCATTAACTTCCAGGATACCGGGAGCAGCACAGAACTCAAGCAGAAGTTAATGAACTGTATTTGTGCTTGCACTTCAAGGTAGAAATTTTCAAATTCACCCCCCCCACCCAAAAGATAGTGAGAAAGGGAGAGGGGTGCTAGATCACCTGCTAGAGGTAATCTTTATCTGACCAACCGATTGGGGTCAAATGAGTGTCGTCACTACCAATGACAATTCGCACTACAATACACTGGTCCACCAACACAGAAGCACTGTAGCATGTGGCCCCACAAAACCCCACGTTTAGCCCTGTACCAGATCCCTAAACAAGGGCCATGAGTTGGTGGGAACCCACTGGCAAGGGTACTAACTATCCCATCATGTGATGGGGTATTAATAATGAGCTTAGGAAAGGGAGAAAGCAGAAAATAAATAATATTTTTGGGTCCCTGTATCATAAACATCTCTGGGAGGTTCCCTGAATTTATATAATTATATCAACCTGTAAGAAGAAGTTGTGTTAAAAGAACTACAATAGCAGGTCTCATAAAACAAATACTTCCTTCGGTGTTTGCTACTGATAGAGCGAAGTAAAATTATTCGCAGCAATCATCCGTTTTAAAGTTTTTTAAAAGAAAAAGCCCTGTTAAAATTACAGTACTATTCCAGGGCGTTTGCTGCTGTTTAAATAAGTCTTTGATGCCATTTAGTGGCCAAAAGTAACAATTGTTCAAAGCACCAAAAGGCAAACTGCCACCCCGTTTACTTAAAAACAAAATATATAAGAAGGTTGCTGAGAGTTGAATATTAAGAGAATACCAGGCAGCTGCCTTTCTGTTCAGTAAGGACTCCTCAAGTCTCCAATGACCAATGCACGTGTTCATACTGTCCGTTCAAAGGAGCCTGAAGATTGGTAAAACGGTAACAGAAAAGAAGAAATATAAAAGTATATTAAGGTTAAACTTATCTCCCTCTTCTTATGTGTTCGCCTGTAAGAGTACCTTGCCTCTGCAGTTCCCCAAGGAAAATTAGACCATTGTGTCCATCCTGGAATTGCTCTTCGACAGAAGATCCCAATCAATAAAAGGGCATCCTAACAGCGGTACCAGATGATCAAAAGTGTGCGAATAAGCTCAGTGGATCAGCGGTTATTCTCAGGCTGCAGTTTGGAGGTAGAAGGGGAACTGGAAGTACTAGATCCACGGAGGGAGGGCGATTCTGTCACAGACTTTGACACGTTCTACCACTGCTGACCACAGCTCTGCATGTTTTTTACTGCAGGACTTGGACTGGGGTTGAGTTTACCATGCCGACGATTGCAGCTGTTGAGAGGGGGCAGGAGACAGCATCTTCCAGGGTGATCTCTTGGGTCAGGAGGAAGTCCCGGGCATCCAATAGATCGGCAAATCTTTTGGTCCCCTCTGAGGTGATCAGCCTAAGTCATGCCTGATATTCCAAATAGGCCTTGAGCCCCTTATGTCATAGGTGCTTGTGGACTGCCAGCACCTGTCTACAGCGTTCCATAGTTGCAGGGGTAAAATTGTGCTCCAGGAAGATATGTTGTTTCCCGAAGAGCTCCTTTTTTGACCACACCGTCCTGAGGATCATCTCTTTCACTTGAAAATCTAGAAAGGCCATAATAATAGATCTGGGCTGAGCTTTGGGGTCTTTAGTTGGTGCTGACAAAGGGCGATGGACCCATATAACTTGCAATGACTGGTCTCTTGGCAAACCCAGGATCTCCTGCAAGAGCCCCTCCATATAGGCCGTCATCTCCCCAGACTCCATTTTCTCAGATAGACCATGGAGTCAAATATTTTTTCTATGCCTATTCTCTTAGCTCCTCAACTTTTTGAGCAAGAGTCCCTTCCCGGTGATGCACATTCACGATAGCAGTATTATGAATATCTGTTGTGTGCGTGTACTCTGTAAGGCAGGTTTCAATCGCTCCCATACACTTCCCCACCCTAATAGTTCTCCAGTTGTCAGCGACCATTGTTTCTAGGCGTCTGAGAGTATCCCCTGTGTTTTGTAGCTGGGTATGTAGCTTTTGTGATGTAGTAATGAACTCCTCTTCATCATCTGTATCTGCCATCTCGGGGGGGGGGGGCAGTAGCTGTACAACAGGAGGTGGCCTCTGCCTGTGTACATTGAGAGTCCGGCAGTGGTTGTTTGGCTGGCTTAGAAGCAGAATTTGCCACAAATTCTTTCAGTTTCTGCCGAGTTTACATTGTAACACCAGATAGTTTCCCTTTACTTGAGGAAAAAATTCGTTTTTGAGCCAGGATGGACTCCTGTCTGATCTGGTGCAGGAGAGCTCAAGGTTCAGGCAGCCATGCAGGCGGTGATGTCGCCGGATGTCCCTACTTGTTCTAGTTTCTGATCAGAGGTTTAACTTTTTGGGCCTATATTTTGAGAGCAGTTTGGCCAATTATGATGGAGCTTCAGATGGATATTCTTGCTAGTAAATGCTGAGATTGTCGGCATGTCATCCATGATGACAGTACTACTCAACTGTTGCACGTTATGGAGGACACCCCTCATGTTATCACTTGGAACCGCTCTCTTCATAGGTCTCAACTGTCTGTCATTAGGAAGGACATCCCTCATTTTACCTCTCAAAACACTGTGATGGGATTCCGTGTGATAAAATGAGGGGTTTAACGTGTAATGTGGGACATATGAGAGGTGTAATTTGGTGACTTTATTGTGTAGGAGCGCTGGCCAGTGACATTGATTCCTTGCTACCAGTTTTTGAGATAGTCACCACATTTGGTCATGCCTCATTATACAGGAGTCCAGTCTTCTGAGTTTTACATTTTTACTCTATCTTCTAAATCATGCCCACGTAATTATTTATAATCCATTGCGTAGTGGCTGTAAGCCATCAGAACATTAGCCTTTGGCTTAGCAGAGGCAGTTTATTTGGTCTTGTTGATATTTAAATTTTTTTTTACATAACTGAGTTTGTTCCTGTGTTTTCAAAACTTCCTATTGTGAACTATAGATCTCATAATTGTTTGTGTCCTCAGTCTCTTGTCATGGAAAGCATTGTGATTTCCTAAAGGAGGCAGTATAGCACAGTGGTTTAAGGCTCTGAGCTGCAAATCTAGTGACATCCAGCAGACCAGACCTGGGTTTGAATCCCCCAACTTCCACTTGCATACTGTGTGACCCTGAGCAAGTCACTTAACTTCCCTGTGCTCCCAAGTTGCTCCTGTAAAAAAGCTTTCAGCTTAGTGTGCTACTCCTGGTTAAACAACTAAAAAAAAAAAAAAATCTCTCTGAGGTTAGAAAATTCATCATTAAAAGTAAGACACAGATGTCTTGGTTAGGTTGTCAGGGAGAGACAGAAAGTAATTGAATATTCATTAATTTTTGTTTTAATTTTACAGTTCACTTACCCTCAATGCAGTATTTGGGTCCTGCTCTCACTGACTTCTACAGCTAGTTTTGCTACAGTTACAGAGGTACAACTTGTCAAGATCACACCATGACCAGAGACTGTGGTTGGCATTGAACTTGTGATCTCTCAATTTGGAGTTCCAAGCTCCAGCCACTGGGTATTACTGCCTTATGTTCTGAAAATCGTGAGGAAGAAGCAGCAGACACATCGTTTATATAGCGTTTTTCATGCACATTGTATCCCAACGTGCTTTGCAGTCGGTGAGAAACTAACATATTAAAAAGCCAGCAGAATAGGCCAAATGGTCTGTCCTGTCTGCTCGAAAGTCAGCAACCTAATGGCTGCTCATCACTGGTAGTGATGTAGTTATAAACATGTAGTGAGCCACAGCCAGTCTTGGACAGTCGCATGAACCATTTCTATGGGAAGGGGAATGCTTGCCAGGGCACGTGGGAAAATCCCCAGCTTGTGAACAGCGCCTTGGGTTCTTTTATTTCCCCCTGGACACCCACCAGAGATGTATAGAAGGGAACTAATTTTAAACTTCTTATCCAAAGGATGCCACATACCTTTAGTACAGCATCCCCCTAGTATTACCCTTGGGTGCCAGTGCTTATGGTATGTGTCCAGTCCCAATGTGGAACCCATGGCCTTCTAGTGCACAATCATATGGTCTTCCAACTGAGCCACACTAACACCACTTGACTGTGACTGCCCAAACAAATTATTTTCATGACGACTCTTGGTAATTGTGTGGCTTTCTGTCTCCTGAAAGTAATTGTCATTTGGGATTGGTACCTCTCACACAGTTTATTTTGAACACCCCACCCTGTACTGAGCATGGTATTACTGTGATGGTTCATGAGTAAACTGGTTAACGTGCATTGTGCGCACCCCCCCCGGAAACACAATTGAGAATAAAAAAGAGGTGTTCTCTCGTAAACTGTATTATCCGTATAAAATTATGTTTACAAATGCTCATAAAAGTACTAACGTGCTGTTTAACTGGGAACACTAGGTCAGTACTAAATACAAATGTGGCTGGTGATCCGAGAGTTCAGGATCCAGAATGGCTGGAGCAGAAAACAGTAAACCACATGTAATACAGAGAGCCAAGGAGTTTGGGATGTCTGCAATAAAATGCACAGGAGACCAGACCTTCGTAAAGAAACAAATTGGCTTCAAAAAAGGAGAGCTTCCAGGGCATCTTTTATTTGCTTCAGTGTTTGAAAATCTAAATAGGGAAAAGTTTTTTTATTTTATTTTTTTGTTACCTATTTTAATTTGTAAGTCTTCTCACGCAGCAGGAAGGTTTAGTCTGACATGCTTAGTCATTCATCTTTCATGTAACAAATTCTATAAATATAAACTCGAATGCAAACCTGGCCAATCATTTCCAGATATTTTCCACTCAGCTTCTGTTCTTCATTAACTTGAGAAAATGTGGGCTAATCAAAACAACATGTTTGAAGTTTTTTTTTTTTTAAATATTATCACATCCTTTGTAAGCAGTGCTATAACAAGTCATGGAAACCAGCGGTTGACACAAGCAGATCATGTTGGGTAGAAAATGTCACCGTAATATTTGTGTGTTCCAATAGGACGCATCTGCTAGTAAGTATGGTGGTTCAGTAAACAGAAACAGCATTTCGTGAAACTTCTGTGGAACTGTGAAAGACAAATCAATATATTAAGACACTTGGGTCAGTCGGTGGCGCTGGTAGTAGGATAATATGAAGTGGGTGAACAGCTTTTAAAGCCTGACTTTGGGAGGCCCACTGCATGCGAGTTGGGTATGGTTGTGAAGGCTTCCTTTGGTGAAGTAGGGAAGACTAGGTTGATACTTCAGTTCCCCGTGGTGGTCTAAAAGAATAATATTAAATGAGAAGCAGAGTTGGAGGTGAGCAGGTTGCTAGTTCTGAATTCCTACATGCCGGCTTCTTAAGGGAATGTCTATATAGGGAAAAACTGGCTACACTTGAAGGCTGAGTCCATCTCAGACCTCTTTGCAGCAATGCTACCTTATTGGTGTGTGTACCCTGGCTGTGCCATGTAAGTGATGTTTTTGGCGGGGGGGGTGCCACTGGCAGCGGAGGAGTTTGAAAAGTCTGGATACTGAATCAAATTGGGGGGGATTATAAATCAAAACATATAGTTTAAATCGGTTACCTCTTGGTGTTATGAAAAAGTGTTGCTCACAGCCAATTTTCCCACATTATTCCCTTTTGATAATGATTTTGATGGCTTCATTATCAGACACTCATTTATCGAACGTCTCAGAGTGCTTTTTAAGTCAAGTAAAGACCAAGAAAGTACATGAACATAATGCAGAACCAGCGATGTGCAGCAAGTATCCATTTGAAAGGAGGCAGTACTGATTACAATCAGAAAGCACTATCCAAAGGCTTCTGGAGGGCCAAACTTTACTCTCTTCTTTACTCTCTTCTTTACTTACTTACCTATTTGTAATTTTTGACCAGGAAAGGCACAGTAGGCGTAATATTAGCAAGTTTCCAAGTGTGTCCGGGGTTTACATAGACCTGTTTTATTAATGGGGGAGTATTGGCTATAACAGCGAGGGAAGAATGATCCTATCCTTATCTGGACTGTACAGCACAAATTGAAACAACTGAACTTTTCTTGTTAGAATGGAGTTTTGTTACAGATATTTTTGTATTTTATGTTTATTGGATTTTTGCAAGATGGAGCTTACAAAAAGAATCCACAAGTGGCTCCAGATCACTCGTAACAAGCAATACAAAATACATACACAGGTTACAAGCAAGGACACCTCCCCATTTGGTACAACACAGGAGGGAGTATCAATAATGGTGCAAAAACATGACGTAAAACCGTACAAATACATACAGCCCAGGACATTCATGGGGATTAGGCAATATAAAAAGGAAAACCAATAAACACCTGTCTTACCATAGCGACCAACTGGTCTAATAAATCCCCAGTGGTGAAACAAATAAAGTACCTCACAATAACTTTTCCAGAACTCCCTAAGAGAGATGAACATACAGGCACGTATGTAAAGGTGCATGTCTTATAAGCATGCATTATATTTGGCATGCAGCAAGAACTCCCAATCTGTTACATGATGCAGAAATTAGTAGATAACTGCAGTAAACCTGAAGGAACACAGTGTGTAGCCAACGAGATTGAATGAAAATAGTCTTAGGCAGTAAGCCAGCAGGGCCGTTGACGCAATCCATCCAAACAAGTTCATAGGATGCCATTAGGCCAATATAGTGGCATCCTAGGGCCAGTAGCACTACAGTCAAATGGTAGGACAATAAGATACAAAATGGCTGGAAAACATCGGCATTCACCAAGCCTAGAACAGTGGTCCATAAAAACGTCTCATAGAGCATATGATAAAGCCTAATCAGCCCCCAGCCCACTGTAGCAAAAGATGTGTAGACCCTTACATTGAATAAAAGAAAATCATACATACAAGGTAACTTGGCACACTAGCAAGACTAAGTGTAGGGTCAGTCTCCTTCCAAAGTGTCTTCCACCTTATTACTCCAATTCAAATCATGTTCAGTAATGCTAAGCATCTTTAGGCTCATTGAACATGTGCGTCTTCCCATTCCATGAGAGCCAAAGTTTGACTGGTAAAAGTGACTAGGGTTGAATCTTAAGCTGACACAAACAGCTCCTTACTCCATCAAACCTTTCTGCAATGCTGAGGAGTACTGTAGGCTAGATCAGGGAACAAGTAAATATCCAAATCCCCATACTTTAGTTGACGCCGACGCTTTGCAGCTGTAAGGATCCAATCCCTGTCGCCCGCTCCTGTGCAGATGAGAAGAAAAGTTGTAGGAGTGGATGGCACTACTGCCACCCGGCGTGGAGTAATTCTGTAGACCTTTTCCAGGGAGAGCGGTGGATTGTGCTCGGTGAAGCTTGGGTAATACAGTACAGGCAAACTCCATACCATCTTCACCTTCCGCCAGTTCTAGAAGGTCGATCACCCTGGTGTTTCTCTCCTAGTTCTGGTTCTCCACAGCCTCTAGATGTTGGCACAGAAAGTATTTTCCTTGATGAGCTTGATAGTGATGTCCGTTGTCTTAATAGTATTACTTTTTGTTCTGGAAACAACTTGGTCTAGCAAATCCACTTTCATCTCCAAAGCCATCATTCGTAGGGTTAGTGCATCAAATTTATGATCAAGATCTTGTACCATCCAGACCAGTTGCCCCAAAGTAGTATTAACTGTGGCCAAAGTCACCTCCTTCACCTTTGGTACACCCACGGTCCCCGCCTTAATGTCCTGTTTGGGCCTGTCGTCAATCCGTCACCCCTTCAGCAGGAAGAAATCGTCTGGGGCAGCTGCACTTACTCTTGATTTTCCCATCCTGGGCACAGAGTTGATCACCAGTGTTAGGGAAACATCAAAGTTTAACAAGAAGTGCCCCCAAAAACTTTTAATATAAATTAAACAGAAGTCTCTCCAGAGCTAGAAGGAAATGCTGCTTCCTGCTTGCGGGGGAGTAGAGCCCTCATTACAGATTTTTGGCATTATCTAGCTAGGAGATGGATGCTTTCTTGGTTGGAGAGACTCACCTATGAGTGTTTGTTTCTAGTAACGTCCCAAAACAATTAAGGAAGTACAATAACAGCACCCTAACTGCAATTTTTGCATGCCTCAGATTTTATTTGTGGCAATCTGGATGCCAACTGGTGCTACAGCGGCTCAGGATCTTATTTATTGCTGGCCAGGGTGTGTGAATCGGGGTAACAGACGTATATAGGAAAAGTCAGCATCTGACAACTGAAGAGTTTGCCTCTTTATGGAAAGGTAACTGGAATCATACTCTGGGTTTTGGAACAAGTCTGGCACAATCAGGTATGTTGTCTGTCTAGGAATAAAAGCTCTCTTTTCTGTTTGAGTATTAAGTGCGGTGGGACTAGCAGATTACTGGAAAAAAATTGGTTTTGTTAGTATATTTTAAGTATTGTTTTGTATAATTTTCTTTTTTTTTTTTTTTTTTTTGTATTTTCTGTTTACCAGTATTTGATTCTCTTGGCTAGATATGATATATTTTGTCTAGTTTTCCTTACAATAAAATTCAGTGCAAAAAAATCAAAGGTCCAGGGGATTATTTCCTTTCTTTAATGGTGTGGTCCCAGCCAACTGGAATAAATCACGTGTAAACAATGAAAGGTTCAGTTCATTGAAGTTCATCCGCTTTTTATTCTTTTCAACACATGCAATTCAAATGTTTATCCAATGTTTCGAGGTAATCTTGTCTCTTCATCAGGGAATGGCTGTAAATTATATAAAATAAGACCATGAATCTCCATTCACAATAATATCATAAATTACAAACCTATATTTAGGTAATGTGAAGTGGAAGCAGGTCTCCTTGTTACAAAACCAAAGGGTGTGCACTTCCATAAAAACATAGAAATTGACAACAGATAAGGACCACTAGGCCCGCCTAGTCTGCCTATTTTCTCTGCCTACTGTAAAAGCTGCAGACCCTACTGGATCTCCGACTTTACCTCCTTGTTCCTATTGCTAGGGTTCACCTGTGCCTGTCCCATGCATGCTTGAATACCCCCACTACCTCTGCTGGGAGTCTGTTCCATGCATCCATTGCCCTTTCTGTGAAGAAATACTTCCTCATGCTACCCCGTAGTCTACCCCTTCCAGTCTCATGTCATACCCCCTCATTCCTGGACATCTCCTTTTCTGAAAGATGCTACCCTCTGGTACCCTATTTATGCCTTTTAGATATTTGTAAGTTTCTATCATATCTCCCCTGTCTCTTCTCTCCTCCAGGGTATACATTGTTTGTTTATTGAATTTTGTTGACCCGGTAAGCCCACTGGGCTTAGAAGTCCATTTTTCAGGGGCGACTTGGGGGAGGGGGGGGATACAAATGGTAAGCAACTGAAGTTGACCCAGATTAAGCTGTTGGTGGTATTTTTAGTACATATTGAGGTCTCTCAGTCTCTCCTAATGTGACTGTTGGTGCAGGCCCTGCACCATCGTAGTTACCCTTCTTCGAACTGTCTCCACCCTGTCTATGGGTGATGCGGCCTCCAGAACTGGACACTGTATTCCAAATGAGGCTTCACCAATGATCTGTACAGTGGCATTACCATCTCCGTCCTCCTGCTGGTGATACCTCTCCCTCTGTCCCCCAGCATCCTGTTGGCTCTCCTCACAGCCTTGACATATTGTTTGGCCACCTTTAGGTCATCAGATATAATTACCCCCAAATCCCTTTCCTGTTTTGTGGCCATCAGTCCCCAGTCATGTTCCAAGTTTCAAACTAAGTAATTCAAATTCTCATAATTTTGCCTTTTTTTTTTTTTTTTAAAGAAAGATATTTATAAACAACATTAATTCCGGTCAGTGTGCAGTGTACTAGAGAACTCACTGAGTGCTTTTTCTTTAAAAAAAAAAAAAAAAGTGGAGGGGGACACAGGAAAAACAAGCTCCCTAGAGACCTTTTATCTAAACCCACACCAAAACCATAATTTTGTTTCAATAAATCTGTATTCAGCATAACCATTTATATTCATTCAGTTATTAAATGTTTTCCAAACTTGAGAAATATGTTCTCACATCACATTCTTAGTTTTATATTGTATTTGAAATTCAGTTATAAACTCCTCAAACACTCTGTGTTTGTAACCATAACTTTTTTCTCTGAAACTTCGTTACATGAAATAAAAATAAATATAAATGTGTGGAAAGGTCTAATCCTAAAGAATGCTGTCTCTCTCAGGCGTTTGTTTGGCACTCTCTCAAGTTTAGCATCAGTTTTCTTCTATGTGCTGCATACAAAGAATACTTTTTAAAATATTGTATATTTATAGATATCTTTTTTTTTTTTAAGTCCTTTCATTATTTATATCCTACAGTAAAATCCCCCCAACTTTTCAAAGATTAGTGCCATCTGGACAGTGACAAGAGATGAGCAGAAGGGACCTCGTTGTAATGTCTCATCCGACAGATGTAAATCAGAGATGAATAGATTGAGGACACGTTCTTGAACCCCGTCAAGTTTTTCTTTGATTTAGGAGTTGCAAGAGATGTATTATTTTAAGTTTTCTTCAGTGGGTTTGTTACCCTTTACGGAGACATAGGAATTAGTGCAGGAGCCACTAGAGGCAGGCACGCCTGGCAGAAGGGCTTGTGTTCAGGGCTTTGAGTTTTGTCACAGCAGGAGCCACTAGATGCAGGCACATTGAGTAGCCCCACCTCTGTCCAGGGCTTTTAAAGCTCTAGCCCCGTTATGCTGCCTCTTAAAGGGAATCTGTGGGATTCCTTATATAATTATTGTAAAGGTTACTGAAAGGATCCAGTATGTAAACTGCTGGGTTATATCTAGAAGATGTGTTCAGTAAGACAGAAAAATACTTTTCAGATTGTGATGTGGCGGAATCCATTTTGTGGACACGAAGGATGCTGTGACGATGTCACTGCCTCACCAGCTCCAACAGTGTACAGTGAAGCAGGTTAAAAGAAACTGCTCCTACAGGCAGGGATTCTGTTAAATCATGAAGAAAAGCACTGGATTCCTTTGTTACACTCTGCCAAACATAAAATCCAGGGTGTTCTTCAGAATATAATGGGATACCTAACAGCACAGCCAAACTGTTCTTACCTGCTGCACTGCACACTGTTAACACTGGTGAGGCAGTGACATCATCACAACACACTTTCTGTCCACACAGTGGATGCCTCCACATTCCAATTTAAAAAATAATTTTCAACGTTTTATTAAAGTCCTTTTCTAAATGTAGCCTTTTCAGTCAGTTTCTGCACAACTAGGGTAACTTGAAATAATCATATAGGGAATCATATGGACTCCCTTTAATGTTAGTTTGGACCAGGTCTGAAATTGAAAAAGCTATGGTGCTGTACATTTAAAGTAAACACATTGCTTATAATCTATAATTATACAATGGCAAGAAAATTTCCTTGTCTCTGATTGGTCAGTCTGGGACTGGACCCGTGATGTTATCCCAGTACAACATCACGGGTCTAGTCCCAGCACGCAAATGACCGCATCTACCATTATTAAAATCACGGAGCCTGCTCCTGTGATGATCCCCGCTCCACGCCAGCTTTTCAACCACACACACGCTACGTGCACCTCTCAGTTTAAATCCCTCCCTGCCACAGCACAGAAAACAACCAAAAAAAATCAAAAACCATGACGCAGACCCCTAAAACTGTCATTTTCTTACTATTAAAAAAAAAAAAAAAATTTAGGCAAGTGAAAGCCAACATTGCGATGACACGGCACTCCCGCCTCTACTGACCCAGTCTACTGTTGACACAATAGACGTGTTCACTTTTTTTTAATTTAACAGAAAGAAGACACACACAGGAAGCCATCACATCGACTTCAGAATCAAACACCTCCACTGCCTCCGGTCTCCTGCCACCTGCAAAGCCGTCATGACAATTGACTTCCTATTACTTTCATCACAATCACAAGTCCCGCTGGCAAACATACTGAACGCGTGCCTAACAGTCCGTTTTACCTGAACATTGTTTTCCAAACTCTGTCCTTAGCCAGGTAATAACAGTACCGACAGAAGACACACAAGCACCACAGTCAGATGGTGGTGTTAGGAACAATGTCTCACAGCCAGCGATCCTGAGAGCACACGCGGGGGTCACGCCAACATCTTTCGATGTTCACATTTCCTGGAGGCACCAGCAAGAAAACAGACACATATACAGGATAGTGAGACAACCCCCACTAAATATGAAAAACATAATTTACACCAAAGAAACAGGGCAGACAAACAAAGAGCAACACAGAAAGGTATCTGTGGAGTATGAAGCCCCACTTTCAACATAAGAGCTCCACCTGCTGGCGAAAAGAAGAAATGCGCACTATTTTCTTAAAAGGTAAACCTACACATTAAAAAAAAAAAAAAAAATTCACTTGTAAGCATAATTTTTAATCATTTTTTCTTCTTTTTATCTCAAAAGCCATTGTATAATAGCAATAATGCACTCCAGGGTGTGTGTTGTGCTGGGATAACGTCACTCCTGGGGTGATTAGTCGTACTCGGCCTGCGGCCTCGTGCCCTAATCACCCCAGGCGTGCGTTATCCCACACTACTATCGTGCATATTGATTAAGTCAAGTTCATTACTCAATTTCTGAAAGGTGTTACGGTTATAATAAAGCCAAAGATACTATAAAAATGAGTCCCTGGTATTTATGTTTAACATTGCTGGATTAGATACATTGTGCTGAAGCCTGCAAAGCATCTTTCGTGTGGATAAACAGACCGTTTCAGTTACCACTGTCAATATGCTCACCTTTCACAAGCCTCACATTCACTCTGAGCTTTATAGAGAAACAAATAGACTGTACATAAGATTGGAATTTTGTCAGAATACTGAAAGGGCATTTCAACACAGCACTACAGTATTTTAAAACATATTGAAATAATTATCAAAATATTCAGATATCTTGTATGGAATAAGATTTTACCCCTCCATGCAAATGGAAAACTTTTGGTATAGTTTTTCCAAAGACTAATTCAAAAGATATTTTGAGTATTTCTGCAAAAATGTCATTTATTATGAATTGTATAACTTGTCATTATCTTGCTGGTAAAATAAGATGCCTGGGCAGCCCAGTCACCTAGGGTAACTGTGCAAGTGTCCTGGTTTTTGGGCACAGACTCTAGAACTGGGTATCCAGGGCTGTGGAAATTCTGCTTATGGCACTCCGTCCCAGCCTAGGCATTGTCATGGTCCACCATCATAGCAAACCCTGTGTAGGGTCAGGCAGCTTGCTGTCCCGCGGGGGCACTTTACAAGTGTGCAGTGCCGCTACATGGCTTCACAGTATCAATGGCGTGGTGGGAAGAGGACAAGGGAAGCATTGACAGGAGGAAAATGAAGGGAATGACACCATCTCATGGAAACATTTTCAATCTAGCAGTCTGTGGCAGGGGACCGCCCCCGACGTCTGCTCCGCCCGACGTCAGACATGGTATAAAGGGAGTGGTCGCCTGGCACCATCTCACTTCCTGCCGACAACCCAGAACATCAGATCTACTGACTATAGTTGTAGTTTAACGCTTTTTCTCACGCACTGCGCAATGTTTTTCTCAATAACAACCCCATTTCCTCAACATTTTTTGCCATCAAAGTTTAATGTCTTCATCGTCTCAGCAGTGAAAATACTGTTCGTGTGGGAAGCAGATCCCGGCGAAAGACAGCCATTCTGCCTGATCTGCGTAAGTCCAGACCACCAGCTGGACGATTGCCCGCACTGCATAAAATTCAACAACAAGACCAGGATTTGCCGTGCCAACACCTTAAAGGTCAACCTTTTCGAGCAGCAAGTAGTTGCCATGCTGAAGGCCCCATAGGGACACAGTTCATCCACTTCAGCCAGGGAGTCTCCCCCCCAAAGGAGAAGAGATCGAGAGGGAAACACCACCACTGGGAGAAGGAGAGGGCCAGATCAGAGTCCCACCCAAAGTCGCCTCACCGGGCGTCTACTACTTCCACCTCGCGGGAGGTTGGAATCAGTCCCCCCAGGTACCAAAGCAGCTTCTGGGGACACACAGAGTAAGTAGACTATCTCCACTCAGGCAAAAGATAAGGAGTCTTCCTGTACAGGACAGCCATCCTCCCAGATCCTCTTGACCCACCGACCCTATAAACATTGGTCAACCCATGAGGGACAGGCATTGGCTGTGGGCAAATCCACTGTGTCCACTGCCCATAAGCCTTCTGAGACGTCTGATAAACACAAGATACGGGACCAATCCGAGAAATGCCAGGAGGTCATCAGGTACCAGATGCCTCCCCCACCAGAACTCCGTGCATCGTCTGCTTCCCAGACAACAGGACATTCCAGCTACATCGGACAGAGAAGTACCTCCAGCAAAAGAAAGGCCGTCTGCTGCTAAGGACTGTTCATCAGTACTGAAGAATCAGCTCTGGCGACTGATTCCCCAGATGCGGGGGCACTGGATGCCCAACTACCTCCATCTAAAGAACCGGATGCCAGGCTGCCAGATACCTAGGACCTGATGTACCAGTGGACAAAGTGCCCAAGGACAGGATGCCACCACCTTTGGACTAGATGCCTGGACCCTCCGGTGCTTCCAGCCAGATGTCCCCATCGCCAGTTGTTCCACTAGCTGAGGTGGTAGTACTTTTTTAATGCGTGGTGGAATACTGTCAAGGGGTATATTTTCCATAGACCCAGGGATCCATCCCCAGTACGCTCTCCACCTAGAGACATCACTCCTGAGTGGTCTTTACCACCGAAGGAGCACCAGCTGGATGACAGATAGGACAGGCAGATGCCCAGGTCGAACGGCCACAAGAGACATCTACCATCTGTCCCCTCATCTAGTGGATGCCCATCATCATCTTCAGGGGACAACGCAGGGGACTCTTCTTCAGATTATTCTTCAGAAGACAAGCTCCCCATTCCGTCTCCAAATCTGAAGGACTCACCGAGGTCACTTCCCCTAGGTCACCTGTCCTTTTCGGGTATTATGCGCCATATTCAGACACTTGGGACACTGAGGAATTAGACCCAGAAAGGCGCAGACTTGCCAGATTGTTAGGAGCCACAGATCCCAAACCATTGGTCACCCCCCCACCTTTGGTGGAAACATTTCAGGATGTGACCACATCCACATGGAGACATCAGGCCATTACAACCGCAGTTCCCCCGTAAGGCCGATAGACTGTACAAGACACCAAAGGCAGACTTGATGGTCCTGACAGCTGTCCATAGCAGGGCACAACAACCACGCCACTTGAGTGCCCAGCCACCGGACCCAGAATCAAAGAAATTGGACCAGATGGGACGCAAGATGTACTCCTCGGCAACTTGCACCTGGATCTCTTTGTGTCCCCCACATGACGCCAAACTGCCCAATTTCTGCTCGCTAGATCCAGGGCCTGGTGTTTTCTGGTGAGACGCATTTTCCCTCTCTTGGACGGGGAGGTTTCTGTATACTTTCCCTCCCTTCCCTCTTCTTCAGAGGGTCCTGCTCAAGTTGCAGGTAGAAGAGGCCAGGATGATACTGGTAGCACCATTCTAGCCTCAACAGATTTGGTTACTGCTGTTGCAAAAGCTGGCATCGGAACCACCAGTTCCATTGCCCTTCTCCACTCACTTGCTCTCCCAGGAGCAAGGGACGTTGGTCCATCTGGTTCTCTGGTGTTTGCACCTGCATGCTTGGCTCCTGCGGACTTAGCTAGGGATAGGTTTGGAGTATCCCTTAGGGTGGCTGAGGTGCTCGTGGCAACAAGCAAACCCTCTACCAGGGCAACCTACACCATGAAATGGAAGAGTTTCTGCTTATGGGTGCTTCCCCATTCTCTGGATCCCCTTGGTTGTCCAGTGGAATCTGTGCTGGAGTATCTTCTCCACCTGTTGGGCTTGGGTCTCAGTTACTCATCCATAAAGGTGCATCTCTGTGCCCTGTCAGCTTACCATGCACAAATAAACAGGAGGACTCTGGCATAGCTGGACATCTGCAAGACTTTCCTGAGAGGTATCATGCGTGTGAAACATAGAAAGCTTAGAATTTGACAGCAGATAAGGACTGCTTAGCCCACCCAGTCTGCCCATTTCCCTACCTAATGGATAAGCTGCAGATCCTAGTTAACCAGCAGCCTACTTCTTCCTACCCCCAACCCCTAGAATTGCCTTATGACTGTCCCATGCATGCTTGAATTCCACCACTGTTTTTGACTCCACAGCCTCCTCCAGAAGGCTGTTCCATGCATCCACAACCCTCTCTGTGACAAAATACTTCCTTACATTACCTCTGAGCCGCCCCTCCCATCTTCAAATTGTGCCCCTTTGTTCTTGCACACCTCATTTTTTTGAAAGATGCCACCCTTTTGGACTTTGTTGATTCCCTTGAGGTACTTGAAAGTTTCTATCATGTCCCCCCTCTCCCCCAGGAGAGACCTGGAACCATCCGAGCGCAGTGGTTTAAGGCTCTGAGCTGCAAATTTGGTGACATCCAGCAGACCAGACCTGGGTTTGAACCCCACAGTTTCCACTTACATACTGTGTGACCGTGAGCAAGTCACTTAACTTCCCTGTGCTCCCAGGATGCACCTGTTTATAAAAAAAAAAAAAAAAAAAGCTTTCAGCTTAGTGTGCTACTCCTGGTTAAACAACTCAAAAAAAAAAAAATCATGGAATTGCCTGTTTGTTTTAGAGAAGCTCACCTTACCACCTTTTGAACTGTCCGCAAGTTGTGAGCTCCACCTTCTTTCTTGGAAGGTGCTACTACTTCAGCCTGGAGGATTTCCAAGCTGCAGGCTCTGATGTGTAAAGAGCCCCATCTTGTTTTTCACAAGGACAGGGTAGCCCTGCATACAAACCCAAGGTTTTTACCAAAGGTAGTGTCTGAGTTCGCATTGAACCAGGGGTACCCTTATGGCTTCCCGAGGCTGACTGTCTCGACACTGACCTGCCTAGGCACTATTGCCAGACAGGTTCAGTAGCCAGACGGTGATCAGCCTGCCAGTGCAGAAACTGATGGGCGTTACAGGGATAAGGTATCGTACCCCTGTACATGCACTTGAAATAGTGCAGGAATCGGAAGGCTGACCAAGCTGCCTCAGTGGTGTTGAAGGCTAAACCACTGGCAGCTCGGCGCGCGGGTTCTGTCCTGCATTGTGCCCTGTAAATTTTGCATTGTTGCACCCCCGTAACCATTTTTTTTTTCTGACTCCAAGGTCCGCTCCCTCTCGGAATTAGATATTTTAGTTACAGGGGGTGTGGGAGGCAGAGCCTCCCTTATAGGGGGTTCGGGCAGGGGGGCAAAGCACTCCCAATTCATTCTGTAACTATTACAATCAGATGCCTGAAGTAGTATTTTTGGGCATCTGATTGTTTCGGCACAGTGACTTTCGGGCCACTGGGATTGGTATCCCGAGACTCGGGAAACTGACTTTAGAAATATTGTAGTATATCCGAGCCAGGGCATCCAATTATCAGTTTATTACCCAGAGTACTCGAACAACAGGGAGGCTTTGTTAGATACTCTGGATGTTCATAGAATCTTGCATTACTATCTGGCCAGAACCAGTTCAGTCAGACACAGACCAGTTGTTTGTCTCTCTTGCCCACAGGAAACTTGAGGCTCCAGTCACAAAACAAACCCTAAGTGGCTAGCATACTGCATCACCTTTTGCTATCAGCACCACAACAAACCCCCTACTGGGACCGGTGAAGGGTCACTCCACCAGAGGGGTGGCGCCATCTTTCATTTTCCTCCGAAACGTATCAGCAGCGGACCTCTGGAGGCCACTACTTGGAGTTCAGTGCATACTTTTGTGAGGCACTACAGTCTGGACATTACTTCCTGAAGGAGAGCAGGTTTCGACCTAGCAGTCCTTCAGGGACTTCTCTCCTAATTTTCCCCAGTTTTTAATTGTCCTCCACCCTTTCGATCTGGGTCTCTCCTTGGGCATTGCTTGGGACTTAGTCCTAATGGTATTACCTGCTCCCCCTCGAAGTGAGATAGTACAGTTACATAAGAACTAACCGTAACAGTAGATCTTCGAGAGGAGCTCTTGCAGCAGGTGGCTTTCCCACTCACCTGCTGCTGGGGACAAACATTACATCTTCTCTTTGGGGATGGGAGATCTTCCTCGGTTCTTCATCTGTATTTTCAGCCAGGTCTGCAGTGGGAGAATGTAGGTGGTGCTGTGAGACCGCCCCCTTTATACCACGCCTGATGTCGGGTGGAAGGCTGACGTCGGAGGCGGTCCCCCGACACAGACTGCTAGCTAGAACATTTTTCCATGGGGTCCTAACGCCTGGTGGCCTTGGCCCTAATGGTATTACCTGCTGCAAGAGCTCCTCTTGAAGATCTACTGTTATGGTAAGTTCTTACATAAAAGTACCTTCCCCTGTACATTTATCCAGTGTGCACCTGAAGGCAGAAACCCTGCTGGCGAGGCCGGAGGGAGGAGGGCTGTTCCCTTCCCCAGTACAGTTATCCAGTGTGCACCTGAAGGCAGAGACCCTGGTAGCAGGGCCGGGGGGGGATGAGTGCTGTTCTCTTCCTCCATACAGTTATTCAGTGTGTACCTGCAGGCAGAGACCCTGGTGGCAGGGCCAGAGGGAGGAGTGCTGTTCCCTTCCACCGTGCATTTATTCAGTATACACCTGAAGGCAGAGACCTTGGTGGCAGGTTGGAGGGGAAGGGTAAATGCTGTTCTCTTTCCCGTACAGTTATCCAGTGTGCACCTACAGGCAGAGACCCTAGTGGTGGTGCCAGAGGGAGGAGGGACGTTCTCCGTCCCAGTACATTTATTTAGTGTGGACCTGGTGGCAGGACCAGAGGGAGGAGGGACGTTCTCTTTCCCAGTGCATTTATCCAGTGTGGACCTGGTGGCAGGGCCAGAGGGAGGAGGGATGTTCTCTTTCCCAGTACATTTACTTAGTGTGGACCTGGTGGCAGAGACCCTAGTGGTGGTGCCGGAGGGAGGAGGGACGTTCTCCTTCCCAGTACATTTATTTAGTGTGGACCTGGTGGCAGGGCCAGAGGGAGGAGGGATGTTCTCTTTCCCAGTACATTTACTTAGTGTGGACCTGGTGGCAGAGACCCTAGTGGTGGTGCCGGAGGGAGGAGGGATGTTCTCTTTCCCAGTACATTTATCCAGTGTGGACCTGAAGGCAGAGACCCTTTTGGCAGGGCCAGAGTGTGACAGGGAGATCCTGCCACCATTGAGGACCAACCTTTTTTTTTAATCTGTTACAACAGTTCTTCCATTTCTTAGCCTAAGCTATCCTTTACAATTTCTAGTCCATAAGGTTGGCCACCTGTGGGCCCCCCCACTCCCCTTTCTTGACTGTGCTATAGTGTCCTCTTTGATTTTCCTTTTCCCTCTCAGGTCCTCATACAGAGAGGTTATCGTGGTGACCTCCGAGCTTATATAAAACAGGCTGTGTTTATAAGTGTTGGATTTAGAATGTAATAGCACTATGTTATAAAATACCTTAATGCACATACATACATAGATAGTGTCGGCAGATAGGGGCCTATGGCCCACCCAGTCTGCCCATTTGAGCTTGTAAGTTCAGTTTGTTTTCCTAGAAGTCTGTTGCCCCTTACCCCTGACCTCCAGAATTCCTTTATGTCTATCCCATGCATTCTTAAATCCCGTGATTGTTTCAGCCCCCACCACTTCCTCTGGCAGGGTGTTCCACTTGTCCACCACCTGTTCTGTGAAGAATTTCTTCCTCATGTTTCCTCTGAATCGTCCTCCATCCAACTTCATCCCATGCCCTCTAGTCCTGGAACATCTTTTTCGCTTAAAAATAGTGTATTCCTGCACCCTGTTCCTCCCTGTGAGATACTTGTATGTCTCTATCATATCCACTCTCTCCCTCCTCTCCTCCAGGGAGTACATGTTCAGTTCCTTCAATCTGTCTTCATAGGACTTGTGATGCAATCCATGCACCATCTTTGTTGCCCTCCTCTGAACCTTCTCTACCCTGCCTATGTCCTTAGGTAGGTATGGTCTCCAGAACTGTACACTGTACTCCAGGTGGGGCCTCACTAGTGTCTTGTATAGTGGAATTATGACCTCCCTTTTCCTGCTGGTGATGCCCCTGCCTATACATCCCAGCATCCTATTTGCTTTACCTGCTGCCTTGTCACACTGTTTCCTACCTTGAGGTCATCAGAGATGATAACCCCAAGATCCCTTTCCTGCTTGGTGCATGCTATATCCTCACCCCCATCTGATATATTGTGCCAGGTTTTGTGCCCATATGCATTATCTTGCACTTCTTTGCATTGAATTTCAACTGCCAAAACTCCTGACCATTCTTCAAGTTTCTGCAGGTCCTTCTCATTCTGTCTACACCCTGTGGTGTGTCTACTCTTGTTACAGAGCTTTGTGTCATCAGCGAACAGTGAAATTCTGCCTTCTAGGTTCTGTGCAATGTCACTGATGAAGATGTTGAACAGGACCGGGTCCCAGCACTGATCCCTGTGGTACCCCACTGGTCACTCTTCCTCTGTGGAGTGACAGCCATATACCACCACCCTCTGTGTCCTGCCACCCAGCCAGTTACCTACCCACCACACTACTGTCCTGCCCACACCCATATTGCCCAGTTTGTGTAATAGTCTTCTATGTGGCACAGTGTCAAAGGCCTTGCTGAAGTCCAGATAGGTCATGTCCTGCCCTTCCTGATCCACTTCCCTAGTCACCCAGTCAAAAAATTCAACGAGGTTGGTCTGACATGACCTCCCCCTGGTGAAACCATGCTGCCTTGGGTCCTGTAGTCCATTGACAACCAGATGTTCCACCAATCTTTCTTTCAGTAGTGCTTCCATGATCTTCCCCACTACTGAGGTGAGGCTGGACTGGTTGTAGCTCCCTGATCTCCCTCTTGTTCCCACTTTTGTATAAGGGACTACATCTGCTGTCCTCCAGTCTTTGGGTACCTCCCTGTTTCCAGTGATCAGCTAAACAGGATAGCCAGAGGTTCAGCCACCACCTCTCTTAGTTCTTTAAGGACCCTGGGTGCACCCCCATCTGGCCCCATTAGCTTTATCAACTCCTTATTACTTCCAGTTTCCTTCAGGACCCTTTCTCGTGTAAAGGGACTTGTGTCCATTTCTGCACCATTCTCACCCCTTGTACTCCCTTCAGACCCATTACCCTTCCCTTCCTCAGTAAAGATTGAGCAGAAATACCTGTTCAATATGTCAGCTTTACTGTTGTCATCCTCCACGCTGCCCCCATCCTCCCTTTCCTCCCCAATGTATATACTTTATGTTTATGAAACCTGTAAATGTTGAAAGTATCATGGCACTTGGTGTTTTTAGGTAAAGGTAAAATATACTAGGTGACTGTATTATAGAAATTAAGTTGGTTGTGTTGTTAAATGCCTGTTTCATGGTGATTTGCATATAGCCCATGATGCTTTGCATTATGGAAGTATGTGAGGAGATGTGTTTCTTTGAAATCTGGCTTATTGTCAATGCCCTTTGAGGTAACCCTTGTTTCAGTGCTTCTGCACTGAGGTTCTTTGTCTGTAGCTTGTTTTGGTTATTTTCTTTTTGAGCCCCCACCACCCAAGCAAACAAGGCAACCACAGGGATGAAGGATTTTCACTGAAAAGTTTAGATCAGTAAATGCTGACAAGTGCAGAGGAAGAACATACATAGTCTGTTGTTGTAAAATGATGTATTGAAGGAATATGCCATTGCTGAAGGTTTCTTTGTATTTTGAATAAACATCACACAGAGATTGTGTGTTGAAACTGAAGTTCGGTGTCTGGTCCATCTGTTGTCCCACAACCCCTCCACACAGAGGGAGGAGTGCTGTTCCCTTCCCCAGTACAGTTATACTATGTGAACCTGAAGGCAGAGACCCCAGTGGCCCAAGATATGCAGGCAGGGCTTCGCAAAGCCCTGATAGCAATTCTGTGTTTCTGCCCCTCCTGCTGCTGTAAGAGTATCAAGCATGTGCACATTCCTGACTTACGCCCTGGCACCCTCCTGTTCTTGCTGTCTGTGCTGCACTGTCACCAGCTCGCTATCTGGTGGCAGTCTGTGGCCTCCCCAACCCGGGAGAGGACAGTAGTTCCTTGGACATTTGATCCTCTCCCTGTCTCCCCCCCCCCCCGAGACCAGAGCCTATTCCCGTATCCGGGTCACCAGCGTGACAAGAGATAAGCCACCAGAACCTCAGCCCTTCATGCCACTGGGCTGGCGCTATATTTACAGATATTTCACTTATCTTCATGGACCATTAAGAAAAATGGAAAACCCTTTGCAAACAGTAATTAAGGATCAAGTATAAATAATCTCTGTGTAAAAATCTTCTCTAGCTTTCTCAATTTTAAATTTTCGTGCTTCGACTGGGTTTATTGTCCCACTGTCGAGGTACAGTTCTCGATCACACAGCTTGGCCATTGTCTCATAACCTACCCAAAGCATATAAAGATTTTTTACAGAAGGCTGTAGTAATTTACCAAGGTTAATGACACTTAATTCCCCCTGCCTTCTTCAAAGAGTTTGTGGTGTGGCATTTGGCCAAATTCAAATCCATTAGCCAGTATAGTTCACTATTAAGCAGATGTCAGGCTAACATCTAGAACTGAGGTCTCAGTGTTTTTTGGTTTTTTTTTTCACATCACTTGCTGTTGCCAAACTCTGTTTGACATTTCCAGCTTAAAGTACCAAACTGTAAAGCAGCGATAAAGTGATGAGGCATTTCCTTTTGACAGAGCTGATGTGCCTAAATGTCAGAAACTGATCGCTGTTTTCAGCAACGGCTGAAAAGCATAAAAGCAAACAGAAAAGGAAGAAAAAAAATTAGCTTTTAAATAGCACTTTTCCTACAGTATCTCGAGATACTTTCTCAAACCCTGTGCCTGAACTGATTTCATTGGGAAGGGGAATGTTGGACAGGACACCAGGGAAAGTCATCTAGCGGTACTTCTGTGAGAAATCGGGGAATGGGCCTCGGGCACACACAGGTATGTTGGGATCCCAACTTGTGACACATCATGGCTTCAAACAGTGAGCTCCGAGCTGGAATACCAGACACACAAAATTACAAATTGGTATTGGGTGTGTGTGTTTGGGGGGGGGGGGGTAGATTCAAGTAGGAGATGAGGATGTAGTTTCGGAAAGGTAGTGGACCAATGAAAGTATTTGCCTGGCAGTGTGGTAGATGTGGAGTGTGTAGCCCGGTTTGAAATCAGTGGGGATAGATTCAGGTTAGTTAGGAAGAAACATAAACATAGAATTTGCAGGCAGATAAGAACTGCTTGGTCCACCCAGTCTGCCCATTTATCCTGACTACATTATATCCGGAGACCCTACTTGATCTCCGGTTCTTTTCCCACCGTCGTTCTTTTCCCCTAAGATTCTCTTATACCTGTGCCAAGCTTTCTTGAACTCTCGCACTGTTTTTTCCCTAACTACTTTAGCTGGCAAACTGTAGCAGGAAGTTGCCACCCTTTTTGTGAAGAACAACTTTTCGCCCCTTCCAGTTTCATATCATGTCTCCTTGTTCTTGAGCTCATTTTCCTCTGAAATATACTCCCCTCCTGTACCTTATTTTACCCCCTTTAGGTATTTATATGTCTCTGTTATATCTCTCTATTCCTCCTCTTTTGCAGGGTGTACATATTGAGTTCCTTCAGTCTCTCCTCATAAGCCTTTGCTGCAGATCCCACACCATTTTAGTTGCTCTCTTCTGGACTGCCTCCTCTCTGTCTACGTCCTTTCATAGATGTGGTCTCCAGAACTGTACACAGTATTCTAGGTGTGGTCTTACTAGTGGTCTGTAAGCAACACCACCTATCTACTTCGTCTGGCGATACCTCTCCCTGTGCACCCAGCGTCCCACTGGCCTTCCCAACTACCTTGACAAATGGCTTGGCCACCTTTAGATCAGTGGAGATAATTACTGCTTGGTTGTTGTCAGTATTATTCCTCCCATTTTGTATTTAGCCTCTGGATTTTTGTTCCCCAAGTGCATTATTTTGCACTTCTTCACATTGAAACTCCGTTGCTATATCCTAGACCACTCCTCAAGCTTTCTCCTTTCCATCCCCCCTGGAATGTGCACCCTGTTATAGATCTTGGTACCATCTGCAAAAAGACAGACCTTCCCCCTCCTGCTTCTCTACAATATGACTTATAAATACATTGAAGACCTACTCCAGCACTGATCCCTGTGGCACCCCACTAGTCACCATCCTCTCCTCTGAGTGTACTTCATTTACTACTACACTCTGCCTCCCATCCCTTAACCATATTCGGACCCAGTTTAACACATTCGGACCCACTCCTAGGCTACCCAGTTTGTTTAATAATCTCCGAGGCTGAATGGTGTTGAACGCTTTAATGAAATCTAGGTATGCCACATCCACTGCACTATCCTATCAGCTTCCTTTGTCACTCTATCAATATTGTTTGACATGACCTCCTTCCTGTAAACCCAAGCTGTCTCTAATCTTGTAACCCATTTGCCTTAAGATAATCCACTGTCCTCTCCTTCAGCAATGATTCTATTAACTTGCCCACTACCGAGGTCAGACTGACCGGCCTATAATTTCCAGCCTCCTTCCTGCTACCACTTTCATGAAGAGGGACTGCACCTGCCCTTCTCTAGTCCTCCAGCACGTCACTGGCTTCTAGTGAACTGCTGAAAAGGACTGTCAGAGGTGCAGCAAGTACCTCGCTGAGTTCTATAGCGTGTGTATTTCATCTGATTCCATTGCTTTGTCTAATTTCAGACTACACTCTTGGAAGAGATGTGTTAAATTTGACTAACAACTTTTTAATACACCAGTTAGTGTGGTTAGGGAAAACAAAATGTGTGTTAATTTCACACATGCAGTGTGTTAAATGAATTTTGCACAGTGGCGTGTAAGTTGTTCAACACACAGCTGTGTAAGGATTAACCCACAACAGAGCGTGGGTTACTGGGGAATTAATCCACACCTTTGGGGGGGGGCTGCAACAGAGTGCCTACAACCACCCATGTGTGGATTAATTCCCTATGTAACCCACACTCTGGAGTGAGTTGAGACTTGTACAGTGGCCAGGGAAAATGGGGACTGTAGGATATGAAGACAAATGGCAGGCACAGATGAATTTGGCACTTAAACGTTTATTTAACTTACTGTATATTACACTCACAACAGCAGTCACAAAACTTCAATTACGCCTAACAGCACAGTGCGGAGGACACCGCAATGGTGGTGGTGACTGTAGAACAGAACAGAAACATTGGAAAATGTATAATACTTCCACATTTACTTAACGTGTAGTATTAAACTGAGAACACGACTTTGAAAAGTTCAATCATGACGAACACTACAATGGGAAGGGCACCGCAATGGCGGTGACTATACAAAATGCACAGTCAGACATTGCTGCTACTATACAAGACCAACATTGCAAAACATACCTGTGGGTAAAACAGTAGTGTAAAGGGCAAGAACTGTCATCTGCTGCCTCAGCCTGCACTTGTCGTTAACAGTTGCCTCGTACACCAGCAGGAAGGGGTGGGGGGGAAGGAGGACTCTCCAGACACAGGTGAAGATGAATAATTCAGAGAAAGGAGTGAGCCCAGTAGCAGGAGTTGGGGTGCAGGTGGATTGCCAGTAATGAGGAGGGACACTGAGGAGTGAGCAGAGAAGGAGTTGCCATTGCACAGCCGAACAGTTGAAAAAGGCAGGAGACAGACCCAGGGCTATGAAACATCCACACGCAGTTGAGCCTCACATCACAGGAATGGGGAGCAGGAGTCTGGGTACAGTCAGGCAGTGAATGCTGAGGAGTCTGGGTACAGTCAGGCAGTGAATGCTGAGGAGTCTGGGTACAGTCAGGCAGTGAATACTGAGGAGTCTGGGTACAGTCAGGCAGTGAATACTGAGGAGTCTGGGTACAGTCAGGCAGTGAATACTGAGGAGTCTGGGTACAGTCAGGCAGTGAATACTGAGGAGTCTGGGTACAGTCAGGCAGTGAATACTGAGGAGTCTGGGTACAGTCAGGCAGTGAATGCTGAGGAGTCTGGGTACAGTCAGACAGTGAATGCTGAGGAGTCTGGGTACAGTCAGACAGTGAATGCTGAGGAGTCTGGGTACAGTCAGACAGTGAATACTGAGGAGTCTGGGTACAGTCAGACAGTGAATACTGAGGAGGAAGGGTACAAGGACTGCAGCCGGGTATGGTAAGAGTGCACAAATGTAAGTAACCAGCTATCAACGGTAAACATGGCAAATATTAGTCACATAGTGAATACAACTTGCAGGTGCCTGATGTTGTCCCATGACCTACTGGTAGGTGCCGCACTTCATGGATGGGCCTTATTTACGGGCCATAACGGCAAAAGTTCACTGGCCCATTGATTATAAAGTTTTGTAGCTGGAATGTGGTGCAGCAGGGATGTTGGATGCAGTGTGGGGAGCCTGATTGCTGGAACGGGGTGCAACAGGGATGTTGGATGCAGTGTGGGGAGCCCGATTGCTGGGCAGGGTGCAGCAGGGATGTTTGGATGCAGTGTGGGGGAGCCTGATTGATGGAGCGGGTGCAGCAGGGATGAGCCTGATTGCTGGAGCATTGGTGCAGAAGAGATGTTGAATGCACCGTGGGGAGCCTGATTGCTGGGACAGAGTGTAGCAGGGTGTCAGATGCAGCGTGCGGAGCCTGATTGCTGGGCCAGGGTGTAGCAGGGATGTTGGATGCAGCATGGATAGCCTGATTGCTGGAACGGGCGGGGTGCAGCAGGGATGTTGGATGCAGCGTGGGGAGCCTAATTGCTGGGATGGGGTGCAGCAGGGATGTTGGATGCAGTGTGGGTAGCTTGATTGCTGGAATGGGGTGCCTCTGATGTCTGTTGCCCTTTGTCAGCAGGAGCAGTGGGTGGCTTGTTCACACTGGAACTTGCTGGGGAACTTTGACTCTGAACACTCCCTGCATTGTTCACACTGTGTGTCAGTGGCCATGTTTCACTGGCATTGCTGGGTGCCTTGCTGCTGGTGGTGGTTGGCGGTGATGATGTCTTCCTTTTAGACTGTGAGACCAGTTTTGATGACCACTGCTGGACACCAACCAGTAGCTCCTAAGGCTACTCTCACATTGGTGCCCTGCCACTGTCATGATTTCTCATGATGCCAAGCCAGCCTCTGTTAGTAGATGTACTGCCGTGCTCTGAATGGAGTGGTTTGTGTAGCATCAGCTGAGCTGGACATCATTAGAGATTTGAGGCATGAACTCCCCCAGGTAGTTCACCCCCATGGGTTGGTGGTGATACCACCACTGCTGCTGGTCCAATGTGTGCTGGGGGAGCATCTTGGGATGTAATTAGAAGGCTGGAGGGTTTGGAGGGCATTTGGACACACAGTTTTTAAACAGTGCCATAACGCAGTCTGGGTTGCCTGGTTTGGAAAAGACAGTGCCTTTGAGGGTGCCTTTGCTTCTCATTCACCTTGCTGTGTTTTTTTTTTTTTTTTGTGGCTTCATTGAATGAGAGTGTGATATACGCTACTCCTGGCCACTGTCGTCAGTTGTCACTGTAAAGGAGCTGTGCCTTAATTCCACGAAGCCTTCCCGCCCCCGTCTAGCTAACCCCAGCTGTAGCTCAAACCACAGGTGTCTGACGAGATCATAAGCCGTATCTGTGCTGATCTTGGGGCGAGTGCAGATGGCATACAGGTCACCATCAGGAATCCGAGGGTGATGTGCAGAAACATCTAGTCTCACTCTTTGGTACTCCTTCAACACTGCCACGAAGATGTTGTTTGCTGCATTAAACTCACTGTCTGTGACAATGTTGATCTGGCGATTTTAGCTTTTGTATGTATGTATGTATGTATGTATGTATTTGGAATTCAGATTATCACCTTTGAGCCTCAAAGTTTCCATGTCGAAATTTCAAAAAAAAAATTGGTATAGGTTTAGACAGTAAAAGGTTACTTTACAAGAGACTCCATATAGATATACATAGTAGCTAGGTTTGATACAATGGCAAAACAGGTAATACATTTACAAATAGTGGAATACACAGACACAATTATACAAAGAATTATAATCAGGGCCCCGATTTTTCTGCGGCACATCTGAGCAAAGTTCTGTGGCAGGGTTCTCATTTGCCGCATAACTTCTGCGGCAATTCTGGGGCACATTTTTACCCTTTTTTTGCCATGTCTGACACAATGCACGCTCATAACACATTTTATGGGCTTTTGTCATCAAATTTGCAACATAGCCAGTTTAAGACCTCTGCTCATGAACAGTGTTGCTGTGATTTTCTTAATCTGTTCCGAACATTGATTTCGCACACCGACCATGCCATTGTGCACTACATGTGCAAAAACACATTTCGGGTGAGATGTGAAACATGACAGTTGTACTGTTCATAAGGAGGTGTGGTAAAATGGCAATGCTGAAAATCTGGAGTGAAAATATTAAAAATGCTCTAAGTTGCGAGCGTGCGTAAGAACTGCGCGGCACACACTCGTAAAACAGTCATTTTGGGGAATATTTTCAACAGTTTTTGGGGCCTACCTCATGAACTGTGACACTGTCATTTCGATAATCGATCCCGAAAGGTGGTTCCGCACAGTGACCTCGAAATCACCTTTCGGGGCCAAATAACAAAATGACAGTGACTGAATTCATGAGGTGGGGCCCCAAAAAACCCATGTTGAAAATTTGGTGAAACAATTCCCAAAAATGGTTAAGATATGCACTAAAGTTGAAAAAAAGTCCATTTATGCCATTATACAGCTTACTGGCATTTCTTCAGTTTGTGGTTGGCTTTGAAGAGTGCAGACATGTTCCCAGTCCACTGAAGATCATCGTGCTGGGCTCCGGAGGGAAGTATGGGTTGAGGTGGGTGTGTTGGGAGGTGGGGTATGCAGAGGGTGGGCGTGGGTTGGGGAGGGGGCAAAGAATCAATGAAGGAAGTTTTTTCTCTGTTTTGTCCCCATGACAAGAGGACTTTTGCCACGCTGAGGTGGGCTCCCAGCATGGCACCAGGCAGCAGGGGGCAGTGAAGAGGCAGAGAGTTGGGCACCCAGCGTCGGCAAATTACACTTGCGCACGCTGGGGTGGGCTCCCAGCGTGGCATACAGACATTCTATTTTGGGGCAGTGAAGCCTACGAGGGTTGGGCACCTCCGTTGGCAAATTACACTTTTTCTGTCATTGGGGTGGGCTCCCAGCATGGCATACAGACATTTCTATGGGGGACCAGTGAAGCCGACAGGGGATTGGCACCTATCGGCAAATTACCTTTTGCCACACTGGGGTGGGCTCCCAGCGTGGCATACAGGCATTTCTTTTGGGGCGCCAGTGAAGCAGATGGGAGATTGGGCTCCCCTATCGGCAAACTACACTTTTTGCCACACTGGGTGGGCTCTGGCGTGGCATCTGAGACATTCTTTGGGGGGTCAGGTGAAGCTGACGAGAATTGAACACCTGTCGGCAAAGGACGCTTGTTCCATGGCTGGCCGCAATTCACTTGGTGGTGGCAGATTCCACGGTTTGCCGCGGAATCATAGAAAACTTGGGGCCATGATGATAATACAGCAAAATTGAGCCTCGTCATCAGAGTAGAAGAATTTCTTAAGTAGCAAGGATGAGGATACCAAGGCAGGTATAGGCATTCAAGAGTGGGGGTGCATAGAGTGTAGGGAGGTAGTTAATCCTGAGGAAGGTAGGGAGGCACCTAGTCAGTAACATGGGCTGGTGAGGGCAGTTTTGGGGTGGAAGGGAAGTATAGGGGAGGGGGTAGTGCTATGATAGGAGGTGATAATAGGATTGGGGTATAGGGGAAGGTGTGAGGTCAGAAGACATTTAGGAACCTGAGCTAGAGGACAAGGGGAGTAGGAGAGCACGGGAAGGGGTAGAGCAATGAAGGAGGAAGGTGATGAAAGAAAAAATATAGGGGGGTTTATTAGAGGAGGATAGAGACATAGAAAAAACAGAGAAATGGAGATGAAGGGAGGAAGGAGCGTCAGCATGGAGAATTAAGTGAAGCAGTCACATGAGGCCCGAGTCACAAAGGTGTGATGAAGGTTGCATTTGAACAGGCCAAGAGTGGCTAAATCGGTGACCTTGCGGCCCAGCAAGTTGAATAACTTGGGGGCTCTGTCAGAAAATGACCACTGGCATTGAGAGGTGCGACAGCGGGAGACACGTAGAGTGGAGTTGTTGGAGCTTCTTGTGTGGTGAGTGCTGTCGGCTGGTCTGAGGAGATTATGCACCCTTGGAGGCATAAGATCAAAGATGCCTTTTTTATTACCGGGCAGGTTTTGTAAGGGATTCCTCCCTGAAGTTGAAGCCAGTTAGCCTTCTTATAGAGGTCACAGGTATGCATACAGTGGGCAACACCAGTCAGTAGTCTACAGGTTTTGTTCAGAGCAATGGTGACACGCTGTAAGGAAGACACAGAGGCAGCTTCATAGATAACGAGCCTGTAGTCTATGATTGTGACTATCTCACTTTGTGTTGCTAGCTTAAGTGCTGCAGGAGTTAGGCAGTGCTTATGTCTACACAGAATGCCAATGCGGATATTCACGGATTTGGCAACCATATCAATATGACTGGAGAAAGATAGAGTACTGTCCAGGGTCACTCCAAGGTACTTGAAAGTTTGCGTCTGGTCTAAGGTGACACTGGTGCTGTTTTTGACTGTCTGCTCTTTGCTTTTATGTATATTATGTGTGCTGTGGAATAGCATAATCTTAGTTTTATTGTAGTTTAGTATTAGTTTCTGCGAGACAAACCATGCCTCTACAACCGTGAAACTTTCCTGAATGTGGCACTCCAAGAGAGAGGGATCGGAGTTCTTTGAGAAAATGACTACATCATCTGCATACAGGAGGATATGCTCATGACAGGAGGCAGGGAGTTTGTCAGAAAGATGCTGAATAGCAGGGGTCCCAAAATTGCCCACTGGGGGACACCTGACTGAACAGGCTGTTTGGTGGAGAGGGCATCACCAGTTTTAACCTGTTGAGTGAGGTCGGAAAGATAGCTATTAAACCACCTTAGAGTGTCATGGGACAGCCCTAGATCAGCAAGCTGTTCGATTAGTAGTGGATGGTTGACCGTATCAAAAACCTTTGACAGGATGATGAAGGTGGTGCCGGCAAGTTGTCATTGATCAAGTGCATGATGAATGTAGGCCATGAATTCAATGAGAGCAGTGGTGGTACTATGACCTTTACAAAAGCCGTGCTTCTTTGGGCATTACAGGTTGTATATTTCCAAGTATTCTGCCAGTTGATCTGCAACAGTTTTTTTTCCAATGCTTTGGATAGGGGAGAGAGGGAGGATGGAGATAGGCCTGTAGTTTCTGTGTTGTGCTCAGTCTCTATTCTTGTGGATTGAGGTCACCAGGGCAGGCTTCCACTTGAGAGAGAACTGGGAGAGCATGAGGGGAATGGTTGATAATATTGGTTAGAGCGGTCAAAACAATGTCAAGGGTAGGGTGTGGGCTATGAGCTTCAAATCAAGAGTCACCACTAGTTCTGTTTTTTTCCCAAGTACCTCGAGTAGGTATTTTTTTACTTCGTGTTTGGTGATATCCTTGCAATAGAAATGTGGATGCTCCAGCTTCTTATCAGGTTTACCACGAAAAACCAGGGTGGAGTTGGGATCAAAGAAATTAGAAGGTAGCACATGACTAAGATCGGTGAATGCCAGATTGAAAGTATTGACAATCGTGGGATCGAGGATGATGGAGCCATCTACGTTTAGCTTGGTGGGTGCCACTTTGGAATCTTTCCCTGTGACTTCTGATATGTTGTGCCAGAATTTCTTTCCATCCTTTCAGGAGTTCGATAGGGCACTCCTATAATAGCTGGCTTTTTCTGAGCAAGTGACTTTGGTACAGGTGATCTTGGCTGTTTTATACGCCTGTATGTGTGCTGGACTGCCAGTAGCTCTTGCCCGGTCCCAGAGATGGTCCCGTGATTTCAGTTTTTCCAGAAGATCACTTCTAATCCAAGGATTGTCAAGACCTTTAATTTTTCACTTTTTGAACGAGGCATGGACACCACATGCTGCATTGAACCCGGAGATGAAGTATTCAAGTGCAGCGTTTATGTCAGTAGCTATATTGATAAGGACAGATCTTCTTGTCGTAGAAGCAATTTTAACAGCTCTAGGTGCCCTCTGGTGAGTATGCTACTATTGACAGTTCTTGCTTTTTTTTTTTTTTAATGTAGTTGACCATAGGCACAAGACTGGGGAGTGGTCACTTATAGAATCAGGAAGGACTTCAGTATGTGAGATATGGTCTGGGTGGTTTGTGAGCACCCAGTCCAGTAAAGTACTTGTCCCGTTCTGTAGTTGAACCATGTAGGTGAGGTAACGAGCTGGGTGAAGTCTGCAGCAGATTAGGCATTCTTATAGTTATCTGCACTCGGGGAGAGCCAGTTCACATTGAAGTCCCCAGGCATTATAACTTCAGCGTTGTGATTTAAGCTATTGTTACAGCTTAGGAACGGGTTCAGGCTAGATGACATCAATTTGGGTGGGATATCATAGAAACATAGACTTTGACGGCAGATAAGGACCGCTTGGCCCATCTAGTCTGCCCATTTCAAACATGAAGTCTTGCTGTATTCTGACATATTGCAGTGATGTCCAACCTTTGAACTGCCCCGGAGATGAAAGAGTTAACTTTCCATGCCAGGCATGGAACGCTGAGCTCGGTTGAAACTCTGTCTGTTGCTGTTTGAACTCAAACCGTCAGATTCTTTACTCCGCCTTACTGAACAGTCGCTCCGGAGATTTCTCCTTTGCTTGGTTCAAGTTGTCGGTTAAAGTACCGTTTTTTTCTCGGTTTTCGACCGAATTTAAACTGTAACCTGCCGGTTCAGTCTCTATGGTTTCGTGAGTACTAGATAGGCTGATTTTTGTTGTTCTTCTGTGTGGAACTTGTAAACGTGGGATCAGTTCGGTTTGAACCGATCAGGTTGTTCAAAAAAAGTTTATTCTGCTTTTAGAGTGTGGTAACCGGTCCTTATCAGTTCTTAAAAAAAAAAAAAAAAAGATTTTATTACGTTTTTTTTCCACGACCCGTGACACGGTCAGGAACCGATAAGGGTGTCTTGCCTGGCGGATTGCCGAAAAAAGGGCAAGTTTTTGTTAGGGCTGGCCATGTCTGAGAAACCCAAAAGAAAAACCGGGCCCACTGGGTTTCAACACTGTAGTGTGTGTGGGGAAGTCTTTGCTAAGGCTGATCCCCACACCACCTGTGTTTATGTCTGGGGTTTGACCACCTCGATTCAGACTGCCAGATTTGTAAAAATTTTCCTGCAGCTACCCTGGAAAAGAGAGTTGGTAGGCTCAGGAAAGGGAGGCCAAGAATCCGCTGACCCGGATGGCCAGCCGGTTCGGTTCCAACCGAACCAGGAGTGCCCTCTGACCAGGGGCAAACTTCTTTGGGCAAAAGAATAGACTCAGAGGAGTCGGTTCTGGTTAAAAAAAAAAAAAGGGATAAATCAGCCGGTGCGGATCCATAAGTTTTTTCTCCGACCGCTGATGAAATAGCCAAAGCGATAAGGATTGTTCAGTCGCTATCCCGGTTCCGACCGAACCGGCACCATCAGGTAGTGGCTCGGTTCGGTCGGTTCCCCCAGTTCCGGGTTATAATTTAGAGGATTTTTTTTTAAGAGGAGGAGGAGGAAGGAGAGTATGAGGATAGTGATGGTGATTACGGAAGTCTGGATGTGCCCATTGACCCGGACATCTCCCCAGACAGGCCTTCAGGAGTGTCTCCTTCTAGGCTTTGAGTCCCCTTCCCATTTTATGTTCTACAAAAAAGTGACTGAAACTCTTCAGCTTCCTATGGAAGAAGCTGTGGATGATCAGGAGGAGCCTGACTATGTTGAAATGATGGATATCCCAGAGTCCAGGAGGCTGTCTATTCCCCTTCATAAGTCCTGTGGGAAATAGACAATAAAAATTTTAAAGACTCCTAATTCTATACCTCCTGTAGACAAGAGACTGGACAAGAGGTATACTCTCTCAGGCTCAGATACGGAGTTCCTTACCCAGCAATGCAGCCATGTTGGGGTAGTGCAGGCTGCAGTCTGTGATAAGGCAAATATACCCTTGGCTTCACACCCCCCAGATAAGGACTCCAGGAGGATTGATGCCATGGCAAAGAAACAGTAGATGGCAGCATCCTTGGGACTCAGGCAGGCTAATTATATGGCTTATAGCAGCTAGATATCAGAAATCTAGATGGGACAATAATGGCTTAGTTAAACAGGTCCCCGGACAGCTTGCCAAGGAGCTGGAGTAGGTGGCTGCAGATGGTATTGAGGCATCCAAGGTGCAGTTCCATGCTGCAGTGAACTCCAATGATGTTTCATCTAGAGTCATGGCTACATCTGTGGCCCTTCGTAGGATGGCTTGGCTCAGATGTACTAGCCTGTCTCAGGATACCCAGACTAAGGCCATGGATTTTCCTGTTGTGGGTAATTCTCTGGGGAGCAAACAGAGAACTATATGAAGAAAATGGATGAATATAGGACCACCTACAGGAGTGCTCAGGCCAAGGAAAGGCAAGCTACTCCCCAAAGGCAGCATTCCAGCGGCAGGGGCAGACCTTTTCATAGCCCTTTCTACCAAGCCCAGGCCTCCTCTTCTGCTTATGCTCATAGGGGGTTCTTTAGAGGGAGATGCAGACTGGGTACAAGCAGGCCTGCTTCCACCCCTCAGCCTAAAGCCCCTGCCAAACAGGCACCCTGATGGATTTGCCAGGGCCGATTCTCCACCTCCTGTAGGGGGCAGGCTGGCTTACTTTGTCCAGGACTGGATGTCTTTAACATCAGACAAATGGGTCCTGGAAGTAGTAAGCCAGGGACTGGTTCTCAGCTTCAAGAAGTTTCCAAAGATGAGAACCACATCTTTTCCACCTGCAAACCCTTTAGAGGCACTTGCCCTAGAGGCAGAAGTCTCTTCCCTCTTGGCTCTCAGAGCCATAGAGAGGGTCCCACCCCTACACAAAGGGAAAGGATTGTACTCCAGGTACTTCCTAACCCCCAAAAAGACAGGAGAATGGCGGCCCATCCTGGATCTCGATAGTTTAAACAAGCACCTTTTAAAGCCAAAGTTCAAAATGGTGACTGGGGAGTAATTCTACCCTCTCTAAGGCCAGGGGACTGGCTGGTCTCCCTGGACTCAAGGATGCCTATTTCCATATTCTTATCAGAAGCTCCCACCGAAAGTACCTCAGGTTCGAGCTGCCCTCAGGCCACTACCAATTCAGAACAATGCCGTTCGGCCTAACTTCTGCTCCAAGGGTGTTCACAAAATGCCTGGCAGTAGTAGTTGCCTTCCTAAGGAGAAAAAGGATCTCCATCTTTCCATACCTGGACGACCGGCTCATAGTAGGCCAGTCTTCAGACCAAGTCAAGTTATACCTACAGATAACTCAGCAACTGCTCACTTCTCTAGGTTTCCTTCTGAATCTCTCAAAGTCAGTTCTAGAGCCCGTGCAACTCCTTACCTTTATAGGGGCAGAGCTGGACACAGTAAAAGCAAGGGCCTTCCTTCCCCTGGACAGGGCAAGGATGCTTATCTCACTGGCTTCTTCATTTACCCTTCAGGTGTCTCGACCAGCAAGGCATTTTCTGCAGCTCCTGGGACACATGGCTGCCTCTACAGCTGTGGTGCAGGGAGCAAGATTTCAAATGAGGGATATTCAGTTCCACTTGGGAGCCTTTTGGTCTCAGAAAAGGGACCCTCTGACCAAACTAATTCCAGTGTCTCGAACCCTGATCCAGGCATTACAGTGGTGGCTGGATCAGGACAATCTAAGACAGGGAGTTCCTTTTGTCACTCAGTCTCATTCTCTAATCCTTACTACAGATGCCTCCCCTCTTGGGTGGGAGCACACTTGGACCTGACCACCCAAGGGTTGTGGTCTCCTCAGGAATCTCTGCTTCACATCAATCTATTAGAACTCAGAGCAGTGTTTCTAGCACTTCAAGTTTTTTCCAAGTCTGTTCAGAACAAAGTAGTTCAGATCAGGACAGACAATACCACCACAATGTGGTATATCAACAAGCAAGGGGGCACTCGGTCTATGGCCTTGTGCACAGAGGCAATGAAGTTATGATCTCTGGCCTATTCCCTGAACACCTCTCTTACAGCAATACACCTCCCAGGCAAGGACAATGCTCTGGCAGATGCTCTCAGCAGGATATCTCAGGGCCATCACAAATGGTCCCTGGATCCCCTGGTTTTGAAGGTGATATTCTCCAGATGGGGCACCCCACAGACAGATCTTTTTGCAGCCCCAGACAATCGCCAACTTCCCCTCTTTTGCTGCAGGCCCCCAGTGTTTGGCTCAGTCCCCCTGGATGCCCTAGTTCTCAATTGGGAAGGGAAGTTCCTGTATGCTTTTCCCTCCTTCCCTCTCCTGTTCAAAGTGTTAGTCAAAATCAGGTCTCAACCCTGCAAGGTGATTCTGATCTGATTGTTCCAGACTGGGCCAGGCAGCCCTGGTACCCTCTCTTGTTGTCCTTAGCAGTCCACCTTCCCCTGTCTCTTCCCAGAAATTACAACCTGTTATCACGTGCTCGGGAGGGTTTGGTATCAGAATCTCAAATCTCGGCTCTTGAAGAGTTAGTTTGCTGATTTGCACTTCTCTCAAGGTGTTATGGATATCCTAAAGGCTTCTCGGAAGCCTTCCACCAGAAACACTTGCAACTCCAAGTGGAAAAGATTTTCTATATGGTGCTCTTGGAAGCATATTTCCCCAGAGTCTGCTGGCCTGCCCACAGTCCTTGACTATATGGTTCATCTTAATAGCTTGGGACTCAGACCAGCTACACTAAGAGTGCATCTGGCAGCTGTTTCTGCTTTCCTCTCAGCAGGCAAGCACTCTTCCCTTTCAGCCCATCCTGTATTTTCAAAATTTTTCAAGGGTTTGCCTCATACTAATCCTCCATTCAGGCACCCTGCCCCTGCTTGGGACCTCAATGTTTGCATTGCTTAGCTTATGCAACCCCCTTTTGAGCCTTTGTCCTCAGCAGAGCTTAAGTACTTGACTTGGAAAACTGTGTTCTTGGTGGCCATTACTTCTGCCAGAAGCATAGGTGAGTTACCGGCCCTGTCAGTGGAGCCTGATTTTATCTCTTTCCATAGAGATAAGGTGGTCCTCAAGACTAATAGGAAGTTTTTGCCTAAGGTGGTTTCAGATTTCCACCTTAACCAGTCTGTGTCTCTTCCTGTTTTCTTAACTGACCATTCCTCCTCTGGGGAGAGGAGGCTACACAGTTTGGATGTGAAAAGGGCCCTTAGCTACTACATAGAGCTCACCAAGGGTCACGGGTTTGACTCCCTCCAACTGTTCCTCACTTATGGTGAGGTTGGTAAGGGAAAACCTGCCACTAAGAGATCTATTGCCAGGTGGATTGTCTCTTGCATTCAGTTTTGTTATGAAAAACTAGGTAGGACTCCACCCTCAGGCCTGAGGGCTCACTCTACCAGAGGTACAACTGCTTCCCTGGCTGCTGCCAGGGATATTCCTATCTTAGAGATTTGTCAAGCAGCTACCTGGAAAACAGTACACACTTTTACCAAGCATTACTCTCTGGATATCCAGGCTAGGAGTGATGCTCGGTTTGGCACAGCAGTGCTTCAGAACCTATTTCCTAAGTAGGTTCTGTCCCTCCTTCATGGAGGTACTGCTTGGTAGTCTGCAATATGTCAGAATACAGCAAGACTTCTTGTTGTTTGAAGAAAAAATTACTGACCTTAGTAATGTTGTTTCTTCTAATGGAATCTTGCTGTATGCTGACCTCCCCCCCCCGCCTCCCCTCTCAGGACCTTGGTTTTTGGGATTTGGGTGGGCAGTAGCAGTGTTGGCACTCGGGAGGTGCCCCAACCTTTATTTTCTCACCCATTTAGTTTGGGTGGGTGGGTGTTGTGTTTTGTTTTATTTTTGAGTTTCCTGTCTTGAGTCTTTGTTTTGGGACCAAAACATCTGTTTATTATATTTAGTAGCCAGTTGGCTAGTGAAAGTTTACAGTTTCCACACAGGACACCCAGTGAGTATAGCTCGTAAAGATCTGGCGGTTTGAGTTCAAACAGCAACAGACGGAGTCTCAACTGACCTCGAGCTCAGCGTTCCACGCCTGGCATGGAAAGTTAACTCTCTAATCTCCGGGGCAGTTCAAAGGTTGGACATCACTGCAATATGTCAGAATACAGCAAGACTCCATTAGAAGAAACAACATTACTAAGGTGAGTAATTTTTTCTTCCCTACCTACAGGATAGGCCGCAGATCCTAGTTAACCAACATCCTATTTCTTCTAACCCCCACAAGAATTGCCTTATGTCTGTCCCATGCATTCTTGAATTCTCCCACAGTTTTAGACCCCACAACCTCCTCAGGAAGGCTGTTCCATGCATCCACTACCCTCTCTGTGAAAAAATACTTCCTCACATTGCCCCTGAACCGCCCCCCATCTTTAAATTGTGTCCCTTGTTCTTGCAAGTCTCTTTTTTCTGAAAGATGCTACCCTCTTGGACTTTGTTGATTCCACTGAGGTACTTAAAGTTTCTATCATGTCCCCCTCTCCTTCTTTCCTCAAGGGTATACATATTAAGCTCCTTTAGTCTCTCCTTATCACGGCTTCTCTTGCAGACCCTGCACCATTTTAGTTGCCCTCCGGACTGCCTCTATCCTGTCTATGTCCTTGCGGAGATGGGGTTCTCCAGAACTGAACGCAGTACTCCAGATGGGGTCTCACCAACTGTCTGTACAGAGGGATAACAGCTTCCTGTTTTCTGCTGATGATGTCTCTCTCCCTATGCATCCCAGTATACCCCCAGCCCTCCCTACTGCCTTCTCACATTGCTTGCTAACCTTAAGGTCATCTGATATGATTACCTCCAGGTCCCTTTCCTTTTTTGTTGTTGTTACTAACCCCCCAAATTGTGTATTCCTCTCCTGGGTTGTTGTTTCCCAGGTGTGTTATTTTGCACTTCTTTGCATTGAATCCTAGCTGCCATACTTCTGACCATTCCTCCAACCTTGCCAAGTCCTTCTCATTCTTTCCATGCCTCCTTGTGTATTAACTCTGTTGCAGATCTTTGTGTCATCTGCAAAGAGGCATACTTTTCCTTCCAGTCCCTCTGCAATGTCACTTATGAAGATATTAAAAAGGACTGGACCCAATACTGAACCCTGTGGTACCCCACTAGTAACCCCTCTTTCTTCAGAGTGGACTCCATTTACATTTACCTTCTGTGTCCTGTTGTTCAGCCAGTGTTTTACCCAGGCTACCACCCTGGGACCCACTCCCAGGCTGGTTAATTTGACTATTAATCTTTTGTGTGGGACTGTGTCAAATGCCTTGCTAAAGTCTAGGTAGGCCATGTCCACAGCCCCTCCCTGGTCTACTACTTTAGTCACCTAGTCAAAGAAATCTATTAGATTCGTCTGACATGACCTTCCCACTGTGAATCCATGCTGCCTTGGGTCCTGTGCCCCACTGGCCTCTAGGTACTCAACCATTCTTTCCTTCAGAAGTGGCTCATAACTTTCCCTACCACAGATGTCAAACTGACAGGTCTGTAGTTTCCTGCCTCTGTCTTGGCCCACTTTTGTGAAGGGGAATCACATCCGCCTTCCTCCAGTCCTCGGGTACCACACCATCCTCCCATGATTTATTAAAAAGAGCAGCCAGTGGTTTCACTAGTTCTCCCCTTAATTCTTTTAGAATTCTGGGGTGAATTCCATCAGGCCCCATTGCTTTGTCCACCTTCAGTTTTAGGAGTTCTTGCAGAACCCTTTCTTCTGTGAAAGGACTGGGATCGACCCCCCAATCAAGAGTGTTTCTGTTAATTGGATTAGGCACTTCCCCCTCCTCTTTTGTGAATACTGAGCAGAAATATTCATTCAATATTCCTGCTTTTTCACTGTCCCCCCTCTGCCCACCCATCGTCCATTCTATTCAGCCTCACTATCCCTCCCTTTGTCTTTCTACGCTCGCTGATGTACCTATAAAAGGTTTCATCCCCCTTCTTAACCGAGTTGGCTATCTTTTCCTCAGTTTGGGCCTTTGCTATTCTGACTTCCTTCCGTGCTTCCTTCTGTCTTAACTGGTACAGCTCTCTGTCCTGCTCCTTCTGTGTTTCCTTATACTTCCAGAATGCTATCTTTTTCTTCCTGACTTTCACAGCCACCTCTTTTGAGAACCATAGTGGCTTTTTCTTTCGTTTTGATTTGTTTATTTGCTTCACACAAAGGCTTGTTGCCTCAGTGATGGCAGTTTTGATGATTCCCCATTTTTGCTCCACACATCCATCCTTCTAGCCTGTTTACTAGTGCTTTTCTGAGGCACTCTCCCATGTTGCCAAAGTCAGCCCTCCTGAAGTCCAATACCCTCACTTTTGTATGGCTTGACTCTGTAGCCGAGTTTAACATGAACCACACTGTTTGATGGTCACTTGTTCCCAGATGGCAACCCACTTCTATATCTGAGATCCTCTCACTGCCCCGCTTGAGAGCACGAGGTCTAAGATTGCTCCCTCACCAGTGGGTTCCAAACTAGCTGTCTGAGGCCTGCCACCTGTAGGGCATCAAGAATGGCCCTGCTCTTGGATGTGGCTGCAGCAAATGTGCTCCAGTTAACATCTGGCATATTCAGGTCTCCCATCAACAGTATCTCCCTTTCTCTGCCATTTTAAGAATGCCTTCTATCATATCCTTGTCCATTCCCTCCCCTGACATGGGGTCTGTACACAACCCTGTGGGATTGTGTGACCTTTCCAGTCTCCAAGGTGACCTACAGTGCCTCCTCTCCTCCCTGTTTACTCTCTTGTTCAGTTGCCTTTATCCCTTCCTTTACATAGAGAGGTACTCCTCCTCCTCTTCTCCCCTGCCTGTCTCTCCTGTAGGTTATGTACCCTGGTATGTTAACATCACAGTCATGGTTCTCTGTGTATCATGTTTCTGTGACTACTACGATATCCGGCATCCCTCTTCAACTGATGCAATTGTCAGGGCCTTGTTGTGGGCTCCGAGCAGAGTCTTAATAGCTAGGACCTGTAGATCATCACCAAAATTGGGCAAGGGCAGAGCATGCCCCTGCAAAGAGTCTTTCAGGTATAGGGCACACAGCCACTCCCTTCTTTAGATAGTGTATACTGCCAGAAGACAACCCTGGGATTGCAACAGCGGCATCAGGGATCGCTGGTGAAAGCCACGTTTCAGTCACTGATGGGACATCTGGGCTGTGCTGGGCAGTCCAGGTGGTAAGGGCATAGAGTTTTTTGAGCAGGCTGGAAATGTTAATGCTGGCTAGTGAGAGAGTCCCAGATCTGCTTATGACACTAGGTCTGGACAAGGGTGGACCAAGGTTAGGGTGTATGTTTCCAGACATAAGCAGGAGAAGCAGTATTAGACATCTTAGTAGCTCCTTAAGACATCTGCTGTGAAACAACTGTACCCTTTTCCCCTTTGTGCTCATCATTAGCTCCAGTCTGAACTGACTGGATACTTGATTAATAAGAACAAGGAGTAATAGTGAGTGGTAACGTCTAGCTCAGATGCACGAGCAGTCTTGTGTGTTGTAGAATTTGGTAATGGAAATTGGAGCAATTCATGTTACGACTACAGGTAGCCATTCCAAGCGTATGCTGGGGGACTTCATTGAGGTGACCAACAGTAGGTTTTGAGGAACTTGTAAAAGCAGTGCTATTGGGAGAAATCGGTACAGCCAGGAAAAGCAACAGTGGCATGATTGTGGGCGAAAACATTATTGTTGCAAGGGCTAGGCACTGGGGTGACAAGGCCAAGAGCCTGAAGAGAGGTAAAAATCAGTGGGGCCTACTGAGATGACAGTAGTTGGACAGCTAGATTAGGTGAGATTCAGAGGAGGTAAAAAGAGCTGCCTTTAGGAGGTACAAAAAAACAGGGAGTGGGGAGGAGAGGTGACAAGGGCAGCCAAGCAGTCTACGGAGCTCAGGCTGGCACAGGGCATTAAGAAGGGGGAGAAGGACTTTTTCAGATACATCAGGGAGAAAAGGAACCGTAAGAACTATATAGTAAGGATTAGGAAGGAGGGAGGTTGGGTGGAAGCAGGGAGTGATGCGGCAGAAGCACTAAATGATTACTTCTGCTTGGTATTTACTAAGGAGATGGGGGTGGTGATACCCAAGGGGGGAGGGAGGTAGAAACAGAGGGGGAGGGGTGGCGAATGGAGAAATTTGGAAGGCAGGGTTCTGGAGCATTTGAGGGTACTGAGGGTGGACAAGGCGCTAGGTTCAGATGGCATCCACCCCATGGTACAGAAGGAACTGGCAGAGGTCCTGGCGGGACCTTTGGCAGACCTGTTTAATGCCTCACTACACTCAGGGTGCGCACCTCAGGATTGGAGGATGGCTTATGTGGTGCCCCTCCACAAGAGGGGCCTCAGGGATGAACCAGTGAACCTTGCATTCATCGTGGGTACGCTAATGGAGACTGTACTGAAGGATGGGCTTGTGGCCCCTCCTGGACACCAAAGGACTACAGGACAGCAGACAGCGTGGCTTTGTAAGTGGCATATCTTGCCAAACAAACCTGGTGGAGTTCTGTGACTGGATAAGTAGGCAGTTGGATGGGGGCCATGCAGTTGATGTCCTGTACCTGGACCTCAGTAAGGCATTCGACTCTGTGCTGCATGGTAGGTTGGAAAGTAAATTAGAAGGCACAGGGGTGGATGCAAAGCTGATGAGATGGGTAGGGAACTGGCTTTAAGGAAGGCAGCAGAGGGTGGTGGTGGGTGGGGAGCTGTCATCCCCAAGGGTAGTGATGAGCGATGTTCCGCAAGGCTCGGTGTTGGGACCAGTGTTGTTTGGGATATTTATTGCAGACATATCATTGAGAATCAAGAGCAAGGCCAGTCTGTTTTCTGACACTACCAAGATGGGAGCTGTGGTGGATGACCTAGGTTGGCAGGGGTTGCAGGATGATCTGGCAAAGCTGGAAACCTGGTCAGACACCTGGCAACTGGGGTTCACTGCCAAAAAGTGCAAGGTGCTGCATTTTGGGGTGAGAAACTCAAGGAGGAGTTACCAGCTTTGGGGAGTGCAGCTAGCTAAGACAGAAGAGAAGGATCTGAGGTGCTCATTATGGGGTCAATGAACAACTCTGCACAATGTGGGAAGACGGCTACAAAGGACAGCAAAATGCTGGGTTGCATTGCAAGAGGTATATCTTTGTGGAGGGGGGAGGTGATTCTGCCACTGTATAGATCATTAGTTACACCACAACTGGAGTACTGCATGCAGCATGGCACCCGTATCTGAAGAGGGACATTAAGTTACTGGAGGGGGTGCAGTGCAGGGCGACAAAGATGATCAAGGGGCTTGGGGGACTTGTCCTACGAGGGGAAGCTGAGGGAGTTGAACATGTACTCTCTGGAGGAGAGGAGGGACAGGGGAGATCTGATTGAAACCTTCAAGTACAGGAAGGGAATAAACAAGACCGGTATGGAGGGGCTGTTCAAAGTAAGGGAGGGGAGGGCTACCCGGGGCCATGATGTGAGACTGGAGGGAGGAAGGTTCAGGAGAAAGACGAGGAGACACTTTTTATGGAGAGGGTGGTAGTGGAACGCATTACTGGCAGAAGTGGCATCCAGTAGAACAGTGGACTGCTTCAAAGTGGCTAGGACAGGGCAAGGAGGAGGGTCAAGGGAGGGGAAGGGTGGGAGGGAGGGGCAGCTGCAGAATAAGGGTTCTGTCTGCACATTTGAGCAGACTTGATAGACCACTAGGCCTTTGTCTGCTGGCGAATTTTGTATGTTTGTATGTTCTAAATCGGCAGTGAGGGGCCAGGAGGAAAGGAAGGTTACAAAGGAGGGTTCAGTGGCAGCAGAGAGAGATTCAGTGGCAGCAGAGGGAAATAACAGCAGAATGGGTGTGGAGATAGTGTTGTAGATAGGCTGGGTTTGTAGTAGAGGGATTACAACATTGGCCCAGTCGAGATGGGTGAAAGCAAGAGGGGAGGAGCTGAGGTGTATTTAATAGAGGCCGGGGTTGGGGAGGCAGGACAAAATATAGTTAGGAATGCAGAGAAAAAATAGAAAATGGCAGCCAGGAGCCACCAAAAGCAGGCACCAGTCAGTGAAAAGCAGTTCGAGTGGCCAACCAATCGGTAGCACTGTGGAAAACGGCGCTGGTTTGCAAGCAGCAGCCATGGAGTGGGCGTACCTGAGCTTGGATCCAGGTAGAGGAGCCAGGGCAGCAGCTTGGTCTGGCCAGCCGCTCCGCTACAGGTAAAGGCAGAGAATCTTGCAGTCGAGGGAGCACCCGGGTCTGGCCTCCTGAGCTTGGAGCCGGGTAGAAGAGTCTGGACAACAGCTTGGTCTGGCCAGCCGCTCTGCTACAGGCAAAGGCGGAGAATCCTGCGATCGAGGGAGTGCCCAGGTTGGACCTCCTGCTGAGCTTGTATCCAGGTAGAGGAGTCAGGGCGGCATCTTGATCTGGACAGCTGCTCCACTATGGGCAGTGGCGGAGAATCCATAAGTCAAGGTAGCGCCTAGGTCAACCTCCTGCTTAGCTTGGATCCGGGTAGAGGAGCTGGGGTGGCGGCTTGGTCTGGCCAGCTGCTCTGCTATGGGCAAAGGCGGAGAATCCAGTCAAGGGAGCACCCGGGTCTGGCCTCCTGCTTCACACTCTTTAAATGTCTACTGAGGCCAGCTTGTAAACCTATCCAGGAACTCGCCATATATTGTTTGCCATTGGTGGTGCTCACTAAGGCATACAATTGGCGCAGAATGTCGCCCAGTTTTTGCAGTGTTACTGTTTGCAGATCCATCTCATGGGACGTGGACTTCAGCCAGTCCTCAAATATATTGACCACCCTGTGGTCTTATGGGTGTTCACGTCATTCTTCTTTTACTCTAGGATGTCCAGGTCAGTGGCACTGAGGGGAGACATGGGGACTGGTACCCTGTGCGCTGCATTCTGCTGGTGCCGGATTAGCACTTTCTGAGTACTCAGTTTCCTGTCTTTTAGGAGTGGGTGCTTCTTGGGCAAAGTGCTGGTGCACTCACTTACTGATAGTTATGTTTCCTGACTGGGAGAAATTCACTGCTAGGCTGCAGTGCATGGTGCTCGTCCAGCTGATGTGGCACGTCAATGCTGCCAAACTACTGTAACTTGAAGACTGAGCTGCAGGGGGCATGCATCGCTCACGCTACTGCTGTCTGTGAGCTCTGCAGTGAGCAACTGTGGATTAATTGAGAATTAATCCACGGTCAGCTGATGACTCCTGACAAATAGGAGTGGCTCATTTTCCCTGGGCATTGTATAAGTAGCTTTTAACACACCATAGTGTGTTGAAGTTTTAACACATAAATGTGTTAAAATGCAGAAAGTAAGTGTTATTTCTATACGAGTGTGTGAAAATTGTAAGTGTGATAATGCACATAAATTGAATGGAAAACACAATTGCACATACCCCAATAACACATAGCATCACAGAAATATATTCAAACCCTCAAGAAAAAATATGGACTGGCACAAACAGAGTGCTGAAGAGCCTCACGCTATAACTAGTAAATAAGCAATAACCCAAAACAGGGTGTGCTGTTATTGGGGATTAACGTACACCCAGGTGCGTTGCAAGGCATGAGCACCCCCTTGAGTGGGTTATTGCGCTTATAACATGGGGTTACTCCCTTGTTAAAAACCTGAAGGCAAGTCATGTTACAGGACAAAAACGTGTGGATTTTGGCATGTCATTCTCCCACACAAAGTAGTCACCGTACTGAGCCTGATAGCTACACTACACAGTCCCTCAGAAGGCATACACAGACCTCGAACAATAATGCAGCACTTCTCACATAAGAGATGGACCAAACAAAATGTGGAACAACAAACTGTGGCTCTCGCGGTCTCTCCGTGCTGCGGCACTCTTTCCCCCTGCTGCACAGGGTTAAGCTACAGATGGCAAGAGCCCCCGCGGTGAGCTGCTTTCTCGCTTGCTTTCTCCTGCACCACACTGAGTGACATGTGGTACTCGTGGGAGGATTTTAATGCACAACCTGCTGTTGCTTTCTACGCTACCGACACAACAGAAGAGTTCTGACATTGTCCCGGTGTCAATATGAGAGAGACAGTGAGGAAATGCCCCAGTCCTTTGACCTTCTACCATGCTGACACTCTGCATGGCACTAATAACTGGAAACCTAGTGAAGAAATGGGTGTCCCTGTCTCAATGTCCCTGTGTCTCTCCCTCTCCCTGGAGCATGCTTGGCTGCCATCCTTGTCTCTCACTCTGTCTCGCAGCAGGCTACCCGTTCACAGTTGAGCACATCACACTACAAGCTGCGCTGCGTACACACTGCTACCCAGTGCCCCCTGGAAGATGGCGACAGACAGCTCGGTGTGTCTGTCTCTCTCTGTGACACAACCACACTGTCTTGACACGCACTACCTCCCACAAAAGGGAGAAAAAAAAAAACATGTACAGTAGGACCCCCTTTCCCAACCAAAGGAGAGGTCCTGGTGCTGCTGTGCTGCTGTGCAGTCTCTTGACTGCGGAGAACAGGAACAGGGGAGTCATCTGCCACTCACTCACTCTAGGTGCATGACTGGGAGCGGCTGACACAGAGAGGAGAGGCTAGACAAACTTCAGCTCTAGGTCTCTACACGGAACCTCATTCATCTCTCCCAGGACTCAAAATATTTGCTACTGTGTTTGTTTTTTTTTTTGTTTTTTTGAGGGGGTGACAGGTTGGGGGACGATTCTCTCTCAGATGCCAGGACATGCGATCCCTGTGTGAATTATCACAGAGAGTGGCATGATCCCCTTGCCGTGTGTGTGTGTCGCTCTCTCTCAATCGAGTGACCACTCCTCGTTCGACACTCTTGCAGCAACTCCTTCTGACATGACACCCACCTCTGCTGCCAACTGCTACTGGATTATTGCACTTATAACATGCTGAATCCCTGTGTACAAATTGACTTAATTTTTTTACCACATTACGCTCCCTTATTGCTTTGTGTCAAGCTGGCAGACTGACAGATGCGTGTTTAAATGGCAGCCATTTGAAGAGGGGGGAAGCAACAGAGCCACACCACTCTTTGCTCACTTCTGCTGTATAGAGCCACGGAAGTCTGGTGACAGCTGTCTATGTCCCACGAGTACCTGTACCCTGTTCTGTCCCACCAACTTAGACGCTTCATCTCACCCTCTGTGAGCAGCAGGGAAACGGAGCAGTCAGATCCCGTATTGAAATATTCTGTCCTTGCCACGCTGCTTCTTACAGTTGTGCGGTGCCCTACATCTACGCTCCTCGCCGAATACTGCAATATGGTGCCATCTCTGTAGAGCCTGAGCTCGGGTAATCTGTGACAGCTATAGCAACACAAGAGCAGTTGTACAGTCTTCAGTCAGCAGGGAGCAAAACAGCGCTGCAGTTCTCTCTCTCTCGAGCGAGAGAGACAGAGATGCAGCTGTGTCACTCCCTCTCCCAGTCAGTGTGTGGTACCTGTGATCCATGGGATGGGTTGGGTGGGCAATACAAGACAAATCACGGGGTGAGTGACACAGCAGGGAAGAGTTCTCTCTCTCTCTCCATCTCCCTGGCCCATTCAGTATGCGGTACCTGTAGATCAGTGGGCGTGGTGGGTGGGGAGCTGATTAACGCCACTAAGCAGCCCATTGTAGATGGGTGCTTTCCATGTTTCTGCCATCAGGCACAAAACAAGACCCATTGTGCCCACTGAGTCACGCTCTGGGGACCTCTTCACCCTAACTGTGCCAGTAATGTGCATTATCACACGGTCAGCTGACAGTAGTCTACCAATCAGCAAACTCCATGTACCTACCCCATGTTATAAAGGTGCATAACAATTAACAGCAAATAAAAACATGTCTTTGGTACTCACTATAGTCATTATTATGCCATATCTGTATCTTAACAGAGTGTCAAGGAGCCAGCTTGTCTTAGGAGGATCTTACTTGTTTGGGTCATGGGGAGCCCATAGTAGAGAAGAGAACCACCCCAGGGCAAACTACCTGGGCAAAAGTTGCCCTGAAAGGGTATTGGCCATACAGCCAAATTTGAAAGAAAAACATAATTGCACCTCCGAAAGCATCATGGGAAGCATATGCAAATCCCCATAAAGGAATTTAGACTGGCTCAGCTTTAAAAAAGTACACACTATAACGTGTGTAGATAAATTACTAATGCTAAAGTTGCAAAATTAAATAATGCTACTTGCCAAAAACATTTAAATGTATTATTGTAACTACATTTACTAACTTATAATAACTGGTAAGCATTTTTTCCTTGGGGTTCAGCCAGTAGATATTCATCGTAATGACCCATGGGTGGTTATGGCGATCACAAGCCCTGTCCATCAAAATGAAGTGCTCCCTCACTGGATCGCAATCTCCTTTTGGGTGGGCTGTACAGCTCTGTAAACATAGCGGGTCTGTCTGACTGTTACGAGGAGCCGAGATGGAGCTGTCACAACATTTGTTCCTCACATTCATTTTATTTATTTAGTTTCTGTAATTGTTGTGCTCCTAAATTTATCTGGTTGATCTTGTCATGCATCATTTTCTGGTGATCCAGCGAGCAACGACAGGACTGTGGCAGCTAGCAGACAGCACTACTGGTCTGCTGGATGTACCAAGTTCATTTACAGCTCATTACTCTAACCTCTAGACTGTACTGCCAGACCAACTTTATTTTTATTCATTGAAAGAAATCTGAATAATAATCCTTTAAGTCATAGACTCCTTTGCAAAGGCTCCACGTCAGTAAGAATGAGAAAAGAAAATACACAAAGCATCACTTGTAAAGTCCAAATCTTAAACATTTGGCACATTGTACAGTGTAGGTTTACATCAGCAGGGATCTCAAAAGAAGGTCCTGGGTCAACACTTATGTACATATGACAGTAATTCAGTTACGGAGGGTCTTACAAATAGGCCCAGAGTCGTAATTTATTCACAGTGAGACTGAGGATTCAAAACTTGGGAAAAGAGAAGAAAAGGTCCCTATGCCGGGGCTACTTCATTGCTGTACTGCTGGAACCTCTTGTAATTACATGGTTTGTCCTTGCTGAGAAGTTTCACTGTTGTTACAGTGCATTTAAGTTCTTACTGCAAAACTCTGTACTTTGATGGGATGAATTACATTATGCAACTCTAACATTATATTTACCACCAGTATGTAAATCAGAAACACCCACTGAGTTAACTGAGACAAAGATGGAACAATAACAGAACTGGAACCAGTGTTTAAAAAAAACCAACACAGCTTCTAGAGGGAATAATGACTAAAGGTTCATTGCAGGTCTCCTGTAAGGAAGCATAGAGGGGATATTTTTTTTTTAATACAAAATCAGATACTGCGTGGGAATCTTACTGAATAATTGTAAAGGGCAAGGCACAGGTGATGGGAATATCCTTTATTTTTGACTGCCAGTAATACACTCCTAATTTTCGTCAGGGAAATCGAAAGGTCAGATTTTCGTAGTATATTTTGTTGAAGTACACGCATGTGTATGACTTAATTTCCCAGCTGTGTAACCCGTGTGTAAAGGCTCTCTTTCTCAAGGAATACTTCTGATAGGTTGATGAACCTTTAACCTTCATCTTGCACAGTGAAGGAAAGGGTGTGCGGTGATGACTTCCTGTTGTCAGTCACGTTTCACCAAGACACTGGCAGCTAACGGCTTTGAAATATTATCAGTCATTTGGGCCATCTTTACTTGAGGTCAAACATCAACTTTTTGAACTGAAAAAAAAAAACTTGGCTTCTACCAAAGTCAGAAACAACCAGCGATACCTGCCAAAACTGTGTAAGGGCCAACTGAAACTTACAATCAAAACTCAGACTCAGAGTTTTAAGCAAGATACAGAATGTTTCAAAGCCTTAAACTTCTGACTGTGTCTGTCATTTCAGTACTTTAATAAGCAAGAGATAGGAGAAAACCCAAAGCAAACAATAACTGTGAAAGTGGAAAAATTAAGTACAAGAAACTGATAAAAAGAATGCTAAGCAGAATGTTATAGCATGCCACAATTGCATCATACGTATAGGACCCACCTTTGCTGCTCTCATACCAGGATAACTGGTAATTTATTTCTAGAAATTTAAAACATTAGTCATATAAGACATCTGTAGTCCTAGCTTTTATTGCATTGTAAACATTTTCTGTTAACTCATACCCTGGGCGGCCATTTTGTATCAGGAGAATCAGTGGATGGTTCGGACCGCATACAGAGCTATTGGGTACAATGAGTTAAATAAGTGTGAATAATTTAATGAGTATCTATTAAAAAAGCTTCAAATTATTGTTCACAGCAGCTGATTTTTAACATAAATGTTTCTATTTTTTTGATGTTCTAGCATGCATCTTTTACGGATTTCACATAAACATAGGTGCATAGAATTTGTCGTCAGAAAAAGACCCTTTGGCCCACTGTCTGATCATTCCTACCTATCTAATGCTGAATGAGAGAGCCCTAGACTCTTCCATTCCCCCTCTCTTTCTGTTGTGGTCTTTACTAAGCCTTTGTATCTACACTAATCTCTTAATTCCCCCACTAATTATAATTTGTTCTATGCATTTAAAAAATTGGTTCATAGAAAAGGCACAGTGAGTGGAGGCTTGTTTCCAGGTGTATGGTGAATGAAGGGATTACAGAGTAGGAAAGAGTGAGCGAGTAACAACGTATAATGATGCAAGACAATAAGAGAATTGTGAAAACCGGTACAAGGAATTAAAGGGAACAATGTACATGGTATAATATAGCCATGCATAGTAACTCTAATAAACTAGTACTTGTGGGCTTAGCGGAGTTTCCGACTTTCAGCAGAAAAACACAGTTGCCATCCACAGAACTCCATTACATAAAATTCCCCTAAATCTGAATTTCTCTGCATTCAAAATGTATTACTGAAGACATTTTGCATGAAAACTGGCTCTGAGTACCTTCGACTTTTTGGGTTCTTGAGTCTTTATCTGCGTGTAAGTCAGATTTAAAGAGGACCGGAAATGAAAAGACATGTTTAATAAGCAATAACCCACGGCAGGGTGTGTGGTTACTGGGGATTAATCAACAGCCTGGGTGCATTGTGAGGCACAAGGCCACAGGCCGAGTGTCATCACAGCACTGGGGTGTTGATTAATCCCCAATAACGGCACACCCTGGAGTGGGTTATTGCGCTTATAACATGGGTGACATATGGACTCAAGTGAAGAAAGGACACTGGCAGAACATGTACGAAACATGGGAACTTTATTTTGTGTCCTTCCTCTACTTATGGATGCACTGCCACCCAACATATAGTTCTGCAAAGAGACGTTGCATATTAAGAGAAGCAACACATACTTGCAGAAATAGCATTTCAGCACAGCAGCATATACTTCTACACGCACAATTTATATATTAACATAAGCAAGAGAGGCACCATGTACTGTCGCACAAGGTCTTATTGCTGAAACACACAAGCTGCCTAGTCGCAAAATGGGCAGTATACTACTGCAGACAGTATTGGGGACAAATACAACTTTGCTACCTACTGTCACAATGCCATCCGTGGTGGTACTTGAAAGACTAATCTAAGCCGGCATGTCGGCGCAGCCCGTTAGACCTCATGCGATGCGGCGACCGGTTTGAGGAACGGACTTGGAGTGGCTGGAGGCCGACGAGTGGAGTAGAGTTCGAGCGTCCCATGACTGCTCACCTACTCCAGGGGTGGGAGGGGAGACAGGGTCGCTGTATGGTACCCCCTGGCGGAGGCCGGGGGAGATCAGTTGCAGCGAGCCTGGACGTTGGGGGGGGCGTGGTGAACGTCGGCTACGCTTTGACGCTCGTGGGCACACCACGCCCCAGAGAAAGCGCAATCACCCAGCCTCCGGTTTGCCGGATGATGGCTGCCTGCTCTCACTGGCCCAAGAGGTCCGTGCCTCCGATCCCACCTCAGCAGCGCCCAGGGACTGATGCCTGAGTCGCTGGGACCCGCCCCCACCGGTGTCTTTCCCTCGAGGAGGAGGACCCACCCGGCAAAGGGATATGCGGGCCACCTGGGTCAGCTGCGATATGAGGTGAGGGAGGAGGGACAGGGCTGAGGTCACGAGTACACATCTTGCCTTGGAAGGAGTGGCAAACGGGGCTAGATCGGAAGGAGGAAAAAAACATAACACAAAAAAGAAAGACTAATCTGTATTGCTCTCACTGCAACTGTCTCAAATGGCAACGGATCTGCAGCATTGGGAATAGACGCTAGTGTTACAATTTTTGTCTGTTACACGCACAATATGTGGTGAACAGGTCCTACAGAAAGAAATCAAGCAGCAGCCCGAACTTATTATTCTACCCTCACAATCAGTGTCCAAGGCCGCCGTTAATTGTCCCAGCAAGCGAGAGACAGTGAGTGTAGGTCACACAAAATACTGTACTCTCTCTCGAGGAATGACACTTACTGTGCTGCTGCATATTGCTGTGATCACTGACTCCAGATGTCTCTATCAGCAACCCACTCCCTGCGTCATATTTCTGCTCACAGAGAGAAATCGCACCTGAAACTCCCCAGATGGCGAGACAGTTATTACAGTGCTACAATACATACGGTTCCACCTACCGTATCTCCTTGCTGACACCGCATATTTCCTCGCGGCATGTTACACTGCCAGAATGCAGTAGTCCTGCATGCTCTGTCTCTCCCCACCTGCTATGCGCACCTCGTAGAACCAAACTAAGGTGGAATGTGAATGTGGGTAGTAATGTGCGAGTGATCGCCACCCCTGAAGATGGTACAGCAACGTTCTGAACAGTAGTAAAGGTAATCGCAAGTTATTGCTTACGTGTTCACTACTGGGCTGCAGTGTCTACAACACCACTGCTGTCTGGATGGCCGGGGGTATATGAGGGGACCCGTGAGTCATGTGCCGTGCTGTGTCCTGCAGTGTATGAAGATGGGAAAGTACAGTGTGGCACTTGGAGACATATGTTACAGATGGACAGAGAGTGAGTGTATCTGCAGCGGTGAGTGACTACCTGTCGGAACACTCACTGTTTCTTTTGGGGGGGGGCTTTCTGTGTGTTGTGCTGTGTGCACCTCTGAATGGCCGCATTACTACCAGGCGGGTGGCTGGGGAGAGACATTCCAAGGTGCTGCATGTGTGTTCCAAAACCGGGAGATTGAACTTTACCTTGGTTCTACGAGATCTGCCGGGCAGGTGGGTGGTGGGGAGTATGCAGGAGTATTGCATATTGGCTGTGCTGTAGCATGGAGATATGATGTAGTGAAGGCAATCTCTCTGTCTCACTTACCGACTGGGTAATGGCTGCCGTCACAACTGAGTGTCAGGGACATTAACAAGATCAGGTTGCTGCTTGATCTCTTTTCTAGGGCCCCTTCACCACTCACTGTGCGGATAACAGACATCAATCAACTGTCAGATGATGGCCCTCTGCCAATAGGCTCACAGATAGCTCTCTGTCCACGTAATAACTTGATGTAATGTACAGTCGCATCACCAGGGCTAGAAATAATTTTCTGGGGATGCGTGTCCGAGGGACAGGTGTTGTATACATTTTGCCTGTCCGACAAAAAGTTTTACCTGTCCACATTGTTGTGAGGTGAATTTTGAGAATATGTAACAGAACATGGACTGTAAAGAGGAAAGAGAAAAAAATGTTGCTTTTGGGGTTATTTTTCAAATGTCTTAATTGTCTTGTCTCATAGTACTTATTGTTTTGAACAGCCCACTGGCCTTTTGTCAGTTTTGTCAAATTTTTTTTTTATTCTGAATCTGTCCCCAGCTCCTTTCCACACTCCATATGTATGCAGAACACAAGTGCACAACAGACAGTCCCGTACAGAGTAGCTGTTTTGTTTTAATACAGGCTTGCTTTCAAGGCCATCTGCAAATGCATTCAGCAATCCCAGGCAGAGGGCTTTGTACAGTCTGAGCTTAGAGATTCGATTCCCCTCCTCTCCCTTTCAGGGTTCAGTTTCTTGCCAGGTTACTTTTTTATTCAGTCCCCCTCCACTTGCAGACCTGTGAGGCAGTTATATATATTATATATATATGTATACATATTTGTCTAGGATTTGGGCTGGATTGGGTATGCTAAGGCTTTCTGCCCCAAAAAACTGTGGAGAGGTCTGGTACTGCTACACAGAGGAAACCTTTAAATGTATTCATTCTCCTTCCTCTTTTCCTTTGTCTTTTTTTTTTTTTTTAATTTAGTAGTCCCTCCCTTCCCCCCTGCAAACCACCTTCACAAGTAGCACTCAAGCCTAAGGCAACCCTTCCTTAACCTTTATTTTTCTCCACATTAAAGAGCCCCGGGAACAGCCCGTCACAGTCAGTCCTTGTTTATATTTAATTTACTTCATTTTTTTATTGTCCCCAAACAGCCTTTTAAAATAGGCTTCCAATATTTTCCGGGAGACTTTCTATTTTCTAATCTGCACACACACAGACAGCAGAGTGGGATGTTTCTTCTGTATTTTAAACACAGTGACTGCGTTTTCTCCCAGCCATGTGCAGATCCTACCAACGCCACAGAGCCACGTGCTGTGCTTCAAACAACATGTATTCTGACTATCTGCTGTTAGCTCCAGCCTTTTAACTGCCCCGGAGAACAAAGGGTTAACTTTCTATGCAGTGCATAGAATGCTGAGCTCGGTTGCGGTCTCTGTCTGCAGCCCTTTGAAACCCAACCGTCAGATTCTTACGAGCAAAAACTCACTAACTATCCTATGTGGAAATTGTAACGTTTTTAACAAGCCAACTGGCAACAAAGAGTTTTGGATTCCCCAGGAAGACTCAAGTCTGGAAACCCAAAACTAAAAACCAAGCCAAAGAGGATAACAATACAATAAAACACCCAAATAAAAGGGAGGGTGTGCCAGAAGCACCTCTGGAGTGCAACACTGCACCTGCCCACCCACTTCCCAAAAAACAGGTTCTGAGAGGGAAGTGAGGTCAGAATACAGCAAGACTTCATTAGAAGAAACACGATTACTAAGGCGAGTAATTTTTTCTTGCTGCTTTTTTTTTTTTTAAACAGAAACGTATTCTCTTTTTTTGTTGCATGTATATGAATTGTGACTTCAGTTCTAAATAAATTTCAGTGATGAGATCCAGTCTCAATATTATCATCCTGTTCCTCTCCCCACTGTCCTCCTTATTTAGGTCCAAGACTGCAGCCCTTAATTCCCCTCAGGCCAGTCATATTTAAGTTATATTTTCCCCCAAAGTATGCAAAACCAGAGCCCTGAAAAGGGCTGTTGTATGAAAGGGTGAATGATTTTTTTTCACAGTAATGCAAGAAATAGTGCAGAGCCACTGATGAAGAACTCGCTATCAGATGTTCTCACATTGCAAGCGTTAGAAAATGCAGAGTGCGAGTTATGAGATGGCAACCACGCATGTGCATTAACAATCTGAGCATGCATGGTTGCCGTATTGTACCTGCCAATTGTGACTCTTCCCGCTGGCTGCCACTTCAGAATCCTGCAAAGAGGGGTTAGGTGACAACAGCACCAGCAGTCACAAGACCCACTGTGGCAGCGATGGGCAGAACAAATGGAGCTGCAGTTTCGGGTGCGCGGAGCTACTCATGACATCCTTGGCTGCCGACATGGATTCCGATGGGTCCTAGTGCCCAAGTAAGTACTTTTTAAATGGGGAAAGTGCGCACAAATGCCGCCTGTCCAAGGGACCGCTAAACTTCAAAAAACAGCTGTCCCATTTGAAAATTGGCTGTCCGGGACGGGTGGACAGACAGTTATTTTGAGCCCTGCGCATCACGATTCATATGGTGAGTGCCTTATTGTAGTAAAAATGGTAGGTTTAATCTGTGCCTTATCTTAATATTTAACCCTTAGGCTGTTGAAAGATTTGGAACGTATAGGTTTTTAGGATGTATGTACATGCCAGCGGCACAGCAAGGGTTAACAAAGTAATTGATTTGTCTGTCATGGCTGACACTGGAGTTACCTCAATGATCTATCCAGCAGCCACCAATGTGAAATGAGCCTGCCATACTTTTTCAGTGATGTCTGTGTGCTTTGCTGACAGTGTCCTCACGACTAGCACAGCAAGGCTTTTTAATAGACGTCTTTAATCTTTATTTCACAAAGTGTTTGAAGTCTTCAGACAGTACATCTGTTAGGTGTGTGCAAAATCTCAGTGATCGAATAATTCACTGTACTCATTAAAAAAAGCCTTTTTGTTTCATTTTCAATGTGGCCTTTTTTATTGTGAAAGAACTATCAATAGTTCTGTTATGTGGTGTCAGGTTGGTTAGTTTGGGAGGGTCATTGAAACTGTGACGTTTGTTTGTCACCTTCCTCTGTCCATCTTGCATGTTACAATATAATTTTTTTATTTAATAGCTCAACTCTATTATCTTACCTGTGTGGCAGAATCACATGAGCAGTGTGCAGCTCTGGGTTTTATGCCCAGGATTCTTCTGCCAGATGATCTCTATCGCTGGATCTGGTGTGCAATGCAAACAGAGAAACCTGTGTCAGCTGCAATACATACTTTATCTGTGCAAAAATTAAAGTGTTTTTTTTTTTTTATAAAAGGCACACTCACAGCATGTTAGCAGCACCAGCAACTCGAGATGCTACATGTACAGAACCCCTGACTGGTTTTGTGCAACAGCTTCATTGGGTGGGTGGGGGGTCTGTAAGCCGCTACTGTATTACATAAAAAGTATATGTTTTAAAGAATGGCTGCTGTAGTGCCTGGCCTCCTCAGTTACCCTACTTCCTTCTGTTAGCCTAGCAATTCCTCCTCCTCTCTTCTTTCTTCTTTCTTTTTTCCCTAATATATAAAAATTACTGTTTTTCCCCCTCCCTTGACCCCCTCCATAATCCGCAGCTCTGTGTCTGCCTTTGCTTCTCTAACTGCCCTCTTGGTTTACTTTGTTCTCATTTGGTACTCACTCCATTCTTCCTTCCCTTGTTTCTCCTTGTACCTGGTGAAGGCCTTCTTTTTGGCTTTCACTGTAACCCTGACCTTTCCAGAGAACCCATATTGGTCTCTTGTGCCTTTTTCCTTTTATTACCATTCTCATGCAAAGTTTTGTTGCTTCAAGAATGGCCTCCCTAATTCCCAGCATCTTTCCTCCACATCCCTGATACTGTGTGCTCTGACTTACTTGTCCCAGACCAGCTCCCTCATCCGATTGAAGTCTGCCCTTCTGAAATGTAGGACTTAAGCCTGTCCAGGCACCCCAACTTTTCCAGGTCCCCCCCCCCAGTCTGTCCTTGACAATGCCTTTCATCACCTTGCCCACCACCGATGTCAGGCTGACTGGCCTGTAGTGACCTGCCACCTCCCTTGACCCCCCCCCCCCTTTGTGGATAGGCACTATATACACCACCTTCCAGTCCTGGGGCACCCACCCTGTCCTCAGAGAGATGCTGAAGAGCTCCACCAGGGGTTACGCCAGGACATCCGCCAGTTCCTTCAGCACTCTGGGATGTAATTTATCTGGCCCTGGTGCTTTGTCTGTCTTAAGGGACCCGAGGGCTTCCCTCACCCTTTCTGCTGTGATTTCCACCTCTGCTACCTCGTCCCCCTGCTTTGCCTTTCCCCCACCTGCCAGTGATGCGCCCCCCCTCCCGAGACCCGCCGATCGGTAAGGGCCCCCTCAGTTTCACAGTCTCCTTCCATGTATGATGCAGCCCCCTCATTTTCCTCAGTGAAAATTGAGGCGAAGTACTCATTTAGTACCTCAGCCTGCTCCCCCGGGTCTTGTGCCCATCCCTCCCCTGTTTTAATCCTGGTAATCTGCCCCTTCACCCTTTGTTTTTCCCCAATGTATCTAAAGAACCCCTTGTTCCTCTCCTAATTTCCCTGGCTAGGTTCTGCTCCTTCCTTGCCTTAGCCGCCCTCACCACCCTAGTGGCCCTTCTGGCCATCAGGTCATACCCCCCTCGGTCCCTTTCACTCCTTGAGCACTTGAATTGCCTGTAGGCCGCCTTCTTTCCCTTTACCACCTCCTGAACCTCCCTGGTCCACCAGCAGGGTTTTCAGTCCCTACCGCATTTTTGTCTTACTCTTGCGCAGGTGCTGATAGCATCCTGCACCCCCCTCCTGATGATTTCCCACCTACTGTCAGCGTCCATGTCTGGCCCAATCCCATCCGAGTGCTCCTTAAGGATCCTTCCCATTTCCTTGAAATCTGCCCACCTGAAGTCCGTTACCTCCGTCTTTGTGCAGCCTTCTACCCCCCAGGTTCAGGCAGAACCAGACTGTGGTATGGTCGCTTCCCGCCAACTGGTCCCTTACCTCCAGGCCCCCAATCTGGTCACTGTCTGCCAGGATCACATCCACTATCTGCTCCTCCCTGGTCAGTTCCCCCACCTGCTGAGTTAGAAATGCATCCTGAAAGACATCCAACAACCTCTGTTCCCTGGCCACCGAGGATGTCATAGTCCCCTAGTCTGTTCCTGGCATGTTTAAGTCCCCCAACACCACCACCCTTCCCCTTCCCAATCTGCAGTATCTCCCAACATCTGCCACCAGACTCTCCTCCAGCTCCTCCACCAGCGCAGGAGGTCTGTACACCACTCCTATTTATATGGAGTCCACTTGAAGAAAGGGCGGTTACTAGTGGGGTACCGCAGGGTTCAGTATTGGGTCCAGTCCTTTTAATGTCTTCATCAGTGACATTGCAGAGGGACTGGAAGGAAAAGTATGCCTTTTGCAGATGACACAAGATCTGCAACAGGGTTGATACACAAGGAGGCATGGAAAGGATGAAAAGGGACTTGGCAAGGTTGGAGGAATGGTCAGACATATGGCAGCTAGGATTCAATGCAAAAGTGCAAAATAATGCACCTGGGAAACAAGAACCCAGGGAAGAATACACAATGGGTGGGAGGTAGTAACAACAACAAAACAGGAAAGGGACCTGGGGTAATCATATCAGATGACCTTAAGGTTAGCAAGCAATGTGAGAAGGCAGTAGGAGGGCGGAGTATACTGGGATGTATAGGGAGAGGCATCAGCAGCAGAAAACAGGAAGTTGTTATCCCTCTGTACAGACAGTTGGTGAGACCCATCTGGAATACTGTGTCCAGTTCTGGAGACCCCATCTCCACAAGGACATAGACAGGATAGAGGCAGTCCAGAGGAGGGCAACTAAAATGGTGCAGGATCTGCAAGAGAAGCCGTATGAGGAGAGACTAAAGGAGCTTAATATGTATACCCTTGAGGAAAGAAGGGAGAGGGGGGACATGATAGAAACTTTCAAGTACCTCAAGGGAATCAACAAAGTCCAAGAGGGTAGCATCTTTCAGAAAAAGAGACTTGCAAGAACAAGGGGACACAATTTAAAGATAGAAGGAGGGCGGTTCAGGGGCAATGTGAGGAAGTATTATTTCGCAGAGAGGGTAGTGGATGCATGGAACAGCCTTCCTGAGGAAGTTGTGGGGTCTAAAACTGTGGGAGAATTCAAGAATGCATGGGACAGACATAAGGCAATTCTTGTGGGGGGCAGGAAAATGTAGGCTGTTGGTTAACTAGGATCTGCGGCCTATCCTGTAGGTAGGGAAATGGGCAGACTAGATGGGCCTAGCGGTCCTTATCTGCCGTCAAAGTCTATGTTTCTATGTTTATGTATGTTTGTGATTATATTTTTTAAACTATGGCCATCTGATTACCTGAATTTTAATTTTTCTTCACAATTTTCACCTTTGGGATGGCTATATTTAAAACATTCTAATGAATTCAGATTAGTGACTACCATCATTTGAAAGGTATTTTTGTCCTGAACAACTTTCATGCTGGTTGTTTTTGTGCACATTGAATAGTTTTAAAGATATTTAGATTTGTTTGGAAGGTGTGCACATTTGCTCTTGGAGAAAAGCAGGTTGGGGTTACGTGTCCATCGTTCTAAAATGAAAGAAGGGAGTATTTTTTAACTGCCATAGGGATTTGCAGTGTTATGGAAGGATACACTGAAAACTACTAAAAAATGTGTTCAATGGAAACCCCCTTTTAAGCTAAAGCGATATGGCTGAAGGTGCCGCCCACAGCCATAAAAAGGTGGATCAAAACTAAAAACTGTGTGCCAGTTGTCCCAGTCCCCCACCCAAAAGTAAACCCTGCTGGAGCATTGTGTCCAGTTTTGAAAGCCACACCGTAGAAAGGAAATTGATAGGTTGGAGGTGGTCCAGATAAATGCAACAAAAATTATACCTGTCCTTCCAGGAGTCACCTATAAGGAGAAGCTAAAGGCTTTGAACATGTACTCACTGGATACTAGAAGGGACAGATCAGATAGGATCAAAACCTTTAAGTTCCTTAGAGGCACAAACAAAGTGCCACACAGTGCTTTTCACCAGGAACACCAGTTTACAACACTGTGCATGAGTGAAAATTAAAAGGTGGGAAATTCAGGAGGGACCTCAAAGTATTACTGTACTTCTCTGAGAGGGTTGTGGAGCTGTGGAATAGACTGCCACCCAAAGTGGTGGCTAAAAATTCAGTGTCAAGTTTTAAATGCATGTGGACATGGCTTGGACACAGAACACTAGAGAAGGCTAGACTGGACAACTTTGGGGATAGGACCCTGGTGTGACAGTAGGGTAACCATGTTTGGGCAGACTTGATGGATCACAGGTCCCCTTCTGCCATCATTTTTGATGTTTCTGTGTTTCCTAATATTACCCATGAATTTACCACCTCTAATCTTCAGGGTGCATCCCCACGCCCTGCTGAAGGATACCAGATCCAGCATCTCTGTACATTCAGTCTTGTCAGTTCCCTTGAGTATGTAGAAGTCTGAGATCATGTCCCCTTTCACCCTCATTTTCTCCAGGGTGGACATGTTAAGGGCTCAGGCCTCTCCTTATAGCTTTTGTTCCCTCAGATCCCTGGTCATTATGGTGGCCATGCTTGCACTCATGCAACTAGTTTAACTATATGTGTTTGTATTGAAGTGCCCAGAACTAAATTTAGTACTCCAGATGGGGTCTGACCAGCTTCTCGTAAAGTGGCAGGATTACTTCCCCAACCAGGGTCTCGTAAAGTGGCAGGATTACTTCCCCTGACCAGGGCCTTGTAAAGTGGCAGGATTACTTCCCCGGCCGGGCCTTGTAAAGTGTCAGGATTACTTCCCCTGTCAAGGGCCTTGTAAAATGGCAGGATTCCCTTCCCTGACCAGGATCTCGTAAAGTTGCAGGATTACTACTTCCCCCGACCAGGGCCTCCTAAAGTGGCAGGATTACTTCCCCTGACCAGGGCCTCGTAAGTGGCTGGATTATTTCCCCTGACCAGGGCCTCATAAAGTGGCAGGGTTACTTTCCCCACCAGGGCCTCTTAAAGTGGAAGGGTTACTACCCCTGACCTGGGCTTTGTAAAGTAGCAGGATAACTTCTCCTGACCACAGCTTCGAAAAGTGGCAGAATTACTTACCCTGACCAGGGCCTTGTAAAGTGGCAGGATTACTTCCCCTGGCCAGGGCTTTGTAAAGTGGCAGGATTACTTCCCCATGACAAGGGCCTTGTAAAATGGCAGGATTATATTCCCTGACCAGGGCCTTGTAAAGTGGCAGGATTACTTTCCCTGACCAGGGCCTTGTAAAGTGGCAGGATTACATCCCTTGACCAGGGTCTTGTAAAGTGGCAGGATAACTTCCCCTGACCAGGGCCTTGTAAAGTGGCACGATTACTTCCCCTGACAAGGGTCTTGTAAAATGGCAGGATTACTTTCTGTGACCAGGACCTTGTAAAGTGGCAGGATTACTTCCCCTGACCAGGGCCTTGTAAAGTGGCAGGATTACTTCTCCTGACCAGGGCCTTGTAAAGTGGCAGGATTACTTCCCTTGACCTGGGCCTTGTAAAGTGGCAAGATTTCGTCCCCTGACCAGGGCCTTGTAAAGTGGCAAGATTACTTCCCCTAACATGGGTCTCGTAAAATGGCAAGATTACTTTCTATGACCAGGGCCTCGTAAAGTGGCAGGATTTTTTCCCCCTGACCAGGGCCTCATAAAGTGGCAAGGTTACTTCCCCTGACCAGGGCTTCCTAAAGTGGCAGGGTTACTACCCCTGACCTGGGCCTTGTAAAGTGGCAGGATAACGTTCCCTGACCAGGGCCTCGAAAAGTGGCAGGATTACTTCCCCTGACCACGGCCTCGGAAAGTGGCAGGATTACTTCCCCTGACCACGGCCTCGGAAAGTGGCAGGATTACTTCCCTTTGCCAGGGCCTTATAAAGTGGCAGGATTACTTCCCCTGACCACGGCCTTGTAAAGTGGCAGGATTACTTCCCCTGACCATGGCCTTGCAAAGTGGCAGGATTGCTTCCCCTGACCAGGGCCTCGTAAAGTGGCAGGATTGCTTTTCCTGCTTTGCTGGTCATCTGTCTTTTGATGCAGCCCATCATTTTGCCGGCATTTTTGACGCATGCTGCTTGTCATGCTTATTGGTGTGCTGAAAAAAAGCTTGGTTATTCCTGTCACTGGTCATATTTCTTCTGGCAACTGATATAAATGAAACATTTTAAATAAGATAGATTTCATCTCATTGAATCACCTGCAGCTACACCCCTGCTGTGAAGGATTGTGAGATGTTGCTGAGGAGCTTTGTGCACATTCAGGGGATGCCAGGAGCAACCAGGTTTTAAAGTAAACCAAGTGAGTAAAGACATTTTTATTCACTAAAAGTGCAGATGAGGTACATTCCCACATAATATATGCGGGGTTGCATCATGGATGTTCCCTATTAAATATGTTCACTTTCTTTGTAGAAATAATAAAAGAAATACCATACTAAAGTGGTAAAATAAATGTTGCCATGCTGTATGCACAGAAGCAGGGGAACCAGAATCTGTGTGCAGCTCTGGTAAAAGCTATGTCGAGTCAGATTCCTGAGACTCACAAGCATGGAGACGACTGCCACATACCCTGTAAATCAGTAGCATTGAAAGTCCTGCAGGATTAGGGTCACTTGAAAAAAAGAATTAGTTTAGGTGTGTAACCCCCAGGGGGCGCTACCCTTAGGGCTACTACCCCTTCCTGCCTCCACTGAGACCGGGTGAGGGGCCCAGATCCGGTTAACGGTGCCTCCACCCAGAGGTCGGGGTTAATACTGTTACATTGCCTCGGTCACAGCCTTCTGGGTTACTGTAACTTCTTCGTCTCCGCTAGTGGCTCACACGGTGTACCAACAATACTTTTCCCCAGTACACTTACCCCCCTGGCTAGTATCTCTCGCTTACTCCGGGGACCCCCTGTAAAGTAAGGTACAGTTATATCACAGTCCCTATACAGCAGTTCACCAGTAGTGCACACAGTAGCCAGGGTGCAGTTGCAGAACGAACAATCTGATTTATTCAAGGGAGGCAAATAACAGGGGCAGGGGGAAATCAAGATGATTGGCTTATCACTATACCTGTCTACCTAGGGCTCTGTGCACAGGCCTAAACCTAATATTTGTTGTCCCTGGGTACCCAAGCCCTAACGGCTAGTCCATCGTGGCAGCTGGTTGGGGCCCTGACACAGCTAACCTTTACAGTCCTGAGCAGGTCAGAATGGGAAGAAAGTGCAGTTAGGCAGTCAACAGTATAACAAAATAACTTGAGACCCCTGTCTGCAAACTTGGCAGGGAGCTACCCTGATTCAGTACTCGCGGCTCCATCAAATACCGTTTCCGTCACCACCAGCAGGGCTGAGCCTGAATTTCACCAGCCTCTTCACACATTTATATGGCAAACAGAGGGGTACCATACCAGGCAGCTGCTTCTAGGCCCCACACGAACTTGCAGCAGACTCTGGCAGTAAAATGCAGCTTCAACATCACGGGTGGACCGATCGTGATTCAGCAGATTCTCCAGTCCTCTCAGGTTGAGCCTGGTAGGTAGCTGGGCTGGCACCAGCCTCCTCCAACCACACGCCGGCGGATTTAGTCCGACTCACTCGAAGGGCAAAAACGGCTGCCTCATGCCTTCACGCGCTTCCCGCATGAACACTCACACAGTGCAGGAGCCTAAAGCTCCCTTTTCTTTCCTAGCCACAATGCATCTGCCCCTCTCAGCATGGGGCACTCCTCTCAATTCGGGCACTCCCCGAGTCCATTGGCTGGCTTCACATGTCAGTCCACTACTCACGCCCTCAGTGGTGCGAAAAAGCGCCATAGCCCATAATGCCTTTCCCATGATTACAAGCAGTCCCTTGATTGGTCAGATGGCTCCACTAAAGCCCCAGCATACTGATTGGTCCAAATCGGCAGTTCGAGACCAAAATGGAGGGGCAATCAGAACAGTCTTTGCTGCAAAGAAAGCAGGTTAGAACAACTACCTTGTCATTATTACCCTAAGTTATTCCCAGCAAACAAGTACATCCTTCAGCAGAGCTCCCTCTGCATGCTCAGCGATGGCAGAATGGAGCGCTTACTCAGCAGCCCGGGTGGGCCTCGGCTATACAACCACACAGCCCCCCATTTCAGCAAATTGCGACTGCAACAGGCAGCCCTTAAAGAGACAGTACACGGAGGCTTTGAAAGCGCTCACTGGCTACACATTTAAGTGGCTTTACGCCAAACACCTGCCAGGCATGGAGCATTTAAATGAGCTCCGGGGAGGCTTTTAGGAACCCCCGTTTGTAGGGGGGTTACAGGTGTCCACCAAGGTTTTTATTCTTACCTGATAAAAATAAAAAGGGACTTGTGCAAATGTGCTGTCAAGTTTCTTTCCATTTAGTGCTGGCCCACTTAGTGCTGTTCCAGGATAGACCAATTTTGCAGTGAGACTGTTTTTTTTATTTTTAAATGTATTGTGTGTCCACTGCACTGCCTTGGCCCCTGTCACCTCGGGGCCTGCCCCACCCACTGATGTTCACATCACGCTCTTGCACGGATTTCAGCACCATGGGCTTGGATGCCAGGAGGATGATCCAACATCCGTCGTTCTCCAGGACGCGGATCCAGCCTCCGTCGTTCTCCAGGACGCGGAGACCGATGCTGCCTGGGTTCTGTTACTGTGGATGGAGGCTGAGGTCAGGGCCCAAGCACATCCATGCTTATCCTGCTGTGCAGCAGCTCACCTTTTTTCTGCTTTCTTTGTTCCCAGCACCTGGACATATGCAGAGTGTGCTTCACGCTGACCCTGACCAACGTTCCCCTTCTGCTGCTGCATTACCATCTGTCGTCCGCCAGTTGGCAGTGAAGTAGCAGCAGCGTCAGCAATGCCTCCCCAGAGGAAGAGAGCATCCTCTGGGGAGTTCATCCCTCCCCGTCAGCAATGCCTCCCCAGAGGAAGAGAGCATCCTCTGGGGAGTTCATCCCTCCCCGTCAGCAATGCCTCCCCAGAGGAAGAGAGCATCCTCTGGGGAGTTCATCCCTCCCCCCACACACACTGACTGGCCCCCAATGGCATGATCTTGTTTGCAAACTCGGACCCTGCTGCTGCGCCAGTGGGCTGACCAAAGTTCTTGTGTTTTGATGTATGTACCAGTCACTCCTGGCTTCCTTAAGACACGTGAGTATACAGTACTTGCATTTTGTTGATCTTCACTTGAACGGCTGATCCAACCCTTTTCATTCTGGAGCTTGTGTTCATGACATTTTCCCAGAGCATCCATTTTCCTCAACATTGCATGGGCATGGTTCACAATTCATTTTGGGAGTATTAAAATGATTTAATGGAGCTAAATCTTTCTGCTGTTTTAGGCGGCAGTACAAATGCAGGTCTGATCCAAATTATTATTTTTTTGAAATTTGAGGTCAAGAATTCAGCTGTAACCACAACTAGTGCAGTTATTCCAAATATTTTTTTCATTAGACGGGCAAGGAATGCTTAATTATAATCAGTAAAAACAGAATAACCAAGTGGAAAACCATGACCTTTTAAATGGTTTCATGATTTTAGAAGAACGTAAAACTCTGCTGACTTACTAGCTCTAGCTTTAAAAAAATAAATGTCTGTATTTCTGAAGAGATTGGGTGGGATAAATGGCTTCTAGTGTAATGGGTTAGCAATTTATTTGACCTTTTTACAAGCTTTTTATTATGATACAGGTTTTGTAATCCGTCCCCCGCTGATATTCGGTATCGAGTCATTGTTTCATGCCCTCATTTGGTGGGGTTATAGATAAGTGGCCGCCATGCAGCCAACTGGTAGCCCATGACAGAAAGGAATGCATCCAGGAAGGATCCCCTGGTGCAGTTATCCACTTTGATAGGCAGGCAGAGGTAAATCGGGGTGATGGAGGTTAGCACCCACCTTTATTTATTTACTTTTTGCTGACCAGGAAAAGGAGGACTCTGCAGTTCTGCCTATTTTCAGACTCATCCTGGGGAGAGAGAGAGAGATACAGATGCAAACTGACATATTGAATCAGGTTAAGCTGTTGGTGGTATTTTTAGTGAATGGGAGAAATTTGGTCTGGACACCAGAGAGATTGCCCGACTATTTTTGAAAAGTGCCATGGGATCTTTAACATCCACCTGAACAACCACCAGAACAGGCAGATGGGATCTTGGTTTAATGCCTCATCTGCAAGTTAGAATTTTTTTCACCCCCGCTTCTTCAAAACTAGTTGATTCTTCTCTCTTGACCCCGTTAAAAAAAAAAAAGTTGTAGACTCCTCCCTGCGCCATTATAATGTGTCTAGATCCATCCCTGGGAGGCTTGGTAGTTTTCCCTTGCCCTGTTTTTGTCTGTGAAGTTCTGCTTTATCTGTTAGTTTTCTTTCCTGCACCACAGAAAATACAAGACTCAGAAAGTTCAGATTTGACAACATTTTCAACATGGGGAACTTGAAGAAAAAAAACAGTTCATAGTTTTATGGTAAAAAAAAAATATACTGATATGAAGACTAATATTTCATATGCATTGTATAAGAAAAAAATAAAATTACAGGAAATAAAGCTAGGAACAAAAATGCAGTAATTTCCACAAAAACGTAAGTGTGGCCACCTTGGAGGCATGGAGACCCAGCTGAACAGTGTGCCCAAGGACAGAAGCTCGTTAACACAGTAATACCATGACTGCTTCAAGAGCAGCAGCAGCATCATTTGCTTCAGGCCAACTACAAACGGTACTTGGGTTCAGTAGTTCTAAAATTGCAACATCCTCAAGCTAGAGGTCTGAAAACAGATCCTGTGGATGTAGCTGAGAACTTTCACAGGCTCTTATGCTGTCCTCTGATTAGATTGGGGGGGTTAAAATTTGTCTGATTTATTTATTTTTTTTTCATTATCAACAAGAATAAAATAAGAGAGCGGCTCAACGTAACAATGGACTTATGCCAAACCCAAAAACAGGAAACAGTACTTACAAAAGGCCAGGTTCGAACCTGGCCTTCTGTAAGTACTGATTTTTCATTATGGAATAAGTTGTGAATTTACATGAACAAAAACCCTGAATATATGCTGAGAAACACATATTTTAGTTTATTGGACAAGGCAGAACTTGATATTACAAGATATCATTTGTTGACAGTGGTAATTTCCAGTACAGTACTATCCCATAACATAAATTTGTTGTGTCACTGTTTTCTAGATCTTGCTTTAGTTTTTACGGCTGCAAAGCGAAAGCTGTGCATGACATATTGCTGTTACATAGTAGGAAAACGGGCTCTGGAAGCATGTGACAAGATACCTAGAGTGTTTCAGTCCATAGTGGAGTTGAAGCACATGATGTCCTCACCATTCACTGCAGTGCTGTTCCTCTGCGTCTCCCCGCTGCTGCATTATTTCCTTTCTCCAGCCCACTCCACAGTGCAGTTCCTGTGTCTCCCTTTCTCCCCTTCCCTCTGCCACTGCACTTCAGGGTGCCTTTAAGGCAACAGTATTCTTTTTTTTGGGGGGGTGTTACAAAAATTCCATACCTCTTGCTCTCTGACGCCGTCTCGCAACACAGCAGTGGTGGGGCAGTGTTCAGGGGCAGACAGAGGCATGTGGCAGTGATAATGGTATGGGCAGAAACCTGCGCCACTGACCTTTTTAGTTCTACCTCACCAGCCAGAGGGGCAGCAGACAACTTGGGTGGGAGTGCAGCTCCCGAGTTACCCCTCTGCACCCTAGTGGCGCGCTCTGCCTTTTGATTGCCGGTGTCATATTTCCCTACTGTTTCCTTAGTGTCTAGTGGCACCCCCCCCACCCTCCGATCGCCATCCCCCTGTCTGTGTAATATTTCCCTGGTGTCTAGTGGCACCTCTCATCACCTGCTCCATATTTCCCTAATGTTTCCCTGGTGTCTACTGGCACCTACCACCCTCCAATCACTGCCCCCCCTATATATGGCATGTTTTCTTGGTGTCTGGTGGCACTCCCCACCCTCTGATCGCTGGTCCTGTATTTCCTTAATGTTTTCCTGGTGTCCAGAGGCACACCCCCTGCCCTTCGATCACCGTCCTCCTATATATGGCATATTTCCCTTGTGTCTAGTGGCACTCTTCCGCCCCCTCCCACCATCCGATCACCATCCCAGTATTACTTTTCACCTGTAATAAAGAAAAAGTCCCTCAGTGTTTTTTTTCCTTTAAACCTGTAAAAAAAAGAAAACAGTCCCTCGCTGATCTGACCCCTGCCACCCTGACCTCCCACTCAGCAGCCGCCACCCTATACCCCCCACACACACCCCCTCATGGGGGCCTTCCTCATTCAGGATGCCATCCTCTGTCCTGGAACTGTGGCAGCACCCGGCCTGCAAGTACATGGTCCCTACTGGTTCCCTGTTGGGATTTACGGAGCATCCCTTGGCTGAGGGAATTGTGGCTGACTCCGTCTTCCGGTGCACGGGCAATGTCTGGGATGTTGATAAACCCTCAGATGTGAAGTCCAAGAAAATGGACCATATGGCCAAAAAGGTGTATGCTACCTCCTCTGTCTGCCTTCGGCAAATGAGCTTGGCCCTTCTCATGGCCCACTTCTCGTACATCCTCCTGGGCTCCCAGGATGAGGTACTTTCTCATCTACCCACGGACCTGCAGACTGCGGTCAAGCAGGTCATGGCCCAAGGCTGAGCTGTTGAGAAACAGCAGTTCCAATCAGCCATGTACCTTAGCAGGTTGTACACCTGGTCCGTGGTCGTGGCAGTTGCCATGCATCGCAGGGGTTGGCTGCGTATCTCCACCCTCTCGGCTGATGCACAGTATAGGTTGGCAGATGTTCCCTTTCTGGGGACCGACTTATTCAGGCCCAGAGTGGAGGGGCACCTCACTAGAATGGAGAAGTTCAGCACCACTTTGGACTCTGTTACTTCTGTCCAGAAGGGCTCTAAGTCTTTCAAGAAGCAGCCCTTTCTGCCCACCTCTTCCCCTGCAGCAAAACCTGCCCAGCTCCAAACTGGTCAAGGAAGGGGAAATTATTTAACCAGGAAAGGCACTCTAAGCCGGAGCTTGTTTCCAGGTGCGACCTGGGAGCACAAGGAAGTTATGTCACTTGTTCAGAGTCACATAGTATGCAAGTGGGGGCTGATAGGATTCAAACCCAGGGCTCCAGGTTTGCAGCTCAGAGCCCTTAACCACTATGCCAGTGGTTCTCAAATGGTGAGGCCAGCCTCCCAAGGCAGGCCCCAAATTGTTCCAGGGGAGGCCCAGTCAAGTCTGAGAATGTATCAATTTTAAGTTTTGGCTGTTTTGTGTGAAAGGATAAAACACATTTAATATGGATGAATGCAGGTGAATTTCTTTACTTATGCATAAATTTTTGACCAGGAAGTCTCCATTGAGCCAAAGCTTGTTTATAGGTGTGTATTTATATGTAAATTAATGCTTGGGGAAGACATGCTGAGTCAAGGCTTGTTTCTACAATAGATATTTATATGCAAATTAGTAACTTGGAAAGACACACTAAGTCGAGGCTCATTTTTATAGTTAGTAATTATATATAAATTAGTGACTGGGAAAGACAGATCCGATGCATGTTTTCAGGTGTGACCTGAAGTAAGGGTACAGGAAGTTGCTTAACAACAGGGTAAGAGAGTGATAGATGAAGTGGCTAGGTTTGGTTGTTCCAGATAGAGAGGAAACAGAGTAACAGGGGCCCAAGAGTCAGAAAAAGGAGCGACAAGTATAACCTGGGGTGCCGGGTCAGGGTTGGAGAGCAATAAGTTGAGTAAAAAGAGAATATACTCAGTCAGCTTTACTAGTTTCACTTTATTCCTGGTGAACTACGCAAAGTAGGATTTATTTTTTTCTGTGGGAGGCCCAAGATTTCTTTCCAAATTTGAGGGAGGCTCGAAATCTTTTTCATGGCTTGGGGGAGGCTCACTATCACAAAGTGTGAGAACTAATGCAATATGCTATACTGCCTCCTAGCAGCAGCTGGCTTGGCGGCCCCAGCCTAAATCAATGGCCATGGTCATCAGGAAGCGTGGAGGCCCCTCTACGGGACCCTCTGCTGCTTCCAAGCCAGTCCAGTGACAGGATGGGGGGGTGCCTCCCCTGGGTCCTCCCATGAGGAGGGGGCGTCCGGCTCTGCCACTTCCTTTCCACCTGGCTGCTGTTATGGACAAGTGATTTCTTGAGGTGGTTGGCCAGGGTCTGTCTCTGGAGTTCAAGGTTTACCCGCCCAGTCAAGCCCATGTTCCAGGGGAAGACATGGTGTCTTATCGATGTTCGGTCAGCCCTTTGGCACGACATCACCCAGATCCTCCGCAAGGAGGTAGTGGCTCTTGTCCTGGACCCTCCAGCTCACCCAGGGTTTGTCTCCACGTACTTCCTAGTGCCAAAACGGAAGGAGGGCTGGCACCCCATCTTAGATCTGCACAACCTGAACAAGTTCCTTCAGTTGCGCACCTTCAGGATGGTCACTCTGTCTCAGATAATACCATCTCTCGAACAAAACGTGGTTTTGCTCTGTGGATCTCCAGGATGCGTTCTTTCATGTCCCAGTCCGTCTGTCACACCGGTGGTTCTTCCACTTTCGAGCGGAAGGGACCCTCTGTGAGTTCCAGGCCATGCCATACGGCTGGTATCATATGATAATTGCTAGTCAAAAATCGCAAATTCAGGCTGGCCCAGTGGCGCTGAGGGTTGAGGCACTGGATGCGACACCTTGTGCTACACCGACGACCCGGGTTCGGAAACAAGCGTGTGCCACCGGGGGTTGGCAGGGGAAGAAAAGGATTGAGCACCCGATGGCTGCTTTCCTTCTCTAAGGAGGGGGGATCTACGGGCCTCGATGCAATACTGCCACCTGGGGGTGCCCGGATGGTAGGTGCAGGAGAAAGAGTGGACTGGGGGGTTGAGTGTCAGCCGAGAGCCAGAGTGGAGTGCATGTCTCGGCGTGCCCTTGACTCATTGGCTCTCATTGCACGCTGATGCTCATGGGGTGGGACGGAAAAATGTGGAAAATGCTCCCCATGTCAGCGCCGGTAGACTGGCTTCGGAGGGCGGCGCTTGGGGATTCCAGGGGCTCCATGCGCAGGCTGCACGCTCACACATGTTTGGGGGAGTATTGGGTGGCTGCTTCAGCCCGGCCAAGGGGTTATCCGGTTGATTCAGAGCTCAAGAGAGGGGCACCAATATATGCGGTATCTCCTGGAAGGACTCTGAGGGCAGGTCTTCATTGTGCAGCCTAAGGGTCATCAACGGAAGGCCCAACTGAGAGAGGGACCAGAAGAAAATCGCGAATGCTAGCTACCAGGCAAGATAGGATGTCGAGCTCCTTGCCCTGGCATCAAATGGAGAACTTCTTCCATTTGAAGGTGCAACATTTTCGGGTCGACTCCTTCAGAGATGCCACAACTACAGTAAGGACAACTTCGGAGAGACCCAACGCCTGGAACTCTAGCCGCTCAGGAACCAGGTTGTCGGATGCAGGGACCGAAGTTCTTGATGGAGTACCCTCCCCGATTGATGGAGAGCAGGTCCAGGAGTAGAGAAAGATGCCTCGGGAGCCTGCTGCTGAGGAGATTGGGATACCAGAACTGGCATGGCCAGTCCGAAGCCACCAGGATCATCCATGCCTTGTCCCTCTGTGCCTTGAGAAGCACCTTGTGGATCAAGGGAAAGGGAGGGAAGGCACAGGGGAGGCCCAGGGTCCATGGCCTCAAGAAAGCATCCCCCTGCAGTGTTCCCTGTGGAGGGGGGTGGGCACAAAACAGCCTCAGCTTTGTGTTCTCCCTAAGGAAAACAGGTCCACCAGAGGGGTGCCCCACTGGGAAAACGGATGGCGTACTACTTCCGAATGGAGGGACCACTAGTGAGATACCTCGCCCACCCGGCTGAGCACGACTTCCAGCTGGCTGGAGACACCGGCCACATGGATGGCCAGGAGATCAGCCTCCAGGCCGTGGGGTCCGGGTATAACCCCTACTTGGATGACTGGCTCATCATGGGCTCCTCCAGGCTGGAGGTGGAGCAATCCAGGGACCACTAGTGAGATACCGCCCTCCAGACCTGCATGCCTCTTGTCCTCTTGGTCAACCAGGTCAAATCGGAACTCGTACCCTCGCTGGTGATCAAATTCATCTGGGCAGAACTTGACTCTTGCAGAGCCATGGCTTTGCTCTCGGTGGACAGGGCAGAGGTTCTCTCCTCTTGCTCAGTCATTTTGGGCTGGGCAATTGTGACCTGCTTGGGACTTCCTGCACCTATTGGGATACATGGCGGCCTGTACCACCATAGTCCACTAGTATTCATAACTTCCCACCCTACCTCCCCTTCCAGAACTCAAACCTGGAAGTCAGCACACACCTTTATCTCCCATTACCACATTGACCTAGAGTCACGCCGGAATGCTGGTTTTGGGGCCTCAGTTCTTCAGTCTCTGTTCCCCAAGTAGGGGGTGTGCACCTTGCCCCCTTCTCCCAGGAGACCTGCTAGGAGTCTGCCAGAAACTGTGGTTAGAACATCTTATCCACATCCCTAGAAAAACAGGTTACTCACCTGTAAAGAGTAGTTCTAGGAGTGGTATATGATGTTCCTCCACACTGACCAACCCAACATCTCCTGACAAGTGGCATACTGTTTTTGCTTCCGGCGGGCAAGATCTGGTGTCACAGGTGGAGCTAAGGGAGTTGCCACCTGGGTGGGTGGGAGGAGCCAGCTTGAAGACATTCTGGCATGTCTTAAAGGGGAAAAGACACTGCCAGAAAATGTGGATGAACATCATAATACCACTTCTAGAACTACTGTTACAGGTAAGCAACCTAGTTTTCTTTTGTCTTCCTTCCTACTGCAGCCAGCTCCTCTCCCCTCTCTCATTTTGTGTACTCCGTCTGCTCCTCTTCGTTCTCGCAGTCTCTCTGTTCCTACCTGTTAAACTTCTTCTATGCTATCGGCCTTCTCTTTCGGACTCCAGCAGCTTTGAAGAGACTTTCCACCTCCCTTCAGCTTTCCAGTTCTTGCCCATTTCTCAAATACTCTCTGTTAAACTTTCTGTCCCTGTCCTGCTCTTGCTGCTAACCTTCATCCATTCCTTACTGTTCTCTGCTTTTCCACTCCATTGTTGCCTCTAACAGTTTGGTATTAACAGGGCTTTGCATTTTATGTCTTGCCTTTTCTGTACAGTCCTTTGATCTTCCTGGCCTAAGTCTCCATCATGCATTCACACTAGTGGGATAGTGCTGGAGGCGCTAGGACTAAGCGGGAGCGTAAAGTTTTCAGAAGGGTCAGCGCTGAGAGAGGACCATCTCGTGCAGCAGACTAGCTCGGCGCCTGTGTGGGCTGTCTCTGCGCGCCGACCCTCCAACCGCCTCAGTTCCTTTCTCCCGCCATCGCAGTGCGCTTCGATGTCAACGTCGCTCGTCTGCCGGAGTTGAAGTTTTCGTCTATACGACAACAGCTCTTGATGTTTTAATATTTTAAAGTAGTAATTTATTATTTTATGAACAAGAAGAAGAAAAAAGAAATTCTTTCCTGCCATCAGCGGAGTCATCCTTAGACGGTAGCGGTGACGGTAGGAGGACTTTGTTTGAAAGTTTTTATAGCACAGGGGCTGTGTCCGGTCCACCGCCTTAATTAACCGGGGGTCTGACTATGGACAGTCCTGTGTTGGGGGCGGGGGGGGGACAGTCCTCCGGAGCACATATCTAACGGTTCCGGTGATCTGGCTCCGCTTGACCTCGAACTCCTCTTCCTCGTTTGGGGAAGAAGAATCGGTGCCGCTCGAGGTTGCCCGTTGGTATGTCTGCACTAGGAATGTTTGTCTGGAGGGGCGATAGGCCCGAACCAACTTTGGTGGGTTCCTCTTGGCCCCACTCCTAACAGCTGCTTTCTCGACTCCGAGCTCCATCTCTGTCCTCGCTGGACCTCCGATGAGCAGTTTCACCTTTGGGCAGCTCCTATGGAGCAGGGGGTTCGACTTTCCAGTTTTCCTGGCTCTGTTCCTGATTTCGGGACCTTTGGGCCTCGGAGCCATTGGACCGGAGCTGGGTTGATTGGATCATGTATGGTGAGGTGCCCTCTGTGTGCCTTTGCCATCCTGTCAACCCCTTGTGCCTACCCCTCTCCCTTTTCCATGCAGGGGCCGTCACGGGCACCACCTTTTCCTTCTCCCTTTCAGGATTTCCATTGGCATTTTCCTTCAGTGCTGTGGCTCGGCGCCGTGGCTCTGTGCCTTGGTCGGCGCCGTGCCTTAGTCAGCACCGTGGTCGGCACAGTCACTCTGTGCGGCGCGTGGGTGCTCTCTTTGCTGCCACTGCTTGTCGATGCAGTCAGTGGTGCAGCGCACCTGCAGGCGCCCGTTCACCTACAGGCGCTGGTGCTGCAGGTGCCATGGAGTGCCAGGGATGCCAGGATATCACCGGGCGCACCCATGGGTGCCGCGAGACGCTGTGGCCCATGGTTCCATGGATGCCACTGGTGCCTTGGTACTGGGGTGACACCCGTGGGTGCCATGGGTGGCACTGCAGGTGCCCATGGATGCCACTGGTGCCCTCAGGAGCCATTGGTGCCCTCGGGTGCCATTCTTGCCATGGGTGCCATTGGTGCCATGGGCATCGGAGGTGCCCTCGAGTGCCATTGCTACATGGGTGCCGGGAGTACCTGTGGATACTACCATGGCTGCCCTTGGGTATCGCCCAGGTTGGCATAGGCACTGCTTGGTGCCCTCCTGTGCCACGAGTGCTGCTGATGCCACACGGGTGCTAGTGGGTGCTGTATGGCAGAATTAGACGCATTTTTCCTTTCAGACTCCTTTCGACAGAACTTGTGGCGGGATGTTTACCGCAAAATGAACTCCTGTTCTGCGGATTATTTTTTCCATACATTTTAGTGAGTGGTGGTCTATGTGGGATCTTGTGTCATCTAGTGGTTTTCTACTATGGAACTCTGCTGTACCATTCTGCCAGCGGAATCTCATTCTACTCAGTACTTTCTCTGCTCCCTACGTGGTACCAAGCTCCTCGACATCTGTCCTGATGGCGGAGTCTCTAGTGGCTCTGACATAGACCACTCTTGGTCCTTCTGGGGTAGAAGTCGTCTAGATGGGTCTTTCCCTGTCCTCCTGGTCAGTAACGCAACAGATGGCTCATTTTATATACTGGAGGGCACGTCATCTCTATCTTCAGAGTCTGTGAGGGGAAAATCCTTTCAGTAGTTCCTCAGTAATGGGGTCCACTATGGTATTTCACACTGCGTCCGTGGACCATACTCTTCTGCATCTAGACTTTTTCAGTCGTCAAGACAGTTACACTCTGTGGAACATTTCAATTTAATGGTCGGGGGCCGCTCTGACTCTTCCGCTCCTTTGATAGGGGTATGTAGCCCCCTTGTGATATTGCCTCTTCTGTGGCTTCTTCGGCACAGGTGGTTAACTTCTCTCCAGCTGTGATTGTTTGTCCGGTCATGATTTCAGTTTGGACACTCCGGCTCTTTCCGCTCAGATGGAGGACATATTCATCTTTTTGTATCAAGACAATCCTCAAAATAGCAGCCTGAAGGCCTTGTTAGGCTCGGACTATTAAAATAAATAAATAAATAAATAAAATTTGTATCCTATGGATTTTATCACAACACAGGTCCTAGCTGAAATTTCCTGGTACCCCCTTTTTGGGGGATCTGGTCAGATTCCTCCTCAGCCCCTGAGGCGCTCGTCTCCAGGATACGGTAAAGAGTACCTGATTTCTTCTTCCCCTATGGGGAGTCCGATCCGGTGACGATATGGGTCATCTCTTTCTCTGAGAGATTTCTCTCATTCAGAGACATTTCCTAGACCTAGGCGACTGCCCAGTCTGTTAATTCCTTTTCCTTTTATCAGGCTTTCTTCTCTTGAACCGAGCCTTACAGCAGCAGAAGCGACTCTCCACCGAGTCGGAACTCAGGTTCCTGCTTCCTTGCTTGCTTAATTTAACAGGTGATTTCCTCCTCCTTGATGGATGGTCAAGTAGGTCCCTTTTTCTGAGGAAGCTTCTCAAATATTCACGCCTTTGGTTCCTGCGCTCTGGTCCATGCCAGTCGCTCACGAAGCTATCCTCTTCAAGTGCAAGAGGGTGTGGTGATGTTTCTTTTTGAGCAAATGAACTAGAATCCTTTCCTACTCCTTTCAGGAAAGCCAGAGTGGCTGATGCCTCACTGCATTGAGTCACTGACTCTTTCAGTCACTTCAACAAATGGGTTAGCCCTAACTTGGTCCTGCTGTGTTCCTCCTCGATGCATATCTGCCTCTATTGACCTTGGAAATCCAGCCCCTGGTTTTTTTTTCTGTCGGAATGTTTTTTTCTGCAGTGGACACATCCTTCTGTACACCTTTTTCCTTTCTTCCCTGAGTTCAGAGACTGCTGCTACAGTTGTACGCACAGGGGCAGGATTATTCCTCTTGGAATATACAGTGGGTAAGATCTGGTTTTACTGGACCACCACGAGAGGCTTCTAAGTCATACTTGGCCTTCCATCAGGAAGATCCTGTGACTAAGTGGAGACCATTCTCCTTGATTGCTAACCCCACCTGGACCCCCCTTGCTCACCAAGTAAGGGGTTCAAGTGTTTCTGGACCTGTTGTTTACAGGTCAACCATACTGGATAGTGGGGGTTTCCATCTGCACTTTCCGGTCTACCCTGAACCAGTAGACTTTACCTCCGACTCTTTCAGTTCCTGAGGTCCCTTTACATTACATTAGTACATGTCTTTGACACAATTAATTTTGGTCCTAGATCAAATTGTGAGGCCAGGTTCTTGCCGCTCTCCTAGAGTGGTTGCGGCTGCCTGGCAGACTTTCATTTTGTGCCCATTGTAGTCGTCGGCAAGGTGACAAGTTACAACTCGAGCGTTTTATCTTGTAGGCACTATGTTATAGATACTCTTACAAGACCGCTCTTTTTATTAACAGGACAGTCCTTGGCTGTTCTTTCTGAGTGAACCCTATCTCCTACCACCCTACTCAGGGTTGTTGGTTTTAGCTTGGTACTCTCCCACTAGTGTGAATGAGTGATGGAGACTTAGTCCAGGAAGATATGGAAATTACGTACTTACCGTAATTATTGATCTTCTTGGACAGTCTCCATCACTCATTCACATGCCCACCCACCATCCCTTGGGTTCACTCGTTTTCTTTCCTGGTCTTCACGGTTCTATGATTCAGACTGTGAGGACATTATTCTTAACCTTTCTTGTAAAGGCCATCGGCCCTCTCAGGCCCAGAAACTCAGGATGAGTTATTCTCATTAGTCACGCTGCACCTCCTCAGTTCCTTTTCTCACAAAAAGGTACTGAGGCGGTTGGAGGGTCGACTCTGAGATAGCCTACACAGGTGCGAGCTAGTCTCACGGTGCTGCGCATGCGTGGTCCTCTCTCGGCGCCGACCCTTCTGAAAACTTTAGGCTCCCACTTGGTCCTAGCGCCTATGTCGCTATCCCACTAGTGTGAATGAGTGATGGAGACTGTCCAAGAAGATCAATAATTACGGTAAGTACATAATTTCCATTTTTTTACCCTACCCTTTTTATTGTATATAATGTTATTTTGCCCTAGGGCTACACTGCGGTGTAGCATCTCATATATTGTATCTATTTAATTCCATGTACCTAGTTTCCTGATTTGTGTTGAGGCATATTTTGAATTTGATGCTTTTTCCAGTATTGTTAATGAACATATAGAATAGACTGGATCAGGGACTGACCCCTGTGAAACCCCACTGGTAACGTCTCTCATCCTCGAGTTCTCGCCGCTACCACCACCTGTTAAGTTCTCCCCCACTAGCCAGTTTACCACCCATCTGGTACATTTCTTCCCTTCCCCCATGTCTGACAGTTTTTATGGCTGCGTGCGCGGATCTTCGCAGATGTTATGTAATCACAGTAGGCTTAAAAGAGCACTGTGGAAGCACATGACCGGACCGCTGTCTGGTGTGCTTCCACAGTGCTCTGTCACATGTCCACTGGGGCTGTTTTTGCGTCCCTTGCCCTTCACGGGCTACATAAACACACCCCCTTTGTGAGGCTCTATTTTTTTCTTCAATTGTGGAAGAGCGTCGACGACTCAAACTACATGTGTGCAAGTATCACGCATGCGCAGTTCTTTTGACGCCACCATTTTGGTATCATTACAATGCTTGATGTTTCTATTTGGCCTCAAAATACACAAGGGAATGGTACACTGCATAGCATAGTGGGAGTAGTTTGGTCTCTCTTTTCCAAGATATTGGTATGGTTTCTGTTGAACTGGGACAAACACTACATCTCCCAAGAGCAGCTGGTGGGCAGAGGATGCAGCTATGTACTAGTGAACTTCTTTCAGCTATTTGCAGACAGCATTGATCTTATATGGAAATGCCAGGATTTACTGTCGGGTCCGACTGTGAAGCACCTCGCCAAAGCGGGATTAGGGGTGCTGGGAGAGCATCAGCACCGCACAGTACAGGACCTCACCTCAGCGCATTTCGAGTCATTCAGTCAGGCGGTGACAGTGGGGCTGAGGGGTGCCATGCAGGTGAGTGCTGACAGTGTAAAGAATACTCCTGCTACACCCTGTCACTCATTGTGTGCCCTTGAGCAAATCACTTGACCTCCAGACTCCGGTGCTGCAAGAGCTGCGAGTACTATTTCACTTACTCTCGTCGCACTATCGTCACTCTGAGCAGCTGTATCGGCTCTGACCAGATTTTGTTTGATCAGCCTTGTATGAGGGAGTGAGTCAGAGGCCTTACTGAAATCCGTTTTATTTTATACTGAAAGGCTTGTGTGCAAAATGCCCGTCTTCACAAGCGTTCAGTTACAAAACATACAGAGATGATAAACCACTTACAAATGGTATAACAGTAATACAATCAGTTAAAAGATTCACAGTTTATCAAATAACTTTTGAAACTTTTTAAAGGCTAAAATTGTAGTACAATTTACAATAGAACTCTGCAGTTTATTATATAATTTAATACCCTTACAAGTGAGTGAATTTTGACCAAAAGCAGTATAGAAGAAAGGGACGTGAAAGGAAAACCTACAGTGGAGCCCAGGGCCGCCGCATTAGCTTACTTTTTACCCATAGGCTGGAAATGTCATGCCCCCCCCACCCCGTGGTCATAAATAAATGAGGAGAGAGAGGGGGAAAAAAAAAGACCTGCAGATACTATAAGTATCTGTATCTGAGAAGCCAACGGAAATGCCTCATGGATGATATTACAAATAAACATAAAAATCTTCACCAACCCTTTGATGTTCTGGAGATCTGTAAATCAGGAGATAAACAAGACACAGACCCCTACTATTCAGTGGATGATGCAACATGGCAGGGGGCTGACTCTCTGCCTGTACAGATATCTATATCAAAAGTTTGCTGACCTCAACAGCTTCAAAGCTCTGTTAAAATGCCAGTCTTGGACCACCTCGAAGGCCCAGTGGCAGCGCACTGTGCTGTCATGCAGGTGAACCAGAGTTGGGTGCGCACTCTGGTTTCAGAGTCAGGAGGCAGCTAGCCTTGACTGGGGAGGGGTGGTGGTGGGTTCTTACACTCGGGGACACCTGTGGTCAGGCCAGGGAATTTGCTCCTTCTGCAGGGATGCATTGTGCGTGCACAGGACCAATAATGGCACTGCCCATGCCAGGGGAGGAGAGAAGATTGTGGGCAAAAACTGGAGAGAAAATACCCAGCTACTGTCTCCATGACGGCTTTTGCTTGAACATGGTATATCCCTGGATGGGTGGCGTAGCTGGGATAAAATCCAGATTAAAAAAAAACCTTATCTAATGGAACCCATGAAAAGTCTCGCAACCCACCCTGCCTACTGTTGTTCTAGTATTAAGGGAGTAATCCAGATTCTACTACAAACACAAGGGATTCCCAAAACAGTCTGCAGTAAGACCTGACTTGCAAGATGGGACAAACTGTTTTAAGTATCAGATATCAGAGCTATGGCAAATTCTTTTCCCCATGCTCTTCATCCCTGTTTGTGTAATGGGTTAACTCAGCAACTCTGCTTGACTGGGACTTGCCTGAAACCAGTCTTGCGCCTCTGAGCCCCATATGCATAATGCACCTAACTGAGCAAATCCCTCTCCGATAGTTGTTGGCCTTACTATTGAAGAGTGAGGGGAAAAACAGCAACACCAGTATTGCTAATAGTAGTAGGGGGACAACGAGAACAAATATTTCCACACACACACACACTCAACGATCATTATTATTTTTCAATATAATTAGCATGGTTTTTTTTTTAACCTTTATTCAGGGTAAGATTTGTGAGGGGAGTAGGAGTTGCTTGGTGACAGTCAAAATGTCAATTCCAATCAAGAGATTTTTTTTCCACTTACCTCAGGGAAAACTTCTGGTCCCCCCAGGATTTTTAAAATGTTAGCCACTGTGGCTAAAGTGACCCCATGCTGTTTAGCCACTATGTGAAATCATGAGCCACACCACGATAAACACTGCCAAATTAGTTATTCTAAACCACGTACTATACTATTGCTAAAAATGGCATGAACAGAAGGTTTTAGCCTCTGTGGCTCAGGTAACTTTAAAAATCGTTAGAAATTTTAGCCACACGCTAAAAACATTTGCCGGTGGTGACGTGGTGAGTGGCTAGCAGGAACATAGAAAACCCAAATCAAACCTCTGCGCTGTACCTTCTGCTGCTGCTCAGTGCTCCCAAAAAGCAGAAACACTGCAGTCTGTCATCACGGTGCCAGGAGAAGAGACAGTAGTTATGGTTTTAGAGTGGTCCCATCAGTCTGATGTGCCACCAGCCACCCGCAGCCCGTCTAAACTGAATCTGCTGAGTCGCTGTCCTGTCCGAAAGAAAGAAAAGCCGATCACTTGAAATACGGTCATCTTATACTGAGCACACCCTACCCAGCTTTCCCTGACCGCTCTAACCAATTTGGCGCCACTGGAATTTGAACTCCCAAATCTGCCTCTGATTGGGGAGGATACCAGGTTCAGCATAATCACGTCACATCAATGAAGGATGAAAGATGGCCGGGAGGCAGAGACATTCATTGCTGCGGGGAGATGGGAGGAGGGACAAGAGAGACTACTGAGAGCAAGCATTTTTTTCTGTGGGGAGGAGGAGGGAGGGAAGGGAGCCAAAATACCAAATTATTTGATGGCAGGGGGTCACAGCGGAAAAGATGGCTGTTGTTTTTTGCCTAAGGCGTACTCTACTTTGCCACTGCCACGTAAGTTATCAGTAGAGGACATGACCTCAGGCTGCAAGGAGGGAGGTTCTCTACCAATGCCAGGAAGGTTTTCTTCACAGAAAGAGTGGTGGACGCCTGGAACAGCCTGCCCCAAGAGGTTGTGGGGGTCAACACTGGGGGATTGACGAATGCATGGGATAGAGACAAGGGAGCCCTGACTACAAAGGGCAACTATAGTGTCAAAATAGGTCTAAAACAAATAGGCAGACCAGATGAACCTAGCGGTCTCCTTCTGCAGTCAACTTCTATGTTTCTATCATTCATCACACTAGTTAAACCTGCTCAGCAGACTTGGGCAGCGCCAGCCCTCCAGCAGAGACAATAAACAGCGGCAGCAAAAAAAAAAACTTAATTAGTGCCTCTCATTCCCTTGTGCCCCTAAACAGCCGGCACCTCTAGGCTGCAGCCTGCTTATCCTATACATAAAAACAGCCCTTGGATTCAACGCAAAGAGGTACAAAGTAATGCACCTGGGAAGCAAAAACCCAGGGGAAGAGTACACAGTGGGGGGTGAGATACTGACAACAACAAAAATGGAAAGGGACCTGGGGGTAGTCATATCCGACGACCTAAAAGTGGGCAAGCAATGTGACAAGGCAGCAAGGAGGGCTGGGGGGATACCGGGATGCATAGGGAGAGGCATCACCAGCAGAAAACAGGAAGCAGTTGTCTCTCTGTACAGACAGTTGGTGAGACCCCATCTGGAGTACTGTGTGCAGTTCTGGAGATCCCATCTCCACAAGGACATAGACAGGGTGGAGGATGTCCAGAGGAGGGCAAACAAAATGGTGCGGGGTCTGCACCAGAAGACACATGAAGAAAGACTAAAGGAGCTTAAGATGTATAGCCTCGAGGAAAGGAGGAAGAGGAGGGGACGTGATAGAAACTTTCAGATACCTCAAGGGAATCAACAAAGTCCAAGAGGGTAGCATATTTCAGAAAAAGAGATGTGCAAGAACGAGGGGGCACAATTTGAAGATCGAAGGGGGACGGCTCAGAGGTAACATGAGGAAGTATTTCTTCACAGCAGAGAGGGTTGTAGATGCATAGAACAGCCTTCCTGAGGAGGTCATAGAGTCAAAAACAGTGAGGGAATCCAAGAATGCGTGGGACAGACATAAGGCAATTCTAGTGGGGGTAAGGAAGAAGTAGGCTGTTGATTAACTAGGATCTGCAGCTTATCCATTAGGTAGGGAAATGGGAAGACTAGGTGGGCCAAGCAGTCCTTATCTGCCATCAGATTCTATGTTTCTATGATGGAGCCTAGTCGAAAAGCATTAGACAATTTGGGAAATAACTTGGAAATGCAAACAGGCAACAGATCCAAATGTATTTTGTGCAAAAATAACAATGACCCAAAACTTAATCAACCAAAGAAAGGCAGTAAAGGACCTATAAAGGTCACAGTGATGTGTCGTCCTTGGCAGTCCAGAACCGAAACAAATGTATTATGGTAAGTGGATATGAGTGAAGAGTTTTTCTAATTGGTAGTATGTAAGTAGATTACAGAACCATAATCAATGAGTGAAAAAAGGAATCTGAGTCAGTAAATGTCTAGTCTCTAATGTTAGGTACCGACTCATACAATATAGCATGCCTAGTCTCTGGTGAAGCTTGGTAATCAGATTGGAAATATGCTGCTCAAAAGGAGATGACTATCTAAAATTATGCCAAGGTATTTGAAATTATAAAATAGCAAGAAGAATCCCTGCTCTCTAATTGGTCAGTTTGGGGCTAGACCTGTGATGTTATCCCAGTACAACATCACGTATCTAGTCCAGGCACACATGACCGCATTAAATGTCATCGAAATCACTACACAGGCCATGTCCAAAGTTGCCCACGCTTGGCATGGCCACTGTGAAATCTGCTAGTGCTTATGATTGTTTTAAAAACATAGAAATCTCCCTTCCAGCATCACAAACTACACTCAGAACTGCCCTGCAAACATCTATAGGTGCCAAAAAATTACACACTGTTCTCTTGTTGTGCCTGTTCTTCTGTTTTATTTCAAAAAAATTGTGGGTTAAAAAAAGCCGACACTGCGATCTGCTTCAGTACTGCCCACCTCGGCAAAACCGCAGTCAGTTTGAGTCCCTGCTCCCAACTGCCAGAAGTATCAGCCTTCGACAGCCTGTGTATGGCAGCTTCACTTACTGGCCAAAGTTAATTTCTTCCTTGGTCCTGTATCTCCCTGCAGTCACATAATCTCAACCGGGAGAAAATTCAAAAGCCGTTACCGGTGGTCAGCAGGGTGGTGTCGCGTGTCTTGTCAACTGTGAGGTCAGGAAACAAAAGCTAGTGAGGGCAGGACACAGACTGCAGTGGGGACAGTGACGTGGGAGACAGCACAGCAATACAAAATATTAGTCAGAACTGTGACGTGGAGGACTACAGGGAAAGAGAAAACTGGGAACACTAAACAATTAAAATTTGGCGGGGGGCCGGATCCAAGCTGAGTAATGACAAGAAACAAACGAAGAGAGAGAGCAGAGCACAGCTACAGTAACATGACAGCAGCTCCACCTACTGGGCAAAAGAATGAGCACTATTATTTTTTTTAAAAGTGTGCCTGCCCATTAAAAAAGACATAAAATGTATGTTTAATAAACTTTTAAATTCTTCTTTTTTTCTTGTTTTAACAAAAGAGCCATTTTATAATAGCCATCATGGACTCCAGGGTGTAGGCGCTGGGATAACGTCATGACTTGGTGTTGGACGCACTCAGCTGCTGCCTTGAGCCCAACGACGCAAGGTGTGACGTTATCCCAGCACAGCACACACTATGTCGTGCATTATTGCTTAATTAGACGCCTTTTCTATCAGATTCCCATCATTATCGATAAGTGAAATTTGTGGTGATGGCTTTTCTGGGACTTGAGAAGATCATACATTTTGTTTCTAAAGGGTTAAGTACTAATTTATGGTTATTAAACCAGGCGTGGAGTTTACCTGCATCTTTCTGCAGTTCTTTTTCCAGGGTTAGGATGTCCATTGCAGAACAAAAAATCCAGGTGCGGTATATGTATCGCCTGGCCCCTGTCCATGGCCCTAGTGACCCAGTTTAAGATTTGTTTGGCAAGACCTCCCTGCCATAAACCTGTGCTGCCTGTCATCCTGTAGCCTATTTGCCTCAATGAACTTGACCAACCTTTCCTTGACGTCAAGCTGATTGTTCTGTGGTTCCCCAGCTCATCCTTTGACCTGCTCATGTGCAGGGGTACTGCATTAGGTGTCCTCCACTCATGAAGCACCACATCTGTGTCCGATGAACAGCTGAACAGGCCAGCCATGAGTGCTGCTAGAACTGTCGCCAGCTCTCTCAGCACCCTTAGGTGCGTACCACCTGGCTCTTTGGGACTTGTTTACGTCAAGGGTTTTGAGCCCTCTGAGAGCTCTATTCTTCATGATTTCCTTTTGACTCATCCTTACTGCCACCATCCCTCTCTTCCCTGTGGAACTAGTCCATACTCCTCCTTCATGAAGACTGAGCTAAAGTATGCATTTTATACTTCTGCCTTTTCTCTGTTGTCCTCACTCCACTCCATCCCTTTCTTCAGCTTCATGATGCCTTCCTTTGTTGAGCATTTCTTCCAGATGTAGCAAAAGAAGGTCGTGTCACCATCCTTGGTGCCCTCGGCTGTCCACAGCTGTGTCCCTGCCTTACCACCCTGCTAGTTGACTTTAGCTTTTCGAAATACTTAATTCTGTCTTCTTTCCTCTGGGTCTTCCTGTACTTTTTAACTTGGTGGTGTTAGACAAAGTAGGCTAATGCCCATTTGTCTTCCACTCATAGTGGATCTGTTGTCTACTGTTATCCAGTAGAAATTTGTTCAGTCTGTACTTGAAACTGTCAGTTGCTGGTGCCTGAATTATATGGTTAGGTAATGCATTCCACCTTCTGGCAGTGCGTATATTATAAAAGTTGAATCTGTTAGTAGTAAGAACCCTCGGTATTTCAGTTTGATTGCTCTGTGACCCGAGAGTTTTATTTTAAATTAGGAATTGTATACTGCATTGAGTCATCACTGATGGATCCTTGTAATTTTATACATAAGTAATAAGTCCCCCCGAATTCTTCTAGTTTCTAATGGAAATAGTTTGTTTGTCCAACCTTCCATTATAATCTAGACTCTGTAGACCGCGGACTGATTTAGTTAACCTCCTTTGTATTCTTTCGATGATAGTAATGTGTTTCTTTAAGAAAGGACTCCAGAGAGGAGATTCATAATCTAAATGGGGTAGAACATAAGTTTCATAGAGTTTCAACATGCAGTCTTTGTCCCTGGTGATAAAGGCTTTCTTTACTGAACGAACAAGCAGATTGCATTTCCAGGCAATTGTTTTGCAGTGAGTAGAGGAGGACAGGTTCGTGTTGACCCATACACCCAAGTCCTTTTATCCTGAACTAGATTTAAGTGGTGTACCATTAAGGCAATACTGATAACCAGGGTTGTTTCTACCAAAATGTAGTACAGCACATTTTTGTTTGTTAAATTTCATGTTATTGTCAGCACCCCATTGTTCAATGGCTTGGAGATCTTTTAAGAGAAGTTGATGTTTTAAGGACGGAGGATACATCAACCATTTTTGTATCATTGGCAAATTTTGAGAACACATCTAAGCCCCTTACCCATATTACTTATGTATAATCCAAACAGTATCGGGCCCAGCACAGATCTCTGTGGTATCCCACTTGTTACATTGCCATCTTTGGAATAGGTAGAGTTTTACCTTCACAGACTGTTTTCTGTCTGTTAACGAACTTCCTATCCATCTGACAGCATATTTATTTAATCCTAGGCTGCCTAATTTCATAATGAGTAGGTCATGTGGGATAGTATCAAAAGCTTTTCTAATATCCAAAAATATTACCTCGATGGGAACTTTCATATCCAATTGTACAATTACGAAATTATAAAAGGAGACGTGATTAGTAGCATAGGAGAGGCCCTTCTTGAAACCATGTTGTGTTTTATCTTGGATTCCCAAAATAGCTACCTCACTGTCTATTATGGCTCAGATAGTCAAAGGGGTTGCGCATGGCGCAACAGAGTTGTGCCGGCGCAGCCACACTGCACCCTGTGGGATATTCAAAAAGGCTGCCAGGCGAGCGCGCAAATCCGATGTGCCAGAGCACAGTGGTATAGATGCGCGCAATGCAGGGCGTGTCGCATGCGTGGCACATCCCGGTATTCAGCCTGGGATGTGCAGCATATATGCTGGCACAACTTGCATTGCGCCGCATAGGGGGGCTCAAAGTTGAGCCCGTGAAAAGGAGGAACAAATCCTGGCCACCCATGGGCGGGCTGCTGTATTGCAGGACTCAGCACAGCAGCCGCCAGCTGTAGGTGTCCACCCGCCTACCCAGAACACCATCCGCAAGCACCTATATCGTCGCTGATAGTCTAGTGGTCCCCCCTCCCTCCCCTTGCCATGATCGCCGTGAAATAGTAACTACTACATTCCCCGGTGGTCTAGTGGTACCTCCACCCGTTGCCGCGATTGCCATTAAATCATAATCACTACATTCCCTGGTAGTCTAGTGGCACCTCCCCTGCCCCTAGCCCTGATCACCAGTAAAATGCCGTAAATACATTCCCTGGTGATCCAGTGGCACCCCTCACCCACACAGGATCCCTTGACCACCCCGCTCCCCCCCCCGTCGCCAGTGGGCAGCTACAACCTGCCTGCATACCGTCCAGCTGCCCGCTGAATGACAGCTTACAGTATGGACTGTAAGCCCATTGGTCCACACTGTGGACCTATGGGCTTGAAGGGCATACTGTACTAGACAGTCACAAATATGTGAATGAAGTCATTCACATATTTGTGACTGACTAGTACAATATGCAACAGTGTGGACCAATGGGCTTACAGCCCATACCGTAAACTTGTTATTCGGCGGGTGGGTTGCAGCCGTCGCCAATGGAGGGTGAGCAGGGGTCCTGTGTGCGATGAAAATGGGTGGGCCACTGATCACCAGGAAATGTATTTACGCATTTTACTGGCGATCGGGATGGGGGGTACCACTAGACTACCAGGGAATGTAGTAATGACAATTTCACGGCAATTACAGCAACGGGAGGGGGGTTTGTATCACTGGACTTCCAGGGATTGTGTTTTAACAAAAGAATACCCGTGATCGCGGCTATGGGGCGGGGGATGTCCTGGGACCTCCTCAGTCCACACATCATGCTGTGCAGGGCACCAGGTGCAATTCGCCGGGCTGCCCTGTGCAGGGCATGCAAATGGGGCCATAATGACATGGTAATGGCCCGGCTGCACCAAGCATATATTATGGCCTCATTTGTATGCCTTCTTCTGAATATTGCGGGTGCTGCATTTCTGCTGGCGCATCCCCGTACTGTCGATCTGTGACTTGCGCCAGCACAGTGCCACTACGCTGTTCGCAGTCCGTGCCATATTCAACGGTTCTGCGCCATGGCGCATCACCGTTGAATATCACCTGGTCCTGGCCCCAGTGCATCCCGGATGTGCTGCGCCCATGCTTGCGCCATTGTCAGACACAGTCTGAATATCTGGGCCTATGTTTTTAATTATTCTTTGCAAAAGTTTGCAACAGACCAATGTGAGGCTTATTGGCCTGTAGTTGGCAACACTTGATTTGTTGCCCTTTTTACATTGGCTCATGCTTGTGCGCCAGCCAACATCTTGTGGTAATAACAGTTTTGGAGGTGAGGTCACTGTTGGGCGAATGCAGGGCATGCATCAGTAGGTGCGTCCCTCATTCTTCAATAAGTCGGCAGCAGGCGCTGACATCATGCACCCCTAATGTGACCACCAAATCTAAAAGATCTGCTGCAGTGAGAGTGAAGCTGTCATGCAGCAGGACCACAACATGCCTCCTGACATGCAAGCAACATGGCGGCAGTGACTGCCACCACCATCTGTCACAATGCCAACGTTGGAGGCCACTCCCCGTTGGCATAATGTCCCCCCTTCCATTTCCGCTGTGTGCCAGGGGGTGCCTAATCCCCCTCAGCATTATGCGCCACTCCCAAAATGTCTTTCTTTGCCAACGTGGTTACCAATCCCCAGCTTTTATCCCCCCCCTCTGCTTTTGTTGTGTGCTGAGGGGGGTGCCCAATCCTCTGCTCTTGCCCCAGCGGCAACTCTCGAAAACAAAACCGTCTGCTGGTGTTCCTCTTTCCTTTTACCCTGTAAAAAGAAAATGGTTCCTCGCTGCCTCCCTGCCCCCTCCCACAACCTATGCCCACCCACTGCGCACCCTGCCTCCCCACCCCATACTTACCTCTGGAGTCTGGCGCTACGATCGTTAGTGGACCAGGAACACGTCTGCACTCTTCAAAGCGAACTGGAGAAATGCTGGTAAGCTGTATAATGGCATAAATAGGTTTTTTTCAACTTTGGTGCACATCTCTGGCATTTTTGGGAATTTTTCCACCAAATTTTCAACATGGGATTATTGGCACCCCTCCTCATGAATTCAGTCACTGTCATGGTGTTATTCGGTCCCGAAAGGTGATTTAGCGGTCACTGCGCAGAATCACCTTTCAGGACTGATTTAACAAAACAGTGCCATTGTTCATGAGGGGGCTCTCAAAAAGCCTATGTTGCAAATTTGGTGGAAAAAATTCAAACAATGGCTGTTTTACGAGCATGCATTGTGCAGTTTCCATGCACGCTCGTAACTTCATGAATACGTAATATTTTCACTCCAGATTTTCAAAATTACCATTTTTCTACACATTCTCATGAACAGTACAGCTGTCATTTTACGTATCCTGGCCAAACTGTGTTTTCGCACACGGCACAGAATAGCGTGGTCGCTGTGCGAAATCAGTTTTTGGAACAGTTTGAGGAAATGATAGTGACACTGTTTATGAGCAGAGGTCCTAAAATGCCTATGTTGCAAATCTGGTGACAAAATTCCATAAAATGACTGTTGGAAGTGTGCGTTGCGCAGTTTCCACACACCCTTGTAACTTCACAAATTTGCAATATTTTCATGCCACATTTTCAGCACTGGCATTTTGTCACACCTCCTTATGGGCAGTACAGCTGTAATTTTTCACATCCTGCCCTAAATGTTTTTTCGCGCCTGTGGTACACAATGGCATGATCACTGTGAGAAATTAACGTTTGGGACGAAGTAACAAAATCACAGTGCCACTGTTCATGAGGGAAGGTCCCAAAATGCCTATGTTAAAGATGTGGTTAAAAAAATCCCAAAAATAATTGGGTTACAGACGTGTGTTGTACAGTTTCTATGCATGCTCATGACTTCACCAATGTTTCATATTTTCACTCCAGATTTACAACGTTGTCATTTTTTTTACATCTCTTCATGATCAATACAGTTGTCATTTTCCACATACTGCCCAGAATGTGTTTTCGCCCCTGTGTCGCCAAATGGCAAACCACCTTTCAGCAAGCAAACTGATAGTGCCACTGTATATAAGGTGGGCTCACAAAAAGCCCATGTTGAAAATTTGTAGTGAAAATACCAACACACACCTACGGTGTTATGGTTTCCAACTGTAGCACCCCACCCTGTAGAGACTGACAGGCATCATGGGTGTTACTTGGGATCATCGGCTGTAATGCTCACACCATTCCACCCCCACCCTGCAGCCAGTGACAGGCATCATGGTGTGCCTTGCAGTGTTCGGCCACAAAGTTCACCCCATTCTTCTATACTGCACCCACCTCAGCGTATTTCCTAATGGAATGAGGTAAATATAACACCCAAAGACCCCAAAGCACACCACAACACTTGTCAGTGTCTACAGGTAGGGTGAGGTAAAATGGCATGACGACCCAAAGGCACACCCCAATGCCTGTCGGTCTCTGCAGGGTGGGGATGGGGTTTGCGTCACTTCAATACTTCACTGCCATTCCTATTATACATCTCTAACTCCTGCACTACCAATGCCAGTGCCAGCGAGACAACATTCAGCATTCACAAATGCTTGTTATGAATTGGTATGACAGTGGCCTTACGCCAGTCCAGAAGAACCTCAGCAGTCATAAGTGATTTATTAAACAGAATGATTGGGGCCATACCACTGTGCTAGCTCTTTTTTTTTTTTTTCCATACAAGTAGACTTGTATTATCAGGTCCAGGGGAGGATGTTTCTTTTAATTTACATAACTCGAGGTATACCATTTCTGGGTTAGCTTAATTTGTTCTGAACCGTCTAGGTAGGAGGCAGGTATCCCTGCATTATCCGTATTAAATACCGAAGTGAAATACTGATTAAAGCAGTTAGCAATTTTTTTATTAATTACTGTGTTATTGTCTTAATTCTGTTGTTTATTTACATACACATAGAAACTTTTACAGTCTTTCTTGCGTGCTAGTCTATATTCATTTCTTTACTCACATCCTCCATGAACCACAGCTGCTTCCTCATCCTATTCTTCTTCTCTCTGTTTAAGGCAGGTTGCCGTGATTAGCCTGGATTCCTCCCAGATCAAGGACCCCCCCTTTCTTCCACTCCATCTCTGCCCTGAGCACTGTAACTCCCACAGTATTTCGCTATGCACTCAAGATAATAGACTTCTTGAAGTCAATAACACATTTTTGTATCCAACACCCTTTGTCCTATATCTGTCTAAAACGACACTGACCTGTGATCACCACCTCCCAGGGGCTCAGCGACTCTGTTTCTGAGTTGTTTGCTGTTTGTCAGCACTAGGTCCAGGATGGCCTGATTTCTTGTCGGCTCCATCATCCCCTCAATCAAAAACCATTCTGGACCACACCTAGGATGCTTTGCTCCTGCTGCTGGCCTTTGGGAAACTCTAAGTCACGTCCGGCATGTTAAATTCCACCACTGTTGCCATTTCCAATGCCTCCACAGCCTTCCTTAACTCATCTTCTAGCTCTCAATCTACAGTTTCATCCAGACTGGGCGGCTGATACACTACCACCACCCTTCTTTTCCTCCCCACCCCTGACTGTATCTGCACCCATAAAGTCTCTATACTCCCTCCTTCTAGGTCCTCACTGGAGACCGATTATATATTGATAGATAAAATCTTTATTTTTATACAGGAAAAACATTTTAAGGGATGTTGTACCATGTTTGCAAGACAGTCCTGTGTTAAGTTCTTATCAGTTACTCTAAAAATACATAAAATGTCATAGTGCATTACAGATTCACATTTAACAGGACAGTAGACAGTACCAACGACAATCTGTTATTCCCTCTCTAATGTAGATTGCTACCCCCTTCCCCACACCTTTTATTCTGTCCTTACTGTAGAGGGTGTATGCAGGAACAGACTGATTTCAGCAGTGGTCTGGGGTCATCCAGAACTCTGTGACGCTACCAGATCCACTTGGCCCTCTGTCATCATGGCCTGAAGGCCATCTTGTTCCCCAGACTCCTGGCATTCATGGATATCACCCTCCACAGCCCCGGTTTCCCTTCCCCTCCAAGCTCCACTGAGTTCAGGTAGGATCCAGAGATGTCGGGTTACGGAGCTTGGGGACTGGTCCAGATGGGGCAAGTTAGCCAACAAGGAGATAAAGAAAGGATTGAAAAAGGAAATGATTGTATAGTGTGGGATTTTAGAACAGGACGTCCAGCAGTTGTCCAAAACCAGCTACTACACAAACTGTGTGAAAATCATTGTGTTTGGTCGCCAGAAATTGATTAGAAAAGAGCAGCACTAGTCAGTCAATGGGAAATTGATACGAATTACCGTAATATGCTGCTGTATCACCTCTTCTCCCGTGGAAATTGGCTGTCAAACCATAGCAGTGTGTGTATATCAATTTTGCAGAAAAGGCACGGCAGCTGTTCATAGCACTAACTGATGCATCCACAAGATGGCCAGAAGTGGCACTGATATTGAGCACTATCATAGATAAAACAGGAGAGGTTTTGCAGAACTATTCGCTGCATATCGCCATCCAGAGGAAGTCATTTCTGATAATGAGGCACAATCACCATTGGGCAGTTTCCGACATTAGCAAGAAATTTGACCAAGCACACTAAACCACCGCCCCGCACCATCCCACGTTGAATGGTGCTACAGAGAGAATAGTAACAAGTTGCAAACATGCTTTAGACAAGGCGCACACTTTTGACATTTCACCACTGTATAGCAAATACTTTGTTCTATTATCAAAATACACCACATTCCTCTACTGGCAAAAGCCCAGCAAACTTGTTTGCAATAGGTTTTCACCTGCTTGCCTCTGCTTAAAGCTAAACATTGTACAGGCTGTGAAAGCAAGCAGGCACAGCACAAGAACCGGTTTAACCTTCAGTACAAGGGTCATTCCCTCCCAGAGTTTGTTCCAGAACATCCTGTGCTGGTTCAGAAATGCCAGGGAGGGGAACAGGGTGTTTAGTAGATGATCCCTGTTAAAGAATATAGAGTCCTATAATATACTTGATTGACATACAAGGGAAACTATGAAAGACGCATGTGAATTAATTGACTGAGTCCCTATGAATCTCGACTCTGATGCAGAGACTATGTGCAGTGATTTGGAAATGCTAAAAGTGTCACATAATGAAAATGTGCAGGTAGAGGGAACACAGAGTCCTCCTGAATTCTCTGAGGAACAAAGAAATGTTGAGTCTGTTCCAGATACTGAGCCCATTACCAGTAGTAACATGGCAGGAAGCCACCTGGCAGCCTTAACTGTTATGACAATTTTAAGGAAAAAAATCTGTGTTTGACAGGGTGGGAATGTTGGGTCCTGTTGAGATTTTAGTGATTCTAAAAAGTTGAGTAATTTTTGTCAGAATGTTCTTGTCAACTTTTCCCCCCAATTATTTATCTGCCTTGTACTGCCCAGCTGCCCTCATCTAACCCCCCCCACCCCCAGTATCTTCTCTGAGGCTTGTCTCGCTCCTGTTTGCCCTCTGCTAGAGTGTTTCCTCAGAGGTACCTGGTTGCCCATTGCTGAGCCTCCGGGGGCTTGGTGTCATCCTGGGGTTGGGGGATTTTCCACTTTTTCCCCCCCAAAGGCCCACCGCACATGCCATGGATGCGATGTACATACTCTGCCTCCACAGAAATGCATCCTGAGTGGGGGATCCCTCTCCTGGCATGACCCTGCTGTGCTGTTGTCCAAATTTCTCCAGGTGACAGATGAGATGCGGGATGCTTTCACCCTCCCTGGGAGGAGGAGAGCTGTCCTGGGAACACTCAATCCTACCTCCCCCAGCTGGCCCCCACGTGACTCTCGTCCATTTCCACGCCCAGTCACTGGTGTGGCAGGAGGCGAGGTGCCCAGCGCCTCAGCCCTCCATGACACCGAGCTGGCGTGTTCTTGTCAGCTTAATTTTGGAACTTTAATAGCGTTCATATCCCATATCCTGCATCCTGTCCAGCTGCCTGTTCTCTACACTTAGAGGGCTACAGAAGACAGTGTGTCTAAAGATGCCATGCTCTGTACATAGTTATGGTGACATGAATAGATAAGAAATACCCCATGATAGGGCATGCATTTCTATGGAATTAGCGCACAATTTGGGTGTATTGTTAAGCATGAGGTCAAGTGCCTTTAAAGGAGATTTCCGATGTAAGGTATTGGGCTTCATAGCCCAATACCTTATATTGTTGTGAGCTGACCGAAGCCAAAATGTTAATTTAAGACAACGTTCTTTTAGTATGGGAAGGGATTGTAACTGGTGCCGAACCCACGGCCAGCCATTTCCTTGCAAGTTCCTGGTGCCTCCACTCTGCCCTGCTCCGCCCCCACGCTCTGAGATTTTGTGACTGGAGAGTGCGGGGGGCGAGCCCCATATAAGTCTATGGGGACTGTTTTAAATGCCATTTTTTAGTAACTTTAAGTACTCGTAGAGGAAAGTTAAAGCCATCACTTGGAAGGGATCGACAGGCTATGGGTTCGGCACCAGTTACGATAAAAGGACATTGTTTTAAATTAAAATGTTGGTATTACTCCGCTCACGCCGCTATAAGGTATTGGGCTATGAAGCCCAATACCTTATAGCACTAGGTCGGAGCTTCACGTTAAATGTATTTGAGGTGTGCATTAATTCTTCAGAAATGCACATTCTCCAATTTACAGAGATCATCTTGTTGGAGGAACTGTGGCACCTACCAGGCCACTCATATACACACATTTTGGAATTGTCCACAGGTACTCAGATTTTGGTCACATGTAGACAAAGAGCTGCATCTTTTGAAACCTGATTTTCCTCCTATAACATTTAAAACAGCAGTGCTTCTAGACTACCCCCCTAAAGTCTTAGATGAACACCAGGCGTATTTATTCAATATATTACAACAGCTAAGAAAGCCATAACACAACGCTGGCTATCGCAGATGCCCCCAGACTTGGAGCAATGGAGGGATACTGTCATTCAGATTTATCAAATGGAAAAATTGAAGGCTAAAATATGACGTAGGCTGGAGATTTGTAATAACAGGTGGACGGGATGGATTATTCATATAACGGGACACAGTGTGACTTTTGTTCCTTGATTCTTGGGGATGGAACAAGGGCAGATTCCAGACAGAGAAGTGTAACTGAGCACTGTGCTGCTCAAATTAATAAACTGACCCCCACTACCACATTCCAAGGTGTTATCACTACTGGTACTGGAGATACAGAGCTGCAGACGACTCACCATGCGCATAGTGAGAAGATATTATTTCCAGTGTTCTACTGGATTGTTTGAGATCTAAACATTCTTACCAGAAGGAAATAGCAATTAGCAATTTGATTGCCAGCTGAACTATGTCTAATGCTTGCCAGTTGTTATATGCTCCTATGTACAAGAAGCTGTAAGATGTCCAAAAAATGGGAAAAAAATGCATATCCTGGAGTGGGTTATTTCACTTATAAAATGGGTAACAGGTTTTGAACAAACAATTCTTGAAATACTGCTTTTTTGGTGGATATGTTTCCACAGGATAAAAAAAGTGCTAACTTTTGTCTGAAGTGTAATGAGTCCCTGGTTCAGAGAGATTGAGACTCTCAGAGTTTGTGGTGAGACTTGGAAGGGGAAAATTCCACGGGAAGTTGGGGAGCGGTTTCAGGGTTAGTCGAAGCATGTTTCTTGGCCAGGGAGAGCAAGACTGGCAGAACTTGTGTAGACGCAAGTGAGACGAGGAGGGAGATCTGTTCTCCCCCCCCCACACACATACACACGCACACACACTCAGATAGGTACCCAGAGCGCAGCAGACTACATCCCTGCTTGTCTGTAGAGCTCTTTCAGCCAGGCTGAGTCTGAAAGTCTAGGACTGCTGGTCAGGCTGTCATGTTTGTTTACAGGGACAAATGACAGATTGCCGCACGGCCAGCATTACTGAACTGTGGTGCCTGCCTTAGCATCCCAAATGACAACTAGTGTGACTTGTACATTGGTGTTGCCACAGACTGGAAAATACTCTGCAGAATGCTTTTGCAGCCTGAGCAGTCACCCCTTAACCACAGTCTGTGCACATCTCTGCCTTTGGTTTTAGTTTCCTTCTGCTCAGAAATTCACTTGATAACTCAACACACGCATCTTAAAAAGTTACAATAATGCTGCTCACAAATTAAGCCGTACTTGTTGTGGGTATTATTTCTCTATTAGTTTTTATTGACCAGGTAGGCACACTTAATATGTGTACCTTTGTCCTGTGCTCTCCCGGGTCATGCCTGAAAATAGGCAGGATTGTTGCCTAGCGCACTTACCCGGTTACCAAAAGCTAATAAATAAATCAGATTCATGCCTATTTCCAGGTACAGCTCAGGAGATTACCAAGTAGGGAAAGCAAAACGGACACAATGCATAAGGGGTACAGTAAATATTAGGGGTCTGCAAATAACGTATCCCAAATATTCGGCTGAATATTCTATTCAGGGACTACAAATGTTTGGGTATTCACATTCGTATTTGTGATTTGAGTTACATAAAAAAAGAAAAGAAACAGCCCCCACCTTCTTCCTTAGCCTAGATCCTTTAAACTATACCTGCCCTCCCACCTCCCCCAGCATCCACATTTTGTAATAATATATGTATTTTGTAAGAAAACTCTAGTGATAGATGACAGGTACACCCCCACACACACACACACACCCCGCTCGGCTGACTGCCAACTTTCAATGCTTTACAGCACACTGGCAGATTTTTCCTCCTGGCAACAGCCAGCACCCCACATCCTTCCCCGCCCAGCACCCAATCATGTACTCTGAACCACCACACCCTGCACCGCCCAGCACCCAATCCTGTACTCTGAACCACCACCCCGCACCCAGTCCTGTACTCTGAACTACCACCCCCGCACCCTGAACCGCCCAGCACCCAATCATGTACTCAAAACCACCACCCCCGGACCCTGTACCGCCCAGCACCCAATCATGTACTCAAAACCACCACCCCCACACCCTGCACTGCCCAGCACCCAATCATGTACTCGAAACCACCACCCCCGCACCCTGCACCACCCAGCACCCAATCCTGTACTCGAAACCACCACCCCCACACCCTGCACCGCCCAGCACCCAATCATGTACTCTGAACCACCACCCCGCACCCTGCACCGCCCAGCACCCAATCCTGTACTCGAAACCACCCCCCACACCCTGCACCCAATCATGTACTCGAAACCACCACCCCCGCACCCAGTCCTGTACTCGAAACCACCACCCCCACACCCTGCACTGCCCAGCACCCAATCATGTACTCGAAACCACCACCCCCGCACCCTGCACCGCCCAGCACCCAATCATGTACTCTGAACCACCACCCCGCACCGCCCAGCACCCAATCATGTACTCAAAACCACCACCCCCGCACCCTGTACTACCCAGCACCCAATCATGTACTCTGAACCACCACGCCAGCACCCTGCACCGCCCAGTACCCAATCATGTACTCTGAACCACCACCCCCGCACCGCCCAGCACCCAATCCTGTACTCGCAACCACCACCCCCACACCCTGCACTGCCCAGCACCAAGTCATGTACTCGAAACCACCACCCAAGCACCCTGCACCGCCCAGCACCCAATCATGTACTCTGAACCACCACCCCCGCACCCTGCAACGCCCAGCACCCAATCATGTACTCGAAACCACCACCCCACACCCTGCACCGCCCAGCACCCAATCATGTACTCGAAACCACCACCCCCGCACCCTGCACCGCCCAGCACCCAATTCTGTACTCGAACTAGGGAAGAAGGCAGCCGACATAGCCCACCCTCCTCCATGGCTGGCTGCCTTCCTCTGAATGAAGGCACTCACGTGCTTCCTCGCATAGTAAAACCAGCTGATCACTTAAGTATAGAACTGGATGCTGATAGGATGTGGGGTACCAGGGGGCTGCTGTTGGGGAGATGATCCATTAGTGCACTGCAAAGTGCTGAAAGTCAGCGGTTGGTCTTAGAGGTAGGCAGGTTACCAGTCATGCACTGCTGGATTTTTCTTACAAAATACATATTTTAGTATTAATATATGGGTGGGATGGGTGTCTGAGGGTGGGGGATGGGGCTGGTGTAGTTTAAAGGGGCACTATAACACAGGATCTAGAGGTTCCGATCAAGCGAACCACCTAAATAAATTTTTTTAAATCTCTGACATGTTGGATACCTTACTTTTTATCTGGTTGATCCTTTGTCACTCTGCCCGTCATGCTACCAAACTAACTGTCCTCCACGGCCAGCACTGTGATGGTGTGAATGACATGCTAAGCCGCAGTGGTTGTCTGTGTGCTGGCACTTGACAGACTACATTAATACTCTGCAACAGCACATTTTTGCGCTTAGTCTTCCAGTACCGATAATGTAAACTTAGTCCGATTGGTACCAGTAGACTAAGCGTGAAATTGAGTTGTTTCAGAGTATTGACTAACTTTACTGAGTGCAGACACGTAAGCATCCGCCACGGCTTAGCCTGTTGCTCACATCATCACAGAGCTGGCCGCAGGGGACAGTGAGACAGTGCAGCAGCATGGCAGGTGGAGGGATGCAGGATCGACCAGATAAAAAGATATCTACCATGTCAGAGTTTTAAAAAAATTCTTTGCCACTTTGCTTAATCAGGACCCCTAGGTCCTGCAGTATTAAGGCAAGGGAGTTGAGAATTCTCCTTTATAGGAACTGGGCTAGAGAGGAGGGTGAGGGACTGTTTCTTTTCCTTTTTTCCCTTCGATAGTATTTCCCAAATAGGGAGGGAAACGTGCTGCTATATGTTATTTGATCCACATAAAGAATAGAGCATTATTGGAGGCATTCAGGAAATACTACGCGTCACTCACACACCTAGGATATATAACAAATGGTGAACTGAGGAAACAAAATGGCTACCAAATGTCCTGTTGAACACCGAAGTAGTGTATTAATTTTTGGCTACAGCTGCTGTTATAAGGCAGTCTCTGGGCAGATTAGTTGAGTTTGGCAACAAACTGCATTTATTGCTATTTCATGCATGGTCATGTGACGTGTTTTAATCAGTGAAGTTTGTGGATTTTGTGTGGCTTTCCCCAGTTTTTTTTTTTTTTTTTTATAAATAAAATCATGCTTAGTGAGAACAGACTGTAACTCATCTTCATTTACAACATTCGGTATGTGTCAGGCCGGCAGGGGACTGCGATAACCATATTAAACTGTCCCTTCAAAACATATAGTATTAAACTGAAGTACCATTTCCCACGGTTATCTGTCTGAAAAGTGCTCAGGAAGAGTTTCTGACTTGTAACAGAGTCTGTAAATGTAAATGAAATCTCTCTTTATGACTGCTGACTGATGTCACAAATGCTTTACAGGGATTTGCAAAAATCAGGTTTTGACAAATAATGTGCAAAGGACTAAGTACTAATCTGAGTAAACTTGTAAAATTAAAAAAAATGAGAGAATGTCAAAGAACTAAGAAACCATAATGTTAAGTGAAGCCGCTATGTACAGAATAGGAAACTCAGTCTAGTAAAAACATGAGGCCTCACATTCCACTGGCACCGCATAGGAGGAAATTTTTTAAAAATAGGGTCCCTGTTGTGTAAAAGTACCTGGAAAGTCACTCCTCTTCCCCTTCTCCCAGTTCTGTTTGCCTGTATTTGGCATGTAACATCAAAACTGATACACTGCAGTGACACTGGTTTGGATCTCTTCAACTTTACTACTGCCAGCTAAGCCCACCGCTACTCCAGGTCACGATTTGGCTTTGGCCTCAAGAAAAGGTGGCAGCCTGACTTGAGAGAGCCTCAGCAAGAACTGCAGTAATGTGAAAGAATGGGTTTGCAGGTTTTGTGCCCAAGATAAATGTTTTGCTGTCATTGGTTTCCTTTCGTTGTTCAACAATCTCATGTTTTTGTCTGCAGCTCCTGGAATATGTTGGCAAGGGAAAAAGTATAATGGATGTGGGCCTGGCCCAAGCCAGACATGCCTTGTGCACAAGGAGCCATTACTTTGAAGTCGAAATTGTAGACCCAGGAGAAAAATGCTACATAGCGCTAGGATTGGCCAGAAAGGTAAGCAGTTGCATTTTGTTTTTCTCTTTTCCTTGGCATTCATGTGGTTATTAATCTGGTACGGGATACCCGTGTGTAACAAGACAGACATCGCTGTTCACATGCAGTAGCTAGGAAGCAGCATCAGTGAAAATAGTTTTTACTTTACTAATGGAAAGATCGCTACAGTATACCCTTTGAGGATTCAACCAGTCATGCATGTGAGCATGATGTATGATTCCAAATTTCCTCTCTAAATATTTGTCAGAGGGCCTTAAAGAGGCTCTGATGTTTTTTGTAAAATATTTATTACATAAATGTATGCTATTTTCAGATATTAACTCATGAGATTTAGGAAACGAAGGAAAGCATGTGAGATCTGTTTGCAGTTTGAGGTCCGTAAAATGGGTTGAAAATATTACTGGATTAATAGACTGAAGCAGAGCTTAAGGTGACACTGTCTTTATTACAGTTTGGTTTCAAAAAGACCAAAAAACAAAAAGGCAGGCATTCTTTTTCTTTTAAAATTTATATATTTCAAGGCAGCCAGGTAGCGCAGCAGAAGGGCTTCTGTTTGCTAATCTGGTGTGGTAGTGCAGCGGTAGGGTGTCTGTCTGCTGCTTCAGTGGTAGCACAGTGGTAAGGCTTCCGTTTACTGCTTCAGTTGTAGCACAACAGTAGGGCTTCTCTTTGCTACTCTAGTGGCAGCGTAGCTGCAGGGCTTTCATTTACTACTCCATTGGTAACTCAGAGGAAGGGCTCCTGTTTGCTACTCCAGAGGTAGCACAGCGGTAGGGCTTCCATTTGCTACTCCAGTGGCAGCGCAGCGGTAGGGCTTCCTTTTGCTACACCAGTGGCAGCGCAGCGGTAGGGCTTCCTTTTGCTACTGTGGTGGTAGCTTAGTGGCAGGACTTCTGTTTGCTGCTCCGGTGGTAGCTCAGTGGCAGGGCCTCTGTTTGCTACTCCAGTGGTAGCTCAGCGATAGGGCTTCCGTTTGCAGATCAGTGGTGGGGTTTCTGTTTGCTACTCCAGTGGTACTGTAGTGTCAGAGCTTTGGTTTTCTACTCGGGTTGTAGCACAGTGGCAGGGCTTCCATTTGTTGTTCTGGTGACTGGGTTGCTGGGGAAGTAGAGATGAGTATCCCTCTGGATAGCTACTCTTCTTCTTGTGTGAGGGTGGGGGGCTCCATCCTTTGTTGACTATTGCATGGTAGAGCAAAGGGGGCATGCAGCAGGGCACTGATATATATTACAAAATGGGTAAGAGAAATACTGTACTGTGATTGGTGGAATCCAGTTACGTGACCGTGCTGATATCCCAGCATAACAGCACAGGTCAGAAATGCTGAACTTTCTGAACCTCATTACATGAGCCTAAAAAAAAAAAAATTTAGGAAAGTCATTTTATAATCGAAGTAAGGCATTCCAGGGTGTGCATTATTGTGGAATAATGGCACTTCTCGGGTGCGTAAAACCCTCTGCTTTGCCTCAGGCTGCACTTCCTGAAGCATGCTATTATCCCACAGCAACACACACCCTGTCATGCCATATTGCTTAACCCACATGTCACTTCACACACACACACACACACACACACACTGGCATGCCTCAGGTGAAAAAAAACACCAGATGGCAGCATGATGACCTACTGCAGGCCCTGCACCACTGCCCAGGCACCTGTCTCCCCGTCCAGATCCTGCTCAACTTTGGGGAAGCTGCACTCCTCAGAGACACAACCATGGTGGTAAACCAGAGAGGAACAAAGGAGGCTGGGCTATGTACCTGGAGATGGCAGGTAACAAAAGAGGCTGAGGTATGTACCGGGGAATGGAAAGTAACAAAGGAGGCTGGAGTATGTACCTAGGGAAGGCAGATAAAGGAGGCTGGAGTATGTACCTGTGGATAGCAAGTAATAAAGAAGGCTGGGGTATGTATCTGGGGATGGCAGGAGACAAAAGATGCTGAGGGACGTGCCTGAGGATGGCAGGGGACAAAGGCGGCTGGGGTATGTACCAGGAGATGGCAAGTAACAAAGGAGGCTGGGGTACTTATTTTGGGATGGCAAGTAACAAAGGAGGCTGAGGTGTATACCTGGGGATGACAGGTAACAAAAGAGCCTGGGGTATGTACCTAGGGATGGCAAGTAACAAACCAGGCTGGGGTACATACCTGGGGATCGAAGTAACAAAGGAGACTGGGGTTTATACCTGGTGATGGCATGTAGTAAACCAGTCTGGGGTATGTACCTAGGGATGGCAGGTAACAAACCAGGCTGGATTTTCACCTGGGGATCAAAGTAACAAAGGAGGCTGGGGTACATGTCTGGGGATGGCAGGGGACAAAGGATGCCGAGGTACGTGCCTGAGGATGGCAAGGAACAAAGACAGCTGGGGTATGTACCAGGAGATGGCAGGTAACAAAGGAGGCTGAGATACGTATTTGGGGATGGCAAGTAACAAAGGAGGCTGGGGTACATACCTGGCAATTGCAGGTAACAAAGGAGGCTGGGATACATATCTGGGGATGGCAAGTAACAAGGGAGGCCTGAGTACATACCTGGGGATGGCAAGTAACAAGGGAGGCCTGAGTACATACCTGGGGATGGCAAGTAACAAGGGAGGCCTGAGTACATACCTGGGGATGGCAAGTAACACGGGAGGCTGGGTACATACCTGGGGATGGCAAGTAACAAGGGAAGCCTGAGTACATACCTGGGGATGGCAAGTAACACGGAGGCCTGAGTGCATACCTGGGGATGGCAAGTAACACGGAGGCCTGAGTACATACCTGGGATGGCAAGTAACAAGGGGGCCTGAATACATACCTGGGTATGGCAAGTAACACGGGAGGCCTGAGTACATACCTGGGATGGCAAGTAACAAGGAGGCCTGAGTACATACCTGGGGATGGCAAGTAACAAGGGAGGCCTGGGTACAGACCTGGGATGTGATAACAAGGGAGGCCTGGGTACATACCTGGGGATGGCAAGTAACACAGGGCCTAGTACATACCTGGGATGGCAAGTAACAAGGGAGGCCTGAGTACATACCTGGGGATGGCAAGTAACAAGGGGGGCCTGAGTACATACCTGGGGATGGCAAGTAACACGGGAGGCCTGAGTACATACCTGGGGATGGCAAGTAACAAGGGAGGCCTGAGTACATACCTGGGGATGGCAAGTGACAAGGGAGGCCTGAGTACATACCTGGGGATGGCAAGTAACAAGGGAGGCTGGGTACATACCTGGGGATGGCAAGTAACAAGGGAGGCCTGAGTACATACCTGGGGATGGCAAGTAACAAGGAGGCTGGGTACATACTGGGGATGGCAAGTAACAAGGGAGGCCTGAGTACATACCTGGGGATGGCAAGTAACACGGAGGCCTGGGTACATACCTGGGATGGTAGTAACAAGGAGGCCTGGGTACATACCTGGGGATGGCAAGTAACAAGGGAGGCTGGGTACATACCTGGGGATGGCAAGTAACAAGGGAGGCCTGGGTACATACCTGGGGATGGCAAGTAACAAGGGAGGCCGGGTACATACCTGGGGATGGCAAGTAACAAGGGAGGCTGGGTACATACCTGGGGATGGCAAGTAACAAGGAGGCCTGGGTACATACCTGGGATGGCAAGTAACAAGGGAGGCCTGGTACATACCTGGGGATGGCAAGTAACAAGGGAGGCCTGGGTACATACCTGGGGATGGCAAGTAACAAGGAGGCTGGGTACATACCTGGGGATGGCAAGTAACAAGGGAGGCCTGAGTACATACCTGGGGATGGCAAGTAACAAGGGAGGCCTGGGTACATACCTGGGGATGGCAAGTAACAAGGAGGCCTGGTACATACCTGGGGATGGCAAGTAACAAGGGAGGCCTGTACATACCTGGGGATGGCAAGTAACAAGGGAGGCCTGGGTACATACCTGGGGATGGCAAGTAACAAGGGAGGCCTGAGTACATACCTGGGGATGGCAAGTAACAAGGGAGGCTGGGTACATACCTGGGGATGGCAAGTAACAAGGGAGGCCTGAGTACATACCTGGGGATGGCAAGTAACAAGGGAGGCCTGGGTACATACCTGGGGATGGCAAGTAACAAGGGAGGCCTGGGTACATACCTGGGGATGGCAAGTAACAAGGGAGGCCTGAGTACATACCTGGGGATGGCAAGTAACACGGGAGGCCTGGGTACATACCTGGGGATGGCAGGTAACACGGGAGGCCTGAGTACATACCTGGGGATGGCAAGTAACAAGGGAGGCCTGAGTACGTACCTGGGGATGGCAAGTAACATGGGAGGCTGGGTACGTACCTGGGGATGACAAGTAACACGGGAGGCCTGGGTACATACCTGGGGATGGCAAGTAACACGGGAGGCTGGGTACATACCTGGGGATGGCAAGCAACAGGAGGTTGGGGTACATACCTGGGGATGGCAAGTAACAAGGGAGGCCTGAGTACATACCTGGGGATGGCAAGTAACAGGAGGTTGGGGTACATACCTGGGGATGGCAAGTAACAGGAGGTTGGGGTACATACCTGGGGATGGCAAGTAACAAGGGAGGCCTGAGTACATACCTGGGGATGCCAAGTAACAAGGGAGGCCTGGGTACATACCTGGGGATGGCAAGTAACACAGGAGGCCTGAGTACATACCTGGGGATGGCAAGTAACAGGAGGTTGGGGTACATACGTGGGGATGGCAAGTAACAGGAGGTTGGGGTACATACCTGGGGATGGCAAGTAACAAGGGAGGCCGGGGTACATACCTGGGGATGGCAAGTAACAGGAGGTTGGGGTACATACCTGGGGATGGCAAGTAACAGGAGGCTTGGGGTACATACCTGGGGATGGCAAGTAACAAGGGAGGCCTGGGTACATACCTGGGGATGGCAAGTAACAGGGAGGCCTGGGTACATACCTGGGGATGGAAGTAACAAGGAGGCCTGGGTACATACCTGGGGATGGCAAGTAACACGGGAGGCCTGGGTACATACCTGGGGATGGCAAGTAACAAGGAGGCCTGGGTACATACCTGGGGATGGCAAGTAACAAGGGAGGCCTGGGTACATACCTGGGGATGGCAAGTAACAAGGGAGGCCTGAGTACATACCTGGGGATGGCAAGTAACAAGGGAGGCCTGAGTACATACCTGGGGATGGCAAGTAACAAGGGAGGCCTGAGTACATACCTGGGGATGGCAAGTAACACGGGAGGCCTGAGTACATACCTGGGGATGGCAAGTAACAAGGGAGGCCTGGGTACATACCTGGGGATGGCAAGTAACAAGGGAGGCCTGAGTACATACTTGGGGATGGCAAGTAACAAGGGAGGCCTGAGTACATACCTGGGATGGCAAGCAACAAGGAGGCCTGAGTACATACCTGGGGATGGTAAGTAACACGGGAGGCCTGAGTACATACCTGGGGATGGCAGTAACACGGGAGGCCTGAGTACATACCTGGGGATGGCAAGTAACAAGGAGGCCTGAGTACATACTTGGGGATGGCAGTAACATGGGAGGCCTGAGTACATACCTGGGGATGGCAAGTAACAAGGGAGGCCTGGGTACATACCTGGGGATGGCAAGTAACAAGGGAGGCCTGAGTACATACTTGGGGATGGCAGGTAACATGGGAGGCCTGAGTACATACCTGGGGATGGCGAGTAACAAGGGAGGCCGTGGTACGTATCTGGGGATGGCGAGTAACAAAGGAGGCTGGGGTACGTATCTGGGGATGGCGAGTAACAAAGGAGGCTGGGTATGTGCCTGGAATGGCAAGTAAGAAGGGAGGCTGAGGTATGTACCTGGGGATGGCAGGTAACAGAGGAGACTGGGGCATGTATCTGGGGATGGCAGGTAGCAAAGGAGGTTAAGGTGTGTATCTGCTGATGGCAGGTAAATGAAGAGTCTAGAATATGTACCTGGGGATGGCAGGTAACAAAGGAGGCTAGGATGTGTATCTGGGGATGGCAGGTAACAGAGGAGACTGGGGTATGTACCTGGAGATGGGAGGTACCAGTGGAGGCTGAGGTGTGTATCTGGGGATGGCAGGTAACAGAGGAGACTGGGGTATGTACCTGGGGATGGCAGGTAACAAAGGAGGCTGGGGTATGTACCAGAGGATGGCAGGTAACGGAGGAGACTGGGGTATGTACCGGAGGATAGCAAGGAACAAAAGTCTGGGTATGGCAGGTAACAGGAGACTGGGGTATGTACCTGGGGATGGCTAGTAAGAAAGAATGCTGAGGTATGTACCTGGGGATGGCAGGTAACAGAGGAGACTGGGGTATGTACCTGGGGATGGCAGGGAACAAGAGAGTCTGGGGATGACAGGGAACAAAGGAGGCTGGGGTATGTTCCTGGGGATGGAGGGTGATTGGGGACAGTGGGGCACCTGGTCATCAGGTAGCAAAAGCAGAGGATTGAAAAAAGTTTCTCTATTTCCATTATCTTTGGTAGCAGCTTTGAGACTGGCAGTGTACTTGGTGACGTGCCTGACCAGCCATATTGCCAGATGATCGATTTGATTTTTATTTTATTTTATTTTTTTATTTTACAGTGAAGGATGAAGTGGGAAAACTACTACCAGCTTGCTAGAGGGGGCAGGACTCAACAGTATACATATGGAGTGGAACTATGATTAAAGTTGTGCTGTTGCTGTAACCAAGTAAACCCTGCTGCATTTGATCAGCACACTTTCCAACTGCTTAGTGTAAGGAAGGAAGGGGAGAACACACATAGAATGTCAAGAACATTTCCTTGGCTCTGATTGGTCAATTTATGCCTGGGACAGTGAGGTTATCTGAGTATAACCTCACTGTATGAAGACCAGGCGCACACATGACCAAGTATGAAATTATGCTCTCCTCCACAAATTACTGCCGCTCCCGGTCACCACTGTAAAGGACTACACACACACACTGTCACAGATGGACATTTTATCCCTCATCCCTTTTCTTTTTTCAGAGAAACCCGAGCAGCGTTGAAGCTTCTACAATTGGCTTTTTTTTCCCCCGCCATCGCATGGACTGGGTTCACTGAAACGCAGAAACCAAAGTGCCCATCATGTGAAAGGTGATGCCTGCACATCTCTCCTCACTCAGGTTTCTCCTCTTGGCCACAAATCTTTCAATTAAAAAATAGTGCAACAAAAAAACCTGACGCAATTCTGAATGGAAGGTGAGTAAGAGCAGCACAGGTTTGATTTTTCTGTTTCTCAGCAAAATGGAAAATCAAAGCCGCTCTGCCGTCGCTCGCTTCTGCATTCAGTGCTTCATCCCCGGGTCATGCTTGAAAATAGGCAGAATTTGTCTAGTGCATTTACCCGGTCAACAAAAACTAAACAAGTCGTATGACCCCACTGGTCCACAGCAATCTCACTACAGCATTCCATGCCCTGCTAAAAAAACTGAAAGAACTGCCCTTTAATTTAAGACAGGAGAGGTAAGTGTGGGTGAGCGATTATTTCAAAAGCTAACCACGTGCTCTACGCGTCACGTAACACTCGCTCATGACTTAAAACCAAGTGAAAACCAGAAACCTCGGCACAGTAACCGAATGAAAACAAACTGAGGAATTTGAAAAATGTGTGTGACAAAACAGCAACAGATGAAATGGTGGTGGGTGGGGGTTGGGGGCTCAGACATCCACAAACACAGCCAGACATAAAACAAGATTGGGGGCAAGTATGTAACAAAAGCTCTTTCTGCTGAACGAAAGTGAAACTATGGACTCATTTTTCATAATTTAACCTTGCCCTAAAAAAAAGAAAGAAAATAAGTACTTTAAACATGTTTTCCCCCTGTTTTTCTTTCTTTTTCAACAAAGAAGTCATTGTATAATAACAGTAATGCATTCCATGGTGTGGGTTGTGCTGGGATAACCTCACTTCTGAGGTGTTGGACGCACTCGGTCTGCGGCCTTGGCCCAACACCACAGGCGTGAGGTTATCCCGAGCACAACCCACACCCTGTCGTGCATTATTGCTTAATTAAAAATGTAGTCCCAACATTGTAATGTGTGTTGGTGTCACCTTTCATGCCTGAGTTAAGCAGTTGTATGTTGTACTGTCAACCGTGGCAGGGCTGATCCTGTTACAACAACAGGAGTACCTTTATTAGTAAGCAGTAAGACGTGACAGGGCATTGGTTGTGCTGGTTTTACCACACACCCAGGAGCGTAGCAAGGCATGAGGTTGCAGGTCGAATGTCTTCAGCCCCTGAAAGTGTGGTAAAACCAGGACAGCCAACGCCCCAGAGTATCTTTTTGTGCTTGTAAAGTGCATCTATTGGCAACTTTTAAAAAATTAACACTAAAAAGTTTTAACTCACAGAAATATTGCTAAAAAAAATGTAAAGTAGTCCTTCCACAGATGGTTTTCATCCTTCAGTTAGCGGTCTTTCTACACATTCAGTACATTGTGTGATTGTTTATTATTTCAGTATTAGATGCCCCCCCCCACACACACACACGTGATAACTTGGAATACATGAATTCAGAAATTTGCAGAATTCCACTCACACACACACACACACACACACACACGCAGCCTCAAGTGGAGCCAGAAGCTCAGTTTCATCTGCTGCAGGGTAAGGAGCAGGGAGTTCTCTGGCAAATTTGGCTGGCAAAATAGCCTGGAGGTTAGAGTAACAAGCTGTGAATGAACTTGATACATCCAGCAGACCTGGGTTTGATTCCCACAACTTCCAGTTGCATACCGTATAACTCAGCAAGTCACTGAACTGCCCAGTGCTCCTGTGTTGCCCCTGAAAACAGGCAGGTCTCAAAAGTCATTTAGTCTATCAGAGCGTAGGAAATGTCCAACCCATTTTATAGTTTGTAGTTACGTATTTTACTAGGAAAAGGCTCCACTGAACAGTGCTCATTCACAGCGAGGCTCTGGCTAGGACAGCAGACAAAACAATTTCAAAAGAACACGAGGTACGTACAGGATACATAACACAGTTACCTTGCAGAGGAGCTGGAAGGGAAGGTCAGCTTCTCACCCCGGGGGGGGGGGGGGTGTCCTTTAGCATCAGTAACAGTATAGAGTAACCTGCTTAGGTTGAGCTGCCTCGGAGGTGGAGTTTGTGATAATGAATAAAATGAATTAGCCAATCAGAAGAGAGGGGGTGTGCTGAGTGGAGCTTGCCAAGAGGAAACCAGAATTTTTTCTCCACCTGACTAACACTGCCTCTGAGGTGCTCTCTCACTTTTGGCCAAAGAGAAACAGTTGCCTAAAGTTCTTATTTTTTCTTGTTTTAGTGCAGAGTTTGTGAGTTTTTATTTTTTGCTTTGTTTCACTATTTTTTAGCGGTTCCGGGGAACTGTGTTTTCCTACCTTTACTGCAGTTCCTCCGCAGTTCTTTTCAGTTATTTCTGAAGTAAAATAAATGGCATCTTTAGTGTTTTGACTGTATTTTATTTAGTTAGCGGTTCCTGTCTTTTAAGGGAACAGTCATTTTTCTTAATTTCAAATTACTTTTTACCTCAGAAAGTTATGTTCTTACCTAAGGGAACCGACTGGCAGTTATATCTTTCCCATTTGGGACTCATATTTTTCGTCGCTCTGACAAACTGGCATGTCAGAAATACCCAAGAAAGGGACTGGACCTACAGGTTTTAAAAATTGCTTTAAGTGTTATAAAATTGTGGCTAAAGCAGACAGCCATGACTTCTGTTTACAGTGTTTAGGTCCAGACCACCGTTGTGTTTTTTGCTCTAAATTTTGTTAAAAAAACAATTGAAAAGAGAGCCAAAAGATTTGAAATTATGGCTTCTCATTCGGCTTCCTCCTCTACCAAAGCTTCAGGTTAAATCAAAAGAAAAGTCCCCTGAGAAAAAGTCAGATAAGTACAGTAGCAATAATAATGGTGACATGCCAAAAAAAGACAAGGGAGCAGATCACTGATTCAGTGCCTGCTAAAAAGAAATTTAAAGAAAAACATTCCACTGCCCCTCCCGCGTGAAGGCAAGGGGTGACACCAGTGGCACATAAACAAAGAAAAATAAAAAGTCAGTCACTTAAAGAGAAAGACAAGGTCTCTGACTTAGAAAAAGATTTAACCCATTTGAAGAAATGGCCAAGGCTTGGAACCTTTACCAAACTATACAGAATACGGGCAATATTTTCTCTGCCCCCTCTGCTCCTGTGTGCTATAGCACTTCTGTCCCAAATTTTGGTCCAGAATACTGCTATGGTGGCAGTGGCGATGAGGATGAGTCCGAAGACCAGCCCCTGGAACCTGATGTTTCACTGGACCAGGAGTTTGGTAATGGAAATGGCTAAAAAGGATTTTTCCTCTCTAGTTACTTTTCTGCAGCACATGGTGGATACCCTGGACCTCCCTACCCAGGAGACGACCGATGAAGATGAGGAGGATGAAGACTATCGAAAGATGATGGGTCTTCCACCTCCCAAAATGATAGTGTTACCTATTTACAAATCCTTAAGAAAAACTACCGTGAAGCTACTCCAGACCCCCACTTCTCTCCCTGGAGTAGACAAAAAAAAAATGATAGAAAATATCAGCTAGCAAGACATGCTGCTGAATTTCTGTATGTTCATCAAAGCCATGAGGGAGTAGTGCAGGCTGCGGCTTGTAACAAGGCTAAAGTCCCACTATCCTCTCAATCTCCTGAGAGAGTCCAGAAAGCTGGAGACTATGGCAAAAAAATCTTACACCACAGCTTCTCTGCTTTTGCGCTTGTCCATTTATTTGGTATACTCTGCCAGGTTCTATGTCAGTACGGCGATTAAATATCAGTGAGTGTAATTTCATTGACTATATAACAGTGACGGCAATTATAGTGCACAATTATGACGCATTCAAATTCAGCTACCATTTATCTGGAGGTGAAAATCATATGCCAGTCCACGCAAATAGTCATAGCAAGACCTTATCCCGTACTCGCTCACAACCTGGCAAAGCCATTCCGTTAAATCACAGTACTGATGTCTACTGCCCCCTGTTGCAGCACCCACCTCCTGCTCCATCATCACCTCTGACATGCTCTGTTCCTCCTGCAGACAGTGAATAAAATGCCACATATTGGGATGACTGGCACCGAGACGTATATTGAATGCTCAATGCCAGCCCTCTACGGTGTTGTTGGTACCAGCGGAACCATCCACTGCAGCCTGATGACAGTTCCAGAAAGATATGGGAAACATGGGTCTGCGCCTTCCAGATCTACTCATCGGACAGCCGATCCATGTATCCTCATAATACGTGATCAGAGGTTCCAGCACCTCATCGTTCGAGGCGTAGAATGTAAATTCCTGCAACTCCTTAAATGCCTGAACCACATCCTGTTCAGGTACAAACACTAATGACAACAGCATACGAATATTCAATGCAAACTCTACATCATTCACATACCTCGACAGTATCTCTGGACACCGTTGAATGTGTCTCCTTATCGCTTGCCCGAAATGAAACAGCCATGAACATCTGTGGAGGGGAATGCAGCGGTAACGGATCAATGAGCCGCCTTCTCGAAATCCAACATAATATACCTGGGATTCAGTTCTGCACCCCATGCTTTCAGGCCCCCGAAAAGAACATTATATGCAGTCGCTTTGTGGCCGTTCATGAGCACATACACGCAAGGAACAACAATTCCCCCTCTCAAGCCATGGATGGTATATAGCTGAGAGAATAACAAGGGACAACAGAACGTGCCATCCATGAGCCAGTTATCACAGGTGGTAAGAAAGATGACACCTGTCGGCCGCATATATCTGCATACGGTCATTGGCAGTCCCGGAATCATGCAAAAGAAAGTGCCCCCCCCCAAAAAAGGGTGCGTGTATGGGGTAGTATCAGCTCCTCCATGCTACCAGGGGTCATTGATGCGACTATCTCAGACTACCAAATCCTCTGGACAGTCCGTCGCAGTGCACGTATATCCGGCAAAGCACCAGCTACAGCATCGGGTACACCGGCAGTGCTGTCGACAACAGCCTGTGCAGTGGTGTCCGAGGTGCTGTGTGCTCTCTCTCATATTCCACACATCACCCAGTGGGCACCCACCTCCTCAGCATTTGGAACATGGTTATGTTCCTTAGTCGTTGCCACAATATGATCAGCCACAGTATGTAATCAGGCTCGGCATCCAAAACGATGGGTATCCGCACACCTCCAATAGATCTTCTGAGCCACAGCCTTATCCCTGCGATATACAGAGCTCCCGTGGACCAGCAGGGGCATCCCACGCTGACTGCGAATTAATTCCACCGACATCCTCAGACACCCCCACAATATACCACGTACACTTTATATAACAACCCCACACCTGTGCCCCATTATCCACTTTTCTACATCATGCTGCACCCCCCGAATCCCCTCTGTTTCTAAAATAACATCCTCTAAGGCGCACCTGGACCTTGGAGGTAGGTTATTAAATCATTGTCACTGAAGTTGTGCATCGCTGATAAGTAGCACTCGGTATAAATACACTTGCTGTAATTGAGTCTCAGTTATTGAAGCGCTGTATTGACGTGCTGACCTCTGCCAAATATCAGAAAGCCTTGTGGAATTCTGTTCTGGCCATCTTGAGCCAGAAATTAAACAAGATGGTACGGGACATTGCTGAAACGGTGAAAACTGGATTAGAGGCCACTAAGTACCAGTTTCACATGGCTGTGGACGATAATAATGCAGCTACCAGAGTCATGGCGCAAGCCATTTCACTTAGATGCCTGGTCTGGTTAAGAACCACAGATTTAATAGAGACACTCTGTCCAAAGCTGTGGACTTTCCCTGTGAAAATAATTGACTTTTTGGGGATAGGACTGAAGCATATATGAAAAAGGTGGAAGAGTATAAGACCACCTATGAGCGCAATGCTGCTAAAGAGAAAGCCTCTGCTTCCCAAAAGACCCAGTTCAAGGGAAACGGAGGCAGAAGATTCTATCCTAGAGCATTTTTCCCCATGCCAATGCTCACAGATTACTTTCAAATGAGAGGTTTCTCCAGAGGAAGAGGCAGGTGGGGCCAGAGAAGACCTGCCACCACTCCTGCACCTTCTACCAGTCTAAGCCCTGACTTCAGCAGCCAGGTCACCTCCCCTCTGCAGGCTCTCCCATTACCTGCAAAATTGGAACCACGTTACCTTAGAGAAGTGGGTCATGGAGACAGTGGGGAAAAAGGCCTATCCCTTCAGTTCAAAACATTTTCCACCTCTCAGTAGTCCCGTACTATCAAAACCCCCTAACTCCAACAGAAAAACTCCTGTTGGAGGTAAAGAATCTACTTTCAGCAAAAGTAGTGGAGAGAGTACCCTCTTCCCAAATGGGGAAAAAAGTCTGTACTCCACATACTTCCTCACAGAAAAGAAAAATGGGGAGTGGCAACCTATTCTCGACCTCAGGTACTTGAACAGGCACTTACTGAAACCAAATTTAAAAATGGTCACTCTCACAATGGTGTTTCACCGTCTGCAGCAGGGAGACTGGCTAGCCTCCCTGGACATCAAGGATGTCTGCACCCCCAGATTTATTAAGGCGTTGGGAAAGGAACTTGCACCAGTTATTGCAGATATAGGTCATGGATCCATGAGGGAGGGTTATGTGCCAAAGGATTGGAGAACAGCTGTTGTGGTGCCAGTATTCAAGAAGGGTAATAGGGCTGAGGCAGCTAATTATCGACCAGAGAGCCTGACCTCACTAGTCGGTAAATTGATTGAGGGATCATGTCTGATGAAATTAGGAATTATTTGGTAAACATGAACCTTCTCGATGAGTTGCAACATGGATTCACAAAGAACAGATCCTGTGATACTAATTTAGTCAGCTTCTGTTACTACGTAGGTAGTCATGTGAATCAGGGGAAAACGGTGGATGTGGTGATGTTAGATTGTAGCAGAGCTTTTGACACTGTCACATGGGATTCTGATCTTGGAGTTGGTGAGACTGGGTATCAATTGCACTATAATTAAGTGGATCAAACAATGGTTAATCGAAAGGACACAATCAGTAAGAGTGCAAGGATATGTATCTGATGAGGTGGAGGTTACCAGAGGTGTGCCACAGGGGTCTGTGCTGGGACCTCTGTTGTTCAACATTTTCATTAGTGACCTAAACATTAACAGTGGAAACAAGCTTAATAAATTTGTGGATGATGTGAAGCTTGGGGGACTGGTGGACACTTTTGAGGACAGACCCATTCTAGGGCAGGATATAATAACAATCAGTGAATGGGCGGTGAGGAATAAAATTAAGTTTAGTTTAAATAAATGTATAGTAATGCATATGGGGAGAAATAATATTCAGCAGGATTACTATATGCTAAGTATATACTAGTTAGACTAAGAGATTGTTTGAGAAGGATTTGGGATTATGTATTGGGAACAATGTAAAAAGTGGAGTGCATAGTAGAACTGTGGCAAGTAGAGCAGTGCATCTCACAAATTGCAATCATAGGAGTTTTTACTCCTGAAATGAATGTGTACCTCTTCCATTATACAAAACCTACATACGGCCACATTTAGATTATTGCTCAGGTTGGAACCCATGCTTAAAAAAAGGTAAAGCTGTGGTTGAAAAAGCACAAAGGTCGCTTACAAAACTAATAGGGCTAAAAGGTAAACCCTACAAAGTTAGGCTTAATAAACTTGGATTAGGGCCCTTAGAAGTTAGACGTGCACGCGGGGATTTATTATTACTCTATGAAATTCTCAAACAAAATGCATTAAGGCATGAGTTGGACCTTAAATATAGGGAGCAAAAGTATAACTTAAGAGGACATACCCAGCAGTTACTTGAGATGCAGTGCAGGACTAATGTATGGAGGTATAGCTTTAAACCCAGGGCAATTAGATTATGGAATAAGTCACCTGGTGAAGTGGTTGGAGCATCTTGTTTCAACAGCTTCAGGGTTAAGCCGGACAATCATATTTCGGTTGGTAACTTTGGCCTCCACTGAGTAGTGGGGACAACTTACATGGGCTTAGGTCTTATGTTGTCTTATAACTCCAATTATGACTCCATTTGGCCTAACATCAGTTCCAAGAGTGTTCACCAAGTGCCTAGCTGTTGTATCAGCTTATCTTAGGAAACAGGACATTGCAGTCTACCCATACCTGGACGACTGGCTTCTAATGAACCCGACCCCTCTTCAGGTCAGAGAGGCTCTGTTACACAAAACAAACTCTGCAGTCTCTAGGTTTTCTCATCAATTAAAAGAAATCCCACTGGGATCCAACACAGCTCCTTTCCTTTATAGGAGCAGAATTAGATACACAGCAGAGCTAGACTTTTCTCCCAGCAGACAGGATCCAAAATTTCCTGTCAGTGGTAAACACCTTTGTCTTGGGCCAGCCCAGGTCAACCTGACATTTTCTAAGGCTCCTGGGACACATGGCTTCCATGACAGCTGTTGTCCCAGATGTCAGACTTCAGATGAGGGACATACAGTACCACCTGCGTGCACACTGGTCTCTTTTGGACACACTGGACTTTTATATCAACAGCTCGGTTCCCCTCCCTAATTCTTCTACTTTCTAATTATACTTACCTTTCCTTTTTCTTCCCAACCCTCCCTTTACTCTTTATTTCAGTCATCCTTACTTTCGATATTCCTCCACACTTTTCCTCCTTTTTCCTCCCCCTCCTCCCTCACAAGAGCCTCCCTCTCTTCTCCATCTCCACTCCCCTTTTCTCCTATCTTATACTCTCCCTTCACCTTATGCATCCTATTAGAAACATATAATTTGATGGCAGATAAGGACTGCTTGGCCCATCTAGTCTGCCCATTTCCCTACCTAATGGATAAGCTGCAGATCCTAGTTAACCAACTGCTTACTTCCTTCTACCCCCCACTATGCCTGTCCCATGCATTCATGGATTCCCCCACTGTTTTTGGCTCTACAACCTCCTGAGGAAGGCGGTTCCATGCATCTACAACCCTCTCTGTGAAGAAATACTTCCTCACATTACCTCTGACCCGTCCCCCTTCAATCTTCAAATTGTGCCCCCTTGTTCTTGCACATCTCTCTTTCTGAAAGATGCTACCCTCTTGGACTTTGTTGATTCCCTTGAGTTATGTGAAAGTTTCTATCATGTCCCTCCTTTCCTCGAGGCTATACATGTTAAACTCCTTTAGTTTTTCTTCATGTCTTCTGGTGCAGGCCCTGCACCATTTTGGTTGCCCTCCTCTGGACAGCCTCCACCCTGTCTATGTCTTTGCGGAGATGGGATCTCCAGAACTGTACACAGTACTCCAGATGTGGTCTTACCAACTGTTTGTACAGAGGGCCAACAACTTCCTGTTTTCTACTGGTGATTCCTCTCCTTATGCATCCCAGTATCCCCTCGGCTTTCCTTACTGCCTTCTCACATTACTTGCCCACCTTTAGGTCATCTGATATGACCACCCCCAGGTCCCTTTCCATTTTTGTTGTCAGTCTCTCAGCCCGCATTGTGTACTCTTCCCCTGGGTTTTTGTTTTCCAGGTGCATTACTTTGCACTTCTTTGCATTGAATCTAAGTTGCCATACTTTTGACCATTCCTCCAACCTTGCCAAGTCCCTTTTCGTCCTTTCCACCTCACCTTGCATATCAACTCCTTTGCAGATCTTTGTGGCATCTACAAAGAGACATACTTTCCCTTCCAGTCCCTCTGTAGTGTCACTTATAAAGACATTAACAAGGACCAGTCCCAGTACTGAACCCTGCAGTACCCCACTAGTAACCCCCCTTTCTTCACTGTGGACTCCATTTACTATTACCCGCTGTGTCCTGTTGTCCAGCCAGTGTTTTACCCAGGCTACCACCTTGGGACCCACTCCCAGGCTGGCTAATTTGTTTATTAATCTTTTGTGCGGGACTGCGTCACATGCCTTGCTAAAGTCTAGGTAGGCCATGTCCACAGCCTGTCCCTGGTCTACTACTTTGGTCACCCAGTCAAAGAAATCAATTAGATTTGTCTGACATGACCTTCCTTCTGTGAATCCATGCTGCCTTGGGTCCTGGCTCCACTGGCCTCTAGGTACTCAACAGTTCTTTCCTTCAGAAGTGATTGTATCATTTTCCCTACCACTGAGGTCAAACTGACAGGTCTGTAGTTTCCTGCCTCTGTCTTGCTCTCACTTTAGTGAAGGGGAATCACATCCGCCCTCTTCCAGTCCTCAGGTACCACACCATCCTCCCATGATTTATTAAAAAGGGTAGTCAGTGGTGTTACTAGTTCTTCCCTTGGTTCTTTTAGAATTCTGGGGTGAATCCTATCAGGCGCCATTGCTTTATCCACCTTCAGTTTTAAGAGTTCTTTCAGAACCCTTTCTTCTGTTAAGACTAATATTAACCCCCCTTTCCAGAGTGCTTCTATTGACTGGATTAGATATCTCCCCCTGCTTTTCCATTGTGAATACTGAGCAGAAGTATTCATTCAGTATCCCTGCTTTTTCACTGTAGCTTTTGTCGAACCACCTCCCTCTTTATTCAGCCTCAGTATCCCTGCTTTAGTCTTTCTTTGCTCCCTAATGTACCTATAAAATGTTTTATCCCCCTTCTTAACCGAGTTGGCCATTTTTCCTCGGTTTGGGCCTTTGCTATTCTGACTGTCTTCCCCGCTTCCTTCTGCTTTAACTGGTACAGTTCTCTGTCCTGCTCCTTCTGTGTTTCCTTATACTTCCTGAATGCCATCTTTTTCTCACTTACCTTCCCCACCATTTCTTTTGAGAACCATAGTGTTTTTTTTCTTTTGTTTTGATTTGTTTATTTGCTTCACACAAAGGCTTGTTGCCTCTGTGATGGCGGTTTGGGTGTTTTCCCATTGTTGCTCTACCTCACCTTCTTGCCTGTTTACTAGTGCTTTTCTGAGGCTCTCTCCCATTTTGACAAAATCAGCCCTCCTGAAGTCCAGTACCTTCACTTTTGTGTGGCTTGACTGTACAGCTAAGTTTATCGTGAACCACACTGTTTGGTGGTCGCTTGTTCCCAGATGGCTACCCACTTCAAGAGTGGAGATCCTCTCTCTGTCCCCCATTTGAGAGTACTAGGTCTAAGATTGCTCCCTCCCGAGTGGGTTCCAAAACTAGCTGTCTGAGTCATGCCCTCTGTAGGGCATCGAGAATGGCCCTTCTCTTGGATGTGGCTGCAGCAAAGGTGCTCCAGTTAACACCTGGCATATTCAGGTCTTCCATCAGCAATAGCTTCCCTTTCTCTGCCATCCCAAGGATGCCTTCTGTTATTTTCTTGTCCATTTCCTCCCCCTGAGATGGGGGGTCTGTATACAACCCCTGTGTGGATTGTGGAGCCATTTCCAGGGTGACCCACAGTACCTTCTGTCCTCCCTGTTTACCCTTTAGTTCTGTTGCTTTGATCCCTTCCCTTGCATAGAGAGATACTCCTCCTCCTCTTCTTCCTTCCTTGTCCCTCCTGTAGATTGTGTTCCCTGGTATGTTGACATCCCAGTCATGGTTCTCTGTGTACCGTGTTTCTGTGACTGTCACGATATCCAGGCATCCCTTTTTAATCGAGACCACCATTTCGGGGAGCTTTTTACCTAGACTACAGGCATTGATACTCATTACCCTCCATTTTTTTATGGCTTTATTTCTTTTTGTCCCTATTGCTCTTGTTCCAACTTTTCAAACAACATGAAGTCTTGCTATATTATGACAAGTGCAGTTTGTCCCACCACTAGAACTGCTCCGGAGGTGAAAGAGTTAACGTCCATGCAGAGCATGGAACTTAGAGCGTGAGCTCGGTTAAAGAAGCTCTGTTAGGGTGGTTTCAAACCGGAACCGTCAGATTCTTTACTCCACCTCACTGAACAGTTGCTCCGGAGATTCCTCCTGCTGCTTGGTTCATTTCTTCGGTTTAAAACGCTTTTTCTTGGTTGAATTTAACCGCAATTTATTTATTTTAACCGTAAACCGATCGGTTCAAGCTCTGTCTATGGTATTGTAAGTAATAGATAGGTTTTTCTGTGTGGAACTTGTAAATTGTTATTGGTTGGTTTGAACCGATTGAATTGTACTTAAACTTGGTTTTGAAGCCTTTAAGGCTTGTTAGAGTCAGTGGTTCTGTTCTTATCGTTCTAAAAAACGGATTTCATTACGGTTTTTCACGCACCTGTGACACGGTTTGGAACCAATAATGGTTGTCTTGCCTGGCACTGCCATTAAAAGGGCAAGTTTGTTGGTTAGGCTGGCATCATGTCTGAGAAACCCAAAAGAAAAACCGGGCCCACTGGGTTTCAGCACTGTAGTGTCTGTGGGGAAGCCTTTGCCAAGGCTGACCCACACACTACATGTGTCTATTGTCTGGGGTTTGACCACCTCAATTCAGACTGCCAGATTTGTAAAAATTTTCCTGCAGCCACCCTGGACAAGAGAGTGGGCAGGCTCAGGGAACGAGAGGCCAAAAAGTCCGCTGACCCGGATAGCCAGCCGGTTCGGTGCCAACCGCATGCGGAGGGAGTGCCCTCTGACCAGGGGCGAGACTTCTCAGAGTAACGGTAAGCTGGCTCTGAGGAGCCAGTTCTAGCAAAGAAATCTAAAAATCAGCAGGTTTGGAGTCCAAAATTCCTTCTCCAACTGCTGCAGAGATAGCCAGGGCAATACAGATTGTCCAGTCACTGTCCCCGCTTCCCTCCGAACCGCCACTATCTGGCAAAAGGTCGGTTCGGTCGGTTCCACCGGTTCAAGAATATGATATAGAAGAATTTTATGAACCAGAGGAGGGGGAGGATGATTATGATCAGTGTGAATGTGACTTTCAAAGTCTGGATGTGCCCATTGAACCGGACATCTCCCCAGACAGACCTTTAGGTGAATCTCCCCCTAGGCTTTCTGAGTCCCTTCTCATTTTTGTTTTATAAAAGTTGCTGAGACCCTCCAGCTTCCCTTACAGGAGGCTTTGGATGAGCAAGAGGAGCCTGACTATGTAGAGATGATGGATATCCCAGAGTCCGGAGATTGTCCATCCCTTTGCATAAATCTTTTAGGAAACAAACAATAAAAATTTTAAAAGCTCCTAATTCTGTGCCTCCTGTAGACAAAAGATGGACAGGAGGTACACTTTTTTCAGGTCCTGATACAGAATTTCTTTCACAGCAATGCAGTCATGTTAGTAGTTCAGGCTGCAGCCTGTGATAAAGCTAATATTCCCTGGCTTCACATCCTCCTGACAAGGACTCCAGGAAGATTGATGCCATGGCCAAAAAACAATACATGGCAGCATCCTTGGGACTCAAACAAGCAAACTATATGGCTTATGTTGTGAGATACCAGAAATCTAGATGGGATACTGTCATGGCCTTAGCCAAACAGGTCCCTGGTCAGCTTGTAAAGGAGCTGGAGCAGGTGGCTCTTGATGGTGTTGAGGCATCTAAGGTGCAATTCCATGCTGCAGTGGATTCTAATGATGTATCTTCTAGAGTCATGGCTACATCTGTGGCTTTTCGTAGATTGGCCTGGCTCAGGTGTACTACTTTGTCACAGGATACCCGTCTAAGGCTATGGATTTTCCTGTGGTGGGAAATTCTCTGTTTGGGGAACAGACAGAGAATTATATGAAGAAAATGGATGAATATAGAACCACTTATAGGAGTGCACAAGCCAAGGCAACGGCAAGCTCCTCAGAGGCAGCCCCAGGGGTAGGGGCAGGCCTTTTCACCAGACCAGGCCTCCTCCTCTTCAGCCTATGCTCGGAGGGGGTTCTTCAGAGGGAGAGGCAGACGGGGTACGAGCAGGCCTGCTCCCACCCCTCAGCCTAAAGCCCCTGCCAAACAGGCACCCTGATGGGATGCCCAGGGTCGCCTCTCCATTACCTGTAGGGGCAGGGCTGGCTTACTCTGTCCAGGACTGGGAGTCTTTAACATCAGACAGGTGGGTCCTGGAAGTAGTGAGCCAGGTCTGTTCTCAGCTTCAAAAATTTCCAAAGATGAGAGCCAGATCTTTCTACCTGCAAACCCTTTAGAGACTCTTGCTTTGGAAACAGAAGTCTCAACCTCCTGGCTCTCAGAGCTGTAGAAAGGGTTTCTCCCCACACCAGGGCAAGGCTCTGTACTCCAGGTACTTTCTTACCCCAAAAGACAGGAGAGTGGCGCCTATCCTGGATCTAAAATATCTAAACAAGCACCTTTTAAAACCAAAGTTCAAAATGGTGACTCTGGGAATGATTTACCCTCCCTAAGGCCAGGGGACTGGCTAGCTTCCCTGGACCTCAAGGATGCCTACTTCCATGTTCTTATCAGAAGCTCCCATCGAAAGTACCTCAGATTCGAACTGCCCTCAGGCCATTATCAGTTCAGAGCAATGCCCTTTGGCCTCACTTTTGCCCAAGGGTGTTCACAAAATGTCTGGCAGTAGCAGTTGCTCATCTAAGAAGGCAAAGATTGCCATTTTCCCTACCTGGACGACTGGCTCATCGTGGGTCAGTCTCAGACCAGTCAAATCACTCTACTAGTTACCCAGCAGCTGCTTACCTCTCTGGGCTTTCTTCTCAATCTTCCAAAGTCAGTTTTGGAACCTGTCCAGGTACTCGCCTTTATAGGCGCAGAACTGGACACAAAGCAGGCAGAGCCTTCCTTCCCCTGGAAAGGGTAAGGACCTGTGTGGCTCCTGGCCTGCCCTTCACTCTGCAGGTCTCTCGACCAGCAAGGCATTTCCTGCAGCTCCTAGGGACACATGGCTGCTTCCACAGCCGTAGTGCAAGGAGCAAGATTTCAGATGAGGGACATTCAGTTCCATTTGAGAGCTTTCTGGTCTCAAGAGAGATCCCTATCCAAGTTAATCCCAGTGACTCGAACCCTGATCCAGGCCCTTCAGTGGTGGCAGGATCAGAGCAATCTGAGACAAGGGGTGCCTTTCATCCCTCTGTCCCACTCCTTGACCCTTACTACAGAAGCATCCCTCGTGGGATGGGGAGCTCACATGGGCGACCTCTCCACCCATGGGTTATGGTCCCCTCAGGAATCTCTGCTCCACATCAATCTGTTGGAACTCAGAGCCGTTTTTCTAGCACTTCAGGTTTTTTCTGCATCTGTTCAGAACAAGGTGGTACAGGTCAGAACAGACAACACCACTACAATGTGGTACATCAACAAACAAGGGGGCACTCGGTCTTTGGCCTTGTGCACCGAGGCGATGAAGTTGTGGTCTCTGGCTTATTCCCTGAACACTTCCCTCATAGCAGTTCACCTCCCAGGCAAGGACAATGTCCTGGCAGATGCTCTCAGCAGGATTTCCCAGGGCCATCACGAATGGTCACTGGATCCCCTAGTACTGGGGATAGTGTTTGCCAGATGGGGCACTCCTCAGATAGATCTTTTTGCAGCCCCAGACAATCATCAACTTCCACTTTTTTGTTGCAGGCCCCCAGTGTTGGGCTCAGTCCCCCTGGATGCCTTTCTCCTCGATTGGGAAGGGAAGTTCCTTTATGCATTTTCCCCCTTCCTCTCCTGTTCAAAGTACTAGTCAAAATCAGGTCTCAGCCCTGCAAGATGATCCTGATTGCTCCAGACTGGGCCAGGCAGCCCTGGTACCCACTCCTTCTGTCCTTAGCAGTCCATCTTCTCCTGTGTCTCCCCAGGAACCACAATCTGTTAACCTGTGCTCAGGGGAGAGTTTGGTATCCGAATCTCAAATCTCTCAACCTCAAGGCTTGGCTCTTGAGCAGTTAGAGTTTGCTGATCTACAACTTTCTCAAAGTGTTCTCGAAATCCTGAAGGCTGCCTGGAAGCCTTCCACAGGCTACCTATAATTCCAAGTGGAAAAGGTTTTCCATATGGTGTTCTGGGAAGCATATTTCCCGGAATCTGCTGATCTACCCACTGTATTGGACTATATGGTCCATCTTAATTCTTTGGGATTGAGACCAGCTACCCTGAAAGTGCACTTGGCAGCTGTCTCTGCCTTCATTTGAGCAGGGAAGCCCTCTTCTCTTTCTGCTCACCCTGTATTTTCCAAGTTTTTTAAGGGATTGCTTCATACCAATCCTCCATTCAGGGACCCTGCCCCTGCTTGGGATCTTAATGTTTGCATTGCTCAGCTGATGCAACCCCCCTTTGAGCCTCTGTCTTCGGCAGAGCTTAAGTATGTGACTTGGAAAACTGTATTTCTAGTAGCCATCACTTCTGCCAGGCGCATAAGTGAGTTACAGGCTTTATCAGTAGAGACTGACTTTGTTTCCTTTCACAGGGATAAAGTAGTCCTCAGGTCTAACAGGAAGTTTTTGCCTAAGGTGGTTTCGGATTTCCACCTTAACCAATCTATTTCACTTCCAGTGTTCTTCACTGACCATTCCTCCTCTGGTGAGAGGAGGCTGCACAACAGATGTTAAGAGGGCCCTAAGTTACTACATAGGCGTACCAAGGGTCACAGGTTTGACTCCCTCCAACTGTTTCTCACTTATGGTGAGGTTGGGAAAGGGAGACCTGCCCTAAGAGATCCATTGCCAGGTGGTGATCGTCTCTTGATCCAATTTTGCTATCAAAAGCTGGGTAAGGTTCCCCCCTCAGGCTTGAGGGCTCACTCTACCAGCGGTATAGCTGCATCTCTAGCTGCTGCTAGAGACATCCCTATCTTGGAGATATGTCAAGCAGCTACTTGGAAAGCAGTACACACTTTCACCAAGCATTACTCCTGGATATCCAGGCCAGGAGGGATGCTTTCCGGTTTAAACATGTTAGAGCCTATTCCTAAGTAGGTTCTGTCCCTCCTCCATGGAGGTACTGCTGTGTAGTCTGCACTTGTCATAATATAGCAAGACTTCATGTTGTTTGAAGAAACAATTACTCACTTTAGTAATGTTGTTTTTTCTAATGGAGTCTTGCTATATTACGACCTCCCCCCCAGCCTGCCCCTCTCAGAACTTCTGCTTTGGGTATGGGGTGGGCAGTCCGCTGTTGGCATTTATTGATGCCCTCTTTCATGTTTGGGTGTTGTGTTTTATTTAGTTATTTTATCTTATTTTTCTGGTCCACTGACTTGAGTCTTGGTGTTGGGACCAGGAAAATGTGAATGATGTTAGTAGCCAGTTGGCTAGTGTAGGTTACAGCTCCCACACAGAGCCTTAGTGAGTTTTTGCTCGAAAAGATCTGACGGTTTCGGTTTGAAACCACCCTAACAGAGCTTCTTTAACTGAGCTCGCGCTCTAAGTTCCATGCTCTGCATGGAAGTTAACTCTTTCACCTCCGGAGCAGTTCTAGTGGTGGGACAAACTGCACTTGTCATAATATAGCAAGACTCCATTAGAAGAAACAACATTACTAAGGTGAGTAATTTTTTCTTTTGGCTGTAGTTTCTCTGCTTTTAATGATTTCTTCAGGTTATGTTTGTAAATATTACCTGTTTGTCTTATTTTGAGCACTGTGTACCACATGTGCCGTATACTTTTATGTACCAAGATTTTATGTATGTAATTTCCTTTGTCTGTATATGTTCCTCAGGACCTCCATGTGAATGAGCTTGCTTAATGGAGTTTTCCTGCAATACACTTGAACTTGGGGGACATTCATTGTCCAAGCTGATTCCAGTCACAAAGACCTTACTCCGAGGTTTGGACTGGTGGAAGGAAACTGCCAACCTTTCAGTGGGAATCCCCTTCCAGCTTTCTACTCCCACAAAGATCATCACTACAGATGCGTCCCTTCTGGGATGGGGAGCTCCACTAGACAGTCACTCTGTCAGTGGCACTTGGACTCCCAAGGAATCTGCCAACCGCATCAGTCTGCTGGAGCTCAGAGCCAGGTGGCCCTAAAGACCTTTGCCCCCCCAGGTAAAAGGTCAGTCAGTGCAAATCAGGGCAGACAACACCACTATGTTTTTCTTGTAAACAAGCAGGGTGGTACAAGGTCAACTGTGCTTTGCACAGAGGCAGTGAAAATCTGGGCTCTGGATTACTCTCTCGATTTGAGCCTCTCGGCCATACACCTCCCAGGCAAGAACAACACTCTGGCAGATTCGGCTTCCTCTCAGTCACTGTCTCCTGACTACCACGGCTAGGAGTGACCTATCCAAATCTGCAGTCTCTTCACCTCAAAGCTTGGCTCTTTGTCACAGTGTGGGGGAATAAACTTCAGACGAGACAACAACTATCTCTGGGGCGAGTTGTACTCAGCTCTAACCCCATTCTTTCTTTTTTTTTTTTTTTGTTGACACCTGCCTATCGGGGAATGTCTCGGGAATCCACACGCAGTTCTGGGTACCTAACTTCCCGCCTGAACCGCACTTACTCAAACTACTAAGTAGGGGTCAGGACTCCAGTCTCTCCCCAGGCCAGCTGAGAGATCCAGAGTCCCCAGATGCGCTGTCGGGTATTGTGGCCGGCTTGTGGACATGTGGACCCAGGTCCCTGGTGGTTCTGTCACCTCCCTGCAGGCTAGGGGATTTTTTCCTTTATGTCCCACCCTCTGTCCCAGATGTCGGACGTGCAATGCGTCGGAGACGTCGGCCGCAGCTCCACCCACACTACATTGTGCCTGGCATGCGCACGTCCTCTGGCTTCCACCGGGGGGTTGGTGTTGCACCGAGCAGTCCCAGGATCCCTTCCCAGAGAGAGGAGAGCAGTCTACAGACACTCAATCCTCTCTCTCCCCAGTTGACCCAACAGCAGCCCGGGCTCGTTCCCGAACCCGGGTTGCCGGCGTGGCGTGAGGTGTGGCGTCCAGAGCCTCAACCCTTAATGCCACCGGGCCAACCTTCTAACCCCATTCTAGCATGTTTCCACTCAGGGGCCCAATCATAGGTTCCACCCCATACCTAGCTCCTCCATGACCCTAGGTTCCTCATTTTTATATCATACAGTACAGACATTTCTTTTGTTATACATTTGTTGCAATCATTTCATGCATTTCATTTATCCATTTCCCTTTCATATATTTTCTGGTAGACAAGGAACCTTCTCATGCTGAATATTAATCAGCCAGTTCCTAACTCCCAAAACCTTTGGGGTTTCCTTTCAACCCTTACACCATTCTGGTACCCTCAACTGACTGTACTCAGCACTAGCCTTAATGCTGTTTTCATTTTAAACATTAACATGTTTCATACATTTCATACTATATCACAGGGGGTTCAAAACATGGGAAAGTCCATTCAACCACCCTGGTGTCTTCCCTGTTGCTTGTAGTCTTCACCCCAGTATGAAAATGTCCTGAAACAGTCTTACCTGGGGCCTTCATCTCATCCTCCTCCAAGTAGCAGCAGCCCGGAAAAATGGGCAACAACGGGATCTCAAAAGTGGCTGGCAACAAAGGTTCCATCAGGGGCTCCTCCTCCTCTAGAACCCATGGATCCTGGTACTCTGCCTTGGCCACAAAATCCTCCAGTTGGGAACCCTCCATCAGCACCTGGCAGAGGTGCTCCACCTCTCTCCAGTGCTGGTCCACCTCTACATTCCATTGAACTCCAGTGCTGGCAGTAGCTCCTCTTCAGTTCTCCTCACCTGGGCTCTGGTATGCACATCGGTAAGCCCCTCCTCCTTCAACAGATCCTTGACATCCACGAGATCCTGTAGGTACGCCATCCTGCTCTTTGCCCCTATGTCTGGATACCAGGTCTGGTATCTGGGTACTGGTCTCCCACTTGTTTCTCTAGACAACCAGTACTATCCCACTTCGAGCAAGTTTGTCACTGCGTGTGGGAATAAACTTCAGACAAGGTAAATTTACAGGTTTAAAACACACCATGGTGTGATACTTTTTTCCTCTTTTATTACCTACACTGCCTACCTACCTCCCTTACATATCTTTCCCTCCTCATTTATTTTCTATACTATTGAAAGTGCTTAAGTGATTATCTGCTGTACATTAATGTCATTAGATTTTAGCTATTTGTGCAACCTTGTACCTCTATTTGTCTGTAAATGTTTTTTGACGCGGAACCTTTGTAAAAGAGCCTTGGCTCAAAGGTATCAATTCCTAGATTTTATAATAAACAATAAATAATAAAAATATTTATTTTTCAAAAGTTCAAAAAATAATAAATGAAAACAAAAAAATTGCAAAGAAAATCACTACTTAACATCAGTAGTTTCTCCCATAGTACAGTCCTGGATCTTAGAGCTCCTAAGACCCTTCTTATCTGCATTCAACAGCTTGTCTGCCTTTCTCCTCCCTCAGGGTTGAGCCTCAGTGGACTGCACTAAAGTGAACTCGGTAAAAAGGTTTTTATATATTTTAGTGGGGTCACCTGACTGAGCCCTTTTCTGTTTACATGTCTGGAAATGGTGTTTCAAAACCAAGGGAGGGGTTTCAGGGGCTTTCCTGGTTCAGTTAAAGGTACATTGTATATCTCCACAGATATTGACTCTCTATCTCTGATCCACAGTGACTAAGCACTTTTATAACCTTATACAGTAACAGGTTTATAGTGTAAATTTAAAAAAATACCTTAAAGATTTCTTTTAACTGTACTAATCATGACATTATTGTTTTATGACTTCTGAATCCTTTTTCTTTAAAAAGGCTTTACTAACTGTATTTATTCCCATTTAAAATAGCCTTCATGCTTTTTGTACACAAAATGCACTTTACACAACACCTCTCCAGATGTTTGGCATCATTCCAGGAACTGGATGTATGGAAATGGAAAAAGAATGAAAAGAGAGAACTAGTAGGAAGTTTAGTAGAGACAGTAAAGAGCTATGCTAGGTGGCCAACCTAGGGTAGGCAGGAAAAAGAATAAAAGCAATGAGAAAAGTGGTAGCTGTTGCTAGGCAATAAGGAGATAGAAAAGTGTACCATCAGTCGCAGTCGAGGGTGTAGCCCAACTCCACCACACTCTTGAGGAGTTAGAGTACCCAGATACCCAGTATTCAGAACAGGTCCTTAAAATCCTGAGGATGGCCAAAAAAACCTAGTACCAAGAAAACTTTTGCAGCTAAGTGGTAAAGATTTTCTTTCTGGTGCAAGAGGAAACACGTAAATTCTCTCAAAGCCTCAGTCCCCAGTCTTCTAGATTATTTGATTCATTTACAGGCCTCAGACCTAAAGGCTTCATCCTTAAAACTTCACCTGACTGCAATTTCTGCTTACCTGTCCATAGTCAAGGACAAGTCAATCATTTCATTTCCTATTTTCAAAAAATTCTTTAAATGCCTCCTCCATCTTCAGCCCCCATTTAGGGAACCTGTTCCTCCTTGGGATCTCAACCTCTGCATTGCCAAGCTCATGGAGTCACCTGTCGAGCCCATGGCTATGACCCATTTAAAGTATGTCACCTGGAAGACCGTTTTTCTAGTTGCCATCACCTCTGCAAGAAGGATTTCAGAGTTGCAGGCACACTGTACTGAGTCAAACTATATAATCCCTCAGAAGGATAATGCAGAGCTCAGAATGAACAGGAAATGTCTGCCCAAAGTGGTCTCTGAATTCTGTCTTAACCAGTCTGTTACCCATCCTGTATTATTCACTGAAAAATCCATAGTTTGGATGCAAAGAGAGCCCTATCTATCTTCTTGGAACACGCCAAGCAGTTTAGGGGCTATGCTACCCAGCTTTTCCTCACCTATGGAGAGGTAGGTTGAGGAAGGCCAGCCACTAAGAGGACCATCTCCCACTGGATAGTCTCTTGCATTCAGTTTTGTTATGACAAGGCTGGCAAACAGTCCCCTGAGGGCCTCATTCTACCAGGGGCACTGCTGATACAGGAGCTTAACATGTATACCCTTTAGGAAAGGAGGGACATGATAGAAACTTTCAAGTCCTCAGGAGAATCAACAAAGTCCAAGAGGATAACATCTTTTAGAAAAAGAGATGTGCAAGAACAAGGGGACACAATTTGAAGATTGGGGGGGCTGTTCAGGGGCAATGTGAGGAAGTGTTTTTTCACAGAGAGGGTGGTGGGCGCATGGGACAGCCTTCCCGAGGAGGTTGTGGGGTCAAAAACAGTGGGGGAATTCAAGAATGCACAGGATAGACATAAAGCAATTATGGTGGGGGAAGGAAGAAGTAGGCTGTTGGTTAACTAGGATCTGCAGCTTATCCAGTAGGTAGAGAAATGGGCAGACTGGGTGGGCCAAGCAATCCTCATCTGCCATCAAAGTCTATTTCTACTTGATGTCTGCAACGCAGCCACATGGAAGACTGTACACACATTAATAAAGCATTACTGCCTGGACGTGTAGTCCAGATCTGATGCCAGCATTGGCAGGGTGGTCCTGCTGAGCCTCTTCCCTAAGTAGGTTCTGTACTCGCCTCCCAACTGCACTGCTTTGTAGTCTGCATGCAGTTACTGATGCTAAAGGACCCCCTTGGGTGAGAAGAAAAAAAATACTTACCGTAGTAATGTTGTTTCTTCCAAGGTATCTTTTAGCATCAGTAACTCCCCACCCTTCTTCCCCAAGTAACCTAACTGAAGAGGACTCTGCTTCCTTTATTGTTGCCAGATTTGTTTCTGAACTTTTGAATTGCATTTAAAGTAAAATTTGCATGTTTTTTCAGTTGTTCATGGTTCATGCTGTTGCATGATTTTTAAATCCTGTTGGGTCACACTTAACATGGGCAGGTTCCCATTCTAGCTTCGAAAAAATTCTGGTTCCCTCTGGGCAAGCTCCACTTAGCACACCCTCTAACTCTCTTCTGATTGGCTAATTCATTTTATTTATTATCATAAACTCCACCTCTGAGGCAGTTCAACCTAGCCAGCTTATTGCATACTGTTATTGATGCTAAAGGATACTTTGGAAGAAACAGTATTACTGCGGTGAGTATTTTTTTCTTATTTGCAGATGACATCAAAATCTGCAATAAGGTGAACACTCCAGGGGAGTGGAAAGGATGAGCAGAGACCTGAATAAAGTCAAGGAATGTTCAATGATTTGGCAGCTGGGGTTCAGTGCGAAAAAGTGCAGATTATTGCACTTTGGCCACAGAAACCCAGTGGCAGAGTAGAAAAATGAGTGGAGTGTTATTCATGACCACTGAGCAGGAAAGAGGCCTTGGAGTTCGACAAGGCAGTTGGGAGGACTAATGGGGAGTGCCGTGGTGCATGATGAGGGGTATCACCAGTAAAAGAAAGGGAGGCGGTGCTCCTGTATAGATCACTGGTTAAGACCCCACCTTGAGTACTGTATCCAGATCTGGTGACAGGGCAGTTCTAGGGCATAGAGTGGAGGCCATCCAGAGTAGGGCAACTAAAATAATGCAAGGTCTGTACCAAAAGTCCTACAACGAGAGACTTAAGGACCTCATTATATACACCCTGGAAGGTTGGGGTGGATATAATGGAGGCCTTTAAGTACCTCAAGGGGACAAATCAGGTAAAAGAGGGAAGTATTTTTCAGAAATGAAGGAGCTCAAGAACTATGGACGTGCTATGAAGCTGGAGGGAGGTAGGTTCAGGAGAAATTCAGTTTGGCTAAGCTTGTGCTAGAACGTCTGTAGATTAGATAGTGTAGTCTATGACTTGGAGAAAGGTGGCCTAAGCCAGTGTTTTCCTTGAGTCAGCACTGAAATAGTGTTTATTTCTATACTAGAAATGTGCTACGGCACAGACTTGCTTGTACAGGATCTCGGTATGAGTTGTGAAAGGCAGTTTACTAACTAGCCATAGACCCAAGTACTTACAGCTGTCCACCAGCCCCAGAGAGTCACCATGCAATGTGCGAGAAGTGAGAGAGTACTCCCCAATTAACCAGTGCATCCTGCCCCTCAACCAGGCTGGTAGTAGTCTTCCAGTTTCATCCTGTCCTCTATTTTGCTTGGCCACATACAGTATATATGCCTTTACTAACTAGGCAGACGTTTTTCATAATATGCAAGTTGTGAAGGAGACCTAGATGGTCAAAAAGTGAATCCTGTTTTCTGTTTTTGCATTTAATGTAACCTTATATTTTATTTAAGTTAACATTTCTAGGGATGTGGGTATTGTGCACTTATCCACACTGTGGCAGTCTTCCTTTCCTCTAAATCTTGCCGGAACGTCTTTAAGCTAAGCTCCTCCCATTCACCCGGGTGATATCCCCTTCGGCTTCATCCTGTGAGGTCAGATCTTCCTTTCCGCTGGAAGATACAGATCTCCTCCTTCACAGCTCTATGCATGTGGTATAGGCCAGTATTTTTCTTGGTTTTCTATTTTTTTTTTAACTTTATTTTTATCATTGACATGACATCTGATCAAAAAGCATACAACAAATACACCGATATCTTAATCCACTATTGTAAAATATTTCTCTTAATCAGAGGAGTCTTGTGCATTTGCTATATAGTGGTACATCATTGGGGGGTAACTATAATATATTTTCTAGATTAAGTCCTGTTATTGTTGCATGAATGAGTCCATGAGCTACGTGGCTGTAGCAGATGAAAAAGGATTGTCCGGCAATTCCAGTCCAAACAAACAACTGTATCCCAGAAAGGAATTAACGTTGCATTGTATTAACCTAAATGAGGATTTATAACATCCCACCATGGTATTTATACAGCATAAAACATTCCAACCCTTATTATTGAATTAATCTACCCACTTCCTCCTCTTTGTTCCCCAACATTAAAGTAGTAAAGAACAAATTATTTACTTATGGCCCAATAAAAAAAAAAAGCACACCATATGAAAAACAATGGGTAAATATATTAATTTACCCCTATATTGCCCATACAGAGAAACTTCTCCTACCTTACAGTAAATCTTACGGAGAAAACTAATCCAGTAGTTAGTTTAACATTTAACCTGCTAAAGAAAGGATACCAGTTAGGTTAGGGGTCCAATTTTTGTAATGTAAGTCCCAAATCCTAATAGGCAATTCGGGTAGAGTTCAACATCTCCTCGCCATCAGAATCTTCTGTTCGGGTATGTGATTCTGCTACCTTGTGATCTGCCCACTTGCCTGCTTCAGTAGGATCCGTAAATATATATATATATTTTGCTTTGGTAAACGATCCGAAGCCGGGCCAGGAAAATCACCGTTTGTGGTATGCCAAGCTGTCTTAGTACCCGTCGAACTCCATTGAACTTTTTTCTGTGCTGTCTCATGGCATAACTAATGGGGAATATGTGAACCTGAGAGTCATCCTGGAACAGCGGAGCCGCTTGTCTGGCATAACAGAGGATTTTGTCTCAGGCCCTGACATCCGAAGTGATTAGCATTAAGGTACGTGGCTCCTTAGAATTAAGTGAGTGGCCGCAAGGGTGACCTGATATATCTTCTGGATCTCCCATATTTCTTCTGCACCTTCCATTTAACAGTTTACCAGTGAGCCATTCCTTGATGAATATTAACAAGATGTCTCCCTCACAGCCTTCGGGTAAACCCACTGTGCGGACATTTGCGGCTCTGGTTTGGTTCTCGAGTGTCTCAAGTCTTGCCCGCAAATCTTGATGTTCTTTTGCCATTAAGGCAGTAGCACCCGTTTAAGCATCAACCTGTTTTTGTACCTGTTTCATGTCCCCTTCCAAACCATCGACTGCAGTCTCTAGGAGCACAACTCTACTATTAAAATAGTCCATTTTATGGTTAAGAGTGGACATTGAATGAATTAACATTTACAGCTTATGTCCCGTAGTAACAATCATCTCCCTGGAGCCTGATGCTTCTTCGGCCTCTAAAGTTTCCTCCTGTCGGAAGGCCTGCCAGTTCCTTAGCTTTTACCACCACCTCCTGACATTTTTTCTATCTTAAGATTATCCATTTTAGATAATTTAGGTCTGCTCTTTCCACTGGTGTGGTCAGAATTCAAATCTAAATCTTCTAAAAGGTGGATTAGGGCAGATTCCATCGATATCATGAAGAGCCTTCAAAAGCTGCTGTTCGCTGCTTGGGCTCCACAGCGCGCCCCCCGGTTTTCAAACATTTTTCTCAAATAAAACAAACGACCCTGCCGTGGGACTAGGAATGAGCACGCTGTTCCCGCTCCCATGATTCCCTCGACCGCTCGATGGCTGTCAAATTCTCGGCCTTGACTGAGCCTTCCCTGATCGAGGGTCAGGCCGCTAACTCCATTGTACCCCCACTGGGCTTGTAGGCCATGACACCAGCCAACCAACCAGTCCAGATTTTTCTTTACCATGACCCGGTTAACCTGTTGTTGGAAGACACAGCATATGACTCGGTTTCTAGGACTCCAGTTCTTTCAACCCTCCCTCTCAAGAGAGACGGGGGAAGCCAGCTGAGCTGACTACCTCCTCACAGGAGTTACCCCATTCATGGGTTCCACGAAAGGAACCAGTCCACATCCTGTACGTGGCCTGTTCTCCTGCATCCCCTTGCCATCAACGCTCTAGTCGTCGGTTGAGGTCCTGGTCTCGGTCAAGATCATGATCTCAGGAGACCTGTGATCTGCTCCACATTTGACCAGGAATTGCGGTCGACGCTTCTTTTTCTTCATCCTTGGACAATGAGAGTCTGCCGCAAGTTGCCTTGGCGCTACGAGGAGCTCTTGTAGCAGCAGTGAGTCTTTGGCCATGGTAGGCCTCTATCGCAGGCCCCAGTGCTTCCCAGGTCTCCTCCAGCCCAACCCACTCCAGTCCTGCCAAGTCTGGTAGTGCCTGCATTGACTTCTCCACTGATTTTTGGTGGAACCACTGCCCAAGCAGCCCTTGCAGGGGGCTCTGACCCCGCTCGCCCAGTTACCAGTCTTCCTAGTTAATTATCCATTCAGATCACCCACTCGAATAAGTTATGGGTGGTTCATGGGGAGAAGCAGCCGAGGGCAGTATTCGAAGAGTCTTGAAAGTTGGAGGGGGTCCTCTGTGCAGTCCTCTGGAACCCCAGGATTCAACTGCGAGTTGACCGAAGAGCTTTCTTGGGGCCATGGTCTGGTCTCCTTCATGGCTCTGCTCTGACTGATCTCTAAATCAATGGAGATCCCTCTGGAGCTAGTCCAGAAATGGGTCGAGTACCCCCTTACAGAGATTCTCGACCGGGATGACTACCTGGGGGTTGTCTTCCCTGTGGCAAAGGCTATCTTGGGTCCCACGGTGGAGCTTTGGCAACATGCAATTTCATGTGCAGCACCTTCAGCCCACATGATCCACAAATATGCAGTCCCCACTGGATCGGTTCCTAGTTTTCGGACTACCCCTTGGCCAAGGGACTGGTGGTGGATTCCGTCTTTCATAAGATGGGAATTATCAGGGACATGGACAAGCCCTCCAACAAGGAGTCCAAGGAGCTGGATCACGCAGCAAAAAAAGATCTATGCTGCCTGCTCCCGGTGCCATGTAATATAAGCGAGGAGAAAACTGCACTATCACAGAAGGGCAAAGCCAAAACCACGACGACAGCCAGAGCGAACAGGACTAGTGCTACTACCATTTTGGGAACCGAATTTACTGTATTTTTGTGGGGGGGGCTATGTCCCCCGCACCCCCCCATCGTGGGGAGCTTCAACCCCCACACACCCCTAACTAAAATAGGCATCTCCATGGGGGGCCAACTCAGGGAGTGGAAGAAAATCAGTAGGAGAGATTTTCCCAGGTAAGTAAAAACAAATAAAATGCTACCAGCTGCAAACTGAACCGAACCCAGCTCTGCCTGCATGACCTAGCTATTCGAAGGTGGTGACCCTAGCCACCACGCTAAGCTGACAGCTCGGTTTGCAGCCCACAGCGACTGCACTACATCCAGCATCTCCATGATCTTTCCCTACCGCTCTATTCTCGCTCTTTTCCACCTTCACTATATTTTATCCCTCGCTATGGTTTCAGGCGCTCAGATTGAGTAGCTCAGTTTGAGTCACCCATATCATGGGTTACCTATTCTCCCTGGATCTTGGTCAAGCAAGTTCTGCTTTGATGATGGCCAACTTTGGACATGCTCTCATGGGTGTCCTGGACCAGGTTCTTCCTCGCTTTACTGTGGACATGCCTTTGGCAATCAAGATGATCAGAGACCAGGGTTGCTCTCTAGCCAAGCAGCAGCTCCAGACCACCTTTGACATCGGCGACTCCTTCACCTATTCTTTTGCAGTAGCAGTCTCTGTGCACCGCATAGTCTGCCTGCAGATTTCCACCGTTACGGCAGATACCCAGCACAAAGTGGCTTATGTTCCCTTCTTGGGCAGTGACATGTCTGGTCCAGGGTGGATGGACACCTCACTAGGACCGAGAAGTCCAATGCCTCCCTGGACTCGATGTCCTCACAGGAGGATCCTAAGGGACAGAAGCCGAAGAAGGCTTTTCAGTTTCAGTCCTTATTGTCCACACAGTCCAAACAGCAGCGGCCCCAGCCAGGGCCATCCCAAGCCTGGTGTCCTAAAGCTAAGTTCATCAGCCAAGGCTTAAAGAAACCCAGAAACCAGAATGGTGGTGCCCCTCCAGTGGCCAGTGCCCGGGGCCTCTTCCAAGGCTGCACAGTTATGGGTCAGAGGCTGGCTGACTGCATCCCACCCGTCAGATCCCTACCTCAGCTTCCCATGGGGGTCGACTTCGCTATTTCTGGCACACCTGGTCCTCCCATCACTTTGGAAAAATGGGTGCTAGAAGTGGTGGGTCGAGGACTGCCTCTCAACTTCAAGGCTGTCCCGCACTACCGAGCACATTCCCCACGGAAGTCTGTTGGGTCTCCTGACATGCTGTTCGCCCTCCAGGAGAACATCACTCAGCTCCCAGAGAAAGGTGCTATAGTCTGTGTCTGGGATGCCACAGCTGTCCAGGGCTTTGTGGCCAGGTACTTCCTGGTCCCCAAACAGATAGCAGGTGGAGGGTTGGGACCCCATGCTGGATTGTCACGATCTGAATCAGTTTCCGAGGAGTCCCCAGTTCTAGATGGTCACTCTGAACCAGATAATACCATCTCTGCAGCAGTGCATGTTGTTCTGCTCTCTGGACCTCCAGGACGCAGTCTTCCACATTCCAGTCGGTCTGTCCCACTGGTGGTACCTTTGGTTCTGTTCAGAAGGGGATCTTTATGAGTTCTAGATCATGCCTTTCAGCAGCTCCTCAGTTGCCAGGATCTTCACCAAGTGTATGTCAGTGGTAGCAGCCTTTCTAAGGCACTTGCGATATGGGGTTTATCCATACCTGGATGACTGGCTGATAGCCCGCTCATCTCAGGAAGTGATGGAGTGGTTCAGGGATGTGCTCCTCTGGTCTTGCTCAGCCTTTGGTCTTCTGATCAACCCAGCCAAGTTAGAACTGAACCCCTTGCAGGTCATCCACTTCATCAGGGCAGAGCTCAACTCCCTACAGGTCAAGGTCTGACTCCCAGTGGACCGGGCAGTGGATCTCACCTCCTTTGCCTGATCATTTCAGGTTAGGTGCTTATGCCCTGCTCAAGACTTTCTGCGCCTGCTGGAGTACATAGCATCCTGCAACAGTATGGTCCAGTGGGCCTGTTGGATGTGTCACCTGCAGTGGGAACTGCCCCCGCCAGTGGTTTCATCACCCATGTCACGTGGACCAGCCAGTCACAGTGACTCAGCTGATGTGAGATGCCATCCAGTGGTAGCTCATCCCAGAACATGTCGAGGAAGAAGTCCCGTTTGTGTGACCAGAGCCACAGGTCACTCTAACGACCTACCACATCAACCTGCTGGAGCTCTGTGCAGTGGGTCTTGCTCTGATGGCATTTGCTGTAGCTGTCCAGGGTCAGGTCGTGCAGGTCCAGATGGACAATACCACGACCATGTACATCCTCAACAGGCAGGGTGGAATGCTTTTCCTCTGGTGGTGTCAGGAGGCCCTCTGCACCTGGACCCTTGTGCACAGCTTGTGTGCTGATCTCCTGGTGATTCATGTAGCTGGAGCCTGCAACCAGCTTGTGGATGCCCTCGGCTGAGTAGGCGAGGCATCTCACGAGTGGTCTCTACATCAGGAGGTGGTGGATCACTTGTTCTCCCAGTGGAACACTTCCTTGGTTGACGTGTTCACCTCCTGGAAGAACATGAAGTTTAGGCTGTTCTGTGCCCACTGCCATGGTGTGTGGGTCATGGTTGGGGGATGCTGTCACAAAGCCCTGTATTCTGGACCTCCTTTATGCTTTCCCTTCCTTTCCCCCGATCCACGATTGCTGGTCATGGTGCAAAGGGACAAGGTGCTGATGATCCTGGTAGCCCCAGACTGGTACCCAGATCTCCTCAACCCCAGCAACATGCCTCCGTGGTGTTTGTCTCTATGCCTGGATCTACTCTTCTGTCACAGGGTCTTGCACTTGGACCTTCAGGCTCTGCACCTGACAGACTGGTTCCTGGGTAGCTAGAGTTCCAGGCTTTGGGTCTCTCCGAAGAGGTTCTCAGTGTTATAGAAGCCTCCCTGCAGGAGTCGACCTGCCAGTGCTATGCTTTCAAATGGAACTGCTTTTCTGTTTGGTGCCAGGGCAGGGAGCTAAACCCCCCGTTCTACCCCTTGGCTAGCATTCTGGACTGCCTGTGGTCTCTCTCCCAGTCGGGCCTGAGGTCGACAACCATAAAGTTGCATCTGGTAGCCATCTCTGCATACCAGGCACAGGGTGGTATGCTGATGGTGGCACAGGAAAACGTGGTCAGGCAATTCCTTACGGGCCTTGACCACCAGTCCTCACCAATGCATGAACCTCCACCACCTTGGGACTTATTGCTGGTACTGGCAGTGCTCATGGGCAAGCCATTCGAACCAGTGCAGAGGTGTGTGATATCTCTTACCTATTGTGGAAGACCATCTTCTTAGTGGCCATCACCTCCGCCAGAAGGATCAGTGAGCTCCAAGTACTCTCGGTGGAGTCTCTGTATTTGGTATTCCACAGAGACAAGGTTGTCCTCTGCCCAAATTCAAAGTTCCTTCTGAAGCTTGCCTCGGAGTTTCACCTTAACCAGGTGATTAACCTCCCACTGTACTTCACCAATACAACCTTGGAGGCCGAGCACAGGCTCCACTCATTTTACCTGAGGTGAGTGCTCACTTATTACATGATGCACGTGGCTGGAGTTCAGGGAAAGGTTTGCCAGCTATTTGTCCCCTATGCTGAAGTTGCACCTGGCAGATCAACATCTAAGTAGACAACTGACGGATTAAATCCTGCATCAGTCTCTTCTGTAGGTTGGCTCTAAGGGAGCTTCCTGTAGGGTTTTAGGGCTCATTCTACCAGACGTACCACTGCCTTGGTGGCTGCTTCCAGGGACATCCCTATCCAGGAAATCTGCAGGGCTGCTACCTGGAAGTCAGCACGTACCTTTATTTCCCATTACCACATTGACTTTGAGTCATGATGGGATGCTGGTTTGGGGGCCTCAGTTCTCCACTCCCTGTTTCCAAAATAGGGGTGTGCAACTTGCCCCCTCCTCCCAGAGGACTGCTTGGAGCCTGCCACAGTGTAGATAAGTGCATCATATCCACGTCCCTAAAAATGAGGGTTTCTTACCTGTAACCATAGATCATCTTTGGGGTATCTGTCATCAGGTCACACCGTAGGAACTTCACTGTCAGTGAAGCAGGATCCGTACAGATTTTGCAACAGTACAACTGGGGCCACCCACGCTGATGTCTCCTGCTGACCTCATCTACCCTATAAAGGCATGAGCGTCCTTGCTCCCTCCTCAGTTCTTTCCCACCATTGACTCTGCTCACATGGGTTTCTGGAACCTTTGTCTCAGTTCGTGCCTTTTACGCCTATGCTTTTCTGTACCTTTGTGAGAATCTTTTTTTTACAAGCGATTCTTTCACCTTGTTTATGAGAGTCAGTCCTTCCACATCTCTATTCCGTCACTGCTGCTGTGGAAAGAAGTTTGCTTCCTCCGACAAAGACTAACTCTTTTTTTTTTTTTTGGTCTGTCTTGGGCCTGATCATGACCTCTCCGACTGTAAGCTCTGCCAGAAGTTTAATTTAACTACCCTCTGAAGACACAGAACGGTTTTGAAAAACATTCTCATGGATCAGCAGGTAGCCAGTTCTGGATAGGGGTCCTCCAGGGTCCCTCCTTCCCAGTTGCCAGTGGGTTCGTCGAGTTTCCAGGCCTCTAGGGCCAGAGACAAGCCCACAGGGAAAAGTCACAAAAAAGACAGAGATTGGGAATACTTTCCCCAACAGTGCTCCCATTCCCCTATGGCCCCTTCTTTGTCTTTTGAGGGTACTCTGGTGGTGGTGGTCATCTCGATTCCTTCTGCTGTCCAGGCCTGTGCTCCTGCTAGGCCCCTACCAACTGCTCCTCCTCCCACTTCTCAGGGAGTCTGGCCATCAACCCTTAGGTTGTCGACTCCAGCTCCTCCGTTGAGGCCTTATGCTTCCCCTGGACCTCAGATGCCAGGGACTCTAGACCTGTTGCATGGTTTGTCACGCCCTGTCCCGATGACCCCTGTGCTGTCGAGGCAGCCCCTTCCTGCCGTTGACTTGAACACTATTTTGACCTAGTTGACCACAGTTTTGGTACACCAGTTAGGGGGACATAGACTTGTGTCCCCGACACCATTGATGCCTGGTGCAGCCTTACTAGCCTGTGCCCCTCGGGGCCGTTGTTCTCTCATTTGTCAGACCCTGAGTTGGAAAGACTCTACATCAAAGAGGAGCACCACCTCATTCTCCCAGAGGAAGAGGAACATTTTTCCTTAGACAGGTCCATTGCTTCTTCAGTGAGCAAGGACTCTGTTAAGCATACTTATAGATCCCCTTCTGAAGACCCTACCTTCAGTGTGATGAAACAACTGTGCACATCCATGGGCTTCCACACTGAGGAGGAGGATGCCACCAGGAGAGAGTTGGTGGACTTTCTGGAGATTACAGAATTTCCCCCTAAGGTCATTCCTATCATTCTGCCAGCCTTGAGAAATGCTACCACTGCAGCATGGCACCACCCTGATATGGTCTCTGCCATACCCCAGAGGGATGACGAGCTCTATCATGCCCCTCAGGGCCTGCTGTATTATGCTGCCCAGCCTGAGACCGACTCTGGTCATCAGAGCAGCTCATGACAGGTATCCAAGGTGCCCAAGCACCTTAGTTCCCTTCCCCCTGACTGACAGGAGATCCAGAAGGATAGACCTTTGGGGTAAGAGGGCTCTACCATACCCAGCTCAGGAGCGGACAGTGCCCATCCTTTTGAAAATTGTCACGCCAGTCCGGTGCGAGCTCCCATTTTCAGGAAAAAAGGAAGGCCAGTTCTACCTTGCCTATCTCCTCCTCGGGCCCTACTGCAAAGCGCCTCAGAGGCAACTGATCAGCCCCTGCGGCGGGATCTGCCTCTGCCTGACTCCTTGCCAGACCCCCCTCTTCCGGTCCCCAACCAAGAGGTGGTGGTCAGAGACTGGTTCTCCCTCCATCTCAGTTAGTGAAGAACCATCACTTCAGATGCCTGGATTCTCCAGATTATAGAAAGAGGTCATTCTCTGGTGCTTTTGGAATAACCCACAGAGGCCCCCCCCCGGTACCCTCCACCTATCCTCCAGATCACACAGCAGTCCTTCGGGAGGAGGTCCACTCCCTTCTGCGAAAAATGGCAATTTAGCCAGTGCCCCGGCTGCAGAAGAACAAAAGGTTCTACTCCAAGATTTTCCTGGTCCCCAAATAAACCAGGACCTCAGTCTATACATCCAGTAGAAGTTTTGCATGTTCAGACTCCCAGGACTGCTGCCCCTGTTCAAACAGGGTTGACTGGCTGTGCTCCCTCAACATGCATGATGCCTACCTGCATATTTCGGTGTATCCACTGCACAGAAGGTTTCTCCAGTTCCTTTTTCAGGGAGAACATTACCAATTTCAAAGTCTTGCCCATTGGCTCATCCTCTGCTCTGCATGTCTTTACAAAATGCTTAGCAGCCGTGGCGCTGCCCTCCAGTGGGAAGGCCTGTACATCTTTCCCTATCTGGACAACTGGCCCCATCCAGGGATCAGCTTCTATGCACCCTGGAGAGGACTCTTCAGTTGTTACTCTCCCCGAACATCACTGTCAATCTGCTCAAGTCTGTTTTGACCCCGTCTGAAAGGCTGCAGTATATAGGGGTGGTACTGGACTCTGTGCAGGGCAGAGCTTTCCTGCCTTTAGACAGAGCAGAGTGCTTTATTTCACAGGCTCAGGAGGTTGCATAGAGCCTTTGTTTCCATGAGTCTGCTTGAGGCTTCTAGGCCCTATGTCTGCGGCCATTGCCACTGTCCCCCTGTACATATGGGTGCTCCAGTAGACCCTCTGGATGCAGTGGGACCAGTACACGGATGACCTGGATCAGCTTGTGCTGGTCTCTCTTCCCTGGTCTGCAAGGTGCTCCAATGGTGGATGGATCCCCAAAACCTCTTAAGAAGGATCCCTTTCCTAATCTCATCTCCCAAGCAGATTCTCCTTGTGAATGCCTCTGGCTTGGGTTGGGGAGTGCACCTGGGTCCATTCCAGACCCAGGGTATCTGGTCTGAGAACGAGACTTCCCTTTATATAAATGTCCTAGAGTATGAGGGCGAAGCTGTATACCCCGCATGCTTTCCAGAACCACCTGTCTCTGGGTCAGTTGTTGATTCAATCAGATAATCTCAGTGTGGTCTACTGTGTCAACAAACCGGGGGGGGAGGAGGGTGCATTCGTATACCCCCTGTGCAAGGAAGCCATGAGGGTCTGGTACTGGGCACTGGACCACAACCTGGAACTCAGCAGTCCATGTCCCGGGCATGCTGAACACTCTGGCGGACAGCCTCAGCTGGTCTCAGTCCAAAGATGCATGAATGGGACCTTCTTTCATCCGTTGCAGATCTGTTTGACAGATGGGGTCATCCAGAGTTGGATCTTTTTGGGTCCCCACTCAATGCAAAACTGCCCGGTTTCTGCTCGCTAGATCCAGGGCCTGGAGCTTCCTGGTGAGACGCGTTGTCCCTCTCCTGGAGCGGGATGTTCCTTTACGTCTCCCCACCATTTCCTCTAAATCAGAGGGTGCCAATCAAGCTGTAAATGGAGGAGGCCAGCATGATCCTGGTCGCACCTTACTGGCCTCTGCAGTTATGGTTTCCATTACTGCAACAGTTACCTGAGGAACCTTTGGTGCCTCTGCCCCTATGCAGGGATATGCTGATGCAGGCTCAGGGGACCCTGATCCATCCGAACCTCAGGTCCCTTCGTTTGCATGCCTGGCTCCTGAGGACATAGCCATCGCCCAGTTTGGTGCGTCTCAGAAGGTGTCGAGCATCCTCATGGCAGCTTAGAAGACCTCTATTAGGGCCACATATGCCATGAAGTGGAAAAGGTTTGCCATCTGGGTTATCAAGCATCATCTGGACCCTTTCACCTGTCCAGTGAGCCAGATTTTGAACTATCTGATATCACTGTCTGAATCGGGCCTCCAGTACTTTTTTTTTTTTTCCCAAGGTGCATCTTTTGGCTATTTCTGCATTTCATTAGCCAGTGGACGGTTGTACTGTGGCTCAACTGGATGTGTCCCATACCTTTCTCAGGGCATTCTGCACTGAAAACCTCCAATTCATTCCCCTGCCCAGGGTTGGGATTAAAATTTTGTTTTGGAAAAATTGGCCCAGTCTCTGAGCCAGCTGTGACTTGCAAGCTATGCTTTCTCTTGTGGAAAACATTATTTTTAGTTGCTATTACTTCTGCTCAAAGGATTTCCTAGTGTCAGGTTCTCTGGTGTGAAGAGCCCTGTTTTTGCTCTTTCCCGGGCACCCCCGACTGGCCACTCCTTCGGGCTGCCAAGGTGCACCCGCTGCCATTCTGTCCACTGCCGCTATCCACCACCCCTGTTTAACATCCCCCCCCCCCCCCCCGGGTAACCCAACGTAACCCTTCATCAGGTGGATCCCTCCCATCTTGGGGGGGGGAGCGCCCTTAGGCGCAGCTATGTATCTCGGGTGCTGTGGGGTCTGTCCAGACACTTCCGGGGCTTTGTGGTGACTGGGACTGGCGGCCGTCTTCCGGGTTGATCGGGGGGGGGCCCTTTTTCTGTTTTATGCCCTCCCCACTCCCTCCACCCTTACTGAGCCTGATTACAACAACCTGAGGTAGGGACATGCAGTGACGTATCAAAGCTGCACGCCACCAAGCACATAGCCCAATCCACCTCCAGGTGCCTAAGGCCCACCCACTCCTCCAGGAGGGAAGTGTCCAGTGGACACTCTGAACTCCCTCCCTGCCGGTCTCTACTTTTGACACCTGGGCTCAGGGCGTAAACCGGGGTCGCCAGCGTGCCCTGCGAATCCCTTCGCTCAGCACCACGGAGCCAGGGTGTCTTTGCGCACAGATCCTAAGTTTCTTCCTAAGGTGGTGTCTGAGTTTACTCTGAACCAATCTATCCAGCTTCCTGTTTGTTTCCTGGAGCATGCCAATCCAGGGGAAGCACTGTGCCACAATTTAGGTGTGCGCAGAATTCTGAAATATAATCTGCTGTGAACTAAGGACTGCAAGAAGTCAAAGAAGCTTTTTGTTTCTTTCATCCAAGGAAGAAAGAGCGCCAAGGTTTCTAAACGACGCTTGTTCAAATGGTTGGCTGGTTATATTTTGTTGTGCTACAACAAGCATGACAAGGAGTTGCCAGGGGTGGTAAAAGCCCACTCCACAAGGGGCATGGCTACCTCTGTAGCCTGTTTCAAGAGGGTCTCAGCTGCTGACATTTGCATTGCTGCCACCTGAAGTACCGTCCATACTTTCACCAAGCACTACAGTCTGGACGTTCCTCTAGAGCCCAAGAAGGCGTCTGCTGGGCTGTTCTGCAGGGCCTCTTGTCCTAGGCCTTGATTTACCATCCTCCCAAACTGTTCTATTGCACCTGTAACTGCTTGGGACTCATTCCTATGGTGTGACCGGATGACTGAGATACCCCCAAAGGAGACAGAATAGTTACGTAAGAACTTGCTGTAAGAGTAGATCTTGGAGGGGGGATCTTGGTCATCAGGTCTGCCTTCCCTCCCACCATCCCCCTTCTTGGGGTCCTCTGCTCAGACTGGTACATGGTGTATCCAGCCTTATATTCAGGCTTCGGCACCTCTCTCTCTCCTCGGTCCCCCATGGCAAGAGCTTTGCTCCCTTAGTCTCCAGGGGAAAGAACTGAGAAGGGAGTGGGACTGCTCACGCCTTTATAGGATAGATGACATCGGCAGGTGACGTCAACATGGGAGGCCCCAGTTGTACTGCTGCAAAATCTTCAATGTAGATCCTGCTTTACCGATGGTGAAGTTCCTACAGTGTGACCTGATGACTGAGAGCTCCTCAAAGATCTACTGTTGTGGTACGTTCTTGCATAACAATCCTTTATAGGAATGGTATATGGTGCACAGCCACATGACTTTCCTGGCAAGTGGCACACGAATCCCTGCTTCCATATGGGTAGGGAGGCTGGGAGGGCATGGACAGTAGCTCAAGCTGTGTACCCTGCAATACGAGCAGACTAGATAGACCAAATGGCCGCCTTCTGCTGGCTTCTTTGTACATTCCAGCGTGCAAGATCCGACATTGAAGGGGGGGGGAGCTGGAAGATGACACCACAGGTGGTTTTAGAAGCCAGACTTGAAGATGTCCAGTGACTGAGCTGCACTCAGTTTGTGTGTGGATGTGAATGGAATAGTGATAGTAGAACTATGGTTAGAGGTAAAATAGGATTTCTAGAAACCAGACTGCACGGGGCAGAGAAAGGAGGACAGTGGAGCTAGAAGAATACAAGGTTTTAACATACTTGGGGCAGAGCAGGGAGATGAGATGTTCCAGTGAGATTCAAAGGGGAGAGGAAGACTGCCACAGTGTGGATGTGCACCATGTACCACTCCTAGAACTACGGTTACAGGTGAGTAACCCTCATTTTTTTTTCTTTGTATGCCAAAATTTAGCTGGGTTGTGTGAAGACATCAGTGATGTGGGTATCTTAGGAGGGAAACGATTCTTTCTCTAATCCAAAAATACTGGAAGTTCTGCAGTTTTGTGTTGGTTTCTTCTTAAAGCAAGGTTTTTTTTTGTTTTGTTATTAAATGTAGCAAAATCTGTTTCCATTTCTAGGTACATGGTATTTAGCAAGAAATATGGTACTATTTGAGATCTGAGGGTTTGAAGTTGTAACTTTGAAAGGGTCACTGGCCAAGGAAATAAAGTGTGTTTTAAAAAGGTCTTGTACCTCTGTGTGTACTGTGGCATGCATAGTCTGCTCTGCTACCCCCTTGTACTAATTGGAATGTGATTTTTTTTCCCCTTGTGTACATATCAAAAAGTCACTGTTCATTTCAGTATCAATCAGCAATTCTTCAAAGTCCCCCCCCTTTAGTGATGCTTGTTTGATGAAGATATTTGTTTGTAAAAGTTTATTCCTTAAAAACATTCCAAGGTAAAGGATAGCCCATTTGAGCATTAACTCATTTTCAGTGGGACCCATGTTAATACGTGACACATTTTCAATAAGTAGACAGTATAAAAAATACACACATTACACAGACATACAAGAAAACTGAAATAGTCATGTACATTCACAAAAATGAGTAAGACTATAAAAAATGCAGAATGTTAGCAACGACAACAGTTTTTTGGTTGTCCATACTCTTGAAACAGCCAGCTTTTGATCTTATTCCATGGGACGACAACCGCCTTTGATCTCAGTCTGGCAGCCCAATCCAAATCCTTGGGCCACTGGCATCTGCGGTGGAGTTTCCCTTTACAGTTCTTATTTTGGGAACCACCAGTTCTAGGTTTTGTGCTGTTTGCAAATCTGCTCTAGGAATATGTGTCCCAAATAAATTATCTAGTAGGGTGGTGTCTTTCTTTAAGTACTGATGAGACAAATGCATTATATGCAAATGTCTACGCTCCGTTAAGTTAATTTAATTCAAAGATTTAGCTGAGCACGTAAGAACTGGGGATGGATAAATGAATTCCCCCACCCCAACCTCAGACTGGTATTGAATTCCACTAAAGCAATTTGTGAAAAGTGTAGTTATCCATGAGATATGAAAAATTATTAGCTGTCTCTGTCCAGATACCAGATATGTAAGCAATAAGACATGACAAGGTGTGGGTTATGGCCTGAGAAGACCACACTCCAGGTGCATTATGAGGCACACGGCGCTTACGCCAAGTGACTTTAGCACCTGGGAAGGGCTCTTATCAGGCCATGACCCATACCTCACAGTGTCTTATTGTGCTTGTAAAATGGGAGACCCCCCCCATAATCCACCCTAGTTAAAAAAAACAAAACAAAAAAAAAAGCAATTTTTAAAGTATGCTAAAACTGTTGGGTATACAGAACATAGAAAAATAGTCCATCTGTCGTGGAAGTTGCAGACCATATATATGGAGCCACTAGAGGGTGTTGGTCTCTCTCCTCCCAATTCTGAGTCTCCCCCAACACACATACACTTTTTTTTTGTAATCTATTTAATTTTTATTTACGCTTTGTCTTTAAGTTGCAGCCAGCGGTGCGCTTAACTGTCAGTGAGCCGTGTCCCTTAGCAGGCAGCGTGGTGTTGGTCTCTCTCGCCACCCAACTTTGTGTTTCCCCAACACACACACCTTTTTACTAATTTAGTTTAGTTTATTTTTAGTTAACCATTCTCTTTATGTTGCAGGCAGCGGTGTGCTTAACTATGGGTGACCATGTCCCTTAGCAGGCACTGAAAAGAGCTGTTTCCGATTTGTGGTTTTGAAACAGTCTGCTCTGTGGATTTTTTTTTTTTTTTTGGTAAACTTTGGATAACGTTAGCAGCAGAGGAGCAGGGCTGTTTTTTTCTTTTCAAAGCTGCTGCCATGTTCGGTGGCTCGGTAATAGAGGACTGGGTCTGTACTGAAAACAGATTTATCTGTGTACTTATCTAGGTGCTTGTCACAGGTGTCAGAAGGGAATTGTTATCTGTGAAATTAAGTGTAGAAGGATTTGCAAAGTAGGGGGAGTGGCTTAGCTAGAAGGAGCCAGGTTAAAACCAGATTTAAGCACTGCCCTAGATAGCTTCTGCCAGAGAACAGACGGAACACCAGGAGGAAGGAGCTACTGGTATAGCTAAAACGTCTCTACTGGGGCTAAGAACTAGAAATCTTGTACTGGGACCTTCAGTTTAGGGTAAAAAAAAAAGTGTGTGTTTGTCAGAGGTAGTTGAAGTAAATTTTTATCTGTGTACTTATCTAGGTGCTTGTCACAGGTGTCAGAAGGGAATTGTTATCTGTGAAATTAAGTGTAGAAATATTTGCAAAGTAGGGGGAGTGGCTTAGCTAGAAGGGGCCAGGTTAAAACCAGATTTAAGCACTGCCCTAGATAGCTTCTGCCAGAGAACAGACAGAACACCAGGAGGAAGGAGCTACTGGTATAACTAAAACTTCTCTACTAGGACTATATTGCCCTACTTCCCTCCCCTCCACCCTAAACCAGTTCTACTTTTATAGGCACAGGATTTAACTGACAACAGGAACTTCCTGTTTGGGAGAAGGAAGTGAGTGATCAGAGAGCCACCAAAGACTCCTCATCCTAGAAGGGCAAGAGTAGCTCTCCATCCCCCCTAGCTGCTGGAGGTCTGACTCCTATAAAAATATAGGAACTTCTTGTCTTAGAACAGGAAGATCAGGAGCTAAAAGGGCATAGAGGCAGTAAGTAGGTGAAGAAAAAAGGAAAAAAATAAATAAACAGAGGAACGAGTAAGTATTCCAAACAACAGTTAGGGGGGCCAGAAAAAAGACATGATGGGAGTGGTGCAGTGTAGTGGCTGTGGAGCAGCAGTCTTCCGGGAGACATTCTGGAGGATGCAGTGTTGTCCCATCTGCTGGCACCTCTCTGGGCTGAGGGAGGAGGTTGCTCATCTCCATGCTGAGTTGGCCAGGATTTGTGGGACCTCCTCTCCTACCCAGGGACCACCAGGGTCACTGCCGTTGCCTCGGAGGTTGCCAAAAAAGTGGAGCGGTTGGACCACAGTGGGCTCGGTGAGGGTGGTGGAACAGAGGCGCATCCCTCCAGTTGTACCTCTTCACAATTTCTATGCCGTTCCGGAAAAGTGTGGTTCCTCTATAGAGGCACCCACAGTGGAGACCAAGGAGGATGCTGGGAACCTCCACAAAGGAGACCCATAGGAGGGTGGCATGGGACCCCACAGGGGAAGGAAACAACTCCTGGTGCGGAACTTCATTGTTAGAAAGGTAGAACTGGGGGAGGAAGGGGAGAGGGAGGTAAGGTGCCTGCCTGGCACCATGGCTTGGAGGGACAGGGAGCGAATCCTCAGGATCACAGGAGCAGCTCCACAGGGGAGGGAGCTGGATGTCACTGTCCACCTAGGGACAAATTACCTGGCTAAGAAAGGGATCAGAGCAGTGCAAGAAGCGTTTGTAGTGATGGGGAGGGGCCTTAGACATGTAGCACACACGGTAACCTTCTCGGAGGTGCTACCTGTTTATGGCACGGATGAGGCTAGGGTGCTCCACACCATGGAATTCAATCAGTGGTTGAAAAACTGGTGCAGAGCTCAGAGATTTGGCTTAATTGGGACTGGGGGTCCACCTGGATGGGTGCAGGCCTATACTGGCGTGATGGTTTGCATCTGTCCAGGAGGAGAACCAGGATCCTAGGTGATAGGTTTAAATGCTTCATTGGCAAGCATTTAAACTAGCCAAGGGGGGAGGCACTGGAAAGGAGCAGGGAAGTCCTAGCCCTCCCAAAAAAATCAGGGTACTAAGTGAGGTAGACACCAACATAAAGATGTCAATAGGGAGAAGCACAGGGGTAAATGGAGAAAGTGACAAACGCAATAAGGACAGGGATAGGGCAAAAAGGGGTAAGGCCATCAAGAAATGGAGGGTAATGTGTACAAACGCCCATAGTCTGGGCAACAAGCTCCCTGAACTGGTGGCCTTGATGGAAGAGGGATGCCTGGATTATCGTAGCAGTCACAGAAACGTGGTACACAGAGAACCATGACTGGGATCTTAACATACCAGGGTATACAACCTACAGGAGAGACAGGGAGGGCAGAAGGGGAGGGTAGCTCTCTATGTAAGGGAAGGGATAAAAGCAACTGAACAAAAGAGTAAACAGGGAGGAGAGGAGGAACTGTGGGTCACCTTAGAGACTGGAAATGGCACCACAATCTGCACAGGGGTTGTATACAGATCCCCATGTCAGGGGGAGGGAATGGATAAGGATATGATAGAAGGCATACTTAGGATGGTGGAGAAAGGGGAGATACTGTTGATGGGGACCTTAATATGCCAGATGTTAACTGGAGCACCTTTGCTGCAGCCACATCCAAAAGCAGGGCCATTCTTGATGCCCTTCGGGTGGCATGCCTCAGACAGCTAGTTTTGGAACCTACTCATCAGGGAGCCATCTTAGACCTCGTACTCTCAAGTAGGGGCAGTGAGAAGATCTCGGATCTAGATGTGGGTAGCCATGTGGGAACAAGTGACCACCAAACAGTGTGGTTCACAGTAAACTCAGCTACAGAGTCAAGCTATACAAAAGTGAGGGTTCTGGACTTCAGGAGGGCTGACTTTGGCAAGATGGGAGAGTGACTTAGAAAAGCACTAGCAAACAGGCTAGAAGGAGGGATGGAGCAACAATGGGGAAATATCAAAACTGCCATCACAGAGGCAACAAGCCTTTGTGTGAAGCAAATAAATTGAAATGAAAGAAAAAGCCACTATGGTTCTCAAAAGAAGTGGCGGTGAAGGTTAGGGAGAAAAATATAGCATTTAGGAAGTATAAGGAAACACAGAAGGAGCAGGACAGAGAACTGTACCAGTTAAGGCAGAAGGAAGCAGGGAGGATAGTCAGAATAGCAAAGGCACAAACTGAGGAAAAGATAGCCAACAACCTTTTATAGGTATATCAGGGAGCGTAGAAAGACAAAGGAAGGGATAGTGAGGCTGAATAGAATGGATGGTGGGTGGGCAGAGAGTGACAGTGAAAAAGCAGGGATACTGAATGAATACTTCTGTTCGGTATTCACAAAAGAGGAAATGGGGGAGGTGCCTAATCCAATTAACAGAAGCACTCTGGAGATGGGGGTCGATCCCAGTCCTTTCACAGAAGAAAGGGTTCTGAAAGAACTCCTAACACTGAAGGTGGACAAAGCAATGGGGCCAGATGGAATTCACCCCAGAATTCTAAAAGAATTAAGCAGAGAACTAGTGACACCACTGACTACCCTTTATAACAAATCATGGGAGGATGGTGTGGTACCTGAGGACTGGAAGAAGGCTGATGTGATTCCCCTTCACAAAAGTGGGAGCAAGACAGAGGCAGAAAACTACAGACCTGTCAGTTTGACCTCTGTGGTAGGGAAAGTGATGGAATCACTTCTGAAGGAAAGAATTGTTGAGTACCTAGAGGCCAGTGGGGCACACGACCCAAGGCAGCATGGGTTCACAGTGGGAAGGTCATGTCTGATGAATCTAACTGATTTCTTTGACTGGGTGACCAAAGTAGTAGACCAGGAAGGGGCTGTGGCCATGGCCTACCTAGACTTTAGCAAGGCATTTGACTCAGTCCCACACAAAAGATTAGCAGTCAAATTAACCAGCCTTGGAGTGGGTCCCAGGGTGGTAGCCTGGGTAGAACATTGGCTGAACAACAGGACACAGAAGGTAATTGTAAATGGAGTCCACTCTGAAGAAAGAGGGGTTACTAGTGGGGTACCGCAGGGTTCAGTTCTGGGTCCAGTCCTTTTTAATGTCTTTATAAGTGACATTGCAGAGGGACTGGAAGGAAAAGTATGCCTCTTTGCAGATGACACAAAGATCTGCAACAGGGTTGATACACAAGGAGGCGTGGAAAGGATGAGAAGGGACTTGGCAAGGTTGGAGGAATGGTCAGAAGTATGGCAGCTTGGATTCAATGCAAAGAAGTGCAAAGTAATGCACCTGGGAAACAAAAACCCAGGGGAAGATTACACAATGGGGGAGGTAGTAACAACAACAAAAATGGAAAGGGACCTGGGGGTAATCATGTCAGATGACCTTAAGGTTAGCAAGCAATGTGAGAAGGTAGGGAGGGCTGGGGGATACTGGGATGTATAAGGGAGAGGCATCACCAGCAGAAAACAGGAAGTTGTTATCCCCCTGTACAGACAGTTGGTGAGACCCCATCTGGAGTACTGCGTCCATTCTGCAGACCCCATCTCCGCAAGGACATAGACAGGATGGAGGCAGTTCAGAGGAGGGCAACTAAAATGGTGCAGGGTCTGCAAGAGAAGCCATACGAGGAGAGGCTAAAGGAGCTTAATATGTATACCGTTGAGAAAAGGTGGAGAGGGGACATGATAGAAACATTTAAGTACCTCAGTGGAATCAACAAAGTCCAAGAGGGTAGCATCTTTCAGAAAAAGTGATGTGCAAGAACAAGGGGACACAGTTTGAAGATGTGGGGGGACAGCTCAGGGGCAATGTGAGGAAGTATTTTTTCACAGAGAGGGTGGTAGACGCATGGAACAGCCTTCCTGAGGAGGTTGTGGGGTCTAAAACTGTGGGAGAATTCAAGAATGCATGGGACAGACATAAGGCAATTTTTGTGAGGGGTAGGAAGAAATAGGCTGTTGGTTAAATAGGATCTGCAGCTTATCTTCTAGGTAGGGAAATGGGCAGACTAGGTGGGCCAAGCAGTCCTTATCTGCCGTCAGTCTGTTTCTATGAAAGCCGTGGCACACACTTGACTAACTTGATTGCTGTCCACAGCACAGATTAACTTCGATTTAAGTAATACAGTGATCTAGAAAATCATAGAAATAGAGAAGGGGTGTCATGTTGGATAGCAGTTCCACTGCACAGCTTTGGAGATCGCAGTCGTCTTATTGTGAAACTGCTGAGTGAGACAGGTAAGTACCAGTGATACTGATGGTGATGGGACATCGCATGGCATATGCAATGCCGTCTGCAATGTTATGGCATGATAAGGACATGGCTGTAGTAAGTTACCAGCCAATCAGAATATTAGAATTGTTTTGCCCATTTTATAAATAGATTATAATATAAAGAGCCTGTGTGAGGAAAATAAACATTAAAGATAATCAGATCTTTTAAATGCATCCCGTCTATGCTTGTTAGTAGACAAAAGTCTAAATAAGATCTAGTTAAGAGTACTTTGCTGTTAATCTTGGAGGCCACAAATGTGTTTAAACTACCTACAACGCTATCCTCCCCAGAGAACTTTGTTTTTTTAATTCTAAGTACAATAAATATTTCATATCCATTGATTGACCACAGAGTATCATTATGCATAGTGTCTTGCAGAATAATTCAGAGTATTTTGAAAACTTCATCGCAGTTTGTCATTTGTTTGTGTCTATAGACCCAGTCAGTATATTCCAGGATAACAGCCTCACCGTATCATCTGTTTTGGCTTCTTGAGTGTGTGTCACAATCAGGACAGTGACATGTATGAATTTTTATTCGTCTATTAACTACTCGTGTGATAGGATGGGTGTATTTCAGACAAGCACCTCAATGTAGAAGCACCATAGCAAGGGTTGCGCAAAAAGTGCATCGGTAAGAGGACCGGGGGCATGCATTACAGATAGAGGGGGCAGGTTCCATGGGAACATCAGAAATAACTTTTTCACAGAGAAGGTAGTGGAGGCTCAGAGAGGAAGTGGTAGGGGAGGCCACTGTAAAGGGCTTTAAGAGAGCATGGGACGGCCACATGGGTCTGGTATCCGGTTGAGGGGGCCGGATAAAGCCCTAGCCATCAGCTAGGCACCTTGGGTAGACTGGGTGGGCCAGGCGGTCCTTTTCTGACATCACATTTCTATGTAATAAAGCAAAGTGATAAATAAACAAAATAGTTACAAGGCACATAATCATATAACAATATGTTGTATATACAGAGTGTCATTAACACGTATCGCACATAAGCAACACAGGTTTCTTAATATCTTAATATAGATGTATGTCATAGACGTCTCATTTACTTAACTGTACCTGACTCGTGAGACGCTGAAAGGCCTCACAAACATGCTGAAAACCGCAAACCACAAGCATGCTTGTTTGAAGATCATACCAACCAAATCAAATGTATCTATTTGCGGAACACCCTGCTATTTTTAAGCATGTGGGACTTGTTTGTCACTGACAGCTTCTGTCACTTTTCCTAATCCGACCTTGCATCTGGAAACATGTGCTTCTCTTACTTGTGCATTCTCTATATAGAAGGCTCCTGATGGATGGACATAATCTATTTTCCACAAATTCATTTGTGTAGCTTCACAAATGGTCATTCTTTCCTCTCCATGTACTGCGCCTGGTAAACAGATAAGCTGGCTAATTGCTGTCTTGTTTTCACTTTACTCTAGTGTCATCTTTCAAAACAACCTTTGCAGCTACTGAGCTCTTACTTCACCGAGTATATTTTGTAGACTGTTTTGTAGACTGGGATCTTAATGTTGAAGTAGCAGAAGAAGCACAAACAAGTGATTCTTTTCAATTAAACATTTAATCAGCTAAGAGGCTTTGTGTGAGAGGGAGTGGTGGAAACTAGTTACCTTCTGAAAAGTAAAACCTAAAATATTTGATAGTTTATATCCTCTAAACCTTGAGTAGAACTTTCAAATATCGGCTAGTACCCCAGCTGAATTTTTGTTGAATGGACTGTTGTAGTCAGCTGCATGACCTTCGATCAGCATGAAACTACTTGGCATGCCTGTTTAGGCTCCGAGCCTGGAACAATAGGAGCCAAGGTCATCCGGGAGGGTGCGGAATGTATGCACGGATGCTCTACTCTCAGTGGGGGTGTGTGATTTTATTGCACTGCTCATTGCACTATCCCTAGATAAGGCTTGGTGGTGATGTTCGTGGTAGCAAGGGTAACCACATTGCCTGGCACCCCCTCCCTAGGGTGTTGCAAGCATGCATGTTTGTGTTGGGAGCTGAGTGGTCTTAAAAGGTGCAGAGTCAGTGGCTCAGTAGGTAGCACACTCACCTCTGGGGCCAGAAGATCAGATGGTCATGGGTTCTAGCCCTACACCAGGTACTGGGGGGGGTATTGCCCATAACGGACACTGAAGTGCAGCGTGGTGCTGCACTGTTGAGATGGTGTCTTTGGGATTCGATGTTGAACCGATGTCCCTTCTGCCCATCTCCGGCCACTGTCCAGGTGGAAGTGAAAGATCCAAGGGCACTTACTAATGAAGAGAAGGGGAATTTTTTTATTGTCAAAAGAATATAATGTTCACATGCATTTGTTGTATATACAAAAACAAACGATATAGCTTTGTACTAAAAGAAAAAACTCTCAACAGTGACATACAGGTTGAGAAATACATCTTTCTACCCTTTTCCTTATACACACGTTATATATATTGTGAATATTTTGTTTGGCTAAATCTGGGTACCACTTTGTCATTAACTTCAAGTTACACCTTCAAAAAGTATTGTAGGTAAGACCCTCCACCAAATTTCTACCAACAGGGGAGGCAACATAGATTTTTCCTTTAAGTAAACTAGTGCTACTTCTCGTGTGATTTTCCCCATAATCCCTGCCAGGGGAACCAGTCTTTGCTGCAACACACATTGGCATCTGCTTTGTCACACACATCATTTTACTACAGCGAAAACTACTCTTAGGATCCCTGGATAAAAAATGTTCCATTCTGGGCTAAATTTCCCATACACTAGCGCTGTGTATGACATACTCCTCAATATTTGTGAGCCAGCAGTCCCCATAACTGCACAATATAAGGACATTCAAAAAACAAATGCTGCATGGTTTCGAGCTGGAGTACGCAAGAATCCCTAATCCAGATTCTCTCCTCCATTGCTCTGTGAGCATGGTTCCCTCTTGCATTTAATTTACAATGGCAGCACATCCCAATGGTGTCCTACATCTTTCTTGGTACTCTGGCTTCTGTGAGTTGGCTTGTCAGACACCTGACTTCAGTATTCTGGGGGCAATTAAAGCAAGGCCCATTCAGGAAGTATTTTCCCAGAATATTTGTATAAAATATTTTTCTATTTTGCATTTGACAGTCTTGGAGAGAGACATCCCATTGTTTGATTTTTTTATTTTTTTAATTTTTAAAGATTTCTGTTAAATATATGGATGTCCCATAGGGGATCAATTTGAATGCACTCCATTTAGGGGCTTCCCATTTGTTGAAACAATACTGAATTCTTGCCCTAAAGCTTGCTACCCACTATAATGGGAATAATATTTGAATATAAAACATAGAGAAGAAAAACAGGACAGGATTTAGCTTGTTTGCCCCCCCCCCCATTTAATAGGCCAAAATGTGACTGTCCTTTTGACTGGATTCAGTTTACTTCCCCACAGTAGTTGGAAGCAGATATTATTTAGTCTGGCCTCCAGTTGAAGACAGAGCGGGAAGATGTAACAATCTTAAAAAGATTGGAATTATACAAGTTGCATGTATATTCCTTTATTCTGGCCATGGGGTATGATTTCCATTTGGTTACCTTTTCTTCTGCTGTCTCCAGTTTTGCTGCCCAATTTTTTCCCACTGCGTCTGGGCCTCCAAAAATTACCCCTAATATCCGCAGTTTATTAGTTTGAATTTTTATACCTTCAATTTCTGGAACTTGTAGTTCTGGTTGTATTGCTTTGGCTACAGCTACACTTTTTTGTTTAATTTTGAACCAAATGTTTTTGAACAGGATTGGATTACCCCTAGTGTTTGCGTTCCCGACCTGTGGTCTGCCACCAATAAGCAGATTTCGTCTGCATATACTGTTGTGCTAGGGAGCATTGTGTCTGCAGGACTAATCATATGTCTGATGTCATGATCCCCATTTAACTTCCTCAAGAGTGGATCAACGGTGAAAACATATAGAAGGGGACTCAAGGGGCATCCCTGTCTAACTCCTCTTTTTATTGCTACGTGTGAGCCCAAACATCCATTTACCAGTGGAGTCCTAGAGGCATTTTTATATATTGTTTGTATCCACCAAATTCATTTTTGGGGTATTCATACACTTTTAATGCTTCAAACATGTACGCATGTGAAACAAAATCAAAAGCCTTTGTTTGGTCAAGGCGTATCAAGTATCCGTCTGCTGTGGGGCTATCAAAGATTTCCCTTATTATTTTAAGTTAGCCAACATCGACCTTTGTGGCACTGCACATGTTTGGGTTGGATGTATTCGGGTGGAAGCTCCCCTTGCCAACCTGATGCAAATCATTTTTTATAGTATCTTCTAATCAGTGTTGATCAGACTTGCTGGCCTCCAGTTGTCCAAATTCTCCTTTGCATTTTTTGTGTGGAGATAGATTAGGATGCTGTCCACTAGTGTTGATGGGACTTGGTGATGCCCCTGTATGATTGTGTTAAAAATGATAACCAAATATTCTCTTAACTTCTCTCTTGATTTTTTTATAAAATTCATTAGGAATACCATCTGGTCCAGGTGAGACCCCATTTTTTAGTTGTCCCACCACTAAGTCAATTTCTGCCTCTGTGATTGGTCTCATTAGTTCTTTTTCATCCTCTGTTAACTGCAGGATATCTAACGTCTCTTTAAAAAAAAAAAAAAAATCCCTATATTACCAGTGTCTGGGGCCTGCTGCCTAGCTAGGGTCTTTGTGTGATTGGTTACAGCCTTCAGGATGCCGTTATCACCACTGATAATCTCTCCCTCCCTATTTATGAGATGGGACATATACTTTATACACACACACACACACACACACACACACACATATGCTGTTTGCAGCTATCATAGGGGTTAACTGCCTGTGCTGTGCCTTTCAGTCCATATTTCTGTTCTATAAGCAGAGAGTCTACTCTATCATATTGATAGCTGTACATTTCTTTTTTCATTTGGGTAATTTGAGGGGAATAATCTAGCCCATACTCTGCTTTTAGTGAAGTTAATTTTGGGGTGATTGTGAAGAGTCGGACCAGCCGAGGAGCTACGCTTACTGCGTATCTTCGCTGTCTGCGTAACTGACACAGATCATAGGTTATGTGAAGGATGTAAGGATGGACAGAGCTGGGGGGGGTGCGGGGGGCACTGCCCCTGATGAAAGCTTACGTTCATTGATTCTGCTATTGTGTGTGTGTGTGTGTGTGTGCGCGTGACGCTGAACCTATGTTTTCAGCAGAAGGTGGAGTGCGATTCCTGTAGCCTTTTACGCTACGCAATCTGTCTGGTCCGACTCTCTTCACAATCGCCAATTTTTGTAGATGTCGACATTTTTCCAGGTACTGTATGTAATTGTCTTTGTGTTTAATTTTTGCTGTATGCTTACAGTGATTTTTTTTTTTTATCTCTAGCTTTGTTTCCTGCTGGGTTATCGTAGAGGTTAAAGACAAATATTTTGGCATCTATCACTGTTTTTAATCCGTTCGTTCCTTTTCTTCATCCAACATCATGATGTTCCATTTTCCAATGATTGTATGAACCTGGTTTATTTATGGGTACTCCTAAATGTATTTTTAATAGGCAATGTTTCGATGTTTCTATAGGGAACACTAAATACTTGTTACACAGTAACCAGTCAGAAATAAAGAAAGATCAATCCAAGAGGATGACCTCCCTCTATGATATGCATGTTTGGGTGGCTGAGGGCCACCAATCTATCAGTTTTATACATGGCACGAAGGTAGTTTGAATTATTATATCATTTTTGTCTTGCCCCTGTTTTATCTGAAAGGGATAATATACAATTGAAGTCCTGTCCAAAAATCACCGATTTTGTGGCGTGTAGATAGGGCTGGATTGTTTTCAGCACTTCTGCCCTTTGTGATTTAATTTTGGGGTTTTAAATGTTAGTCTCCGTTCTTGGTTTTGGATAGTGACATCTAATGTTAAGACCTTCCCTGGATTAGGTCCATCAGTCTAGTGACTACTACTGCTTGTATGTTGAAAAGGATCCCTACCCCGGTGCATGCCTCTTCCCCTTAAGACCAAAAAGATACCCCACCAGACCATTCCTGTGTTGCCTGACTAGCTTCCTTAATGGAGTGTAATCTAGTAACCTGTAAAAACAAAATATGGGAGATGTAGATCTTTTTAAAATGGAGAAGGTAGTGCATCTATTTTGGGGATTCGTAATACTGTATACATTGAGGGTGCCACATATAAGTTCAAATCCCAGTTTTATGTGAGTTTAGAAGGGTTTCAAGTCTTTTTCACTTTCCCTGGAGATCTTTGCTTGAACCTCTTCTTGCTGGACGTTCTTGAATCACTTGATGCCAGTTCAGTGTCCGTCGTAGGATCAGGCTGAGAGGAGGCTACTGAGGACGCATCGGAGCATCCTCGGTTTCAGCCCATTATTTCCTCTTTGAGAGCTTATCTTTTTTTATCTTCCTGGACTAAGTCTCCATCACTCATTCGCACTAGTGTGGATAGCTCCAGAGGTGCTAGGACCAAGAGGGAGCCCACATTTTTCAGAAGGGTCAGCGCCGAGACAGGATGCGCGGCACCGCGAGACTAGCTTGTGCCTGTGTAGTCTGTCTTAGCGTCGATCCTCCAGCCACCTCAGTTCCTTTTCTCCCACCGATTGCGCTTGGTTGTCGATGTCGCTCATCTGCCAGAGTCAAAGTTTTTGTCTATACAACAGCAGCTTTTAGCATTTAATTTAACATTTTAGTAGTAACTTCTTATTTTACGAACAAGAAAAGAAGATTATGAAGAAGAAGAAAAAGAAATTCTCACCTGCCATCAATTTAGTCGTCCTTAGATGGTGCGGTGACGGTAGGAAGACTTCGTTTGAAAGTTCTTATGGCAGAGGGGTTGTGTCTGGCCCGCTGCCCTTTGATAAACGGGGAAGGGGGTCCGACTATGGACACTACTGTGCTCGGGGGGGGGGATCAGTCCACTGAAGCACAAATCTAGCAGTTCCGGGGATCCAGCTCCGTTTAACTTTGAGCTCTTCTTCCTCGTTGGGGGAAGAAGAATTGGTGCCACTCGGGATTGCCCTCTGGTACATCTGCACGAGAACTGTTCGTTGGGAGGGGCGATAGGCCTCAACCGACTTTGATGGGTTCCTCTTTGCCTCGCTCCTAACGGCCTCATTCCTCGACTCCAGACTCCATCTCTGTCCTCGATGGAGCTCCGGTAGGCAATTTCACCTCTGGGCCACTCCTGTGGAGCAGAGGGTTCGACGTCTGTCCAGTTTTCCTGATTTCAGGGGCCTCCGGGCCTCGGAGCTCCTGGACCAGGGCCAGGTCGATTGGATCAGGATGAGTGTGGTGCCCTCTTGGTGTCTTCACCATCGTGTTGACCCCTTGTGCCTACCCCCCTCTCTCTTTCCATGCAGGGGCTGGCCCGGGCACCACCTTTTCTTTCTCCTCAGGATTCTCCATTGGCATTTTCCACGGTGGTGTCTGTCCTGGCGCCGTGCCAGATGCCATGGGTGACGCCGCAGGTCCAGCACCATGGTGGGTGCTGGATTTAGTGTTGGTTCCGTAGGTGGCACCCCTGGTGTTTGGGTCAGCACCGTCACTCTGTGCGGTGCTGCGGGTGCTGTTGTTGGTGCCGATGGTTGCCAGCACCGCTTGCGGTGTCATGGGTGTCTTGCGACACCACGGATGCCCGCGGGTGGCGCTGCCATGGACACCCATGAGTGTAATGAATACCATGGGTGCCACAGGTGCCATCGGATGCCAATGCTGCCATGGGCACGATGGGTGTCAGGGGTGCCCTTGGGTGCCGAGGTGCCCTTGGGGTGTCGCCCAGGTTGGCATAGGCACTAGGGGTCCTTCTGGGGTAGAAGTGCATCTAGAACAGTATCTCCCTGTCCTACTTGTCAGTGATACAGTAGATGACTCATTTTATATACTGAAGGGCATGCCCTCTTTATCATCAGAGTCCGTGATGGAAGATCTTTTCAGTAGTTCTTCAGTGATGGGGTCCACTATAGTATTTCAGACTGCATCCGTGGACCATACACTTCTACGTCTAGACTCTTTCAGTCGTCAAGACAGTTACTGTCTGTGGAACATTCTAATTCAATGGTCGGGAGCCGCACAGGCTCTTCTGCTCCTTTGATAGGGGTATATAGCCCCCTTATGATATTGCCCCTTCAGTGGCTTCATCAGCACAGGTGGTTAACATCTCCTCATCTCTAATTATTGGTCCAGTCATGATTTCAGTTATGGATGCTCAGGCTCCTCCTGCCCCCTCAGAGGGATGATATCTTCGTCATTTTTGTATCAGGCAATCCTTGCGAAATAGCAGCCTGAAAGCCATGTTGGGCTCTGACTAATGGTAAAAAACAAAAATTATCACAGCACAGGGCCTAGCCAAAATTACCCGATACCACCCTTTTGGATCTAGTCAGGTTCCGCCTCAGCCCCTGAGGCAGTCGTCTCTGAACTACGGTAAAGAGTACCTGACTTGTTCTACCCTAGGGGAAGTCCGACCCAGCAGAGGTATGAGTCATCTCTTTCTCCAAGAGAGATTTTTCTTATTCAGAGATATTTCCTAGACACAGACGACTGCCCAGTCTGTTGGTCCCCCTTTTTTAATCAGGCTTTCTTCTCTTGATCAGTGACTCTCCAGCGAGTCGTAACTCAGGTTCCTACTTCCTTGCTTGCTTCAACTTAACAGACATGCTCCTTTCTTGACCATAGGTAATGTAGGTCTTTTTTCTAAGATGGCTTTTCAAATATTCACACCTTCGTTTTCTGCACACTGGTTCCATGCCAGTCGCTCACGAAGTTATCCTCTCCAACTGCGTGATGGAGCTGTGATGTTTGTTTTTCAGCAAGCAAACTAGAGTCCTTTCATACTCCCTTCAGGGAGGCTGGAGTGAGTGGTGCCTCACCACATTGAGTCACTTCTGCCGCTATTCAGTCACTTTCAATGAATGCGTTAGCCCTAACTTGGTCCTGCTGTATCGCTCCTCGATGCACATCTGCTTCTATTTGCCTTAGAAATCCAGCCCATTTTTTTTTTTTCTGTCTGAATGTTTTTCCGCAGTGGACACATCCTCCTGAACAATTTTCCTCTCTTCCCTGAGTTTGGGGACTGCTACTACAGTTGTACACACAGGGGCAGGATGATTCCTTTTTGGAATATGAAGTGGGTAGGATCTGCTTCTACTAGACCACCATAAGAACCTTCTAAGTCATGCTTTGACCTTCCATCAGGAGGTTTCAGTGACTAAGTGATGGGCTAACCCAACCTGGACCTTCTTTTGCTTACCAAGTAAGGGGTTCCAGTGCTCCTGGACCTGTTGTTCACAGGTCAGCCATACTTGGTAGTGGGGGTTTCCATCTGCGCTTTTTGGTCTACCCTGAACTAGTAGACTTTACCGCCGGCTCTTTCAGTTGCTGAGGTCCTTTTACGTTAGATTAGTACATGTCTTTGACACTATTAATTTTGGTCCTAGACCAAATGGTGAGGCTGGGTTCTCGCCGCTCTCCTAGAGTGGTTGCGGCTTCCTGGCAGAGTTTCATTTTGTGTCCATTGCAGTCGTCTGCAAAGTGGTGACTTACAACTCAAGCGCTTATCTTGTAAGCACTATGTTCTAGATGCTCTTTCCAAGACCACTCTTTTTATTAGCAGGACGGTCCTTGGACGTTCTTTTTGAGTGAACCCTATCTCCTACCACCCTACTCAGGGTTGTCTGTTTTAGCTCAGTACTCTACCACTAGTGTGAATGAGTGATGGAGACTTAGTCCAGGAAGATATGGAAATTACATACTTACCATAATTGTTGATCTCTGTGGACAGTCTCCATCACTGATTCACACGCCCACCCACCATCCCCTGGGTTCACTTGTTTTCTTTCCTGGTCTTCATGGTGCTGTGGTTCATTCTGCAAAGACATTGTTCTTTGATCCTTCTTGCAAGGGCCTTGTGGGCCCTCTCAGGCCCAGAAAGTCAGGATAAGTTATTTTCATTAGTTACACTGCACCTCCTCGGTCAAAAAGGTACTGAGGTGGTTGGAGGATCGACGCCGAGATAGACTACACAGGCACGAGCTAGTCTCGCGGTGCCGCGCATGCATGGTCCTGACTCAGTGCCGACCCTTCTGAAAATTTTGCCTCCCGGTTGGTTCTAGTGCCTCTGGCGCTATCCCCATTAGTGTGAATGAGTGATAGAGACTGTCCAAGAAGATCAACAATTACGGTAAATACGTAATTTCCATTTAACACCCCATCATCCGGTTGTTTTGCCAACATTGCCCCTCTGTTTGCCCTATTTCTGGTTATTCTTCTTTGAGTTTAATGCATCTAGGATGTTTTCCTCTGGAGAAGGCATTGTTTGGACCCGGTCATGTTTGGGTGCCAATGAAATTTCCTCTGCTCTCAAGCTGGGAGTAGTGGCTTGATCCCCTTCCAGCAGAGGGGTAGATGAAGAGGGTGAAGTGTGGGGGGGGGCATGCTAGTTTCAGTAGTATCTGTAATGTTAGATTGTTCTTCCTGTGGTGCTTGGTTGACCTGCTGGACGGGACCTGTTTCCTGTACTAGTGGCACTGTGGTACTTAAACTATTTAGCTGGCTAGTAGATACTTCTGGCCTGATGGCAAATGTGGGGCAAGTGTGGGCTTGTTGCGCCCTGAACACTGATTCATCTTGCTCCTCTTGAGTGTGGGCAGAGTTGTGAAATGCCCTTGGACAGTTTTTGAAAGAATGGGTTGTAGCCTTGCACAGGTTACAGTACATTGCATTTGGGCAAACTATGCTAGACTGTCTGATTCCTGAACAGAGAGAACATTTCAGTTTATCGCAGGCACTATTTAAATGTGTTTGAACTCCACATCTAAAGCATGACTTCGGTTGCCCAGCATAGAAAATGAAACCTGATCCCTGCCGAGGTAGAAGCAACTTGGCAAGTGCTGGATTGACCCATTTATTTGAGGTAGCCTTACTTGTATTCTCCACCCCCCTGTCCATAGCTGTTCTGAATCCATAATTGCCTCAGGTAGGCCCAATGCCGTGCATTTTAATTTCAACCATCTGACAACATCTGCTACTGCCACCCCTTCATTTTTAAATAGTACTGTAATCATTCTTACTGCCAGTTTTGTCAAGGGGATTGCCACAAAAGGGGTCCATAAGGGAGTATACTTGACTTGCTGGTATCTATGCCAGAATGTTTCTAGTCCTGCCGCAGTTTTGAAGCTGAGGTCAAAATTAGAGTCTCCAGATGTGTGAATAAGTGCATAGATTTCTGTGGGTAGAAACTGTAGGCATTCTTTTACTAATTTTTTTCCCCACGTACACTCGATCCGGAAAGGTGTCTAAACCCCCCTCTGTACCTGATGCGAAACTGCGTTTCTATACTTCGCTTGTTCTGGGGGTGCATAGAAACATAGATTTTGACGGCAGATAAGGACCGCTTGGAAGTTTGAGTGTTGGGGCGGGCCCTTTGATTTCCCGGGTGACCTTCCACTTGTCTAGGGTTATTTTGATTTTGTGCATTGTGGGCTGACGTAGGAGTGGCATTATCTTGCTGTGTAGGATGATTTTCATTCATTTGTTGTCTCTCTCCCCTAATTTCCTGGGGCATTGGTTCCAGTACTTCGGCGTCCTTCTGAATAGAAGGGTCATTTCCAAGATTAAGGGTTTCCGGAACAGGTGGTATCATAATCGGTAAAACTGAATTCTGTGTGAGATTTATTGAAGGGTGATTTCCAACGGATCCTCCATGTCTACTAGATTTTCATCTTGTCCTGAAGCTGTGTGAGCTGGGGAAGTCCAGGCTGGATTTATCCAGCCTGGCGCCCCTTAGGGCTTTTGCAATTGTAACCTCTGTTATAGATAAATTATCATCAAAGTTTGGGGAGGGGGGGACTTTACCCCCCTGCCTTTTCTCCTTTATCTGTGACAGTCTTATCTGTGTTTATCTGAACCGTTTCTGCACGACCTAAATCCCTGCTGTCTAGAATCACATTTTGCCCTTTTTGCTGGAAAGTTACATTTAAAAGCTGGTCTGAAGTATTCTGCGCATTTAATGGAATTGCAAAAGATTTAGTACCTGAGCAGCCGGATCCCAACTGTTTTTTTTTTTTTTTTTCCATTGAGCGGTCTGATGTGCTCTGAGGGAAGTCCTCTGGCTGAGTTATGGTGTTTTGCGCAAGTTCCATCCTTTTGTACTGTTGCAGCTGTATTTCTCTCTCTCCGCTTTTCGATACTTTCCTCCTGCATATTATTTGCTGGGTCCGGGCATGATTCGCTGTGCTTCTTCAGGCCCTCGCCTGCTCATTTCTGCAGGCCTAACCATTTACTTGCGGTTTTGTTTGTGCTTTTACTTTTAGTATTTCCTTCTGTCTGCGACTTTAGGCACATGCAAGAGTTAGTGTTTTTGCTGCCAGTCACTGTTCCTGGATCCTTCTCCATATCGGTTTCATTGTCGGCAACAGTGATTGTTGCTTCGGATGGAGCCCCTGATGCCTTTGATGTGGTGGGGTCATCCGGCTGTTGATTCATTTTGACAAGCGGCTGTGCAACTTTGACAGAAGCTGTGTGCTATCTTACAGCGTAAGTCCTTTTGTTTTACCGCTAACCTCAATTCGTTGTCTTCAAGTTGAGATCATTCAGATTGTGCAGGGATTGTCTCCTTTTGGATTTGTTCTTACTGGCTTATAGAGATATTCATGTTATTCTCCGATATAGCCGGAATGTCTGTGGAGCTTTCAGACACTGTCTGCTGTTTTCCCCCTTCAATATCCATTTCTTCAGCCTCTGGTGGAATCAAGGCAGGGGAGGAGGTCTGCTCCCCTGCCTCCAACATGTCATTCCTCACCGAGGCAACTCCCAAAGAGGCCATCTTGGGCTGACAGCCAAAGTTTCCCCTACTGGAGAATAGGGGAGTTTTCCCTTTGTTATGGCCAACCTTTCCTCGTCTATAAAAACAGGTCCATGTAACTCACCCTTCAGGATCTACCTGTAATCAAGCCATCACTGCCTAGTGTGCCTTTCTTGGTCAGAAATTGTTAATAAAAATAAAAAGGGCTAAAACAACCCACTGGTTGCAGGATGCTAGCAGACAAAAGCTTCATATGCTTGATGGACATACCAGATGTTAGGCGCCTCCCTTGTCAGCAGGCACACTGTGATTTATGGCCAGCCCCCCAAAATACATAATAAGCAGGCAGGAAAAGGGGGAACCCTATACCAGGAGATGTGCAGAGTTACGTGGTGTGTAACGGGGGGAGCCCTATACCAGAAAATGTACAGAATTACGGGGTGTGTAATGGGGAGCCGTATACGAGATGTGCAGAGTTACGGGGTGTGTAACAGGGGGAGCCCTTTACCAGGAGATGTGTGGAGTTGCATGGTGTGTAACTGGTGGAGATTAGACCAGGAGGGTGTCCCGACCAAGTAGGTACTGTTCCAGGATGGGTAGCAGGCAAAGTGAAGCTGAAAGATAAGCACAGATCGTGGGCAGCAGATGATAAAATGGAGAAAAATGCTCTCTTGCGTACCACAGCAAATATACTGGAAATGCCTTGGCTAACTGTTTGGAGCTATTACCACTTGATCATGGAAGTCCAGTGTTCCTGGTCTATCTGGATTTCAGCAGGGCCTTCGACATAGTTCCCTGAAAAAGAGTTATTGATAAAATTATGCAACTTTGAAATGGATCAGTAATTGACTGACAGAAGGCAGAGGGTGCGAGTGAATGGATGTAAGTCAGAGTGGGGCATAGTGAACCAGTGGAGTCTGGGTTCGATTTTGGGGCCTACACATGTATTTTGGGAGTAACAATACAGAATAACATATTACTTAAATGGGAATGCTGTTAGAGCATCACAACAGGAAAGGGATCTTCGGGCCATTATAATAGACACGTTTATGTTTGAGCAATATGATAATGTAACTAAGAAATGCAACTAAATGATGGGTTGTGTTAGAAGCAACTCTGACTGGGGCTAGAGGAATACTTATGCCTCTGTATAGATTCCTGATGAGGCTAAATGTGAAGTATTTTGCCCAATTCTGGGCACCCTACTCTAAGGATGTGAAGAATATAAAGTTCAGAGGAAGGCAGCTAAACTGGTAAGCATGATGATTGGGAGAGACTGAGCTCTCTCATTCTCTTAACCATTTGAGAGAAAGATGAGAGGAAATACGATTCTTGTTTACTGGGCAACCAGCGACCCCAAGTTAATGAAAAGTTTACACCTTGAAATTAACCATACCTTACAAGCAACATGATGTGAGCATAGGAAAAGCCTTCTCTCTTAGAGGGTGTAGTCTGTGTGGAATAGTCATCTTGAATCCATGATCAACAGCCAATTGGTAGGAGTCTTTAAAAGCAACCTGAATGCGTACATGAGTGGGAGGGGAATTCAGGGCTATAACCACTGTGCTGGATAGACGGGCTGGGCGTTATCAGCTTGCTCTGTCCATATCTTATATTCCTCCTTTTGTAAATGGGTAAAGAAAAAAGCTGAAGTTATTCTCTGCAGTTAACATATAGAATAATCAACTCCTAATTTAAGAACAGGCTAATTCTTCATACCCATATCTGACATTGTGCGAGTCAAGAGCGAAGCACAGCAGCTCCTGATGGTACAGAATGTACAAGATGTGAAGATCAGCCTGTTCTGAACACTTTTATTTTGTATAATACAGGATTACTTTGTCTTGTTGCATAGATTTTGGTATCTAGTAGGATTCTGGGGTAATTCAGCCATTGTAAGAGGACCTGGAGAAAACCTACTTAAAATAAACTGAGTTAAAACATTGTTTCAGTTTCAGTTTTTAAACTGCAGGTTGTGGACCTCGCATTGTAATGAAAAATTTGATCGACAGATTTAACTGGAAAATTGTGTTCTTCATAGTTTTTGTGTAATGACTACCAGTGTTGGTTAAAAATGTTGTTCTTAAAAGAAAACTAATTTTAGGAACACTGCACCCCCCCACACACACACACGATGGCTTGATGTTATATCTAATAGGACACTGTCAACCCCCGAGGCCTCAGAGTGTCTCTAGTTTAAAACACATTTTAGTTTTGCTCACATTCTGCAGATTACTGATGTAGCTGGTAGTCTGATTCTGATTCCTTTTTTCTTTTTAAGTGAAGAACAGACTGCCCACACTGCTGGTGTGTGTTACCACACAAAAATGTTTATAGCCCTTGATCAACTCCCACCAAATGTTTCTTGTACTTGTGAACACCCACAACACAGTCTATCCACTCATAATGCAGTAGGAGGGGAGGAGAGGAGACTATTGCACCACGAGTGGCTGCACTATTTGGAGGTGCTCCTACAATTTAGGAAGTATGCAATAAGAGCAGGTCAGTGATTTTAAACCAAACAAGGCTGGGTATAACTACACCTTTAGCATGCACTTGTGTTCTACTAAGAAAGAAAGCAGCTAAAACAACCAGCAACATCAAAGAATTTTAAAGAAAGCAAGCAATCATAAAATGTGGGGTTTCTACTAGAAATAATATGATGCAGAAAGGTTGACCATGTCCCTTTAATTGTGTCCTATGCACTGCACAGCTCTGCAGTACTCATTTCTATCAGTATACTGGTTAGCAGTGCAGAATGGCTCTGTGTATGCGGAATGGTACTGTAATGCACCCCACATTATATTCTGACAGAATAGGATACACTTAAAGGAGAACTACGGGATACGTGAAACTCCGACTGCTGCACAGATCGCGGCTTCAGGACCCTGATTCTCTCTGCAGGCACAATATTAATCAAAGTGTTTTCTTACCTTACTACCGTAAAACTAGTATTAAGCTCTGTACCAGCCGAATGTGGTACTTACCACGGTTCCCTACTGCCCAAGATCCGCCGATAATTGACGCAAGATGATGGCACATCAGCTTCTTTTCATACCGCGCTCTTATGTACAGCGTTTAATAATTTCCATAGCTGCCACGCCTGCTTTATTTTTACAGACTTGGCTTATATGCCATATGTACGCCATGTATGCACATGGCATATAGGCAGAATCTGTAAAAATAATGCTGGGCACGGCAGTTACAGATTATTAAACTCCATATATAGTGTAAGGGCACAGTATAGGAAGGGCAAAGGCGCGTCATCATCTCAGGTGGTTAGTGACGAGACCTCGGGGTGGGTACCGCTGGAAATACAAAATGCCAGCAGGTACAGAATTAGTACCAGTTTTGTAAGTAATAAGGTAAGAAAATGCTTTCAATAATAGTGTGCCTACAGGGGGAATCTGGGTACTGAAGCCCCAATCTGTGCAGTGGTTGGAGCTTCCTGTATCCCTGTAGTTCTCCTTTAAATATAATGTCAAGCAGTTCTGAAAAAATATTGTTGTGCCTTGAAAGTCTAATGGGGGGGTTGCCTTTCGGGGTGGGTGGGTGTCCATAAAATTGGTTGTTTTCTTGAAAACCTATTAAGAATGACTTTCTGAACACTGCCAGAACAGGAAAACAGCTGATTTGTCATACATGTAACTTGTTTGTCACTCCGATCCTAGACCTGTTCTACAGTGCTCGCTACTTGGTAAAATACTATTGCCAGTGGGAAGTTCACTTGTATGGAATCGACAAACAAAAATGTAATCAGTTCCTGAACACAAAAAGAGTTGCTGTTAATCATCTCAAATCTGTAACAAACTGTTTATACTTGTATTCCATCACCAAATGCATTTTGTGTGCGTGCATTATTATAAGCATTCCTGATAAAGGAACTACTGTAATTAGAACAAATAACAATGGAAAAAGCACTCTGATTAATGGAAAATATGAAAAGCACAGAGATAAAGGTGAAAATCGGTGAAACTTTAAACTTTAGAAATTAAATAAGAATATTGCTCTTTAAGGCAGCCATGGGATGAAAAATGTTTTTCCCAAAAATCTAATTTCAGCTACAGTTAAGAAAATTAGCATACCTGTCAAATGTACTTGTCTAGGTACCTCCTATGCTGTGCACCATGAGACTTTATTTTCTCAGTCCCGACTCTTCCCAGGTCTACAGTGGTTCTGTGTAAAATGTGGCAGCCATCTGTTTTTCTTGAGAAAATAACTAAATGAAAACATTTATAAAACATTCAAAATTTGGTGGAATTATAAAATTGTACCACCAAATAAAACTGGTAGATACCTGGAATCTTTTATAGTTAAAACACTGCTTTATTAATAAAGGCAGTCTAGAGTGACTTCAGTCAAAGAAAAATTATATAAAGCTGTTAAAATATTTAGAGTCCTCCTCCTGTAAGCCATAGCAGGGATAACAAAATTCCACTGGTACTGGGTCTGGGGCCTGCTATTTTTTTTTCTGTTCTGGGCCATTAAAAATAAATTCCAGCTAGTGTAGTGGACCTTGTTGGAACTGGAGAATCACACGGCCTGGAATCTGAATTCTAACTACCTAGATTCATTTCACTCTCCACACTGTGGCAGTCTTCCACTGAGCAGCTCAGTTACCGCAGCAGTGTTCAAGCTCACTTCCTCCTATCTCCCAACTAAGTGGAACAGTACTGCTTACAGTGGCACCGTTAGCACCTGTTACAGGGCACCCCCCCCCCCCACACACACACACACTTCTGTGCAGCTCCTCACAGCGCATGCTTCGGGGAAAGGCTGGAGTGCCGTGATAGGTAGTGTATAACTATTTGGCCTAAGCTATTCGGGAACATTCAAAATAATAGGTCAACTAGGTTTCAAAGTTCAAACTCCTGAACTCTTTAATTTACAACAGTCCAAAATTAATGGTTTCTTTTCCACCTTTCTTAAAAAATCTCTTCTCAGCAGTGTCCCTTCTTTTCACATTAGGAAATATGGCCAGTTAATTATGCTCTTGTATATAATGTTCAGCCTATTAGGTGGCTTGAATGTTCTTACCCATAAAAGGCAGTGGACAGCCGGCCAGAAACATAGAAACATAGAAATTGTTGGCAGATAAGGACTGCTAGGCCCATCCAGTCTGCCCGTAAGCCGTGTACTTGATTACCGCTTCTGGCTCTCCCTCTGCTTTACCTCTGTGGTTCCCCTATGCCTGTCCTGTGCATGATTAAGCGGGCCAGCTTATACCACAGTAAGGGGTAAGGAGGGTGGATGCACTGTGGCCCAATCAAAGAGATTCTCTCGAAGATGTACTGATCTTACTTCGAGATTTGCTCTAGCAGCAGGTAACACCTTTAGAACTAAGCCACCTCGCACAAAACTTCTACCTAGCAGTATCCAGCGGGGGACCGCCCCCAACGTCTGCCCGATGTCATGTATGGTATAAATAGGGCAGTCCTCTAATCCATCTCCATTTCTTTTCCTGCTGTCAACCGCACAAGTTAGACTTCCGCGGACTCCTTCAGCTTGTTGATCGCCATTTTTACTGCACTATCTGCATTTTATTTTATATCAAACCAGTGACTTCTATGAGTTCTTACATGTCATCTTCTCCAACCTCTTCCATCGAAAGGCGGCAGTCCAAGTGTGCGTGCGGGAAGCTTCCCCATAAGGACGGCCATCCGGCCTACCTTTTCTGCCTAGACCCGGGACCACAACATCAAGGCCAGGCAGCATTGCCAAGACTTTAATCAATACACCAGGCTCTGCCACCAGAAGACCCTCAAAGCCTTCCTGCTTTTGAGGAAACTATCTGAAATGGAGAAGTAGTTTCAGTGCAAGAGTTCTTCATCCTCTCTGGTCTTTGGGGCCTCCACGTCATCATCTTCTCATACAGAGAAAAAAATCAAGCAGCAAACACAAGCACCGGAAAAACATCAGGAGAGATCCCGGGCAGAAGACCTCTACCTGGAGAAGTTGGCAACCGCTTCTGGCTCATCCCCCTGCAGGGGTTGTCTTCCACTACCAGGCTCCTGGTGACAAAACCTCCCTCCCTAATCTCTGTAGCGGGAGAAGGTTCTTCGGGGCGCAGGAAATCTTCCCTCACCCCTCAGCCTCTTAAGCTTAGGCCCATTGTTACTGCAGGCTTTAAGCCAAGTGGTTCGCCCCCCCGATGGCTCTTCGGGCGGCAGACCTTTGCCTGTCACTCTTCTGGCCAGGGTGTCTTCTGAGACGACCCTGATGTCGGGCTGACACCCCTAGGTGACCCCTGGGACCATCGTCCTCCTTCAGGAAAGATGGGCGTCTGTCCTGTTCTGATGTTAGCTCCCCTACTCTGGTGACTTTGCCCAGGTGGCCGCAAAATCAGTCTCTGGTCTGGCCTCAGCCTATGCCAGTCCCCTTGACACAGGCTTCTCAGGTGACCCCATCACCAGATTCTCTGAAGTTGCTGGCCGGTCCTGACGCCCATCCTCTGCTACCTTTCTTAGGAAAAAGGACACCTTGCCTATGGTCGTCCGTCCGATGGTAGAGTCCTATAAGGATGCTAGCAAGCTTGCTTGGGAAGCTTCCCTTTTCTACCCCGGCAGTATCTAAGAAATCTGACTGGTTGTATACCGTACCCAGTGAAGATCCCTTTTATGGGGAACATCCCAGAGGCAGACTCAGTCATGATTAATGCTGCCCATGACCGGTCCAAGCAACCTCGACACCTCGGTACACAACCACCAGATAAAGACTCGAAGCAGTGCAATTATCTGACCAAGAAGGTCTACTCATCTGTGTGTGCCACATGCTCCCAAAACTTCCTTGCCCACATGGTTCAATACCAGAACACCTTGTGAGATAAGGCAGTGGAGGTGGCACAGGCCATGCCAGATTGCCCGGGGAGGGCCGGAGTTGATGGCTGTTCTGAAGTCAGGCTCTGACATCGGTAATCATGTCCACAGGGCATCCTCTGATACCGTGGACCCAATGGGTAGGGCTGCTGCTTCAGCAGTTTTTGCTTGCCAGTACTCCTGGCTGAGAGTGTCCAGGTTTACCCAGGACATACAATCCAAGATCATGGACGCCCCCTTTAGAGGGTCAGTCCTGTTCGGTGAGGATTCGCAGAACATTATCACCTGGTTACAGGAATCTGGGAAAGCAATTAATTAGATCTGGACATTGAGTGTACAAATCTCAACCAAAACAGTATTCTAAGTAGCTCTTTCGGAGGAATGCTGGACAACAGCCCAGAGGGCAGCAGCAGAGGGCAGAATTTAAGCGAAAGGCCTCCACTCTTGCATCTGAAGGTTCAGCCCCTCGGGCCCCCAGAACCTCACAGCCTGCACTCCCCCTCCCAGGCATCTCAGCCTGACACCTTGTCTGAGCCCCCTTCCCTGGCCAATGTTTTAGGGGAGGTGATGGGCGGGGTCTGTTTTCCTTGCACACTGAAGGGTGATATCAGATGGGCACCGATCAGTGGGTTCTGCAGCTTATCGAGAGAGGGCACACACTTGAGTTTGCCGAGGTTCTTCCAGACAATCCTCTGATTCAGTCTCACTACTCCCAGGCTCACAGCGCTCTCATCGCAGAGGAAATCCAGGCTCTACTACAAAAGAGAGCCATACAGCCGGTTCCCCCAGCACAACAGGGGAAAGGGTTTTACTCTCATTTCTTCCTAGTGACAAAACCGGGGATCTGCATCCGGTCCTAGACCTCAGCTGCCTGAATCAGTACATCAAGTACAAAAAATTCAGGATGGTCACTCTGCTAGTTCTGCTGCTTCTTCTGCTCCATCAAGGGGATTGGTTATGCTCTTTGGACATGCAGTATGCATACCTCCACATTCTGGTTTTCCAACCACACAGGAGGTTCCTTTGCTTTTGCTTCCAAGGGCGGCACTGCCAGTTCAGGGCTCTGCCTTTCAGTGTATCCTCAGCCCCCAGAGTGTTCACCAGATGTCTTGCAGTTGTGGCCAGAGGCGGGGGCATTATGCCCTCCCCTATCTAAATGACTGGCTCCTAACCACTCCCACCAGGAACCAGCTACTGTGCACCATGCAGGCCATTTTGCACCTGTTTCAGGACCTGGGGATAACCTTAAATCTCCCAAAGTCCTCCCTGTGGCCAAGTCAGCAGCTACAATACATAGGAGCAATTCTGGGCACGGCCCAAAGCAAAGCCTTTCTCCTCCAAGACAGAGTAGAGCGCCTTCAAGCACATGCTCGACAGCTGTCCTCAGCTCAAGTCCCAGCCAGGACTGTCCTCAGGCACTTAATTATACTCTTGTACTTGTTTAGCCTGTGCACCAGGTTCAGCTGCAATATCAGTACATCTTAACTGGAGCTATATGTCTTTGAGAGCGTTCCTGCAGTAGCTCTTCACATATAGGACTGCGCCCCTGGCATCAGGACCACACGGCAAACTTGTACCTAACAATCATCGGCAGGGACTGCCGCATGGCATCAGGTGATGGATGTCACTGTGACTATAAAAGGGGCAGACCCCCGCCCGCCCTTCAGTTCTTTCCCGGCGTTGCATGGTGTCGTTTAACAAACGCGGTAGAACAGCTTTCAGTCGCCTACCATTTTCTATTAGTGAATTTCCTTTTTTCCAATTCTTATTCATGATCCGTTGTGGTGTATGTCCTCTAGTCAGCCCAAGAAGACATGCTTCAAGTGCAGCGTGCAGATTCCACACGGAAACGATCATTCCTGGTGTGTCCTCTGCCTGGGGCCTAGGCACAACTCGGCTGAGTGGACCATCTGCCGGGGCTTCAACCAGGCCACGCACATCCATCGCAAGAGGACCCTCGATGTCCATCTGCTGACCCAGAGACTGGCTTTGATGGAGAAAGAGCTCCAGAAGTTGAGGGAAAGATCATTGTCACCGGCCCCGGAGAAGAAAAAGGAGAAACACCGGGAGTGGAGCCGTTCTCCTCAAGGGAAGTTCAGCCAGACAGCTGACACTGACCACCCCTCCTCTTCCATGAGTACCCCGCCTGCAGGGCCGCCTTCTGCTCTGGCAGACTGGATGCCGTCTTCTCTCCATCCCCCCGCCGAGGTTCGCGGCAGTCAGGGGTTGACTCTTTGGAGGTTCCTTCAGGGTCTCCTGCTTTGAACTCCACCGCTAAGTCGCCCTCTGGTTCCGCCGCTGGGCGCCAGGCCCAGGCCAATCAGTCTGACACTAGCCTACCAGCTTTTGTCAGCCCGGCTGTGAACAGTAAGTTGGCCGACGGCTCCTCCATCGATCGCGTGGATGCCTCCTCTCTCTTGTCGGACTCCCTTGTGGTCCCTGACACAGAGCAGAGAGAGAGCTCGCAGATACCCCTTCATCCCCTCTGGGATCTCCCCTCAGAGATTAGCTACTGGTATCCAACCTCTCTGGAGTAACCCTCCTGCTGAATACCCTACCACACCTGTTGCTGGGGGACTTACCTGATCCCCCCCCCTTTGCCGGGCTCTCTTGCCGATGATCCTCACCTTTCACTGTATCCCTTGCCAGACCTTCTCAGGGGTGGTATGGAACCCCTCCTGCGGGACCTTTAGCCCCTCTGCCTACTCAGTCGTCAGACCCGCTTCCTAGTGGGCCTACAGCACCCCCTCCGGCGGGGCCTTGTGCCCCACCGTCTGGCCCTACTGCGTACTTTCCAGGAAACCTCCATTTTCCACAGTATCCAATGCTGGAGGGTCCACCACCGAGTTGCAACCTGCCGACATGGGGCTTTCCAATGCCGGGATATCCTACGCTGGGCTACCCAACGCCGGGCTGTTAGGCTCCATGACAGGCATATTACCAGTACCATTATTGATACCAGCCTCCCAGCTACGCTTCTCATGTAGGGTACCTGGGTTACCCACCTCCTTCTCCACCACCACCGCAGCCTGAAAGTGCAACCATTCCTGCATGGTGGAAGGACGTTCAGTCCCAACTACTTCTGGAGTTGGGCCAGCCTCATGTCACAGTCAGGTCCAATCCTCTTATCAGGGTGCCCCAACTAGTCCAACACCCTCTAGTTGAGTCTGTGAGGGAGACTTGGGAGGTCTGCCTCTTGGAGATCACAGACCCCGGACCCGGCCTCTGGAGGCATCCTTGCCCAGTAGACTGGAAACCTCAAATTCGGACGAAAGCTCGGATCTAGGGATTCAGTCTGAACCTCATTCCCCAGTTGAGCCTCAACCGAAAGAGTCCCCAAAGTCTCCTCCTGAGGATCCCTCCTTTGCGGAGCTCCTCAGGACTATTCACAAATCATGCAGATGGGCCTCCAAGGACTTGGAGCCCAAGCGCAAAAGGCTGGCAGAGCACTTGGACCTGGTTAATGTGGACCCCCTACCCAATCCACCCTGGATGGGTCCACATGAGGACCTTGCATCCACCATTTGGCAGCAACCTTCATCCATACCGGCTGTATCCAAAAGGCCAATAGGATGTACTTCCCCTTGGAAGGGGTCTCCCACCTAACTGCCCAACCTAAGGTTGATTCTATGGTTATCACAGCTGCCCACGATAGATTGGCCCAGCTGAAACATTTTAGTGCCTCCCCACCATATAAGGAGTCCAAGCAGATGGACCAGTGTGGTAGAAAAATCTACTCATCATCCACCTGTGCTATCTGTTCCCTGAATTATGAAGCCCATATGATGGTTTTCCAAAAATCCTTGCTCTCGGAATTGGAAAGAAACCTCCAGGAGATCCCTGAACAAGCACTTATGGAATAAACTCCTGGAGAAAGTCAAGATGAATAAATCTTCCTGCCGCAATGTCCTATGTGCCACATGTGGTTCGGTGGACTCTGTGGCTCAAAGGGCAGCTACAGGAATCTGTCTCAGACATCTAGCCTGGCTCCGTCTGGCGGGATTGACACAGGACGTTCAAAGCACTCTTTTGGATGCTCCTTTTAGGAGTCCAGTTCTGTTTGGAGGCGGTGCCAAAAATGTTATTACTGAGCTGCAGGAGAGCGGCAAATTCCTCAAGGATGTCCATTCCATATACCATTCCAGTCAAAGACAACGGCAGCAGCCATTTCATTGCCAACAGAAATGGAACAGACAGAATCAAGGCAAATGCCAGAACAAGCGTCGTGCTCTGGGTTCTTGCGCCCAAAGCCCCCAGGCCAAGTTCTCCAAAGCTGCCTCTGGGGGGAAAGCACCCCTCCCCTCCACATCTTGACTGCCCCCACTTCTGCTCCTCTGACCACTTTGAGGAACTGGGGATTTGCCTGCACCTGGACGGGTGGAAGGCCATTACCGTGAGATGCATGGGTTCTTCAACTCGTAGAAAGGTCACTTGCTAGAGTTCATGGAGAGACCTCCTCCCAACCCACCGGAAGGTCATTTTATCCGTCGGCTCAACTACAAGCTCTGCTGCAAAAGGCAGCCATAGAGCATGTACCTCCAGAACAGACAGGAAGGGGATGCTACTTCCTCTTCTTCCTGGTTCCAAAGAAGAGGGGGGCTCTAATACCCATCTTGGATCTCAGCATGCTCAGTCTCTTCATAGAATACAAGAAATTTTGCATGTTGACTCTCCAGGGACTGTTACCCTTGCTCCCTCCCAACACTGGATATGCAGGATGCCTGCCTCTATATCCCATTCTTCCATCCCACCACTGCTTTCTGAGGTTCTCTTTTCCTGACCATCATTCCCTATTCAGAGCCCTACCTTTTGGCCTCTCCTCAGCACCTCAGGTGTTCATCAGGTACCTAGCAGTAGTTGTGGCGTTTCTACGTGTTCCCTTGTCTATATGACTGGCTTTTTTCAGTCTGAAGGAATCCCTTTCTTTCACTCTGGACCTTTTCTCCAGTCTGGGCATTTCTGTCAACCTTCCCAAGTCCCAGATGATGCCCTCAGAGCACCTCCAATTCATTGGAGCGGTGTTGGACACAGTCCAGAGCAAGGCCATGCTTCCATCTGACCAAGCGGAGACTTTAATCTCCCAAGCGACACTGGTGGCTTCCTTATGGTGGACCACGGTGCGTTTGGTCCTTCAGCTTTTAGGTCTAATGGTGGCTGCCATACCCACAGTCCCTTTGGCCTGACAGCACATGAGGGTCACCCAATGGTCTCTTCGGGTCCAATGGGACCAGCGTTTGGACAATGTGGACTAGTGAGTCCTTGTCTCCAACCACCTTCGAAAGGATCTCCTTTGGTGGCAGAACCTAGCCAACCTTTCAGTGGTGGTTCACTTCCACCCTCCATCTCTCAGATTCTCACCTCAGATGCCTCGAACTCTGGATGGGGAGCGCATCTGGGAGACCACTGAACTCAAGACTCTTGGTGTTCCCTGGAAGAGAACCTTCACATCAGTATTCTGCAGATGAGTGGTGCTCTATGCTCTCCAGGCCTTCCAGTCGCTCTTAAATCCGGGAACACTTCTTATCCAGGCAAACAGCATGGCCACTGTCTGGTATCTAAACAAACAGGGAGGCACCCGGTCATGCCCTCTGTGCAGGGAGGCGATGCGGGTGTGGTACTGGGTGATACAGCCCGACCTATCTTTGACAGCAGTCCATGTGCCAGGTGTTCACAACATTCTGGCGGACAGTCTCAGCCGATCAGTCGCCAAGGCTCATGAATGGGAACTAAAGCAGGCAGTAGTAGAAGACATGTTTCTTCAGTGGGGTCGGCCAGACATAGATCTGTTTGCCTCCCCATCCAACGCAAAACTACCCAGCTTTTGCTCGCTCATTCCCTGGCATGGTGCTTTTTGGCGAGACACACTTTCTCTATCCTGGACAGGGAGATTTCTATATGCTTTCCCTCCCTTTCCTATTTTTCAGAAGGTTCTGCTTAAGCGCCTAGCAGAGGGGGCTCACATGATCCTCATTGCCCCCCTGTGGCCTCGGCAAATATGGCTCCCGTTGCCACAGCAGCTGACACTGGAACTTCCAGTACCTCTTCTCTCTCTCTCTCTCTCTCTCTCACGACCTTCTATCCCAGGAGCAGGGCACCTTGGTACATCCGAGCCTCAGGTCTCTCTGTCTTCATGCGTGGCACCTGTGGACTTGGCAGTTGCTCGCTACGGGATATTCTCAGGGGTAGCTCAGGTCTTAGTGGAAGCCAGGAAGCTCTCCACTAGATTCACTTATGCCATGAAGTGGAAAAGATTTTCTATCTGGGCCTCAGCGAAAGGCCTAGATTCCTTTTCTTGCTCGGCCTCCCAGGTTTTAGAGTACCTCTTGCATCTGTCAGAGTTGGGCCTCAACTACTCCTCCCTGAAGGTCCATCTCTCTGCGGTTTTGGCCTACCACCTCCCGGTGGAGGGTAAAACCCTAGCTCAGCAAGAGGTTTCCAAGACTTTCTTGAAGGGGGATCCTTCATATCAAACCTCCAGTCTGGAATCCCGTTCCTCCCTGCGATGTCAACTTTATGTTAGAAAAGCTTACTTTGCCATCCTTTGAACCAGCAGCAAAGTGTGATATGCATTTTTTTGGCATGGAAAATGCTCTTTTTAGTTGCTATCACTTCAGCTCAAAGAGTTTCAGAGCTTCAGGCTCTAGTTTGTAGAGAGCCTTATTTAATTTTCCACAGGGACCGGGTGGTTCTGCCAACTAACCCTTTGTTTCTTCCGAAAGTGGTTGAACTGCCGGTGTTCTTCCCAGAGCACTCCAACAGGGGGTAATATCTCCTGCACACCCTTGATGTGCATAGGATTTTGACATATTATACCTCTCTGACTAAGGAGGTTCGAAGTTCGAACCAGCTCTTCGTAGCCTTTGCCTCCCGGTGTCAGGGCAAGGCTATTACGAAACAGACTCTGTCTAGGTGGCTGGCTAATTGCATCCATTATATTTACCAGAAGCACGAGAAACCCCTTCCGGGGATGGTTAAGGGCCACTCCACCAGGAATGTGGCTACTTCTACCGCCTTTTACAGGAATGTGTCCACTGCGGACATCTGTGCAGCGGGCCACTTGGTCTTCCTTCCATACCTTCACTAAGCAGTCTTGAGCAGACCTTTAGTTGACAGACATTTTCCCCCTCCCGGAACCTCGTCTTCAACAACTTCTTTTGTGTTAGACTGCTTGGTATTCAGTCCTGTATGTGAAGACCTACTGCAGGAACCCTCTCGAAGTAAGATATAGCAGTTACTGTACGTAAGAACTTACCGTAACAGTAGATCTTAAAGAGAGGTTCCTGCAGTTGGTTTAGTTTCCCACCCACCTTTCTGCCAGCTTCTGTGTTTTTCTTTCCCTGCCCAGGTCTTTGTCTGTCCCAAGGCTCAGGGTCCCAGGAGTCTGTCACTCCTCTTTTCTGCTTCCTTTTCATAGGTCTAGAGTGGAAAAGAACTGCAGGGCAGGCCTTTTATACTCATGCTGACGTCCATCACTTGGCGCCGGGGGGGGGGGGCAGTCCCTGCTGATGATAGATAGCTACAAGTTTGCCGTGCAGACCGAATGCCAGGGGACACAGTCCTATATGTGAAGACCTACGGCAGGAACCTCTCTCGAAGATCTACTGTTACCGTAAGTTCTTACTTAACTGCTATATCTTGCTTCGAGGAAGACTCTTGCAGCAGGCCACACCGGTAGAACTATGCTGCCAGGTACTAGGACCACATGGAAAACTTACAGCTAGCAGTCTACCACAGGAGACCGCCCCCCACTGATATCAGTCATCTGACATTAGCACAGGTTATATAGGAGGGCGGTCCCCACACACACTCAGTTCTTTTTCTGCCTTCGACCTGTGCATTGCGGACCTCAGTGAACATCGCAGCTACACCATTTCCCGTACGTTCAAGCTTTTTTTTTTCTATTTTTCTTTAGTGTTAAAACATCGAGTTTACTGTGTTTTCTTCGAGTTTGTCTTCTGCACTAGCCTCATCTTCTGACCGCTTCACAAGGTGTGCCTGCAGCAAACAGATTCCTGAGAAGGATGGTCATTCTTCATGCCTAGGCCCCAGCCACAACACCAAAGCCTGCCAGTTTTGCCAAAAAGTACAACCAGGCCCACTCAGAGACGTAACTTGAAAATGCTGGATAGTCACCTTCTAAAGCAGAAGTTGCTTGCCATGGAAAAAGAGCTGCAGGCCAGGATCTCTTCATCCTCACCAGCACAGTCCTCCGGGGCTGCCTCTTCTTTACACAAGAAGAAGTCAGGGAAGCATAAACACCAGGATAAACACCAAGATTGGACCTGGTCAGCTTTCTGGTCGTTGTCACCCCATAAACCTTAGACAGTGATGGTGTCGATCTGCCGCGGAGGTCGGCTCCTTCAGCCCCTCCAGCCCTCACCTCCTCCAGGCTTCCAGTGGCTCTGCTGCCCACCTTCGTTTCTATTTTGGGTGGCAGCTCTGTGTGGCAGAGGACTTTGTCTCCTGCTCCACAGCCCCTGATGCTCAGGCCCATATCCTCCACATGCTGTCAGCCAGGTGGCTTGACCGGTTCTGGGCTCTTAGACAACGGCTCAGCACCCATTGCCCCCCCGGCCTCTGGCTCTGCCTTTGCTGGTTCCTGTCTCCAGTACTGCTGAATGTTCTAATAGGCAGTGCCGCAGCAGGCTACCACTGTCTCTTCTTCTCCGGCACTGCCTCTGCCCTTGTCCAGGGGATCTCCTTCCCCTCAAGCGTCTGCTTCTCCTGTTGAGCCGGTGTCTGCGGACCCTTCACCCGGGTGCTCTAGACCGTTACACGCAGGGCCGCTGCCAGTGCTGCCACCTCCCCAGCCATTGGTTCCGGCTCCGTTGTTGCCCCATCCCTCGCCACAGCCGACGCCTGCTGACCCGTCACCAGATCGTTTTCCAGTGCCAGTCAGGTTACCACCGCTGGCTCCTTAGCTGCCGGATCCTACTCAGTGCCTTCTTTGCCCTTTCTGCCTGTGTATAATGTTGCTCTACAGGTAGATTGCAATGCCGTGTTTTCAGAGTGTGGTGGTCGTTCATGCAGAAGCAGATCCCCACCCCTCGGGGTCCACCTCCGGCTTCTCCCTTTCAGCCCTGGTATATGCATAGGACTGGGATGCATGAACCCCACACATTTGGGTCTTCCGGGCCCGATCTGACACAGGTACGGGCTCCAGGCGGGACAGTCGCCAGCCCCTGACACTGGTTCTGGATACTGAACCTTTTGAGGATGACTCTGATTCCTCTGAGTCTTCCTCTTCTCCAGGGGAGTCTTCTGGCTAGGAGGTCCTGGCTAAGGAAGTGCTCAAGTCTCCTCCTGATGATCCATTCTTTATGGATGTTATGCACCACATCCAGTCCATCATGGGATAGGAGACGGAGAAGCAGGATCCAGAGAGGCGCCGCCTAGCCATTTTCCTCCAGCAGAAGGATGCCCTACCTGGGGTGGTGCCACCCTTGATTGATTCTTATGAGGATGTCATCAGGGCAGCTTGGACTCACCCCTCCACTTTTACTCCTTTCCCTATAAAGGCAGATCGCCTTTCTGGGCGATCACACTGAGGTGCATTCAGTAGTTATTAATGCAGTCCATGACCATACCAAGAAGCTCAAGCACCTTATGGCTCTCCCTTCTGACCATGACTCTCAGCAGCTGGACCAGCATGGCGAACAGGTCTTTACCCCTACTACCTTGGCTGTCAGGGCCATAAATTATCTGACCCAAGTGGTACAATATCAAAATGCCCTCTAGGACCAGGCCAGGGACCTGGTTCAGGCTCTGTCTGAGAACTCCACAAAAACACAGCTCACCCAGCTTCTGAAGCGTAGCTCAGATGTAGGTAACCATGTGCTTTGGGCATCTTATGATGCTGTCAACGCCTCCGGGTATGGGGCTGCTGCAGGGTATTTGTATCTACACCATTCTTTTCTCTGGGTCTCTGGTTTTGCCCCAGATGTGCAGACCAGCATTTTGAATGCTCCCTTCCAGGGATCAGTCCTTTTTGGGGGCGATGTTCAGGACCTCATTTTCCATCTCCAGGAGTCAGGGTAGGCCCTTAAGTTGGTCCATTCCCTCTACCACACCCAGCATAGAGCGAACTAATGTCGGCCCTTTTGTCGGTCATCCCACAAGGAAGCTTGAGGCCAGCTTACCAAGGGCCAGCAGAAACGCAAGGCCGCTGCCGCCCCCACAGGTGCAGATGCTCGACCCCCAGAGGCGCCATGGCCCCTGCCCGCTCCCACCCCCTACCTCTTGACTCCTTAGCCAACCCCCCCACCTCTGACCGAGGGTTCAAGCGCAGGTTTCTAGTAGCAGCCGTCCCAAGTATATATGATAGGGTGCCTGGTCAGGACTTGCTGTGTAAAAGTATGCTATGTAATTGGGGGTGATATTTTTATATGTTTTATGACTATTTAGTGTCGGGATTTTAAGGAACCAGAGTGACTACTCAACTTACAGGGACCCTGTACATTGAGCAGTCACTAATTACTTAAAATCCCAATTTTAAATAGTAGTAAAACTTATAAGAAAATAGCCCCATTCAAGTTAATGGGGCGTGCACACATAGCCTTTGTTCAGTGACAACACAAAACCGGGCTGCGTGTGCCGGTGTGGGGGCGTGTCTTCAGAGTTGGTAAGTGGCTCCGTTTTTTTATCGTACCTACGGAGAGAAAATTACGAGGCTCATAACTTTTTAATATGGAGGAATTATTTTGCATACTTTTACACAGCAACTCCTGGCCAGGTACCTGACCATGTGTATTTGGAACAGCGGCAGCTCCAGCTCCATTACTATGAGGCTGCTCTTTCAAGGGAGGCAGTCAGGGGTCAGTTCTCTCTCCACCTGGCCAGGCGATGAGGAATGACCACAGACAACTGGGTGCACCAGATCATAGCACAGGGTCACACTCTGGAGTGCCTAGAGTGGCCTCCCAAAAACCTTCCTGTCCACTCTACTTACCCTCCTGCACATCTTCTCCTAGTTTGGGCAGAGATTCAAGCTCTTCTTCAAAAAAGAGCCATAGAGCCCCTCCCTCCAGGCTCAGTGGGGAAGGGAGTTTTACTCCTACTTCTTCCTCATCCCCAAGAAAACCAGGCATCCTCCAGTCCATCCTGAACCTGAGCATTCTGAATCTGTACATAGAGTACAAACACTTCAGGATGGTGACCCTCCAGGGATTACTGCCACCTGTTGCACCAAGAGGATTGGCTCTGCTCCCTGGACATGCAGGATGCCTACCTGCACATTGGTGCTTTCTCTACTTCCACTTTCAGGGTGCCTATTTCCAATTCCAGGCCCTCCCATTTGGTCTTTCCTCGCCTCCCCGGTATTTAACAAATGCCTAGCAGTGGTGGTGGTGGCATTAAGGAGGCAGGGTTTCTATGCGTTTCCCTACCTGGACAACTAGCTGTTAGCAGCCCCCTCCAGTGAACGCTTAGTTAAGACCCTGGAATGCACCCTGTGCTTCTTCCAGGACCAGGGGATCACTGTAAATCTGCAGAAGTCCTGGCTCTCCCCTTGCCAATACCTTCAATACTTAGCTGTGTTCCTGGATACCAGCCAGGGCAAGGCTTTTCTAACTGAGGAGAGAGTGGAGCGACTGATGGAGCAGGCCCTTCGGGTTTCCTCCAGCTGGCAGGTCCCCGCCAGGGTTTTACTTTGTCTTTTGGGGCACATGACAGTTGTAATTGCTACACTTCCCCTGTCCTGCTTGCATATATGGATTCCTTAGTGGACCTTGAGGGTCCAGTGAGACCAGCGCACAGATTACCTGGACCAGTTGGTCCTGGTCTCCGACCCAGTCTGGAGGGTTCTGACGTAGTGGTTCAGTCCAGCCAGCCTCCTTCGGGAGATCTCTTTACAGCTCTCGCCCCCCCCCCCCGGGGCAGATACTCATGACAGATGCATCTGGCCTGGACTGGGGTGCTCATCTGGGCGATCACCAGACCCAGGGTACCTGGACGAATGTAGAGCAGAGTCTTCATGTCAATGTCCTGGGTATTGGGTGGTTCTCTACTCCCTGCAGACCTTTTAGACTCCTCTCCTCCCAGATCTGCTGCAGGTGCAGATGGACGTGTGTGGTGTACTACATCAACAAACAGGAGGGTCCATTCTTACTCCCTGTGTCGGGAGACAATGAGAATCTGGTATTGGGCCATTGAACATGGTCTGGAGCTCTCTGATCATGCTCCAGACATTCAAAACGTTTTGGCCGACAGTCTCGGCCTCTCCAGGTTGCGGGCTCACAAGTAGGAGCTTCTAACCTCTGTGGTTGAAGGCCTCTTTGACAGGTGGGGCCATCCACAGTTGGACCTCTTTGTGTCCCCACTCAATGCAAAACTACCACTTTTTTGCTTGCTCGATCCCGGGCCTGGAGTTTTTTGACGAGACGCATTGTTCCTCTCCTGGACGGGGAGGTTTCTGTACACCTTCCCTCCCTTCCTGCTCCTGCTGAGGGTTCTGCTGAAGCTCCAGCTAGTAGGGACAGAGATGATCCTCATAGCTGCCTTCTGGCCATGCTAGATTTGGTTCCCCTTGCTGCAGCAGCTGGCATTGGAGCCTCGGGTGCCCTTGCTCCTGTGCACTGGCTTGCTGTCCCAGGACCAGGACACTCTGGTCCATCCGGACCTCAAGTCCCTGCATCTTCATGCACGGCTCCTGCAGACATGGCCATTGCCTGCTTTGGGATCTCCTCTAGGGTTGCGGATGTTCTGGTGGCCACCAGGAAACCCTCTACCAGAGCTACTTATGCTGTGAAATGGAAGCACTTTTCCATCTGGGCCACTGCTCACCAATTGGATCCTTTCTCCTGCCCAGTGAATCAAGTCCTGGAGTATCTCCTTTCCCTCTCGGATTCAGGCTTGCAGTACTCATCGCTTAAGTTTCACTTTTCCACCATCTCTGTGTGTACCATGCACCTTTAGATGGCAAGGCTGTAGCCCATCTTGATTTGTCCCACACATTCCTGCAGGGCATTTTGCATCTGAAACTTCCCATTTGGGACCCAGTCCTTCCATGGGACCTTAACTTTATGTTGGAGAAACTCACCTTACCTCTCTTTGAATTGGCCACGAGTTGCGAGCTGTACGTTTTCTGTCAAGTAAAGAGCCTTATTTAGTCTTTCACAAAGACAGGATGTCTTTGCGTACCAATCCTAAGTTCCTACCAAAGGTGGTGTCGGAGTTTACTTTGAATCAATCCATCCACCTTCCTGTTTATTTTCTTGAATATCCCCATCAGGGAGAAGCAATGCTCCATACCTTGACCTCATCAGATCTGGTTCCCCTTGCTGCCACAGGTGGCTGTGTAACCTCCAGTGACCTTGCCCCCCTGTGCACTGCCTTGCTCTCCCAGGAGCGGGAATCCCTGCTCCATCCAGATCCCAGATCTCTGCATCTCCATGCCTGGCTCCTAAGGACATAGCCATCGCCCGGTTTGGAGTCTTCCCTAGGGTCGTTGCCGTACTGGTAGCAGGGTGACCTATGCTATGAGGTTGAAGTTTTTTTTTCTTTTTGGGCCACTTCCCACCAGTTGGATCCTTTTACCTTCCAGGTAGATCCAGTGTTGGAGTATCTTTTGTTTTTAGTTTCAGCAACACGTTGATAAATAAACAAATAGATAAATGTATTTTGGATTTGTTTTATATGTATATTTAATAATGTCTTGCTGGACATTTGTCACCTTGGGCTATTTTACAGTGGTCCTTTAGCCAGTGGCCCTTGACCTTGACTCAAGTCTTCAGTCAGTCTCTCCACAAAAAAAAGTTGTGCACCACTGGTCTACGTGATTAGCAAATTGCATTGTTTACTGTTACCGGAAGTACAACAAGGAACTTCCAGGAGTTGTTAAGGGCCATTCTACCAGGGGTATGGCTGCTTCTACATTTTGTTTCAGGAGTGTGTCCACTGCAGAAATCTCTGCAGCTGCAACTTGGAGCTCTGTCCATACCTTCACTAAACACTACAGCCTGGACATCGCCTCTAGGCATAGAACTAACTTCAGCCTGGCCGTTCTCCAGGGCCTTCTCTCTTGAGCCTCTGGCTACTGTGTTTCCTCCTCCCGCTGCTGTTTCCTTTGGTTACCAAAACTGCTTGGGACTCAGTCCTACTGGTGATTGCCTGCTGCAAGAGCCTCCCTCGAAGTAAGATAGCACAGTTGCATAAGAACTTACCATAACAGTAGATCTTTGAGAGGCGCTCTTGCAGCAGGCATTCATTTTCCCTCCCTCCTTGCTCCTGTTCTCTGTCTGCGTTTCTTCTCTCCCATGTTGGGTGAGTCTTCTGCTCTTTCTTTTCTTTGTTTTGGCTCTCAGAAGACTTCCTTGGTTTCTTCTTTTGTTACCCTTTCTGGGTCTGCAGCAGGAGAGCTGAGGAGAGTGTGGGGGACCACCCGCCTTTATGGGATAGGCTGACATCAGTGGAGTGACGTCAGTGATGGGTGGTCCCCCATGGTGTACACTGCTAGCTAGAAAGGTTTTCAGGCGGTCCCAGCACCTAGCAGCTTAGTCCTTCTGGTGATTGCCTGCTGCAACTGCTCCTCTCAAAGATCTACTGTTACGGTACGTTCTTGCGTAACTGTACTTTCTGTGTGGGAGGGGCCTTGTACCAATTCAAGGTCATGCTGTTCAGCCTGTCCTCAGCACCCAGGGTGTTTACTGAATGTTTTCCAATTATTGTGGCCTGCCTCAGGCAAACAGGCAGCACGCAAGGTGTTTACTGAATGTTTTCCAGTTGTTGTGGCCTGCCTCAGGATTTGCATATGCTTCCCATGATGCTTTGCTTTATTGGGGTATATGCAGTTGTGTTTTTCTTTGAAATTCCACTGCGTGGCCAATACCCTTCCAGAGTAACCCTTGCCTCAAGGCATTTGATCCGAGGTTCTTGTCTTGTGTAAGCAGATCTCCTTGCACTACCTGTACTGTGGAGGATAGTGAGCTGGCGGATGCGCTCCATGGATGGTCCTTGCACCAGGATGTGGTGACAGCTGTTTTCCCAGTGGAGAACATTTCTGTTGAACCCGTTTGCCTCCTAAAGCTATTGCTCTTCTGTGCTCTTTCCCAAACGGGGAATGCTGATGAAGGATTCTATCTACCTGCTCTGGACCCTGGTCTTTCTGTTCGCCTTTCTTCCCTTTTCCTTGATTTCACAAGGTGGTGCTCAAGGCATACAGAGACAGGTGAACCTGATCCTGATAGTTCCAGACTGGGCCAAACAGTTATGGTAGCAGGGTGGTCTCAGCCTCAACAGCAGGTCCATGTGGCAACTTCCTCTTCTCCCAGACCCGCTGATGAGACAAGGGACAATAGTACGGCACCCGAACCTTCAGTCCCTGCACCTGTCTGCCTGGTACGTAGGCGGCTAGGGTTCCGGGCTTTGACCTTTTGGAAGTCGTTCTCCAGGTACTGGAAACATCCCATAAGGTGTTGATTTGTTAAAATGTACCCGTTCAAGTGTATGAGGTTTTCATACTGGTGGGCAGGCAACTCTCACCTGTCCAGTGGCACAGATCCTCGACTACCTCTGGACCCTGTCTCAATCAGGGTTACAAGCCACATTGCTAAAGGTGCACCTGGGCACCATCTCTGTACCAGGCAGTGATGAGTATGCCATTGGTGGCCCAGAAGAAAGTGGTTGGGTTCTTTTTCAAAGGCCTGGTCCACTTGTCACCTCTGATGTGAAAGCCTCTGTCACCATGTTACTGTGTGACTTACTGCTGGTGCTTGCTAGGCTGATGGGTAAGCTGATCCGAAAGTGTGAAATGTCACACTTGTCATGGAAGACCGTGTTTTTGGTCCCTGTCACCTCGACCAGACGTAGGAGTGAGCCCAAGGTGTTGCCAGTGGAGTTGTCATATCTGGTTTTGCACGAAGACAAGGCCCTCCTTCCCCATGCAAGGTTCCTGCCTAAGGTAGTCTTGTTAACCAGATGATGCATCTCCCTGTCTGCTTTCCAAAGCCGCCTTTAGATGCCAGTTATGTGTGCCATACTCTGGACATGCATCTGGTGCTTCTTTACTAAAGGGATCTAGGGATCACACAGCAGGGGTTTGTGGCAAGGCTTACCAGTTGTTTGTGCCCTACTCTGAAGCTGCTTCAGGTAGACCAGCAGCTAAATACACGATTGGCCAATGTATAACTTCTTGTATTGGTCTATGCTATAGTTTGGGTGGTAGGGAGCCACCCAGGGGGTTGAATGAAGGCTCATCCACCAGGCATACTGGTGCCTCTTTTGCTTCTGCCATGCACATCCTGACCAAAGAGATCTATAGGGCTTCTACCTGGTCCAGTGCGTGTACCTTCATATCCCACTGCAGCACGAATGTGCTCAGTTGTCATGATGCTTCATTTAGGGCCTCAGTGCTCCAGTCTCTCTTCACCAAACGGTTAGCCTTGTTGTGCCTTACACTCTCCTCTTATGGATAGTGAACTGAATCCAAGTGGTAGAAATAGAGGTTACTTGTCTGTAACCATCCACACAACCACCTCTGCTGGAAAGTAGCACAGATCCCTGCTTTCAGAATGCAAGATCTGACATGGGGGCTAGAACAACAGGTGGTTAGAGAAGCCAAGCTTGAAGACATACGGTGACTGAGCTACACTCAGTTTAAAGAGCCCCTGACACCATTGGGGTAACTTTGAAAAATGTAAGACTTTGACAAATCCTGTTTATATTTCTTATATTTTCTGCAATTATGTCCCCCTTTTTCATCATTACTGAGGACAGTTTAATGAAAATGGGATCACTGCCCTCTAGACTTCATCAGCTCAGTTTGTCTACACCTGACCTAACATCTTAACTATGGTTACAGGTAAAATAGGATTTCCAGAAACCAGACTGCACGAGGCAGAGAAAGGAGAATGGAGCTAGAAGAATATAAGGTTTTCCCATACGTTGGGCAGTGCAGGGAGATGAGGCAGTTGTTTTGGGAAGGCATGGTGACCACCTTTGTGTAGGGGAGGTATTTTACACTCTTCCATTCCTCAGACAGTTTGCCTAGATGGAAGGAGAGGTTTAGAAAAGAGGAGATGGGGCCAGCAGTAGCAGGAGTGGAGAGGTGAAGAAATTTGATGTCAAATCTCAGTATAGTATAGTGAGGCAGGAAGGTTTGGTTCTGGATACTGTAGAAAGCATGAAATACACGTCTGTGGCTTAAATTTTCATCAGATGACTATTTTAAGGTAAACCTAAATCTTGAAACAAAAAAAAAAATCTTATCAGAGTATTTAAAGAGCCTATGACTCCATTGAGACAGCCTTGAAAAAAAGTAACATTTAGAGACAATTTAGCTTATATTTCATATTGTTTCTGTGCTTCTAGCCCTTTTTTCTTTATTGCTAATGACATTTGCATGAAAAAAAGGATCTCAGCCCTATCTGCCTTGACTGTCTCTGTCCAATGTAAAAATTCTGTTCATGACATGAATATCTGTTGCTGTGGAAATGATTATGATGTCATAAATGGATAATGAGGTCCGATGTAGGCAGGTAGAGCAGATGAAGTCAGGGGAACAGTGATCTGATTTTCATGCGGCTGTCCTCAGCAACAAAGAAAACGGGGATATCAGTGCAGAAAATACATGAAATACAAACTAAATTGTGTCTTAATCTTACATTTCTGAATGTTTTCCCAATGGTATCAGGAGCTCTTTAAACAAAGGTATTGCAACATTGATTAATAGTGGGATGAACTGCAGGAAGCTTTGCCAGGTATTCAGGCAGACAGGTTGCCATTGTATACAAGTGTCTATTAACGTAACTTAGAATGAGAAGCATTCACTTGAAAACCTAATGAGACTGATTTCATACTTAAGCCTTAATGATGTTTCTCAGTGTTCAAGTGCCACATTTAGAAATAAATTTGTTATTTATTGCCCTCTGTACGAATGGTAATTAAACTCACATGCAGCAGCTTGCACAGGTTGAGCACGCACACAATAGAGCTGCTGAGATATTACAGATTGTAAGCATTTACACTTACAATATCCCTTTCATTGTATGACAAAGGGGCTTTCAGAACCCTCCAAGGCTGAATTCACGCAACACTAAGGTGCCCTAATGCTTATGCAGACTTCTAATGTAAGGACAAAAAACATTAGGATATTGAAAGGACTGAACAGCTGTAATGTTGTTTTAATGTTTTGTCTACGATAAACAGAACTGCAGTTGCATTTCTCCGCAAGACCTTTTATGGCTGCCAAATTATGGTACTGAATAATAAAATGGATAGGAAAAAATGTTGAAAGCTGATTGGTGGAGAGCTAGTTTCACCCATGGTGTTATCCCTGCATAACCTCACAGATGAAACTATTGCCAACAAAACAGCCTACTTAATGATGGTAAATGCATAAATGGTTAATTTTATAATTACAGTAAGGCACTTTAGGGGGCATCAGTTGCTGGGATGACATTTCTTCTCAGCTGGTTGAAGGCATTCAGCCTGTGGCCTCTGGCCTTGTAACACTCCCAAGGTGTAACGTTATGTTAGCATGACACACTCCCTGGCATGCCTTCTTTCTTAAATATACTGCAGCACCCAAATATAATAGCCAGTGTTTTCACACTGTACGTAAACACAGTAGCGAATGCAGACTTGTGCAGGGCTTGCTGACGTTAGCCTTCGCACTAGATGAAATTCAGGATGCAACTGCACCCAGCTCTTGAATTACCCAATTCTGCTATCCCTGGATGTGGTGGTCTGCTACTGAATTAGTTCATGCGAGAGAAAAAAACAAAAACATTCTCCCCTAATGCAGTGTCAGTAGGCTGTAACTCACCTCTGGGGTCAGAAGATGAAGTCATTGGTTCTAGTCTCACACCAGGACCTTGGGCTAATGCCCAGTACTGACACTGCAGTACAGCACTAGGGTGAGGTAGCGTCCTACAGGTGAGGCACAAAACCAAGGTCCCTTCTGCCAGTTTCAACTGACTGTCCAGGAAGAAGTACAGCATCCTGTGGCACTTACTGGAAGAGTATGGAATCAGTATTCCTCTCCTGGTCAAAATTTGCAAATAAATAAAAATTAGCATGTGTTAAACCTTGGTTTGGGTTTACTGCATGGTTAATTCAACAGTTAGTGTGAAATGAAGTGTAATTCCTGCATAGTAAAACTGGTATAATTCTATTTCAGTGCCTTATATGAAAACCTCAAGTAAACAATAAGACTGCATTTATGGTTCTGTGGGAGACTGGGCCTGTTCTGACAGCGCCCCTGGTAGTTTAGTTTAGTTTATTGTTCTAGGAATTACTACCTTTGAGCCAGAGGCTCTTTTACAAAGGTTCCACGTCAGTTAGGTACAGTACAAAAGGTTACATAGATAACACAACAGTTTGTGTTGTCAAGAGCAAGAAAACATATACAAATACATATCAAATCACTTGTGCAAAAGGACATGAGATATCAATAATCACATTATTATTACAAGAAAGAGGTCATGCCAGATTAGGAGAAACAAACAGGGGAAAAGTCCAGAACAGAGAGGTTAAGTGAAAGGTGTGGAGAGCAGACAATAGCAGGAAAAAAGGTTTCCCAAACATGTCTTTGTCAAATAACGGAACAGGGTGGGCAGTGAGAAAATAGGAGGTTTAATCAGGGCCGTCACAGGAGCTGGAGGTGGCAAGGTGAGAGAAAAGCCTTGATTTGAAAATACCTAGAGAGGTGGAGGCAGTAATATGAGTGCTGAGGGCATTTAGCCAGCTGAGGGCACGATAGGCAAATGATCTTTGTCCCTGGGAAGTCCAGCATCGGGGGACTTGGAGAGGCTGGTGTTCTGATCTTCTGGTAAAACGGGTGCTAGCGCCGGGCATACAGGTCTTGGATACAGGGTGGAGTGAGGCCCAGAGTGGATTTTTTGCCATCAGGCAGGTAAGGTACTTTATCCGGTTTGAGAGTTGCAACCAACCTGAGTCAGCATAGAGTTCACATGTGTGGGTGCGTCGATGTGCACCAGTGAGTAGCCGACAGGCCTTATTTAGGGATGTTGTAATGCGACTAAGTGCTGTAGTAGTGGCAGATCCTGTGATATAACTAAGCCATAGTCAACGACTGAGATGATAGAAGATTGGATGGCAATCCTCAGTGCAGAATGGGTAAGAAGCTGTCGGTTCCAATACAGAATCCCAATTCAGCTGATTAATAGTTTTGCTGTACTATCAATGTGAGTTGCGAGGTTAGGCCTTGATCAAAGTTGATTCCAAGATATTTGAAAATCGGCACTTGTTCAAGGGTATTTCCCAGGTATGTATTAATGGTGAGTGGGACTTGCCGTTTCTTGTTTTGCGGGTTAGGGAAGAGCATGGATTTAGTTTTTTTTTGTGGTTTAGAACCAGCTTATGTTCAAGGAACCACATCTCAACTTTGGAAAAAGCATGCTGAAGGTAGAGTTATTCTATGAGTATTGTTCCTTGCAAACGGGTAGTTCCACATGAGTAGCTGACATGGTTCTGCTCTTACAAGAAAGGGGAAAGGGATAATCTGGGTAACTGTAGACTGGTAAGTCAGACATCAAAATGGGGGAAGTTACTGGAGGCCATTATCAAGATGTGAAGTGTTGAATTTCTGGAGCTCCAAGAGTTACCGGATAACAGGCAGCATGGGACCATATAAGACGGATTGTGTGCGACAAACCTGATTTACTTCTTGAACACACTGTCCCATTCAGTGGATAATGGTCACGCTGTAGAGATCCTTTATCTGAATTTTAGTAAGCCCTTTGATTTTGTGCAACACTGGTAGCTACAGTAGTTAAAGGGGTGCAGTCAACCCTTGTTGCTTCATTTGTTTCTAGTTGAAACCCCAGGTTTTATAATTGCTCATCTTCTCTAAAATTCATTTATGTTGCTGGTTGTTTTATCTATTTATTTATTTTATTTATGTAGGAAATCGGAATTACAACCCTTTGAGTCATAGACTCATTTCCAAAGGCTCCACGTCAGAATAAAACACAGATATTCATACAGTACATACATAGAATAAATGTGGGTGAGCAATCATACAGAGTATAAATACAGTAAGCACGGGTTAATGCCTATACATTTGGTAGTTAAAATAGGGCAGAGCTATCGACATATTTACCTAATGAGCGGTTAAGACCTATACAATTGGTAGCTAAAGCAATGTATGATATGAGCTGGTGGTAAGCCGCCTCAGGGAGGCCTTGTCTTATACATAATACAATGCATTCATAGTCCAGTGCAAGTGTATGGTAACCGAGGGAGGTGAGGAGTCTGTAGGCTAGAAATAGTGAGGGATCTCCACTGCCAAGCCGAGGGCCGGTGTGTGGCCTAGCGGCGTGGTGCAGGATCCACAGGTTACCGGTTACACTGGCGTTGACGTGAGGAGAGGATACGGGGCCCTTAAGGCAGCTTTAAAAGGACCTAGATTGGTGACTGATGTGACAGCTGGTGGGAGGGCATTGTACCAGGATGGGAGCTCTGAGGGGGAAGGATCGCTGGGCCAGGGTGGTCCTGACCCTAGGCACCTTCCAGATAGTTTTGGGAGCGGCCCATGTGGACGCTGAGATGGTGGCTACCTGAAGAGAAGCCGTGATACCTATTGGGGTTAAAACCAGGTGGATTTTTTTGGTGAAGACAGGTCTGGTATAATAGTCTTTCCTCAAGGGAGAGGATATTGGTGAGTGCATATAGGGTGCAGGTATGTGTATTTCTGTCGGCACCAGAGGAGGAGCCGGTAGGCCTTATTGATGACTGCTTGTATTTGATGAAGCACCGTAGGGTCGGCGGCAGCATAGATTATGAGGCCATAGTCCACCAGTGATAAGACTGAGGAGGTAATGGCTGGGTGAAGTGCTTCACATGGCAGGCAGTCTTTGTCTGTAAAGGAGACCAATGCGGGTGTTGGTGGCGGAGGTGAGGATTTTTATATGTTCGTGGAACGAGAGGGAAGAGTCAAATGTAATACCTAGATACTTATACTGTTGGACTTGTTCCAGTAGGATGAGAGAGGTGGAGAGTATTTCCAGGGGGAAATCCTTTGATCTGTTTTGGCGGTGGGCATAGAGCATCATCTTAGTTTTTTTAATGTTGACCACCAATCTGTGTTTAGCAAACCAGTGTTCAATCTGAGAGAAGGAGTTTTGTAAGGTACGCTGGAGAGAGAGAGAGGATCAGGATGTGCGGAGTAAAGAATGGCGTTGTCCACGTAGAGCAGAAGGTTACCAGGGCAGGATTTAGGCAGGGCATTAAGGTGGATGCTGACTAGTAGGGTACCCAGGATAGATCCCTGGGGAACTCCTGAGTGCACAGGCAGCATAGAAGATATGGTATTATTAATTTTAACACATTGAGTTCTAGTTGAAAGATAGCTGGAAAACCATGAGAGTGGACAATGAGAGACCCCAATTTGTTGCAATGTGTTAAAGGAAAACTGTCCAAACAGTGAGGGCATTCACCAGGGCTGCAAAAAATGCCCAATTTAAACAACCAATATAGTTTAAAATGAATGGAGCTAACCTTTTATGAGTTTTTAATTGTTGTACTGTTGCTCCTGGATGCACCATTTTGAAAGTGCCGCTGCACCGGAAGACAGAGTGTGACCCAGACATCCGGTCCTGTGCCGGAATGCTCATAAAAATGACGAGCACATTTACAAAGAAACACTGTGCCATGTAGAGGTCTATTAACTGAACCTCTAGAAGCAATTCCCAGTTAAAACGGAGCAGTGTAAGGTATTTAAAATCGTTTCTTAAAGTTGGAGCCCAAGCTCTGTCATGCGCAGTAGCGCCCAAGTTCAGGGTATGCACATTACGCTTAGGTTCTACTGCGATGACTGAGCTTGGAGCTCCAACTTAAGAACGATTTTAAATACCTTACACTGTCTGCTTTAACTGGGAATTGCTTCTAGAGGTTCAGTTAATAGACCTCTACATGGTACAGTGTTTCTTTTATCCAGTGTAAATGTGCCTCGTCATTATTTTACAAGCATTCCGGCACAGGACCGGATGTCTGGGTCACACTCTGTCTTCCGGTGCGGCGGCACTTTCAAAATGGTGCATCCAAGAGCAACAGTACAACAATTAAAAACTCATAAAAGGTTAGCTCCATTCATTTTAAACTGTATTGGTTGTTTAAATCGGGCATTTTTTGCAGCCCTGGTGAATGCCCTCACTGTTTGGACAGTTTTCCTTTAAGAAGGAGGGGGTGAGAAACCATGTCGAAGGCTTTTGAGAGGTCTATTAACATGGCCCCTGCGAGGTGCCCCTTGTCAAGCGTGGAGTGCAGGGAGTTAGCGAATTGTGAGAGAGCAGTCATAGTGCTATGACTAGCTCTGAAACCATGCTGCTCCCTACATAAGAGGTTGTCTGCGAGGAGGTAGTCAGTGAGCTGACTGGCCATGATCTTTTCAAGGGCTTTAGAGAGTGGGGGGAATTGAGATGGGCTGGTAGTTGTTTTGGAGGGAGCTGTCACCACATTTTAATATTATCACTTCCCTTTTCCACGAGGTTGGGAACTGTTTCAGGCGCAGGGACAGATTTAGAAGGTCCTTGAGTGGGGAGATAAGAGTCTAGCGCAAGGTATAGGATACGCATATTGAAGGTGTCTTTGCAGTAATTGGAGCTCTGGAGGGCTTTGGACAGGTAGGCTTTCACTTCTGTAGGGGTTATGACTCTTGATTTTGAAGGGGGGATGGAGGAGCTCAGGCGGTGGGGTAGGCTGAATTGGATTGAAAAAGTTGCTAGGGAGGACTGAGCTGAGATCTGAGAAGGTGGAGTTGAGGCAGTTAGCTATGTGAAGTGTGTCTGTGGTGGTAGTACCATTAACACTAAGTTATTGAGGGGGAGTAGGATTTACCATAAAGTTGCTTGATGTTATCCCAGAACTTTCATGTGCTACCCCAGTAGGTGGCTAGGGTGGTTCTGTAGTGCTGCATCTTGGCCTTGCGGATTGCCCAGGTACACTTATTGCGGGCAGCATTATAGGCCTGTTTATCGCTTAGCAAACCGGAGGCAGTGGCACGATGCCAGAAGTTGTCATGCATTTTGAACTGTTGTAGGAATTCTGGGGTGATCCGGGGGCAGTATGTTTCTCAGTGGTCGCTTTGACGGTCGGTTCAAAAGCACCATAGGCGGTATTAAAGGAGGTGGTGAAGTAGTGCAATGCATCATCTATGTACTGGGCTTGGGAAATAGGGGACCAGCCCCAGTTAATTAGATATTGTTTGAGTTTGGCTATGCCTCCTGGGCATAGTCGATGAAAGGTGATATTTGGTGGTGGTTTAAGTAGCTGACGGAACCAGCTGAAGATTTTATTTAGTTTATTTAGTTTTTATTGACCGGGTAGGTGCACTAGACAGATCCTGCTTATTTTCGTGCATGACCCCAGGGAGGGGGATACAGATGAATGCTAGCTGACCTTGAACCAGATTAAGCTGTTGGTGGTATTTTTTGTGAAGATGATTGGGAAGTGCTTGCTTAAGGGGTTGGGTAGGACACCCAGTTTGGTAATGTGGTGGGAATGATTAGTGAGCATTATATCTAGTAGGGTGTGGGTTCCATTAGTGGGGTTGGCCCTGGCAGGCTGGGATACCAGTTGGGTCATATCTAATGCAGTAAAGGTATCTTTGGCATGTGTCGGTGAGCTCGCCAGCCAGTTTATGTTGAGATCCCCAACTATCTGATCCCTTTCTTAGTAGAACTGGAATGCATGCTAATGGTTTAACTAATACCCAACTTTGTTTTGTTTCAAATCCTTGATCTACTCTTATTGCACATGGAAACATAGAATTTGTCAACGGAAAAGGATTACTTGGCCCACCACATCTTCCCAGATGGTCCCTGCCTAGTTTGTCCCCACACATGCTTGAAGCCGCCTACTGTTTTGCCTCCACCACATCTGCTGGCAGTCTGTTTCAGGTATCTACAACTCTTTCAGTGAAGTAGTACTTCTTCACATCCCTCTTGAACTCCCCCGCCCCGCTTCATCGCATGCCCTCTGGTCCTGTTTCTTATTTGAAAAAAGATTCCCCTCCTGCACCCTGTTTTCCCCATGAGGTACTTGTAGGTCTCTATCATATATCCTCTTGCTGTCCTCTCTTCTAGGGTGTACTTGTTGAGATCCCTCCGTCTTTCCTCGTAGGCCTTTTGGTGCAGCCACTATGCTGTTGTAGTTGCTCTTCTCTGGACAGCTGCCACCCCCGTCTGTTTCCTTTTTGAGGTGTGGCTTCCAGAACTGGACACAATAGTCCGGGTGGGGTCTCATCAGTGAGTGATACAGTGGAAACACCACCTCCCTCTTTCTACTCGAGATGCCTCCCATTATGCATTACTAGCCCTACCCACTTGTGTGCCACACTGCCCTGCAACGTTGAGGTCATCAGTTATAATAACCCCAAGGTCCTATTCCTGTGTAGTGACTGTCAGTACCTCCCCCCACCCATTCTGTACTCTGCTGCTGAGTTCCTATGCCCTACGTACATTATGTTTCACTTTTTGACATTAAATCTCCGCTGCTGTGCTCTTTATCACTCCTTAAGTTTCCCAAGATCACTACGCATTTTCTCAGTCTCCTCTTGAGTGTCCACCCCCTATTACAAAAGCCTTTGATGTAGTAAATCGTGCCATTTTCACAGATAAAATGAATAATTTAGGTGCTGCCCCGCATTTCCTTTATCTTTATCATTTCCTTTCCAATCTGGCTTCCACAAGAACCACTCCACAGCCACCTCCTTACTCAGGCTCACTGATTCCATTCACACCAGCATGGACCAGGGTCTCATCACCTCTGCCATCTTTGTCAACCTAGCCAAGGCTTTCGACACTGTCTCACATTCCCTCCTACTAGACAAACTCTCAGCTGCAGGTCTTTCACCTACTGCCACCAATTGGTTCAGTTCCTACCTATCAGGCAGATGATCAGAATCTGGGACTCCCTCTCTTTGCCCCTCTCCATCCACACTAGGGTTCCTCAAGGCTCAGTCCTTGGTCCCGTACTTTTCTCCATTTTCCTTAAGGATCTCCCTTCGGTCTGTTCATCTGCATCCATCCACATGTATGCACATGACACAGTCCTTCCTCCCCGGTGGTGCCGTGCACTCTACATCAGGACTTTGATAATGTCCAGCGCTGGCTACACTCCAACCAACTGTTTCTCAAGGCCAAGAAGAGAGTCTCCATGACCTTTGGCACAAGGCAGAGACTCACCAGGTCCCCTCCTTCTACACTCTAGATGGGACCTTGTTGGAAGACGTGACCTCATTCAGGTACCTTGGGGTCTGGCTTGACAAGCACCTTGATTTCTCAGGTCACATGGATGCTGTTCACAAGAAACTTCTTCCCAAATTGGGAGCCTTATACTGGAATCATGAATGCATCCCCTTGATGGCCCACAGAGAAATTCTACAGAGAATGATCCTTCCAACTTTTTACAGTGACATAGTCTGTAGTGCTGCCCCCCAAACCATCCTAGCTAGATTGGACACCCGTTCCACTCTTTCTGCCACTTTACTTTCAACTACCCTCCTCGCACTCACCATTGCTCCCCATATCAATCCCTGGCTGTCCCCTCCCTCAAGTGATCGTCTAGCTCATTGTCCAAACTTCTTTGGCAGGGTCTGGTTCGGTGCACTCCCTTCTTACCTATCGGCCTCCCCCACCTCAGCTCGCTCCTTCAGGAGTAGTGATGCGCCCACCCTCGCCATCCCCTTCAGGTACTCATCTTCCAGCTAGGCATGCTTCTCCTATCATTTCCCCAAGCTCTGGAGCTCGCTCCCCACCTCCATTTGTAATGCCCCTCACTCCACTCCTCTCTTTCCTCATACGCGCCTTCATTTCCCCACCTGCAGCTGTAATGCTATCGTGGCCTTCACCTCCCCACCATAGTTCCCTTGCAAATTCCTACTTGCTCTATGCTTCGCTTCCCTTTCCTCGCTAACCCCTCGCAGGTTCTCCCTTCTTGTCTCAATAGGAGAGCCAAACTATGTCCATTATCTCAAGCACTTATCCACCATTTCCTGCCAAATCTCTTCCCCATGGTATCTCAAGCACTGCCTTCTACGGCTTGTTGACAACGAAATGGTTTACTACAGTCATATAATCATTGTATCCTGAGATATTGTCTGCACTGGTATCCTCACTCTACCTTGTGCCATTGCATTGTTTTGTTTCATTTTGCCTATTGTATGTAATTGCCTAATATTACCCTGCACTCATTACTGTATATCCATTGCCCTTCCCCCAAGGACGCACCTACAAACGAGCAATTTGCTCAGTATGTCTTCCTGGTGCAACTCTTAACTACACACACACACACACACATACATAAATACATAAAATCCTGTTTGAAGGGAAGATCCCGGAATGTTGTTATAAAAGGACATGTTCCATCTTTGAGCAGTTTACAGACAGGACCTACTAGAGATCCAGCAGGGAAGAAGACAGAGAAGAATATGTAAAGAAATCCAGAGAAGTGAGCAGAGTGTTAAGGGCACCAAAGGCAGCTAGGGAACGGAGGGTAGCGCAGGGGATCAAAGAAGGAGAAAATAATTTCTTCAGAGAGAAGAGGAAGAGCAAGGATCAAATTGTTAGGATCCAGAGGAGAAGTGGGTGGGTAGAAAAGGGGTCTGAGTGAGCAGACAGAAGTACTTAATGAATACTTCTGTTCAGTCTTCCTCAAGGAGAGGGATGGGCCTGTACCTGAGAGGAAGGTCAGGGTGGGAGAGGGGGGGACAAGCAACCATGGATGGGGAAATCAGTGGAAAGGGTGAGGGAGGGTCTTAAGTCCCTGAAGGTGGGCAAGGTACCTGGCCCAGACAGAGTCCATCCCAGGGCGCTGAGAGAGTTGGCAGAGGTCCTAGCAGGGCCATTAGCGGACCTGTTCAGTACCTCTCTGAACTCTGGGTGCGTGCCCAGGGACTGGAGGGAAGCACATGTGGAACCTCTCCATAAGAGTGGTCCCAAGGACAAACCGGGGAACTACAGATTGGTGAGCCTTACTGCAATTGCGGGAAAACTGATGGAGACAATCCTCAAGGAAAGGCTGGTGCAGTTTCTTGAGGACAAGAATCTACAGGACAGCAGACAGCATGGGTTTGTCTCGGGCAGATACTGCCAGATGAACTTGGTTGATTTTTATAACTGGGCTATGAGGGCACTGGACGGGACATGCGGTGGATGCCCTGTACCTGGATTTTCAGGCCTTTGGCTTGCTGCCACACGATAGGCTGACCTGCAAGTTGGAGAGTATGGGAGCAGGGAGGAAACTGGTCAGATGGGTCAAGAACTGGCTGCAGGGTAGACAGCAATAGGTAGTAGTGATGGGGAAAGGCATCTGAACCCAAGGCAGTAGGGTTCGATACTGGGACCAGTTCTGTTTAACATTTTCATAGCCAACATTGCAGTAGGGGTTAAGGGCAAGATCAAGTTTCTTTGCAGATGAGACTAAGATTTTTGCCGAGGTAGATGGGGGGAGGGGAGCAAAAGTACTTCAGGAGGATTTGGCAAAACTGGAGGAGTGGTCTCACACTTGGCAGCTTGGTTTCAATGCCAAGAAGTGCAAAGTGATGCATTTAGGAGGCAAGAACCCAGGACACAATTACTGGTTAGAGGGTGTCCTGTTAGCAAAATCCAAAGAGGAGAAGGATCTGGGAGTGCTGGTAACTGGGGAGATGAATCACTCTGCTCAGTGCAGGAAGGCAGCAGTGAAGGCAAACAGGATGCTAGGGTACATATCAAGGGGGATTACTTCTAGGAGTGGGGAGGTCATCTTGTCCCTGTACAGGTCCACCCAGAGTACTGCGCGCAATTCTGGTGCCTCTGCTTGAAAAGGGACATCAAACTACTGTAAGGAGTACAGCGCAGGGCAACAAATATGATCCTGGGGTTGGGAGACTGACCGTATTTTTTTTTTTTAATTTATTTCAGTTTAGGATTAATACCTTTAAGTCCAGGACTCGTTTTCAAAGGTTCCAGGTCATTGTTGAACAAACATTACAAATATAAGTGTTTACATAGAACAGAAAACAGTTATACAGACATTCAAATACCAAAGAAATCTTATATATCCAACTAAAGGTTGAAGAGGATAGGGTAAATAGAGTTCAGCCTTGTAGTTCACTATTTAGTTTCAGTCTAGCCTAAGGGGGTATGGGGTCAGCCAGGGATGGTGTTGTGGTGGGGGCAAGTGGTTTGTCAGCCGAGTGGGCCTCGTTCGTGAACGGGGGGGGGGTGATGAGATTAAAAGAGGGGAGTGAAAGGGAGAGGTTGGTGGCTGAAATTCTGCCATATTAGTGCAGGCAAGCACAATTCTTTTTTGTGTCAAGAAGGGATCTGAGACCAGATTTGAAGGTACTAATCTTGGGTGATTCTAACCCCAGGAATCACTCATTATGATTAAACTTAATGCAGTCAGCCTCCTATGTTGAACTGCCGGGAGAGATGGAATTTTATGCAAATTATGGAACTCTCTATTGCCACTTTCAAACTGCTGCCCTAGCAACTGCTGCACTCCGAGTGCTTCAGATTCTTTACTCCGCCTGCCTAGTAAGGATGTCTCAGAGAGCTCTCCTTGAACTGTCTCTGACTAAAGTTTATCTGTAGATCAGTACTCATTTTCAGTTTAATTTTAAATTGCTGCCTTAGAAACATTGTTTAGTATAGTAAATTTATGTTTTAGTAGTTTTTTTATTTAAATTCGCTGTTCCCTCACGGTTACTTGGAACTGAGGGTTCTGCATCTATTTTAAAGGTTTTTATCTCAATTTATTATTATTTAGAGATATTTAGTGGTTGGTTCCTTGAACCGCTTTAGTTTTGTCTAAATTTAGTAATTTTCTTGGTTCCTTTTTCTTCAGGAACCGAATAGCGCTCTGTTCCAGGAACCGCTAGCAGTAGTTATTTTGAAGTAATCTCCGGTTCCGAGTTACTTTAAATAACGTTTTTTTGAAGTAATCTTTTTTGTCTAGCTTAAATGTCAGAGGTCCATTTGGATAAACCTTAAAAAAACGAACAGGACCCACAGGTTTTAAATGTTGAGTCTTGTGGGCAACTTAGAGCAAAAGCAGATAGACATTCTCTCTGTAGCTCTTGTTTGGGTATAAGTCACATATTTGCTAATTGTGATATTTATAAGACCTTTTGCCCAAAAACATTAAAGAAAAGGTCTAAAATTTTTGGAAGAGATGGCTTCTGCTTCTGGGGATAGTTCTGCTTCTTCATCCTCCCACAAAAAGGATGGAGGTAAAGCCAAGGATCCTGACAGGAGTTCAAATAAATCTGAACAAGGTAAAATAAAAAGGGCTGTGGAAACAGGCACCGAACCTGTTCCATTAAAGAAAAAGTGTAAAGGAAAACATGTCACTGCACCTCCGGCCGAGAAGGCTAAGGAGCTCCCAGCAGACAAACGTATTATGCCCTCGACTGAGGACATTGCTAAGGCACTACAAGTGTTACAAGCCCTACAGGGTGCAATCCCGGTTCCTACACGGACTGCCCTGGTTCCTCCTACAGCCCCAGCAAGGCAAGAAGTGCTGAAAGTGTTTGGTGAGGAGGAGGATGATTTTGAAGGGGAACCTATAGATCCAGAGGTTTCTCCTGATCAGGAGTTTGGATCTCCTCCCAGGGGTCCTGAGGAATACTCCTCCCACTATGCTTTTGTTAAGAACATGGTGGAAACCCTGAACCTTCCTCTTCGGGAAACAGAGGAGGATATGGAGGAGGCAGACTTTCTAGAAATGATGGGGTTAACCCCATGAAATGTCTACTTCTGCCCATGCATAAATCTTTAAAGAAGGCTGCAGTGCAGATTTTTAAAACTCCAACCTCTATCCCTGGTGTGGATAAGAAAGCTGACAAGAAATATCGGCTGGACAGAACTACAGCTGATTTTCAATTTACACACCCTGATCTTGAGGGAGTAGTCCAAGCTACTGCCTGTGACAAGGCCAGGATCCCATTGGCTACCCATCCACCAGACAAAGATTCAAGAAAAATGGATGCTATGGGAAAGAAAGGGTACATGGCTGCCTCTTTTTTAGTTAGGTAGGCCAATTACATGGCATTTTCAGTGCAGTACCAAAAAGCTGTACGGAACACTGTTCTAGCTTTGGCTGATGGGGTCCCAGAGGAAGTGGCTGTAGACTTGCAAGATACAGCAAGGGCTGCACTTGATGCTACCAGGTGCCAATTTCATATGGCAGTAGATGCCAATGATACTACATGCAGGTTAATGGCTTTGTCAGTTTTACTCAGGAGGTTTGCATGGCTTAGAGCCACCAACCTAACTTTAGACACCCAGACCAAAGCAGTGGATTTCCCCCTGGAGAACAACTCCTTGTTTGGGAATAGAAACATAGAAATATAGAATTTGACGGCAGATAAGGACCGCTTGGCCCACCCAGTCTGCCCAGTTCCCTACCTAATGGATAAGCTGCTGATCCTAGTTAACCAGTAGCCTACTTCTTCCTACCCCCTCCCCCTAGAATTGCCTTATGACTGTCCCATGCATGCTTGAATTCCACCACTGTTTTTGACTCCACAACCTCCTCCGGAAGGCCGTTCCATGCATCCACAACCCTCTCTGTGAAAAAATACTTCCTTAAATTACCTCTGAGCTGCCCCCATCTTCAAATTGTGCCCCCTTGTTCTTGCACACCTCTTTTTTTTTTAAAGATGTTACCCTCTTGGACTTTGTTGATTCCCTTGAGGTACTTGAAAGTTTCTATCATGTCCCCCTCTCCCTCCTTTCCTTGAGGCTATACATATTAAGCTCCTTAAGTCTCTCTTCATATGTCTTCCGGTGCAGATCCTGCACCATTTTAGTTGCCCTCCTCTGGACAGCTTCCATCCTGTCTATGTCTTTGCGGAGATTGGGTCTCCAGAACTGCAGCTAGTACTCAGATGGGGTCTGACCAGCTGTCTGTACAGAGGGATAATAACTTCCTGTTTTCTACTGGTGATGCCTCTCCCTATGCATCCCAGTATCCCCCAACCCTCCTGGCTGCTCCTCTCACATTGCTTGCCCACCTTTAAGTCATCTGATCGACGACTACCCCAGGCCCCTTTCCATTTTTGTTGTTGTTAGTATCTCACCCCCATTGTGTACTCTTCCCTGGGTTTTGTTTCCCAGGTGCATTACCTTGCACTTCTTAGCATTGAATCTAAGCTGCCATACATTTGACCATTCCTCTAACCTTGCCAAGTCCCTTCTCATCCTTTCCACCCCACCTTGTCCATCAACTCTGTTGCAGATCTTTGTGTCATCTGCAAAGAGCATACTTTTCCTTCCAGTCCCTCTGCAATGTCGGCTTATAGAGACATTGAAGGGACTTGATCTAATACTGAACCCTCGGTACCCCTCTAGTAACCCCCTTTCTTCAGAGTGGACTCCATTTACTATTACTCTCTGTGTCCTATTCTCTAGCCAATTCTTTACCCAGGCTGTCATCTTGGGACCCACTCCCAGGCTGGCTAACTTGTATATTAATCTTTGTGTGAGACTGTGTCAAATGCCTTGCTAAAGTCTAGGTAGGCCATGTCACAGTCCTCCCTGATCTACTACTTTGGTCACCCAGTCAAAGAAATCTATCAGATTAGTCTAGCATGACCTTCCTGCTGTGAATCCATGCTGCCTTGGGTCCTGTGCCCTTCTGGCCTCTAGATACTCGACAGTTCTTTCCTTCAGAAGTGATTCCATCATTTTCCCTATCACTGAGGTTAAACTAACCGGTCTGTAGTTTCCTGCTTCTGTCTTGCTCCCACTTTTGTGAAGGGGAATCACATTTGCCCTCCTCCAGTCCTCGGGTACCACCCCATCCTCCCATGATTTGTTAAAGAGGGTAGTCAGTGGTGTCACTAGTTCTACCCTTAGTTCTTTTAGAATTCTGGGATGAATCCCATCACGCCCCATTGCTTTGTCCACCTTCAGTTTTAAGAGTTCTTTCAGAACCCTTTCTTCTGTAAATGGGCTGGTATCAACTTCTGTATCCAGAGTGTTTCTGCTGTTTGTTTTAGGTACCTCCCCCTCTTCATTTGTTAATACTGAGCAAAAATATTTGTTTAGTATCTCTGCCTTTTCACAGTCACCCTCTGCCCACCTCCCTCCCTTTATTAAGCCTCACTATCCCTCCCTTGGTCTCCCTTCGCTCCCTGATGTACCTATAAAGGTTTTATCCTTCTTAACTGATTTGGCTATCTTTTCCTTGGTTCGGGCCTTTGTTGTTCTGACTGCCTTCCCAGCTTCCTTTTGCTTTAACTGATACAGTTCTCTGTCCTGCTCCTTCTGTGATTCCTTATACTTCCCGAATGCTTTCTTTTTCTCTTGAACCTTCACTGCCACTTTCTTTTGAGAACTATAGTGGTTTCTTATATCGTTTCATCTGTTTATTTGCTTCACATAAAGGCTTGTTACCTTTGTGATGGCAGTTTTTATTATTCCCCATTGTTCTTCCACCCCTCCTTCCTGCCCATTTGCTAGTGCATTCCTTAGGCACTCACCCATTTTGGCAAAGTCAGTCCTCCTAAAGTCCAGTACTTTTGCCTTTGTATGGCTTGACTCTATTGCTGTGTTTATTGTGAACCATACTGTTCGATGGTTGCTAGTTCCCAGATGGCTACCCACTTCTACATCTGTGATCCTCTCTCCATCTCCATTTGAGAGAACCAGGTCTAAGATTGCTCCATCTCGAGTGGGCTCCAATACTAGTTGTCTAAGGCATGCCCCTTGTGGGGCATCTAGAATAACCCCACTTTTGAGTGGCTGCTGCAGCTGCACTCCAGTTAACATCTGGCATATTCAGATCACCATCAGCAATATCTCCCTTTTCTGCCATTCTAAGTATACTTTCTATCATTTCCTTGTCCATTTCCTCCCCTGAGAAGGTCTGTATCTAACCCCTTGCGGATTGTGGTGCCATTGCGTGTCTCAAATTTACCCACAGTGCTTCTTTTCCTCCCTGTTTACCCTTTTGTTCTGTTGCTTTGATTCCTTCCCTTATGTAAAGCCTCCTCCTCCTCTTTTACCTCCCTGTCCCTCCTGTAGATAGTGTATCCTGGTATGTTTCGTCCCAGTCATGGTTTTGTGTGTACCATGTTTCTGTGACTGCCACGATATCCAGATGTTCCTCCTCCATCAAGGCCACTAATTCAGGAAGCTTGTTACTCAGACTATGGGCATTGGTACTCATTGCTCTCCATTTTTTGATGGCTTTACCTTCTGTTGCAGCATCCCCCACTGACTTTTTTGCCTCGGTCTTTTTCTCATTTAGTACCCTGTTTTGTAGGGAGAGGCTGGGAGTTCCTGCTGCTTGTCAGTGCCTCCCCCTTGACTAGTTTATAAGCTTGCCAATGAAGCATTTAAACAGATTGCTCAAAAGACTTGTTCCCTTCCTGGACAGATGCAGACCATCCTGCCAGTATAGGCTGGTGTCCCTCCAGGTGGAACCCCAGTCCCCAATGAAGCCAAACCCCTGTGCACCACACCATTTTTTTCAACCATTCATTAAACTGCATGGTGCAAAGTACCCTCACCTCACCCATGCCATTGACAGGCAGCACCTCAGAGAAGGATACTGTGTGTGCTACTTGTCTTAGGCCCCTCCCCAACTCTACAAAGTCCTCCTGCACTGCTCTAATCTCATAATGAGCCAAGTCATTTGTCCCTAGGTGGACAATGACGTCCAGCTCAGACTCCCGTGCAGCTGTTATCGTGATCCTGAGGATGTGCTTCCTGTCCCTCCAAGCCATGGCACCAGGCAGGCACCTTACTTCAGTTTTCCCTGCTCCCCCCAGTTCTATCCCCCTAATAGAGTTCCCCACCAGGAGCTGTTTCCTTTCCCTATGGTGTGTCCTGCCTCCTTCCTGTGGGCCTCCCTTGTGACAGTTGTCCTCAGCCTCCTTAGTCTCCTCTGCGGGTGCATCCATAGGGGAGCTATGCTCCCCAAGAATAGTGTATGGATTGTGGAGTGGAACAACTGACTGGGTGTGCCTCTGTTCACCATCCTCACCTCTCCCTGAGCCCACTGTGGTCCAACTGCTGTGCTTTCTTCGCAACCTTTGAGGTAGTGGTGGTGGCTCTGGTGCTCCCTGGATGGGTGAGGTTCCCTTCCTACTGTCCAGTGTGGCCTGGGGGAAGGTTCCCTTACTACTGTCCAGTGTGGCCTGAAGACTGGCAACTTCCTCCCTCAGGGCAGAGAGTTGTCTGCAAATAGGGAAGCATCTCAGCCTCCAGAAAGACTCCCGGAAGACTGCTGCCCCACAGCCATTACATTGCACTACTCCCCACATGTTTATCTACTTTTTGTGTGTGTGTGTGTGTGTGAGATTGGTTTGTTATATAGAAATATATATTTTATACAATGTGTATGCTTATATTGTCAGTGCAGTGTGCTAGAGAGAATATGACAGTGATATGCACCTTGCACTCTTGAGGAAATAATGTCAGAACCCCAGGTATAAAGGAACTGTTTCCAGGGGTGGGTAGGGTGAGGGGTGGCAGGGGTTGGGCCTAAACTGTACCCTCATGAAACAATCAGCTAAAAGCTCTGACCCACCACTGCGATGAGTGCCTTCCTGTCAGCAAGATGCCCTACACAACAATTTGACAGAGAAAATACCCTGCTAATCAAACAGAGAAAAATCCAGACATCCAAGTTAGACACAGGTAAACCTCCCCAGCCCCAAAACAGCCTGGTGGTTTGTGCTCTGAAAGCAGTCAGCCCCAAAATAAGTCAGCTGTGCTTTAAACTCTTCCTGCACTGAAAATCTTAAGAATTGTAAAAAAAGTAAAGCTAGATCCCCCTCCCTCTGTTGCTTGAAAGACTGTCTTTTCCTGATAATTCTAAGTTCCTTATTTCACCTTTCAGTTAGAAGTAGCCTCCACCTGCAGAATATCTGCTACAAGCCAAAGACAATTGTAAGGTTCACCTCCCTCTGTTGTGAGCATGACTTGCTTTCTTGCAAATCCTATGTTCAGTATTGCAGCTTCCAGCCAGAGGTAGCTTCACCTGAAGAATATTAGCTTAGAATAAAACTGAGGCATACATGAAGAAGGTGGAGGAATATAAATCCACCTATCAGAGCAATTCCAAGGATAGGTCCTTCACCTCTTATAGATCCGAGAGTAGGGGAGGTAGGGGTAGTGGTTTTTACCCCAGACCTTTCTTTCAGGCGAAAGCCTCCCAGCCTCAGCAGCAAGCTAGAGGTTATTTTAGAGGAAGGGGCAGGAGAGCCATGAGAAGAGCGGCTCCTGCACCACAGGTTCAGGCACAGCCCGCACAGGATCCCTGATGGGTTAGTGCAGGTTGCATCCCCTATTACAGGTCCACCAGTAGATGGCAGACTGGCTTATTACCTTCATGCTTGGCATTCCATCACCACAGACAAGTGGGTGTTGGAGGTAGTGAGCCAGGGTCTGGCACTCTGTTTCAAATCATTCCCAAAGCTGAGAACAAGAACCTTTGCTCCGGTAACAGCTGCACACAGGATTTTGTTGGAAGCAGAGGTAAAACATCTACTAGCAATCAAAGCAGTAGAGGTAGTGCCTCTAATAAGCAGTGGAAAAGGTTTTTATTCCCGGTACTTCCTCATAAGGAAGAAAAACTGGGATTGGCGGCCTATTTTGGATCTAAGACTTCTGAACAAGCACATTTTGAAACCAAAGTTCAAAATGGTCACTCTAGCCATAATCATTCCTTCATTGCAAAAGGGAGACTGGCTAGCCTCCCTAGATCTAAGGGATGTTTATTTCCATATTCCCATCAGACCATCTCACAGAAAATTCTTGAGATTCAGGCTGGCTTCAGGCCATTATCAGTTTGCAGCTCTCCCTTTTGGGCTAACTTCGGCACCAAGGGTTTTTACAAAGTGCCTATTGGTGGTGGTAGAGTTTTTGAGAAAACAAGGTATAACAGTCTTCCCCTACCTGGATGACTGGTTAATAGTAGGACAGTCTCTGCAGCATGCAGTACAGTCACTGGCACTCACAAAATCCACACTACAGTCCCTGGGATTTCTGATAAATGATGAAAAATCTCAGCAGGTACCACTCCAGGTGCTGGAGTTTATTGGAGCAGAACTAAACACCAGACAGGGCAGAGTCCTCCTGCCACAGGACAGGGCAATGAACATTATGCAGATTGCAAAATCCTTTGTGTCTGGGAGACCCAGAACAGCCAGAGAATTTCTTAGGCTACTGGGCCACATGGCATCTGCCACGGCAGTGGTAATGGGCTGCAGGTTTCAAATGAGAGATATTCAGTTCCATCTCGGACAGTGTTGGTCTCAAAGGACGGATCCTATGTCCAAACTGGTCCCAGTCGCAGAAAGTTTAGTCCACGCCTTACAATGGTGGCTGGATGAGCACAACCTCAGGGTGGGTGTGCCTTTTGTAAGGGAACAACCTTCAGTAATCCTGACAACAGATGCCTCTCTTCTAGGCTGGGGAACACATGTTAGAGCACACAGCAAGTGGCACATGGTCCCCCCAAGAGTCTGTGTTGCACATAAATCTCTTGGAGCTCAGGGCTGTTTACCTAGCTTTGAAAACATTTGCTCCTAACCTGCAAAACAAGGTGGTGCAAGTCAGAACAGACAACACCACAACCATGTATTGCATCAACAAGCAAAGAGGTACCAGGTCACATCTACTGTGCATAGAAGCAATGAGACTGTGGTCCCTGGTATACTCCATGGGAGTATCCCTGTCAGCCATACATCTTCCAGGGAAGGACAGTGTGCTGGCAGACTCTCTAAGCAGGATACGTCGGGACCACCACGAGTGGTGCCCGAATACTCAGGTACTCGGTACAATTTTCAGAAAATGGGGCACTCCAGAAGTGGATCTCTTCGCCTCCCCAGAAAACCACTAGCTTCCAGTGTACTGTTGCAGGCCTCCTCTAAGGGGCACAATCCCCCTGGATGCCTTGGCCCTGGATTGGACAGGGAAATTTCTGTATGCATTCCCTCCTTTTCCTGTGATGATCAGGACCCTACTGAAATTGAGGTCCCAACCAGCAAAAATGATACTGGTGGCTCTGGATTGGGTGAGACGGCACTGGTACTCTCTTCTGCTGTCTCTGTCAGTGGTTTCCCCAGTCCATCTGCCCAGGAGGCACAACCTGTTAACCTCCTCTCAGGGCAGGATCCTGTACCCCAGTCTCAAATCACTGAGGCTCAAGGCATGACTCTTGAGGACTTAGAGTTTGCTAACCTTAATCTATCAGAACAGATGCTGACAGTGCTTAGGGGTTCCAGGAAGCCTTCTACTAAGAAGACATATGCCTCTTAGTGGGAATACTTTTCAATATGGTGTACAGGTAAGGGTTTAAGCCCTTTCCGGGCTGATTTGGCTATTCTTCTAGATTACCGTACAAATTTACATTCCTTAGGTCTGAAGCCTTCCACCCTCAAGGTTCACTTAGCTTCAGTCTCTGCTTACCTGTCAGTTGGTAAGGAGAGTTCTATGGCTTCTCATCTGGTATTTAGAAAATATTTTAAAGGCCTTAATCTTCTGCACCCTCCCCTAAGGGAACCGGTTCCAGCCTGGAATCTAAATATTTGCATTGCTAAACTCATGGATGCACCATTCGAACCTGTGGCAACCACAGATTTGAAGCATGTCACTTGGAAAACTGTTTTCCTGGTTGCCATTACTTCAGCCAGAAGGATCAGTGAATTACAAGCCCTGTGCACAGAAGTGGACTACAGCTCATTCCACAGGGACAAGGTGGTCCTTAGGACTAATAGAAAATTCCTTCCCAAGGTCGTATCTGATTTTCACTTGAATTAGTCTATCGCTCTACCTGTCTTCTTTACAGACAACCCCAGTTCTCCAGAGAGGAGACTTCACTCCCTTGATGTCAAAAGGGCTCTTAGCCACTACATTGACAGAACCAAATCTTACAGGACAAGTCAGTCACAACTCTTTCTCACATATGGTGAAGTTGGTAAGGGCAGAGCTGCAACAAAACGTACAGTTGCTCGCTGGATAGTGGCATGTATACAGTTTTGTTCAAGTAAGGTGGGTAAACAGGCACTTCTGGGTCTGAGAGCACACTCCACCAGGGGCACAACTGCTTCAGTTGCAGCTTCAACTTAAGAGAAATTCCGCTACTGGAAATCTGTAAAGCAGCTACATGGAAAACAGTACACACCTTCACAAAGCATTATAGCCTGGACTTGCAATCCAGAGGTGGTGATAGGTTTGGTACAGCAGTACTGCAGAGACAGTTTCCGAAATAGGTTCTCTGCCCAACCTCCAAAGGAACTGCTTGGTAGTATGCATTAAGTGTAATCATAATGAGTGATTCCTGGGGTTAGAAGAAAAAAATACTCACCATGGCAATCTTGTTTCTTTAAAGGGATTACTCATTATGATTAAAGACCCTCCCTACCTCCCCTGCTAGAACCTATAGAAGTTGCTCTGCATCCCTGCATTAGGGTTTTTTTTCCTTTTTCCTATATAGGTTAAGATAGAGACTCACTTTGTTTAACCAGTTGGTGTCCAGATGGTCTCGAGTTTCTTAGGTTTGTTGGTTAAGGATGTTTTGACCTAAAAGGGCAACAAATATAATTTTTTAAGGTTGTTAATTTTAGCTAGTGGGTCTTTTACCCAGTTAGACTCCGTAAGAATCTGAAGCACTTAGAGTGCAGCAGTTGCTAGGGCAGCAGTGTGAAAGTGGCATGAGCCAACTGAGAGTTCCATAATTTGCATAAAATTCCATCTCTCCGGGCAGTTAAACACAGGAGGCTGACTACATTAAGTTTAATCATAATGAGTGATCCCTTTGAAGAAACAAGATTACTGTGGTGAGTAATTTTTTCTTCTGTGAGGTTAGCAGGTAACTCATTGTACCATTTTGGTCATTGGTACAGGATGGAGTTCTGGGCGAGTTTTGTCCTTTTGAAGGGAATCACTAACCTGTCTGTAGCCGTGCTTCTTGTTGATTTGGTGGGAACTGCCAGCGTGGGGGGGGGGCCAAGAAGCACTTTTTTCAGAAGTAGGCAGGTTTGGTATGGTGCTTTAAGATGGAACGGGAGCCACTCAGTTTCGGTGTAGAGCGTGCAGGTGTGGGTGTCCTGGGTAGCCCCTATGGCTAGTCGACAGGCCTTATTTAGTAGTGTGCTGACCCTGTTTAGGGCAGTTTTAGTTCCTGCCCCATAGATAGGCAGCCCACAATCTATGGATGACATCACTGAACTACTGATGGCAAGTTTCAGAGCGTCTGGTGTCAGAGTGCCTATGGTGGTAGAGGACCCCAAGTTTTGTATTCGCTGACTTGAGGACTGAGTCTGTATGGCTGGAGGTTAGTGTATCGTTAGAGGTGATGTTCACGTATTTGAACTTTACTTGTTCCAGTGTGTCACCATTATGTTTCTGGATGAGCAAAGCCTGGTATTTCTTTTTGCTTTGGGAGGTAGAGAGAAGAGTAGACTTTGATATGAGGAGAGATATATGAGACATATGAGGAGAGACTGAGAGCTCAATATGTATATCCTGGAGGAAAGAAGGGAGAGAGGGGATATGATTGAGACCTTCAAGTACCTGAAAGATTTGAACAGAGTAGACACCAGGTGTATATTCATTCTGAAGGGCGGAAGGGAAACCAGGGGACACTCTATGAAGTTTGAAGGGGCAGGTTCAAGAGGGAACTGAGGAGGCACTGTTTCACAGAAAGGGTGGTGGTAGGTTGGAAGGCTCTGCCAGAAGAAGTCGTATCGCTGCAGAGTTTTGGGGGCTTCAGGAGGGGATGGGACAGATTCAAGGGGAGGGTATAAACTGGGAGGGGGCATGGGATGTGTGGGGACGTATGAGGGAGGGGGGACAGCTGCAGTCTAATGGACTAAAGTGCTTACACACTCGAGCAGACTAGATAGACCGAATGGCCTGTATCTACTGGCAGTTTCATATGTTCGTAGATGTTCCCCAGGGATCAATGTTGGGGCCAGTTTTATTCTTTAATTTATAGAAATAAATTAACAAATTATATAAGTAATACTAATGTGAGATTGTACACAGATGACACTTAGTATCTATAAATAAATGTTTTCAAAAAATGGAAGAAAACTTGCAAACCAACTATCATAATGGAGTACTGGTTTAGAAGCTCAAAATTAGTATCCAGTCAAATGAAGACCCAAGTAATGCTGTGTATTACCCAACAGAGTAAAGTACCAAAAGAGCAAAACTTGGATATAACAGAAAAAATGATATCCAATTAAATAATACTTAAGCAATAAGATACGACCAGGAGTTATGTCAATTTTCTAGTTGATCACCCCCGGGATGGGGGGTAATGCGGCACGAAGTGCCACCGAGTGCCATGTTGTTCCTAGGAGGTGATTAACTTGAAGAGTAACCATAACCCCTGAGAGTACCTCACTGCAATTATAGTAAGGGTAGACCATCATTTTGTGCCTACTTTTATGTTTTGTTGGCTATTTTTCTTTTCCAGTTGGAAACGTGGTGAAATAGTTCCTCTACTGGTTCAGTCCTGGTCAGTGCAGTGCATGAGTCTGGCAGTTACTGTGGAAATGATAAACTTGTAATGCTGTAAGATGATGGCAGTTTTTTGCCTCTGTGGTCCCATCTCCCATTTCCCCTATTTGCTCACCACCGCTTTGGCCCGAGTCTCTAATGCTCCCTGAGTCTCCATCTAGCTCCAGGTAATGTTCTTCCTTCTTAAGAGGAACAGAGATGTGGAACCGCTTGCAGCCACACCAAGAATATTCAAGGTGGTGGTCCGCATGTTCAGGGTGGCACGCATCCGTTTTTTCGACATAACGGTGCATCAGGAGATCCCTTGGTGGTCCCAGAGCCTGAGATCAGTTAGTTGGCGTCAGAAGACACTAAGGATGCAGTGGAGAAGCCACAAAAGTATTTGTTTAAAGAGCACCAATAAACAGAAAGTAGGCAGGCCTCATTAATATTTATAAGCAGTTCATTAATATGTATAAATTCAGTTCCTTAGCATTCACTGGCGCTCTTTAAATAAATACTTTCATGGCTTGTCCACCACCTCCCTCATGTCTCTGGACCCCATCTAACTGATCTCAGAGTCTGGGAGCACCGGGGAAGCTTCTGATGTGTCGCTATGATGGTGAGAAAATGGATGCCGCATACACGTTGCCTTTGAACTGCCAGCTTGCACATTCTGAAGAGCTGCAAGCGGTTCTGCATCTTTGCTCCTCTGTCCCCCTCTTTAGAAGGAAAAATGTTACCTGAAACTGGAAGGAGACTCTGGGAGCATCAGAGACTTGGGCCAGAGTGGTGGAGAGCAAATGGGGGAAACAGGAGACTGGACCATGGAGGAAAAATAACAGGTAACAAATGGTGGAACAATGTTTCACAAAAATAATTTTAAAAGGGAGGCGGAACTTATTTTTAAAAATCATTGCTCATATGAAGGGGCTCTACAAGTATGTTAATTAAAGATTAACGTAGTGCTACTGCAGGGTGACCAATCAAAACACATGGATTAAAACACCCTTACCATAATAAGAAATATTGATAACCTTCTAAAACTTGATGTAGATATTTCTAGTGCAGTAAAGAAGATAAATTCTTGTCCGGGAGCATTGTGTAGAAACTCATGTGCTGACTAAGGGATATTAAGGAAGCTGTGAGGAGAGCTTTTATTTTATTCACAAAATGTTTCACCAGGAAAGACAACATGAGCTAAGGAACAGCTCGTTTCCAGAAGTGTCCGAGGGGAGTACAAAGACTGGGAGAGCAATTATATATCACATATAAACTTGGTACATAATTACAGATAACACAATACAGGAAAACATGTTTCATAGTAGAGTGGTGGACCTAGGTGAGTAACCTCCAGGAGAAGTTACATGTTACCACCCAGGGTTGAAGACCAGGGGAGCAGAGGGTGAAAAGATACAGAAGTGCTGTGAGGGATGGAAGCAAGGCTTGAGTACGTGCTAGTGGAATCCTAGGGAGGGGGCGGAGAGGGGAGAAAGAAAGCCTGGTCCAGAGAGCCCCCTTCAGGATGCATGGAAACCCTTCCAGGAGGACAGGGCCAGTTGGGAAAATTTGAGGAGGGAGAAAAAGAAAGAGACGGGGAAGAGGAAGGAGAGGGTGAGAAGGTGACTAATAAAAAAGGAGTGCAAAGAGAGCAGAGGTAAAAGGTTAGGTTAGAGGGGGGTGGGGAAGAGGGGAATGTGGGATAGAGGGAGTAGGGTACTGGGGAGGGGATGGGGAAAAGTGCAGCGTAGGGGGAAACGAGAGTAGGGGTTGGGAGAGGGAAGAAGGGGGAGGAGGGTCAGAAAGGGATGTCAAGGTTTTTAGTTTAGAGTGAGAGAGGAGTAAGGGGAGGCTGTGGGGGGCTAGAAGCAGGTGCAGTTAGGGGGCAAAGTAGTTGGGTAGGGCTAGGAAGAGGGAAAGAGAGGATGGGGAAAGATGAAGAGAGGAAGGAAGTGAGTTCCAGAGTTTAGGGAAGCGATAGGAAAAAGCTTCCTGCCCAATGGAAGTGTGGCGACAAGGAATAACTAGAGAGCAGGAGTCTGAGGATCTAAGAGGGCAAGAGCTGAGTGCAGGAGCAGAGAGCGAGGAGAAAAGGTAGGAGGGAAGGGACCGAAACCAGAATTTGGAAGTGAACTTAGCGCAGTGGGAGAGGTGCCTGTACTCGAAGGAAGAGCAAAAGAGTGGTAAAGGGAGCAGTGGTGAGTGCGAGAGGGGGAATCAGGGGCAAAATGACAGAAAACATTGAAGAGTGTATCCAGGCTAGTGTCGCCATAGTCCAAGATTGGGAGAATCATTTTCTGCACACTATCACGCCTCACCGGTAGTGGTAATGCACTCCAGTTCCTGTAAAGGGTGCCCAGCTTGGGGCACAGTCTTTTCAGGATAGTGTCAATATGTTCAGAAAAGTTAAGGTGGTGGTTGAGCCAGACACCTAGGTATTTAAAAGAGGTAAAGTCCTCTAAAGTAATCACGTAGGGGGTGTGGAAATAGGGGAGCAAGGGCAGTCAGGAGAGTCTGCCTAGTGCCAAAGGTCATGGAGACTGTCTTCTTGGCATTGAGAAAAAGTTGATGAGAGCTTAGCCAGCATTGAACATTATCGAAGTCAAATTGTAGTGTGGTAATCGCATCAGAGGGAGAGGGCCAGAGGTAAACAGGACAGTGTCATCTGCATACATATGGATAAGGGAGGAAGGGCATGTAGATGCCAGGTCATGTAGGAAAACTGAGAATAAGAGGGCCAAGTACAGAGCCTTGAGGCACACCTGTCGAGATTTGGAGAGGTGGGGATGTAGAGCCAACTATTCTGACAGATTGAGTTCTTCCTACCAAGTAGGGGCTGAACCAATCACAGGCCGGTTGTGACAGGCTAGCAGTTGAGAGTGTTTCAAGGAGGAGGGAGTGGGAGATGGTGTCGAAGGTCTTGGCAAGGTCGTCAAGGATGGCAGACATAATGTGGCCTTTATCCATGGCAGAGTGGATAGTCTGTGAGTCTGAGTCAGGAGGTGGTTGTGGAGTGGTTCTTCTGGAAACCAGACTGGAAGGGAGTGAAGAAGGAGTCATCATCAAGAAAGGAAGAGAACTGAGAGAGAACAAGGTGTTCCTGGAGCTTTACCAAGGAGGGAAGAAGGGAGATTGGACGGTAGTTACCTGGAAAGGAGAGAGATCACCACCTGTAGGTAGCGGGAGGACAGTTGCATGTTTCCAGGCAGCAGGTATAGTAGCAGTGTGGAAAGATAGGTTGAGCAGGTCACCTAGCGGGTAGGAAATAGCTTGAGCAGAAAAGTAGAGCAACTTAGGGTCGAGGCCCTTAGCAGGATTGAGAGAGAGACCTAGCAGCACCTCTTGCAGCCATGTTCTCCGAGTCACTCGACACAAGTGGTTCCAGAGGACTGGAGGAGGGCACATGTAGTCCGTCTACACAAAAGTAGTAACAGGGAGGAGCCTGGGAACTATAGGCCGGTCAGCCTCACCTCAGTAGTGGGCAAGATCATGGAGGCACTGCTCAAAGAAAAAAGTGGCACACTTGAAATCCAATGGCGCCCAGGAGCCAAGGCAGTGTGGATTCACAGCAGGAAGGTTGTGTCAGATGAATCAGTTTTTTTTTGACTGGGTGACAAAGGAGGTAAATCGGGGGTGGTGGGGTGGTGGATGTCTCCTACCTCAGTTTCAGCAAGGCCTTCAAAACGTCCCACATAGAAGGCTGGTTAACAAGATGGGTAGTCTGGGCATTGGACACAAGGTGGTAAACTGGGTTAAGAACTAGTTAACGGACAGGAGGCAGAGGGTGGTGGTAAATGGTGGTGGCAGGAAGTAGGCTGTTGGTTAACTAGAATCTGCAGCTTATCCAGTAGGTTGGGAAATGGGCAGACTGGGTGGGCCAAGTGGTCGTTATCTGTCGTCAAAGTCTATGTTTCTATGTAAATGGGATCCAATCTGGGAGAGGGGGGTGACCAGCGGGGTACCTCAGGTATCGGTCCTTGGGTCAGTCCTTTTTAATGTATTCATTAGTGACGGTCTGCCTGTTTGCAGATGACACCAAGATCTGCAACAGGGTAGATACTCCAGATGGTTGGAGAAAATGAGGAGGTATCGGGAAGCTTGAAAAATGGTTTGAGGTGTGGCAGCTGAGGTTCAATTCAAAGAAGTGCAAAATAATGCACCTGGGAAGAGGGAACCCTGGGGAGAGATGCAAGATTGGAGGGGTTGCTGATGATCACCAAGGAAAAAAGGATCTGAGGGTTATCCTTTCAGATGATGTAAAGGTGTCAAATCAGAGTACAGACGCTGCAGGGAGGGCCAGTGGCATGCTGGGGTGCATAGTCAGAGATATCACTAGCAGAAGGCGGGAGGTGGTGATGCCATTGTATAAAACACTGGTGAGGCCGCACCTAGAGTACTGTGAGCAGTTCTGGGGGGCACACCTTCTTAAGGACATTGACAGGGTGGAGGCGGTCCAGAGAAGGATGACAAAGATGGTACAGGGCTTACACCAGAAAACATATGAAGAGAGATTGAAGGACCTCAGTATGTACTCGCTGAAGGAGAAAAGGGATCAGGGTGACATGATAGAAACATTCAAGTACCTTAAGAGCATAAACAAGGTGCAGGGGGAGACATCTTCCAATATAGGAGGAGTACAAAAATGAGGGGGCATGATATGAAATTGGAAAGTGGCAGGTTAAAGGGAAATGTGAGGAGGTTTTTCTTCATGGAGAGGGTGGTGGACAAATGGAATAGTCTGCCACAAAAGGTGGTGGGAGCAAGCACAGTGGAGGCATTTAAACATGCCTAGGACAGGCACTGGGGAACCTTAGAGGTGGGAAGGAGTGGTGAAAAGCCATTGATCAGATAGGAGGAGGAAGCAAACAAGTGTAGGACTTGCGGACAGGCTGGACGGGCTTAGCGATCCTTATGTGCCGACATTTTTTTTTTTTTTTAAACTCTATTTGTATGCATAGAGATAGTCTAATACAGCTATATCACACAGCTTGTACAACAAATTATCATATAGCACTTTCAGATACTGGCATTTCCACTGGTACAGTAAATCTACCAGACAGTCTTAAAAGTAAAAAGAGTATGGGGCAAGAAATTATACAATACTCCTGCTATAAATCATCAAGGAACAAATGCCGGGTCCGCCCGGGACATATTGAAAACCCATGGTCTCCGAGTTCATTCAAAGCCGTTGGCTCGACCTATATGTTGTGCAGTTAGTCATTCTAGATGGTAGATTTAATTTACAGTATTATGCCAGTGGTCGAGCACAGGGGGGTGGAGCTGTGCCATAATTGGGTGTTGGCTTTTTGCCACTGCTATGTATAGGTATAGCATACTACCCTTGGGAGGAGTGGAGTCATCTATAGAGATATATAACAAAACCAATTATGGGGACAAAACAAACCCTGATCCCAGCAAATCTGTCAAACTGATATCGGTATCCCTCCAAAAATCACATAGGGCTGGGCAGTGCCAAAAAATATGGACCGAGTTGGCACATTTCTCTCCACAGAGCCGCCAGCAAATGCCATAAGATACATTTAAGTACTTAACTAGCTTATCAGGTGCATTAAAAAAATGAATGTGGTATTTCCAGATAAATTCTCGCCAATAAGGGACCTGAGATGGCTTCATTGAGACAACAATAATCCCAAGCCATTTCTCATAGGATATGTCTATAGAAAGTTTGGCATTCCATGCCCTAATCGTGGGTTTTATAGATTCGGTCCAGTATTCCCTAAGGGCTTTATAAGCCAATCCAATGGGGATATTGCAGACCACTCAATGCATCTAATACCAACTTCAGGGCTGGAGGTAAGGGATTAGGCAAGGTGCACCAAGGGGGTCCTTTATGCGTCAAAAAAGTCTGTACTTGTAACTATCTAAAATGGTGTTTGGGAAGCTCACCCCCCTAGTTACAAAGGAAGTTAGTGAGGAGGGTGCACAGGGAGCAAATAGGGAAGGGAAGAATAGTGCCAATAAGGGAAGGGAGCTGGGCTGGAAGGTGGTGTCATTGAATGCAAGAAGCCTGGGAAATAAGGCAGCAGACATTCAGGCTCTGTTGGAGGTGGAGAGGGTAGACATTGTAGTGATCACAGAAACCTGGGTCACCCAGTACCAGGATTGGGACATAATGATGCCTGGGTTTAGGATATACAGAAAGGACAGGATTAGGGCGAGAGCTGATTTATGTGAGGGAAGGGAAAAGTGCATAAGGGAGGAAGGGAGGACAGAAGCCATGTGGATGCAGTTTCGGGATGCAAAAAACAGGGCAGTGAGGCTGGGGGTGGGTATACAAGCCATTTGACCTGGGGAGTGATCTGGATAGGAAATTGGCTGACCAAATCAGGAGGGTCTGCAAGAGGGGGAGCATGGTGGTGGCTGGGGATTTTAACCTACTGGGGGTGGAGTGGGGAACACCACCACGAGTGCAAGGGAACTGGTCCTGTTGGATGCTTTCCAGGAAAACTTCCTTACACAGCTGGTACGGGAACCAACTCTGGTAGGGAGGACCCTGGACCTTGTACTGGAAAATGGGGAGTCAGTTGGAGAACTGATGGTGGGAGAAGCACTGGCTGGGAGCGACCACTATTCAGTGTAATTCAGGTTCAACATGGGGAGCTATAAAGGGGAAACAGACACAAGGGTAATTGACTTTAAGGGGGTGGACTTTGGGAAAATGGGGTTAATTCTGGGAAGGTACCTGGTAAGTATGCAACCAAACATAGATGCAGACCAGAAATGGGGGATTATAAAGAGTGGGTTGGTAGAGGCTATGGTAGCATGCACAAGGAAGAAAAGTAAGAAAGGGAAGGCAAAGTAACCAAGGTGGGTGACGCAAGGGGTCATGGAAGGGGTGAGGCCCAAAGGGCAGCATTTAGACAGTATAGGAAATCGGGACTGGAGGAAGATAAGGATAATTATGCAGAGAAGTCCAGGGAGGTTACAAGAATGGTCAGGATGGCTAAGGCAGCTGCAATTGGCGAAAGGTATCAAGACTGGAGAGAAAGACTTCTTCAGGTACATTGGAGAGTGAAGGAGGAATAAGGACCAACTGGTGAGGATAAAAAAAGGATGGTGTGTGGGTGGAGAGGGGAGAAAAGAAGGCAGAAGTACTCAATGAGTACTACTACTCAGTATTCACCCAGGAGAAGGGGGAAGATTCCTAGGGCGATGGTGGGTGGGCAGTATGGGGGGGATTGATAACAGATATAGTGATTACAGCGGGCAGGGTACTGGAATGGGTGAGGGTTCTAAGAGTGGACAAAGCATTAGGACCAGATGGCATTCATCCAAGGGAGCTAGCAGAGGTCCTGGCGAGGCCACTGGCTGACCTGTTCAACACTTCTCTGTACATGGGATGTGTACCGTAAGACTGGAGGGTGGCGCATCTGGTACCATCCACAAAAGCAACCCAAAGGATGAACCAGCAAACTGTCAGCCAGTGAGCCTCGCATCGATTGTGGGGAAGCTCATGGAGAGACTGGTGAGCTTTCTGGAGAACAGGTCTCCAGGATCAGAAGTAGCATGGGTTTCTAGTGGGAAAATCATGCTAAACCAACCTCCTAGAATACTATGACTGGGTGACATGGGAACTGGACAAAGGCCATGCAGTGGTGTCCTGTATTTGGACTTCAGCAAGGCCTTTGATTCAGTACCGCATGGGAGGATGGGAGGGAGAAGCTGGAATATGTGGGGGCAGGGCCAAAATTAGCGAATTTGATCATAAACTGGCTGAGGGGAAGGCAGCAAAGGATGGTAGTTGGGGAGGGGGGAACTCTCGTCACCGAGAGCGGTGATGAGTGGGGTGCCACAGGGATCTGTACAGGGACCGGTGCAGTTTGGGATATATATATATATAGTCAATATTTTGCACGGGATCAGGAGCAAGATCAGCGTGTTCGCGGATGATACCAAAATGGGAGCCATGGTTGATGACAGTGAGGGGTGGAAGGGGCTGCAGGAGGACCTTACTAAACTGCAGAAGTGGGCAGAAATATGGCAGCTAGGTTTAAATGCCAAGAAGTACAAGGTGTTGCACTTTGGAGCAAAGAACCAGGGAGGGACTATCACTTGAATGGAGTGCAGTTGGGAAGTACCACAGAGGAAAAGAACCTAGGAGTAATCATAACCGGGAGCAGGGAACACCCGGTCGAAAGCCTTGTCAGCGCCTAAGATGATCAAGACTGCCGGGATGGATCTCGGGTTTTATGTGATCCTTTAAATAGATAGTCCTGTGGATGTTATAAACAGTCTGTGTGGAGCACAAACCCTGATTGGTCAGGGTGTATTATGGACGGGATAAAGGTTTCAAGCCTGTGGGCCCATACAAACATGAATATCTTGTAATCCGTATTTAATATGGAAATAGGAATATACGAGGATGGTAACTTAGGCTCTCTACCAGGCTTCAGGATGAGGAAAGAGTTGCGTAGGCCCAGGAGGGAGGAGGGGACACCCCCGCCCCAATACCTCATGAAAGACAGCAATCAGAGCGGGGATCAGGGGCTTTAGAAAGCTCTTGTACCACTCTGATGGTAACCCATCAGGGCTGGGACATTCAGTGTTTTACTTCTGAAGATCGCTGTCCTTGTTTCCTCTGCAGTAACCGGGGCCGGTAATAAACCGTAATGAGCTTGAGAGATGGTAGGGAGTGAGGGAGAGACTGGAAAGAAAGTTGCTAATATGAAAGTCTTCTGGGGGGAAGGTGCGGCATATAACTGAGAATAGTATGTCCGGAATCCTTCTAGTATATCAGTTGTGGTTGAGACTATCGTACCGTGATTTGGGGACTGCAACTGTGTGATAATGGACGTCACACTATGCCCTCACAACCTTCTCGCCAGGTTTCTGGTTCCCTGGGGGCCCTCCTTATAACAATATTTTTTCCAAAAGAACAGTGTTTGTTGGACCCTTTCATCTAGGATCTTTTGTAGTTCTGCCTTCAGTTGGATCTACCGACAATTTCTATGTTTCTGTGACTAGAGATGCAAGAAGTTCAGCTGTAAATCAGCTTTTAATTCCAGTGCTAGAATATGGGAATGTTGTTTTTAAGTATGCGTGTAAATATCTTGTAGATAAGTTGGGGTGTTGTATAATAGGTTGAGTAGATGTGTATTGAAATGCCTGTTAGATAAACATTACTGTCATATGTATAAAGAATTGAGATGATGTTCTTTGTGGTTAAGATGGTACAGACAGAATGCAGTTATGGTTTTTAAGTTACTAAAAGGTATGATAAATGGCACTGCTTTTCATATTCAAGAAAGTGACACCAAAAGATACGACATGAGGAAGTGAGTTGGGGGAGTTACAAAGATGAGAATTAAGTATGGTCAGAGGACAGTCGACTGCCAGATTCCAGTGATATGGAATAGTAAGCATCCTGATACAAGAAAAAAGAGAAACTAGACCGTTTTAAACTTGTTATAAATTTGCAAATGACGGAGCAACATACATTCTTTAATTCATAGACAAGTCATTTAGGGTCCTTGTATTAAATTTAGGATTTGGGAAATGGGAAAATGGCTTTTACACATTTTCCTTCTGTGATATTGTTGAAATGGTGGAATATAATTGGTGGTATTACTCATTTTAAAAATTGTGGTCTGTATGTTTGCACCTTTCATTTGTATGCAGAAAATTATATGTTGACTGAACTGTAAAATGCTGTGTGTGCACTTTGCTGTATGTCATTAACTCCGGGTTACCCCTGAAAAAGACTGTTTTGGTCTCAGTGGGCCTACCCAGTTAGCACAATTTAAATAAATAAATTATATATATAGATATTTGTATGAGTTTGTACAGTATAAGTATGCTTTTATGATTTGTTATAAATATTAATAGCTCATACCTGTAACTGAAAATACCCATATTGGGACAACCTTGTTAGTAGGTCTCTCTTAGGGCCCAAGTGTTTCATCTTGCTTAAAATAAATGCTTTTACTACTGTTTTACTATTACAGATTTTGGTGTCCTCTGCAAAAAACAACCTTCCCTTCCAGTTCTTATGCAGTGTCACTTATTGAAGAGGACCTGACCCGGTGTGGAGCCCTGAGGCACTCCACAGGTCGCTCTTCTATCATTAGAGTGAGTGGCGTTAACTACCACCCTCTCTCTCCTATCCGTTAATCAGTTTCTTACCCAATTCACCAGATTCACCACTTTGTATCCTACCCTTAGGCTGCTTAATTTTTTTATCAGTCTCTTGTGCAACAGTGTCAGAGGCCTTGCCAAAGTTTGGCATGACCCCACCCAACCCATGAATCCATGCTGCTTGTGGTCTCACACCCCATTACATTCAAGATCCTCTTGTCAAACTTGCTTAAAGTGTTTCCTCACCACTGAGGTGAGACTTGACTAGCTTGCTAGCCTCCTCCCTACTGCCACTCTTATGTAGAAAGGCCACTGATGGAATCATCCAGTCCTCTGGAACCACGTCTTTTTCCAGAGAGCTGTTTAATAATGCCATCAGTGGGGCAGCTAGCACCTCCGTGAGTTCTTTTAGGACCCTGTGATGAATCCCATCCATTTCCCATAACTTTGTCCACCTTCAGAGCAGCAAGTCCTTTCAGGACACTTTCCTGTGAAAATGTACTTGAGTCCACCACCACCCACTCCCATTCCTGCTGCTCTCTAGTGGTCCCCCCACCACTGTGAGGACGGAGCAGAAATACCTGTCTGCCTTTTGCCTTTTATTGATCCTCCTCTTCTGCACAGCTTCCTCCTGCCACCCTCCTTATTCCTTCCCTTGCTTTGCTTTTCTCACTTAACTGAAGAAAGTCTTGTCCCGTTTGGCTATCCTTTCATCTGGGTGCACCTTTGACTCCTTATTGCCTTTGCTGCTTTCCTCTGTTTTATTTGGTATACCTCCTTGTCTTCCCCCCTTCCTCTGTGTTTCCTCAACTCCTGAAGGCCATCCTTTTTACTTCACTATCTTGATCACTTCCCTAGAGAACCTCCTTCTATGTTATTGACTTCCTTCACGCAGAGGTTGGTTGCCTTAATTATGCTCTCATTATTCCCTACAGTGCCTCAACCTCACCCAGGCAATCTCCCACTGCAAGGCAGTTACTAAGGTGGTCTCCCATTTCCTTTAAATCTACCCTCCTCAAGTTCAGGACCCTCATCCTCGTGTAGTTTGCCTCTGTTCCAGTCTTAATGTTAAACCCCACTGCACGATCATCACTGGCACTCTGGGGACTGCCCACTGTGACATCTGCAATGCCATCGGAGGCTAGGAGTGGGAATAGGGTCACGCTGTCAAGCCGTGCATGCTGGACTAGGTTGTTGCAATTTTAAATGGGAGTATTATTAAACAGTATCCCTCATTATTTGAATGCCAATTAAATGTTATTTTCATTGAGTTTATGCAAGACAGACCATACAGATCCGGATGAGCAAGTTCGTATTACATTCTACAACACTGTTACAACATCAGACTTAATTGACCTTTCTTTGTCACATCTGTTGTGGGTAACTGGGCCTCAGCAGTTACTGTACATCTAAAAAACCGTTCATGACAATGGAGCTAGGCAGTCCGCTAGTTGTAATTAGATTTGATATAACCCTCTGGTCTTACGGTCTTACTGGCCATACTGGTTGGATAACAACTAGTACTGCACATAATATACGCCACTTTAAGGAAAGCTGTCCTTATCTATAAACGCCCCCCAAGCTTTACCCCCCGATTAGACTTTCTGGCTAGTATAAAAAAATTCTTGCCATTGGAACTTACTTAATTTTATTTTTGAAAAGTCAGCGATCTCCAATCATGGCGGATGCTGTGCAGGTCCATTTCCTCTGAAAGTGCGGCGCCGCACCACTCACCTCAGTACATTTTGTATTGAGGCCAAGCGCGGCACTGCACTTTCAGATGAAATGTACCCACACAGTGTCCGTCATGTTTAGGGATCGTGGACTTTTCAAAAATAAAATTAAGTTCCAACGGCAAGAAATTATTTTATTCTAGCCGAAAAAGTCTAATCAGGGGTAAAAGCTTTGGGGGTTTGTAGATCAAAACAGCTCTTTTAAACTTTCAAAACAGTATATGAAATTTTCATTATTAAGAGGAACGGCATATAACCCACAAAACCTTTTATATGCTGCAGTTGAAATGATTCGTGGCCCCCACATTGTACCCACCCTCCCACAGGAAAACATACAATGTGGAAGTAATCTGAGCACTATCGTCCTCACTCACTGCCTCATGGGGAATCCCAGAACCTTCTGGGGTAACATTAAACAGTTAAATGGGAGTGCACACTCCCCACCCACCCAGATCAACATTAATGGTGTGATCTCCTCAGACCCAGCCTCATAGCCAACCACCTCAACACCTCATTCACTAACCTTAGCCCTATCCTCCCTACAAATTATTTTGACCCTCCTCCCCAGCACCTGCCATAAATCTTTCGCCCTATTTTCTCCTCCTGACTGTTCTGCCCAAGAACTTGGCCGCCTTGTCACTGCCCTCAAGAGTAATAGTACAGGCAGTGATTCCCTGGATCCCTGTATCCCACGGCTGGTCTTAGACACAGTCCTTACCCGATCACATGCCTCATCAACCACTCTCTTTGCCTGGGGAAGGTTCCAACTGCCTGGAAAGTCCACTGTCACCCCTATCTTTAAAGGTGGTGATAGGACTGTGGCTGGAAACTATCGACCGATCTCCATTCTCTCTCTCCTCTCCAAGGCCTTGGAAAAAGTGGTGGCCTCTCAAATCTCTGACTACCTCTCCACCTACAATGTCCTTTGTCCTGAGCAGCATGGCGCCCGAGCGGGCCACAGTACCAACACAGCCCTCCTAGAGTTCTCCAACTTTCTCCACCTCCTTAGACACTGGTTCTCTGGCTGGTGCTGTCTTCATTGACCTCTCGAAAGCTTTGACACTGTCTCCACCCCTCCTTCTTGATGCCCTTAGTTCTCTGGTTTTGCTGCTGGGCCTATCTCCTGGTGCACCAGTTATCTGTCTGACCACTCACAGCGTGTAAAAATTAATGGGACCTACTCAGACATCTGTCCCATCTTTTCTGGGGTTCCCCAGGGCTCCATTCTGGGCCCCTTACTATTCTCCCTTTACCTTAACACCCTTCCACGCTCTTGCTCGGGGAACATTCTATTGTACGCTGATGATGCAGTCATCTTTGCCTCAAGTCGTAACCCTACTGCCCTCCAGGACTCGCAGAAGTCCTTCACTGAAGCTGAGGGCTGGTTCAAGGAACATAGATTGGTGATAAATCTTAAAAAAACAAAAACCATGCTCTTCACTCATCCCCAAAACAAGTCCTGCAACTTCAAACTCCTCATTCACTCTGGGTCCTCATTCCCACTCGAACAAGTTTGCTCCTATAAATACCTAGGGATCCATTTGACCCTCCTCTCCTTCCATGGACACATCGCTGCCTAGCCACTGCCACTAATATCCGATTGGGCATCTTACGTCGGTATAAACACTGCCTCCCCAGGGCTCTTCGACTCAGATCACCTCCTCTATCCTGTCCCTAGTGGACTATGGACTGCCGGTGTATGGTGCTGCTGATCAGACCGCACTCCATGAAATTGCACTACCTGAATAAGGCCTGCAGGTTAATTACTGAGCACCTAGGATGACACACACCTGTCTACTGTATGCTAAAGCACTGGTACTTGATCTCGACTGTAGCCTCAAATATCTTACCTGTACCCTTACAAAAAAGACCCTCCTTGGGCTTTCCCCACCAGGATTGACCACCACCATACGCCGCTCTGTCCCATTAGTTCATACTCTGACCTCTGGGAAAACCTCTCTTGTTATCCCTAGAGCTAGGACCTCTCATGGCCAAAGAGCCTTCAGCTTTAGGGCCCCCTCCTGGTTCAACCACTGCCCCCTCCATCTCCGAAGCTCCAACTATATCGGCTTCAAAACTTCCTACGTAACCACCTTATTAACACCGATGCTGTAACTGCCACTAGTCAAAGCCGTACTCAATACTTATGACAAAGCTTATTACTGCTGCTAAGGACAACATAACTCTGGTATTGTTTGCATCCATCCTACCTGTACCAGCTTGTTTGTATCTATGTCTTAATTTTACTGTTATACTTATGTGTTGTACTGCTATACTGTGTATTTTGGTTTGTCTTACTGTGACAAGGTACCTTTGTAAATGAGCCTATGGCTCAAAGGTTTTCCAAACTGCTGTTTAAATAAATAAATAAATCTGATTATATCAGGCAGGAACAGTGTGCAAAGGAATCATTTAACAAGCAGCATACACAGTAGATTTTAGTAACGCCATCTCCCCTATCCGCCCCTTCCTCCCGACATATTTCCCACTGGAGTGATGGGAAAGTCTGTCATGTTAGATCACAAGATGTACAGTTCCACAAGTCCTAACACCTTAAGCATACCATTTGTCTAGGTTGTAAAAGAGTTTGTAAAAGTCCGGCCAAAAGGGTGGCTCTACTTGTCAGATGCTGAAAATGTTCATCTTGTAATCCCACACCTGAAGAACCATACCCTGTGGTCAGTGCGTAAGTCCACTAATAATGCTCATTAAAACATTGAGTCCCAGATGTGTAATGGTGTCAGAGTATAGGGAGTCCATTCTTAAAAGATTAACAGCAAAAGATGTACCATGGAAAGAAAATCCCATGTTATTCACAGCACCTCGTAACTTGCGGCACTGTCCTGTAACAAGTTGTGCCGCTTTTCATCCAAGATTTAATCCTCTCCATTAGTCACTAGATCTTCTTTGGGGGTATCTTAGTCATCAGGTCACACTGTAGGAACTTCACCGTCGGTGAAGCAGGATCTGCACACAAGATTTTCAGCAGTACAGCTTGAGCCCAGGCCGACATCATCTTATGATGTCACCAACCCTATAAAGGCATGAATGGCCCTGCTCCCTCCTCAGTTCTTTCCCGCCATCGACTTGTTCACATGGGTCTCCGCAGAAGCTCCAACGCAGTTTCACGCTGGCTTTTCTATACTTACTTTTTTAGACTCTCTTTCTAAAGGGATTCCCTTACCTCGTTTATGTCGAGGGTTAATCCTTCAACTTCTCTGTTCCGTCGCTGCTGCTGCGGAAAGAAAACTGCTTCTACAGACAAACACTCTCTCTGTGCCTGCTGTCTTGGGCTTGACCATGAAGTCTCTGACTGTGAGCTCTACCAGAAGTTTTACCAAACAACCCTCAGGTGATGCAAAACAGCACTTAAAAATTTCCTTATGGATTAACAAGTAGCCAGTTCCAGGCAGGGATCCTCTGGGGTCCCTCCTTCCCAGTCAGCAGGGTCATCGAGCTCCCAGGCCACTAACGCCCGAGACAAGTCCTTGGGGGGTCATATAAAACATTGAGATCGGGGCCACTCCCCTTGGCGGCAGTTCTATTCCACGATGGCCTTCTCTTCTTTGTCCGGGTGTATTCCGTTGGCTGCGGCTGCACCGATGCTTAAATCTGCTGTCCAGGTCTCTGTCCCTACCAGAGCCATACCAACAGCACCTCCGCCTGATAAGCCAAGGTAGCCATTTGTCGACCTCCAGGTAGTTGGCCCCCTCTTTGTCGACTACAGCGTCATCGATTGCCTTCCTGGCTAGGCCTGATGCTTCCCCAGGGCCTTGGGCTGCAGGCTGTCATGGCCCTTTTGGTGGGTTGTGTCTCAAGGCCACAGGCCGACAACCACCAGGCATGGATTAATTCCCTATGGTGACTCCATGCTTTGGAGTGGGTTAATACACTTTTATACCATGGCCAGGGACAATGGGAGACTGTACGCTAGGCACAGACATGCTAGAGACGGGCGATCTTGCAAGTGTAAGGTTTACTCAGCAGGACACAATAGCAGAGTGTGGAGCACAGTGCAACTGTGCTGAATATACAACTTATATAGTGAACAAATTGCTGAGATCGGTACTGGCATTCAAAAATGCTAGCTGTGGCGACGGATGTTTGTGGAGCTGGTGGCAGAGGCAGTGAAATATTTTTTCTGGTGGTGTTGGACGAGAAGGAGGCAGCTGGGGATATAGGTGGCAGTAAGTTACTGGGGCCGATACTAGAGACCAAAAGCGGCAGAAACGGAGTGATCAAGTTTACACCAGAGGGATTAAATTCATTAATTCGTTTTGTATGTTATTTCAGTGAAAGGTTTTATTTTTCTGAAGAGAGGCGGCCTTGGAACTATTGAAACTCCGTAAAGTAAAACACGACCTTAAAACATGCTTGTAATATGCTTAGACTAGGTCTATATCTAGTGCAAGTTGCAGTTTTTAAAATGAAGCTTGTCCAAGTTTTTACTTTAAATAATTTAATGTGTTTAGGTTTGCACAACTGAGCTGCAGGGGGCATTCCGCGCCCGCTCACACTGTGTCTCAGCTGTGCAAGGAGCAACCGTGGATTGAGTATTAATCCATGGTCAGGTGATGGCTGTTGACAGATGGAAGTGGACCATTTTCCCTGACCGTGGTATAATTGAATTTATCATACCCCCTCTTTTTACTCCTTTCACGTTTCTTGAAGGTATTTGGACAACCATCGAGGACTCCGCTTAGTTCTGATAACCTTGTTACACATGGAAACAATTCAAAGGACTTGAAACCCCTTTTACTGTATTATTATAAAGCACTTTTACAAGTGACATTGTCAAACTTCTCGGCAGTAACAATAAGGGTTGAAGTGGGTAGGAAGGCCCTATATTCAGAAGCTAAATTTATTTATGTATTGGTAAACTCGGATTTACAACCTTTGAGTCAGAGACTCGTTTACAAAGGCACCTCATCAAGGTAAAATGACAAAACAGAACAACATAAAAGACAATGCTTACAGTGATGAGGTAAATTAGTACAGAGATGCATTTCATTATGTACAGTCATTTTATAGTTAAATGGTAATAAACCCTGTAGTGCAGAATCAAGGATGGCAGTGGAGTATTTTAGCTATGGGGAGATGAGGGAAAAAAGAAGGGGGTTGCAGTCCAGAGGACTTTGTCAAGGTTGGGGTGAGCAAAGAGTGCAGGTGCCCACGGGGCACGGGGATTAGTTATTTGCAGTTACAGCAGTGCGAGTTGAACAGGTGGGCACGGAGGACAATTTTAAATGGAGCAGCTTTAGATGTGTTAGTGATACTGACAGGGAGGGAGTTGAGCCAGGAGGGAGCCCTATAGCTGTAAGATCACTGGGCTTGGGAGGTCCTGATTGATATCTCGTTGGCTAAGATTGGTTAAGATTAATTAATAACCATCAGAATACATTACCAAAGGAATGTCTTGGGCCTACAGTCAGGCTGGCTGAGACCAGTAATAAATGAAACCATATATGGACAGAGTATCTCAAAAAGCTAAACATCACATCATTTAGGAATTTGATAAAAACAAAACCATACCAGGTGGCACAGAAAGCTGACTTAAAGTAAGGCAGTTGAAATATGCCTCTTGGTATAGGGTAAATAAAATAACACATGGATTGGAGAAGTCCCTTCTACTATCATTCCATTCAGACAGCAGACTGTCAATCATGTTAGCAAGGTTCAAAGTGCTCCCATTTAAATTCTTAGAAAATAGGAACCGGAACCAGCATAATTCTTGTAATGCAAAAATGGAATACCTCGTAATATGAGATTTGAAGAAACCCTATGTTGCGTGACTATACAGTGCACACTGTAAGGAATGGAGAAGCAATTGTATAGGTACCCAATTGCACATATATATGTGTAACCCCCAGGTGCGCTGTCCCAAGGGCTACTTCCCCTGCCTGCTTGACTACTGACAGGTTGAGGGGCCTAGGTTCTATGGTGGGTGCCTCCACCCAGAGGTCAGGGTATGTAGTGGTTTGACTAGCTTGGTCACAGCCCTCTGGGACACTGAGACCCCCTTTTATTCCCTCTAGTGGCTCATAACAGTACACAGGAGTTACAGCCCCAATACCCCACGTATACACACTGTTCACTCATAAAGTACCACTTACCCTCGAGACTGATTCTGCAGCACTTCTCTGAGGACCCCCTGTAAAATAAGGTTAAACAACATACACAGCAAAATACAATACTGTTTCCATAAGTACCAACACCACAGACAGTATATAGTATAACAACAAATAATCTGATTTATTTAGGGGACAGTAACACGGGAGGGGACAATCGGGTTAATTGGCAGAATTAAATCACAGTACTGTGCACACATACAGGGTCTGAAAAGTCACACTCTGGGTACCCAGGTTGGGCGCTAGCCAGGTCCGTTGCCCGAGATTGGCTGGCAGGTGCAGATGGACAGTGCCCTGTAGAAGAAAATATTTGCACAACACCCAATTGTAATCCGGAGCCGGATGGCTCAGTCCGTGAAGAAGTGAAACAACAATAATTAGATGACACATTTGTAATTGAAAACAGGCTGCAGGGGAATACCCTGATTTGTACTCACAATATCCAAGCTGAGAACCGGATGGTGGATGTTCTTCTGGGTTGCCAGAACAACAGGGCATGGAGACAAGGTTCTTGTGACTGGACCCCACTGCAGTAGATGGCAAACGGATTTAGTCCAAGCTAAGCTGGGGTTTGCTTCCAGCTTCAACACACATCACACAGCACAGGGGATTGGAAATAGCGATTCCTCACAAGCACTACGCACATTCATATGTAAAAGGAAAGTACTATACCAGGCAGGCTGCTCCTAGATCCTGATCGCAATTACTGCAAAATACCTGGGAGCACACACAGTAGCTTCAGTTCCTGACAGACTTAGCGTGATTCAACAATTTCTCCAGTCTTCTACAGGGTGAGTCTGGTTTCCACTCTTCAGACATCCTTCTTTCTCCTCACAGATTGGATTCAGTCAGAACTGGCACTTACAACAGCTGCAGGCCGAACCTCAGGGCCTCACACGCGAAACTATACACCACAGAAGCACAGAGCTCCTTCTCTCTTCACTGTCACAACTGATCTGATCTTTCCAGTCACAGAGCAGGGCATTTCCTTTAGCTCCACACCATTCTGTTGGCTGGTTTGGCTGTCACTCACAGTGATACTCCCTCTGTTGGTGAAAAAAGGTGCCAAGGTCAAAACTACATTTCCCAGAGTCACTGCCCATACAATCCCCTTGTGGCTGGCTCAAAATTGAGAGTCCAAGTTCCGATTCATCCACAGGCTCCATTTTAGAGAACCCCTCCCCATTGATTGGTCCATTTCAGCAGTTCAGGACCAAAATGAAAGAGCTACACTGAAACAGTTTGTGCTGAAATGAAGACAGGTTAGACAAACGACGTTTTCTCAATCACTCAAATGATTTCTGGCAAATAGCTATATCTTTCAACAAGGCTCCCTCTGCACATGTAGTGATGGCAGAAATGGAACGAATTGACAGCAGCTCAGGTGGGATTCGAGTATTAAATACACAGTCCCTCCCCCATACAAACTAACTAAGTCTGCAAGCAGACAGCTCTTAAAGAGACAGTACGTGGAGGCTCAAATAGCACTCACTTTGAACCACATTTAAACATCTCAGACACTGAACACTGCCCAGACTTGGAGCATTCAGGCAAGCTCCTGGAAGACTTTTGGGAACCCCCATTTGCGGGGGTACATATGGATGATCTGCATGATACATTTATACTTCACACCCTGTGACCACAACTGAAGCATAAGAGACGGTAACATTTTATAATGCTTTAATTAAAAAATAAAAGGAAGTGATTGGATGGAGATGGAGCTGGTGGAGCTCCGTGAAAGACCTAGTTTTGCTTCTGTAAATAGCTTTTTTCTGTATGTGGATTATCTCTTGGTATAAGTTCCCAAGGGTCGGGTCTAAAGCATTCATGGACAAGCCATTGAATTTAAATGCCTCAGTTTTATTGGGCCTTGGCTAGTGGCTCTGCACTGCCTCCCACCAGCCACATATGTCTCAGATATATATGGCCCTTTATTTTCATTTAACATTTTATAATGCATTGCTTTTTTATCAGATTGTCCCTGTGATACCGTCTAATTGTACCAAGGGCGTTGTCGTGTGTTTAATGTATACATTGTAAAGACGGATGTATTATTATTATTACAATGGTCGAACAATAACCCTTTGCTTACTTGTTACATATGGGGGCCGATCTAGTCACTGCTTCTATAATATTCTGCCTCTGGGCCTCCCACCTGGCATTAGCATTTCCACTCGATGATGTATCTGTCACATTATCCACCGGTATCTGCAGTACCTTTTCTGTATTGCGACACATTGTCAACGGGGAGTCAGTACAGATGGGTAATGAACACTCCTACTGGGGTAGTGGCATAACCCAAAGCTGTCGGCATAGAACGCTGGGCAGATGAGCATTCCAAGATCACGGATTCCTCACTCTTTGCTGCTACAGGGATAGGATAGCATGGGTAGAGCTCTCTGTCAGAAGCTTCTGTCTACAATTGTGTTATGTTCTGCTAGGATTGTGCAGTTGTGAAGCAGGTTGGAGCTGCCTGGGGACAGGGAGCACCCCTCAAATTTAGAAATTGTACCTGTTAAGGTGCGACTTCCAAATTGACTAACCTGCTAATTCTTTCCTGTTTTTAGTGCCTTATGTGAATGAACGGGTCCACGTGCCACTGCACTATCTTTAGGGTGTATTACAAGGTCTCTGTTCCCCTTAGCCTGGTACCTCAGGTAAGTGAATTATTTGGGGGGGTGGCGGCGCAGTTAATCATCTTTACTAATCAATCTTCCCTTTCTTTTTTTCTCCTAGCACTCTCCTGACGTTGCCCCCACCCCGCCGGCCTGGGTTTTATAGTTAGAAGTGGATTTTTTTTTCTGCAACAACTGAGCTGTGTGGTGTTCTTATGCTGTTGGGCTGCCTGTAACTTTAAGTGAGATATTTGGCAATTGTCTGGTCTATCAGTGTGTTTTTCTTACTCTTACTGTTTAGTTTTCTCCCTGGTCTCCTCTGTCCATGAAAGCAGAGTTTTTCAGACAAAGCCACGCTCATCAGCACGTCATTCGGTTTGATCGAGCTGCGTGACTCTTCAACCATTGCTGGCATGCTGCCACCATAGATTCGCACCTTCTTGTTCACAGGTGCTTCTGCTAGCTCCAGTTTGCACCCTTTTTTGACTTGGGCGTTACTGTAGCAGCTGAATGTGCTCCCGGCCGACTTGGTGACGTCACACTAACGCATGTCCTTGTACACTCCTTCTTGCTCACCCAGCACGATTGCTGAGGCAGAGCATGGTTTTCTGAACAGACTGTGGTGTTTCTTCTGAATTATTAGTCAGGCACAGTTAGACAACGTCTGCAGAATGCAGGGTTTGCCTTTCCATCAGCGAGCTGACACGCTGCTTGCAGTACCTAGCTAGGAAAGCTCAGCACATTCAGCCAGTTCCAAATAAATTAGTCTTATTTTGCTTACATTGTCCAGCTTGGGGAGAGCAAGGACAAATGCTGCAAACAGTGACTTCCCTCCCACTTGTTGTTGCAATATACAGAATACAGTACGGGCTGGCAGTATAGCCTAGAGATTAGAGTAATGAGCTGTGAATGAGCTTGGTACATCCAGCAAACCTGGGTTTGAGTCCCACAATCTCCACTTGTGTGCTGTGTGACTCTGAGCAAGTCACTTAACCCCCAGTGCTTCCAGGTCTCACCTGAAAACAGGCACTTGTGCCTAGTAGGCCTTATCCCGTTACCAAACACTAAAATAAAATTAGTAAGTATATAAGAGCTTTGACTATAGTAAGTACATCAGTTATACCAAGCTCCTCATTGCATTGCCTTTGTTTTAGTTTTGAGACTGGCTGTTAGGCAGTGCACCATGGCTTACTGGAGACCTGTCGTGTTTAAAAGATGTAAGACCTGCAAAGGATGATGAGACCCTCCCTTTTAGGGTCTTATTGTCCTAATTGTGTAATGCAATCTAATATGTCTATTTCGGTCCCACCCAGCCAAACCCCTGAGCTTGGGGGGGGGTGTACATGAGGTAGCGACTGGCAGTGGTAAGACTAAGTTACGCAGATCCTTTTTGCGGCTCAGGTTCTGCTGTTCTATAGGATATCCTCACTAACACACCCAAACCCAAAGCGAGCCCCTCCAGTTGGGGGGGGGTGCCTACAGGCATATCCAGGTGCACTAGAGAAGAGTGATTCTGCTCACCCAGATTTGCCGGCCACCCCTAACCTTGACAGCATGAAAGATCAAGATGAGGATACAGGGGGACATGGGGAAATCCTGACTCTTTGACGCTATCAGATGAGGAAAATGATCCCTCTGAAAAGGAGGAGGGGGAGTGGACGGAACCTAAGAAAAATATTTCACTTTCTCCATTTGATACAAAGTCCTTATCCTGTCTTATAATGGAAGTTTGTCAGACATTGCAGCTGAAGAAGGTGCAAGTCAGAGTCTGTAGATGTGAATCCTGTTCTGACCGCTAGCTAAAAGTGCAAGTCATGGAGTCTCTGAATGTGAATCCTATCCTTTCCGTTTCTACCTCTGCACCGAAGTGTTTTCCAAGCCTTGTGCACTGTGACCAGGTTATTGAACAGGAATGGGCTGCCTTTGGCAGATAAGGCATACATAATTCTGTTGAGCACACAACCATACCCATTAAAGGTTCGGCGGCCGTAACAGGCACCCACAATAAGTGGGTGGACGCCTCATGCAAGAAGGGCTTTTGCCTCGACTGGGGTAAATATTCACACCTCAAAATGCATCTTTTATTGTATTCAGAGCATTGATCTCATGGATCACAGCCCTGGGTAGTTATGTCCCCCCCTCCCCGACTCTAAAGGGGAGAACATTTTGCAGCTTGTGTCCTTGTCCTGCACCTTTCTGGGGGGTGCCATTGTGGCCAGCTTAGGGGTGTAAACAGTTTCCTCTTATCATATTGTGGCCGCTTTGCGCAGTGTCTGGCTCAGGCACTGGATTGCAGACCAGAGATCAAAGTCAGACCATTTAACCTGTTCTTTAAAGGAGGACTGTTATTCAGCTGTGGCCTGGACAATATCCTGAAGGACGCCCAGGATAAGAAGTGTCTACCTCCAGTGTCCAAATAATAGCAGAAGGGAAACTCTACATTAAGAGGGTGAGGAGGTACATGGCAGCCCAATGGCTGCTTTCATCCTTTTAGAATTTTGGAAAATGGATGAATAAGGAGCGTATTCTGGATTTAAGGGAAACAGTAACAGGATCCGTTGCCCGCAGACATAGTGGAGGTGAAGAACGCAAGGGAGATAACTTGCAGTGAAGGTATATGGGACCATCTCTGCCCCCCTTCCCTTGTTGGAAGATTTCAGAATTTTTACCAGCGATGGGCCCAGATAACATCAGATGTATGGGTACTGCAAATCCTGGCTTTGGGGTATGCCATAGAGTCCACAACAGTACCCACAAGATGTAATTTCCTATAATCCCTTTGCCCCAAAGCCAGTGAAAAGGCAGGTGGTGGCTCAGAACTTAGATGACTTTATACAGACCGGGGCACTTGTCCCTGCTTCCCCCCCAGTAAGGAGGGTCTAGAATTCTACTCAGTTTATTTTGTGGTCCCTAAGAAATTGGGGTTTCGGAGGCTGGGTTCCAACTGATTCTGGATATGAAGCACTTTAACAAGTTTATGCACCACACGACATTCAGGATGGGGTCCTTAGCACGCCGGCCTGGTGGCGTTGAAGATTGAGGCGCTGGATGGCACACCTCATGCCTGCGACCCGGGTTCGGGAGTGAGCTTGGTTCACTGGGAGTCGGCAGGGGAGGATTGAGCATCCAGAGGGCTGTTCTCATCTTCTCTGGGGCGAGTGGGTGCATCTGCCACAATGCCAGCAGCTCCTGGGGGCGGCACGACTAGCGGCAGCTTTCCATGGGACAGGGGAACAGCAGATTCCTTACGCAAGGGTGCGGGATCATGTCCGTCGCATGCAGGGCATCATTGGGCATCCGCACCCCCGGTTGGGAACCAAACACAGGAAAAACCCTGGTACCCGGACAGGTGAAGGTGGGGCCTAGGATGCCTACCATGCCCAAGTCGGATTCCTGCCTGGCCAGTCGCTGTGTCTCTCCTCCTCTCCCTGTCCACCCTTCTAAATTGTAGATAGAGCGCCAGAGGGGGGGAACCAGCGCCCCCAACCCCACTGGAGAGAGGTCTATGGGGCCAGTGAAGGAGGTAGAGTTTAAAAAAAAAAAGATGGAGTCCTTAGCCGCCCCGGTGGCGCTAAGGGTTGATGTGCTGGACGCCTTACCTCATGCTATGCTGGAGACCTGGATTCGGGAATGACCTCTGGTCACCGAGTTGCTGGCACAAGGGAGAGGTGGGAGCAGGATCGGGTGGTGGTTCTCTTGTCCTGGGATTGGGGGGGGGTTGCCTGCCCATAGTCCTGCCACCACCGGATGGAGGTCCGTGTGGCAGCGCGGGGTCAGCAGCCAACTGGAAGAGAGGGCGCCCATAAATGCAAAGGCGGCGTGCGGCCTCCCTCCACATACATGTGTGGGAATGGGCCGGTTGAAAACCCATAAGAACCTACAAAACGTTTATAGAAAAAAAGATGGCGTCTTTACAATCAATCATTCTGGCTGTCCAACTTGGGGAATTATTTAGCGTCCATAGATCATCTTCGAGCCATCTCTTGCAGCAGGTCCCACCTTAGGCACATAGTCGCCAGGCACCAGGACCACATGGACATATTTTTGCAAGCACTTTTGTCTGGGACCACCCACGGTGACATCACCACGTCAGTGTCCCCTATATAGCCTTGGGCGGCCCCACGCCCTCCTCCGTTCTTCTCCCGCCATCGACCATCATGCCTCAGACTCCACGAAGCACCACTACTTCAGTCGACTGCCGTTTTCTAGATTGTTCTCACCCTAGTTTTCCTATCACTTTACCTCTCTGAAGTGATTCCCCCTTTTTTCTTTCCATTTGTGAGTAAATCTGACCTCTTCCGTCTCTGCAGCTGCAGTCAGAAGATCTACCACAAGGACTTACATGAAGCCTGTGTCCATTGTCATGGCACTGACCATGATATCCAGGCCTGCCAGATCAGCAGCAGCTTTAACAAGGCCATTCTCTGATGACGTCTTCAAGAGCTGAAGTCTTTACTTATGGAACAGAAGGTCGCCATCCTGGAGAAGAAGCTTCAGGCTAAGAGCTCCTCCGCTTCCCTGGCCCTGTCCTCGAGATCCCATTCAGCCATGGTCCAGGACAAGTCAGCGATGTATCTCTACCCGGTAGAAGGACCAGTCCTCCTGGGAGAGATCTTGGTTGCCGCGCCCTGTGCTGACTGTTTGGGGGTCATCAGCCAGACCGACAGTGACCCTCACTGCTGCTCACACCCTCTCACCTGTATGGTCGGCCTTGCAGCCTTCCCTGCTGGAGCTGCTTAGCCCATCGGTGGCTCATCGTCAGCAAGCCTTTCACTTCTCTCGCTGATGATTCCTACTGCCTCACTCACCCTTTCTGCCACGGGGGTGGGGGGAAACTTTAGCAGTATGGCCAGTCGGCTCCGCCAATGCTGGCTTCTCATCGCTGGGGCTTCCTCCTCTGCCCCCCACTAACATGGCCACCCTTGCTAAATGCCCTCCCTGCTCCTCAGGGCCTACAGACAGGGAGCATTGCTGGCCTTCTGGTGGTCAGCAGTGGTCATACGCAGTCTGGCATAAGGCCTCTCCTGTCGACACCTCTGGCTGTCCTGACAACGTTGGGTATGGAAGGCCCTCAACTGATTCCCCAGCCTGCCCCCATCATATCGCTTCTCCAACCCTCCCCCTCGATGCTGGGTCCTCAATACTCCCTGGTGCTGCCGCAGGAAACTGCACCGTCGATAATCACCATCAACATCCAGGCTCTCTTCCCATCTGTCCTGGACCTTGTGCAGAAGGTCATTCCTCCTCATGGTCCATCGCCAGTAGGGTCTTCACAACTGTTGGTGCCGTCACACCAGGCACCATCGTGGCCTGCCCCCTTGCACTCATTGATGTCCTTGGTGCCCCCCCCCGACCCAGGAGATGATTATCATCCTGATTTCCTCCTCCTGGATGAGGAAGATGAGGATGCTGAAGCCCAGACTACCTCTTGCACCTCCGCAGTCTCCTCGGTGAGGGAAAGACTCCTCCAAGTACACCCCCAGGTCTCCCCCAGACGACCCCTCCTTCATTGCCGTAATGTTGCAGTCTGCCGTCGGGTTCGATGCTGTTGAGCAGGATGAAACTTGGCCCCACTACTTAGGATGCTAGATTTTTCTCCTCTGGTTATCCCTCCTATGATTGATGCCTGTGAGGATACAACCATGGCCGCTTGATACAGGCCTGATGTGACCCCCCCATAGGTGGATTTAGAGGGGGTGGGCTAAAGGTGCTATAGCTCCCCCATCATGGAGCTCCTCTATTAGTAACACACTACACTGCATTCTTAATCGGCATGCACTAATGCCTCCATGAAAGCCACCTGAGCCACACGGGTCTCATCTGTCCTCCTTTGTCCTGGTAGTGCAGTAAACGACCATACCCACCCGCATTACATGGTTGATCTCCTCCCCCCCCCCCCCGAAAAGCTGGTCTCCAGCATGAATTTCTTACTAACTTTTATCCTGCGCCATGTGGTCCAATCCCAGCACTGTGGCAGCAGCTGGTCTTGCCTTGGTGAGCCTAAGCATTCATTCTCTACTTCTGCAGGCTTGGTGCAGCTCCTTTGTTCATGCGCAGGGGTGGTTCGTGTGCAGGGTGGTACAGCTGCTGCAAAGCGGAGTGGACCTTAACAATACAGATATCAACCAGGTCACCTGGTGCTCACTGCTCCAGATTTGCTGTTGCGTCCGGTAGTGGATGTGGCTAGCAAGATACGCCTTCTTTAAATGTCTGGGCTGCCGAAACAAGAGTGAGCTGTAATTCATTCACTCAGAAGATTAACGTTGGCGCAAGAGAGGAGCAAGTGTACAACTGAGGAGCAGACAGAGAAGGAGCGGAGCCCACAAGTGAAGAGCACAACCTGGGGTTTCAGGCGGCAGCAGTCCAGTAACTCGGGGTCAGTGTGGCCTTGGTAAATCAGCACAAGGAGTTTGAGTGAGGTTCAGGTCATCTTCCAGTAGCCGAAGCAAGCTATAGCTAAGAGCTCTGCTCATTAGGAGTCATGGAGTCAGTGTGTACTGTCTAGAGAGAAAGAGTTTGGTGGCCAGGTGACCGGAGACTGTACTCAACTAGGGATACATAGACTTCAGCCTGCTGAAAATGGATCAAGTCTTCATTTAATCAGGTACTTCTTGCTTTAAAAAGAAAGACGTTCACAGTCTCAAACTATGGTGGGTGGGAGGTGGCTGCTGGGATGGGACAGGACATTAGTGTTCCATCAAACTGGGTGTGTAATAAATGTAGTACTAGTATTATTAATTTCTAGTATGGGGAGCTTAAATTCATGACATTAAAATAGCTCAAGGTCACTGCTGGTTTTGCCCTATATGGCAAATTGATTTTGTTGTGGATTCGCAGGAGAGGGAGTTGGAGGGTAGTGTTCTCCGGTAGCATGCTAGAAGTGGCACAAAACTAATGTTGGGGCAGGTCTTGTCTCAACAACCGCATGAACCAGGAGATGCAGACACTGGTACATGAGACCTCTGAACTGAGATAAAAACTTCAGCAAGTACTGTAAGTCTAGTCTGTGTGGTCTTTTCAGTCGTGGTTGTCCAGTGTGAATGAGCACAGAGGGAAGTAATAGACATAGGGGGTTTGAAGGTGTTCTGCTGCATATTATGACATGTGCAGGAGTTTCTGCATGCTTGGAGAGCAAAATTAGCGACAGAAGTCATAAGACCTTGTTTGTACATTGACAAAGGTAGTTACAAAACCGGAGAAAAAAGTGATAGAATCGAATATTTACTTTATGTAGTTATATATGTTGAATGGGGAAGGGGTGCAAGTTGTGATGTACCCAAGCAAGTGCTGTTGCTAATTAAAAAAAAATGCATTTTTATATTTGTTTTAAAACTGTGTTCTGCTGTCTGCTTACTGACTTCTTGGGTCTATCACAAAAATGAGATGCCTCATACCATGGGGTTATCCCAGTAAAGGAAATTTTAAAACAATAAAAAATATTTAACGTATTTAAAAATGTATTTTCTTTGAAATAAGTTGCTCTGTAGAATAAAATCTGTTTTGCAAAAATAGCAAGCAAACTTGAAATTATATTTTCAGAAACTAGATAGCAAAGTGACTTTGTTCCCATAGTTCTATAGTTATTGTATTTATTTTTTTACTGAGGTAAGGTTGAGAGATAGGTTAATCTGTACTGCAGGACAAACTGGAATGGGTTGGCTTTATGGTAATGTCGTAACGTGACGTAACGTAACGTGCTTGAGTGAGTGACATTTGTGAATTTGTTTACTTGGATTGTCACTTAATTTGTCTGCAATTTGTCTTTATCACCAAGTCTCTTTCAACTTGTCTCATTTTTATGTGTTTCAGATGTCCTGCTGCAGTATTTTGGTGTTTTGTTTTATTTTTGGGGTGGGAGGGTATTTTGGGCAACATACTGTCATGTGGACTATGGGGACTCTGGGTATGGTGCTAGGGTACAACACATAAAGCATGGGGAGGGAGGAAATGGGTGGAAATTGCATTAGAAATACCCTCCAAAATGTAAAAAAAAATTTCTGGGGGCCTAGGCGGCCCACCAGATGCCCGGCCTGTTATTTTTATTTTTTATCTGACTTGAGCTCCCCATCTATAGGACTCCTGGATCCACCCCTGCCGCCCCCCGTGCCCAAGAAAAGTGGTTAAGCTGTAACTGGACGCTGTACACGGGGCCCTCTCAGGCGGACTCTGTGGTCATTGATGCAGATCCAAGAGACCCAACACCTCAGCTTCCTCCCTCCGGACAAGGAGTCCAGGTAGCTGGACCTCATGGGGAGGAGGATTTTTGCCTCTTCCACCCTTTCCATAAGGGTCTTTAATTATGTGGGCCACATGCTGAAGTACCAGAATGACCTCTGAGAGTCTGCCCATTCTGCAGCCTGGTCCCTCCCTGAGGGTCCCCAGACACAGGAGCTGCTTAGAACACTTCAGTGTGGCACTGACAGGGGCAGACATCTTTTGTGGGCTGCCTATGATGCTTTAGATGCCTCAGCAAGGGCCTCTGCAGTGGGTATTTCCTTAAGGAGATGCTCCTGGCTCAGGGTGCCAAGCTTCGTTTCTGACTTCCAACGATCCATCCTGAATGCCCCTTTATTCTAAATGACCTGCAGGCCTCAAGCAGAACCCTGAGGTCTGTTCACCCCTCTACCACACCCACCAGAAGAGTGGACAGAGGGCGCCCTTTCGGCATGCCATCGCTAGACCTCGATCTGGCAGCAAGCAGCCCAGCAAGTGCAAGGCTGCCTCATCCCTACCCAACCCCTCCTCCACCACTGTCAGGTCCTCAAAGGTGGTGGAGCAGGCCCTGCCTCAGCCTGACTCCTTGCCTGCCCCCTTCCTCCCACACCTGGTTCCCCAGGATGTGATGGTGGGGGGGTTCGTTTCTCCCTCCATCTAGACGGGTGTCGGGGATCACAGCAGACACCTGGGTGCTGCAGCTCATACAGCAGGGACATGCTTTGGAATTTGTGGAGATGCCTCCAGAACTTTCTTCAAGGCCCTCCACCTACCCTTCAGCACACATGCCTATGTTGAGGGTGGAGATCCAGTAGCTGCTGTGAAAAAGAGCCATAGAACCCATCCCTGAGGATCAACAGAAACGGGGGTTCTACTTCCACTTCTTCCTCATCCCCAAGTCAACAGGGGACTTTAGGCCCATCCTGGACTTAGGAAACTTGAATTACTATATCCAGTACAAGAAGTTCAGGATGGTCACCTTCTCAGGCCTGTTGCCCTTGCTCCAGGAGGGGGACTGGCTTTGCTCCCTGGATATGCAGGACGCATACATGCACATCAAGGTCAGCTTTCCCCACAGGAAGTACTGTACCTCAAGTTTCTGTTCCAAGGGGAGCATTACCAGTTTGTACATAGTAGTTGTCAGCAAAAAAAAACATGTGGCCATCTTGTCTGCCATACAGAACAGATTACATCTTAATTTTCCATTGCATATCCCCCTTGATCCATGTCCTTTCTTCCCCCTTCACCATTTCTAAACCCCCCTTGTGTCTATCCCACGCGTGCTTAAATCCTTCCACGGTGTTAGAACTTGCCACCAGTTCAGGGTTCTTCCCTTTGGTTTGTCTTCTGTGCCTCGGGTCTTCACCAAGTGCCTAGCAGTGGTGGCAGCAGCCCTTACGAGGGAGGGCCTTTATATCTTTCCCTGCCTGGACGACTAGTTGCTCAAGGCCCAATCCAAGGAGCAACTGTCCTTAACCCTGGCGTGTACCCTGCAGTTGGTCAGTCAGTGGGGGATCACAGTCAACCTGTTCAAGTCAGTCTTGACTCCAGACAGTGTCTCCAGTGCATAGGTGCCATACTGGACACAGCTCAGGGCTCTGCCTTCCTGCCCCTGAACCACGTGGAGCTCTCAATTGCACAGGCCCACAAAGTCTTATCAAAGCCGGTATGTCACAGCCAGGACATATCTCAGACTGCTGGGTCTGATGGCTGCACCCATTGTCACTGTCCCCCTGGCAAGGCTGCACCTGCGCATCCCTAATGGACTTTGAGGGTACAGTGGGACCAGAGGATGGACGACATGGAACAGATGATCCTGGTCTCCTTACTAGTCAAAAAGGTCCTCCAGTGGTGGCTGGAACCCTGCCATCTACTCTCAGGGGTTCCTTTCCTCATACCTTCCCCCTATTAGATCCTCACTTAGGATGCTTCCGGGATGGCCTGGGGCACTCATCTGGGCCTCTTACAGACTCGAGGGACATGAATTCTGCTTAAGGCTTTGCTGCACATCTATGTTCTCGAAATACAGGCTGTACTATACGGCCTACAGGCTTTTCAATCTCACCTGTCCCCGGGCCCACTGCTAGTGCAGGTGGACAACATCAGTGTGGTGCACTGCATCGACAAGCAAAGGGGCACCCACTCTTATCCCCTGTACAGGGAAACAATGAGAGTTTGGTACTGGGCTCCGGAACACTGCCTAGAGCTATCACACGTCCATGTTCCAGGTGCCCATAATGTCCTGGCGGACCAGGTTAAGTCGGTCATGGTCCAGAACGCACAAATGGGAGCTGCTCACCTCGGTGGTAGCAGATCTGTTTGACAGGTGGGGCCATTCAGAGTTGGACCTTTTTGCGTCCACATGTAATGTAAACCTGCGGCATTTCTGCTCGTTCGATCCAGGGCCTGGAGTTTTCTGAGGAGATGCATAGTCCCACTCTTGGAAAGGGAGGTTCCTTTATGCCTTCCCTCCCTTTTCTCTGATCCAGGGTGCTGTTCAAGCTCTGGCTGGAGGGCATCACTTTGATTCTGGTGACATCCTTTTGGCCACGGCACATTTGGTTTCCACTGTTGCAACAGTTAGCAGTGGAGCTTCCAGTGCCCTCTCCCCTGTGCCCTGGCTTGCAATCACAGGAATGGGGGGACCTTCTCCATCCGAACCTCCAGTCTCTTCACCTGCATGCCTGGCTCCTGAAGACATAGCCATTGCCAGGTTTGGGGTCTCCCCTAAAGTAACTGACGTCCTGGTGGTCGCCCGGAAGCCTTCTACCAGGGCAACTTGTTCCATGAAGTGGAAGCACTTTGCTTTGTGGGCGTCTTCCCACCATCTGGATCCCTTCACCTGCCTGGTGAACCAGATTCTAGAGTACTTGTCCTTGTCAGGTGCTGGCCTGAAGTATTCTTCACTAAAGTTGCATTTGTCAGCCTTTTCTGCCTTCTGTGTGCCAACTGAGGATCGTACAGTAGCCCAGTTGAACGTGGCCCATACTTTTATGAGAGGCATCCTGCACTTAAAGCCTCCCATCCATAGCCCAGTCCCAGCTTAGGACTTGAATTTTGTTTTGAAGAAACTTACTTTGCTTCCTTTTGAGTCTACCACAACTTGCGGTCAGGTTACTTTTACTTTCATCCGAGGGTGCTGTGGTTGGTGGCGTTTGTTGGAGCCAGTACCAAAACTTGATTGATTTTCTCTACAGGTACCTCTACTGATTTTCTGCAGGGGAAGTACCCACCCATCCTGCCCCCATTTTCACCCACTGCTCATCTTCTAATATAGCCCCTGACCTCTCATATCCTTCCTGCGGAAGTAAGGACTTACTGCACAACTCAAAAAAAAAATGTTTTTCTCTTTAGCTTTAGAAGGTTCTCTTTTATCTGCTCAAGCCCAGGACAGGAGATTGGCATCTTTTTTACTGTACACTCACTTTTTTGTTTATCTTCAAGCCCAGGACAGGAGATTGGCATCTTAATTGTTTACTTTACACACACTTTTTCGTTCATCCTATTTGTTTATCTTCCACTCTCTTTTTTCATCCACTGGCAACACACATGGATGTCATTGGCTGCCATAGAAACATAGAATTTGACGGCAGATAAGGACCGCTTGGCCCACCTAGTCTGCCCATTTCCCTACCTAACGGATAAGCCGCAGATCCTAGTTAACCAACAGCCTACTTCCTCCTACCCCCCACTAGAATTGCCTTATATCTGTCCCATGCATCCTTGAATTCCCTCACTGTTTTTGACTCTATGACGTCCTCAGGAAGGCTGTTCCATGTATCCACAACCCTCTCTGTGAAGAAATACTTCCTCACATTACCTCTGACCCGCCCATCTTCAAATTGTGCCCTCTGTTTTTGCACATCTCTTTTTCTGAAAGATGCTAACCTCTTGGACTTTGTTGATTCCCTTGAGGTATTTGAAAGTTTCTATCATGTCCCCCTCTCCCTCCTTTCCTCAAGGCTATTCATCTTAGGTTCCTTTAGTCTTTCTTCATATGTCTTCTGATGCAGACCCTGCATCATTTTGGTTGCCCTCCTCTGGACAGCCTCCACCCTGTCTGTCTTTGCGGAGATGGGGTCTCCAGAACTGTACACAGTACTCCAGATGTGGTCTTACCAACTGTCTGTACAGAGGGCCAACAACTTCCAGTTTTCTACTGGTGATACCTCTCCCTGTGCATCCCTGTATCCCCCCAGTCCTCCTTACTGCCTTCTCACATTGCTTGCCCACCTTTAGGTCATCTGATATGACTACCCCCAGGTCCCTTTCCATTTTTGTTGTTGTCAGCATCTCACCCCCCCATTGTGTACTCTTCTCCAGGGTTTTTGTTTCCCAGGTGCATTACTTTGCACTTCTTTGCATTGAATCTAAGCTGCCATACATTTGACCATTTCTCCAACCTTGCCCAGTCCCTTTTCATCCTTTCCACCCCACCTTGTGTATCAACCCTGTTACAGATCTTTGTGTCATCTGCAAAGAGACATACTTTCCCTTCCAGTCCCTCTGCAATGTCACTTATAAAGACATTAAAAAGGATCGGCCCCAGTACTGAACCCTGCGGTACCCCACTAGTAACCCTCCTTTCTTCACTGTGGACTCCATTTACTATTACCCGCTGTGTCCTGTTGTCCAACCAGTGTTTTACCCAGGCTACCACCCTAGGACCCACTCTCAGGCTGGCTAATTTGTTTATTAATCTTTTGTGCGGGACTGTGTCAAATGCCTTGCTAAAGTCTAGGTAGGCCATGGCCACAGCCCCTCCCTGGTCTACTGCTTTGGTCACCCAGTCAAAGAAATCAATTTGATTTGTCTGACATGACCTTCCTGCTGTGAATCCATGCTGCCTTGGGTCCTGTGCCCCACTGGCCTCTAGGTACTCAACAGTTCTTTCCTTCAGAAGTGATTCCATCATTTTCCCTACCACTGAGGTCAAACTGACAGGTCTGTAGTTTCCTGCCGCTGTCTTGCTCCCACTTTTGTGAAGGGGAATCGCATCCACCCTCCTCCAGTCCTCAGGTACCACCCCATCCTCCCATGATTTATTAAAAAGCGTAGTCAGTGGTGTTACTAGTTCTTCCCTTAGTTCTTTTAAAATTCTGGGGTGAATCCCATCATGCCCCATTGCTTTATCCACCTTCAGTTTTAAGAGTTCTTTCAGAACCCTTTCTTCTGTGAAAGGACTAATATCAACCCCCCTATCCAGAGTGCTTCTATTGAACGGATTAGGTATTTCCCCCTGCTTTTGCATTGTGAATACTGAGCAGAAGTATTCATTTAGTATCCCTGCTTTTTCACTGTCGCTCTCTGCCCAACCACCTTCCTCTTTGTTCAGCCTCAGTATCCCTGCCTTAGTCTTTCTTTGCTCCCTAATGTACCTATAAAAGGTTTTATTCCCCTTTTTAACCGAGTTAGCTATCTTTTCCTCTGTTTGGGCCTTTGCTATTCTGACTGCCTTACCCACTTCCTTCTGCTTTAACTGGTACAGTTCTCTGTCCTGCTCCTTCTGTGTTTCCTTATTTCCTGAATGCCATCTTTTTTTCCCTTACCTTCCCTGCCACTTCTTTTGAGAACCATAGTGGTTTTGTTTTTTGGTTTGATTTATTTGCTTCACACAAAGACTTGTTGCCTCTGTGATGGTGGTTTTGTTGTTTCTCCTTTGTTGCTCCACCCCACCTTCTTGGCTGTTTGCTAGTGCTTTTCTGAGGCACGATCCCATTTTGACAAAATCAGCCCTCCTGAAGTCCAGTACCTTCACTTTTGTGTGGCTTGACTCTACAGCTAAGTTTATCGTGAACCATACTGTTTGGTGGTCGCTTGTTCCCAGATGGCTACCCACTTCAATATCAGAGATCCTCTCTCCATCCCCATTTGAGAGCACCAGGTCCAAGATTGCTCTCTCCCGAGTGGGTTCCAAAACTAGCTGTCTGAGGCATGCCCCTAGGGCATCGAGAATGGCCCTGCTCTTGGATGTGGCTGCAGCAAAGGTGCTCCAGTCAACATCTGGCATATTCAGGTCCCCATCTGCAATATCTCCCCTTTCTCTGCCATCCCAAGGATGTCTTCTATCATTTCCTTGTCCATTTCCTCCCCCCTAAGACTGAGGTCTGTATACAACCACTGTGCGGATTGTGGAGCCATTTCCAGTCTCCAGGGTGACCCACAGTGCCTCTTCTCCTCCCTGTTTACTGTTTAGTTCTGTTGCTTTGATCCCTTCCCTTACATAGAGAGCTACTTCTCCTCCTCCTCCTCCTCTTCTTCCCTCCCTGTCCTTCCTGTAGATTGTGTACCCTGGTATGTTCACATCCCAGTCATGATTCTCTGTGTACCATGTTTCTGTGACTGCCACAATATCCAGGCATCCCTCTTCCATCAAGGCCACCATTTCAGGGAGCTTTTTACCTAGACTACGGGCATTGATACTCATTACCCTCCATTTTTTTTATGACTTTATTTCTTTTTTCCCCCCATACCTGTCCCTATTGCCTTTGTCTTTTTTCTTCATTTACCCCTGCCCTTCTCCCTATCGACTGCTCTATTTTGGTGTTTACCTCACTAATTACCCTGATTTTCGGAGGGGGGGGCTAGGATTTCCCTTCTCCTCTTCAGTGCCTCCCCCTATGGCTAGTTTAAATGCTTGCCACTGAAGCATTTAAACCTGTGATCCTAGGATCCTGGTTCCTCTCCAGGATAGATGCAGACCATCGTGCCTGTGTAGGCCTGCATCCCTCCAGGTGGAGCCCCAGTCCCCAATGAAGCCAAACCCCTGAGCTCTGCACCAGTTTTCCAACCAGTCATTGAATCCCATGGTGCGGAGTGCCCTAGCCTCATCCGTGCCATAGACAGGTAGCACTTCCGAGAAAGTTACCGTGTGTGCTACTTGTCTAAGGCCCCTTCCCAACTCCATAAACTTCTGTTGCACTGCTCTGATCCCATTCTTAGACGGGTCATTTGTCCCTAGGTGGATAATGACATCCAGCTCCCTCCCCCTTGCCGCTGCTCCCACGATCCTGAGGATTCATTTTCGGTCCCTCCAAGCCTTGGTGCCGGGCAGGCACCTTAACTTCTTTCCCCTCCCTCCCCCAGTTCTACCCCCCTAACAATTGAGTCCCCCACCAGGAGTTGTTTCCTTCCCCTGTGGGGTCCTGGGCCACCCTCTTGTGGGTCTCCATTGTGGAGGTTCCCAGCATCCTTCTTGGTCTCCACTGCAGGTGCCTCCATAGAGGAACCATGCTTTGCCAGAGTGGTGAATGAATTGTGGAAGCGCTGTGGAACACTCTTCAACAGAAACATCGCCCAGGGGCAGGGCTGCTGTCCCATATGCTGGGAGATATGTCACCTCAAAGCTCAGCTTGGGGTGAGATCAACCTCCTACATAACCGCATACAGGAAAAATATTCTTATGGGAATGCACCTCCACGTCGCCGGCACCAAACCAGCACACCTCGCCCCAAAGGTCAACTAGGCCTGGAGGGTGACAGCTGGTTAAGGAAAAAGGAGGTAGCACCTGGGCAAAGCTACCTAACAGACAAAAAACTCTAAACATGGAAAACAGGTACACACCTCTTGCATCTGTACCATCAGAAAGGAAAGTGGAGGCCTCTGGTCAGCACAAAGCTGAAGGCAACAAGGTAACAAAACGCCATTATAAACAGAATTCCAAGGACAACAGGAAAAAGCTCATAATCATAGGGGACTCCATGATTCACGGTGTGGATCCCCACCTGAGCAGAATTGAGCAGGCGGATGTTCAGGTCAGATGTCTCCCAGGAGCATCTACTTGGAGGGACACTGACCGAGTAGTTGGCATAATTCAAAGGGAAGATATAGACTCTAACATCCTGGCCCACCTAGGGACCAGTGACCTTACTAGCCGGCCAGTAGAGGTTGTTCCTGAGCAAATTGCCCAACTTGGTGAGAAATTGGTTTCCCTTTTGTCCAACATTGCCTTCTCAGAGGTTCTGCCTGTTTGGGAAAAGGGAAAAAACAGGCAGAAAATCCAAGAGAAGGAGATAGGTGAGCTCAACGCATAGCTCAAAGACTGGTGCCACACCAACAGGCATAACTTCATTGGAAATTGGGACAGCTTCTGAAAAAGGGAGTTCTTCAAATTCGATGACGTCCACCTGACTAAGGAGGGGGGTTAGGGTGCCGGGCCAGAAATCTGATGTCCATGCAGGGCATTTAAACTATCGGATGGGGAGAAGATGGCAGCTGTAGGAGTAAAACACATAGAGCCTGCTGTCTCTCCCCCTCCAGCTAGCACCAATCCTACAGGACACTCCAGGATAACAGCTGCAGAAAGCATGCAATCTTGTCAGAAACTGACAATGGCCAAAAAAAAAAGGGAAAGGGAGAAACGAGAACTAAAAAGGAGGCGTCAAAAACTGGGATGTACTTCTGGAATGGACAGCTTTATATCTCAGTGCACGCAGTCTGGCTAACAAGATGCCAGACCTCACCACAATAGCAGAGGCAGGACTGGACTGGATTGCCATGACCAAAACATGGTTCATGAACAATCACGACTGGGAGGTGACTATCCTAGGGTATAACTTGTTCAGGAGAGATGGGAATGGGGGAAAAAAAAGAGGGGGTAGCTATTTGTTAGACACCATAAGTGCTACCGAAATCCGAGAGGCACCGGGGAAACCAAGGACCTATTACAATTGGGGCCAGAAGGCGGACACCCGTCTGGGTAGGAGTAATCTATAGACCCCCAAATCAGGAGGAAACCAGGGACAAGGAAACCATCCTTCCGATGTCAGACAAAGGGGACATGGTTCTGGTAGGGGACTTCAAGCTACCAGACATTAACTGGAGTTCCCGCACAGCAGCATCAGAAAAAAGCAGGGAATTCCTAGTTAATACAAAATCACACATGCCCCCACAATGCAAAGCATCATGGGCTGCATATGCAAATCACCACAGAATGTTATGCTGGTCCAACTTTAAGCAGAATTGCATGGTGCCGAAAGACCTCTCACACAGTTTGCAAAAGGTGCTAACAGAAGACATGGACACGTGTTTCGTCCTACCAGGACTCATCAGTATGCCTCGTCTGTTTGACACCCCAGTGGAATGGACCAGCTGCCCTTAAGGCAGTGTGCCTTGGATATATTGTGGTGAACCCATTAAAATAAAAAACTATTTGAAAGACAAAGAACCTCTGTGCGCAGACACTGAGGCAAGGGTTACCCCAAAGGGCATTTGGCTGGGAAGCCAAGTTTCCTAGTTGGACTACAGAAAGCAGGCCTAAGTCAACTAGTGAAGACACTCACAAGAGGAAATGCGATCTTAGACCTGGTATTCACTAATAGCAATAGGGTTCTGGGCATCAAAGTGGGGAAACCATCTGGGAAATGGTGACTGTCGCACAGTGTGGTTCAATGTAAACAGGACTGAGACATCCACACACTATAAGCTTATTAAGGTCCTTGACTTCAGGAGGACAGACTTCACAAAAATAAAAGCCTGCCTAAAGGACAATCTTAGTAACACAACGGAAGGGAGTGTCCAGGAGTGCTGGTCAAGGTCGAAAGATGCAGTAACCATGTTCACATCACAGTGTGCATGCCAGGTCAATAAGAATAAAAAGTGGAAAAACCTGCTATGGTTTTCCAGAGAGGTGGCAACCATGGTGAGGGAAAAATGCAAAGCCTTCAGAAAGTGCAAGGAGTCAAGGAAAGAGGCTGACAAAACAGAGTATAAAGAAAAGCTAAAAGAGACAGGGAACATGGTAAGAAATGTCAAGGCACAGACAGAGGTGAGGATAGCTCAGGGAGTGAAGAAGGGTGACAAAACATTCTACAGGTACATACGAGAAAAAAGGAAGACTAAGGGAGGCATTGTTAGAATCATGAGACAGGATGGGCGGCCCATGGAACATGATGGAGAGAAGGCAGAGGCACTCAATGAATACTTCTGCTCAGTCCTCACACAAGAAGCAGACGGTAGCGGTCCAACAATAGGCAAAAAGAATATTCCACTTGGAGGCACAGACACGAGTCCCTTCACAAAGGAAAGGGTACTAGAGGAAATCAGTGGGATGCACCCAAGAATACTTAAGGAACTTGGGAGGGAACTAGCAACACCCTTAGCAGTGCTCTTCAACAAATTGTTGGAGAGCAGGGAGGTTCTGGAGGAGTGGAAGAGGGCAACAGTAGCATCACTCCACAAGAGTCAGGAAACTATCAAGTTAGTCTAACTTCAGTGGTGGGAAAACTGATGAAGTCCCTACTGAAGGAAAGAACCGTTGCTTTTTTGGAGGAAAGTGGTCAGCTTGACACAAAGCAACATAGTTTCACAGCAGGGAGGTCCTGCCAGACAAACCTGGTAGCGTTCTTCGACTGGGTCACCAGAACAGTGGATCAGGGTGGGGCAGTGGATGAGGTTTACCTGGACTTCAGCAAGGTGTTTGACTCTGTTCTGTACAGGAGACTAGTCAGTAAACTGGAGAACATGGAAGTCGGGCTTAAGGTAACAGACTGGGTCAGGAACTGGTTAAACGGGAGAACACAGAGGGTATTAGTAAATGGCAGTCTGTCAGAGGAGGGGAGGGTGACTAGTGGGGTTCTGCAGAGCTTGGTTCTGGGGCCAATCCTCAACATATTTATCAGCAACATTGCTGATGGACTAAAGGGAAAGGTGTGCCTGTTTGTTGATCACACCAAAATCGGCAACAGGGTGGACACAACAGAGGGGCAACAAAGCATGGAATCTGATCTCCAAAAGCTGGAGGAATGGTCAAGGATCTGGTAATTGAAATTCAATGACAAAAAATATAAAGTCATGCTCCTGGGAAAATGTAACCCAAGGAAACTGTACTCGATGGGAGGGGAGTAGCTGGTGCATACAAGGCTAGAGCGAGACCTGGGGGTGATCATATCAGATGATCTCAAAGTCAGCAAACAATGCGAGAAGGCAGCACTAAAAGCTAGTGGCATCCTGGGATGCATAGGAAGGGGCATCACAAGCAGGATGTATGAAGTGATCATGCCTCTGTATTGATCCCTGCTAAGACCCCACCTGGAATACTGCATCCAGTGCTGGAGGCCACACCTCAGGCGGGACATAGATAGGCTGAAGACGGTGCAGAAAAGAGCTACAAAGAAGGTGCAGAGCTTGCACCAGCAATCGTACGAAGCCAGACTCAGTGACCTCAATCTATACTGCCTAAAACAGCGCAGGAACTGGGGAGACATGATAGAGGCATTTAACTTAAAAGCAACAGCAAGGTACAGGTGGGTTGCCATAGACATGCATAGAAACTGTCGGCAGATAAGGACTGTCAGGCCCAGTCTGCCTGTTTTCCCTACCTGTAATAGTGGCCAGTACCAATATTTGGTCACCTGTTTAAGCCATTCCTTCCCATCTCTATGGCCCCCTTATTCCTATCCCATGCATGTTTGAATTCCGCCATTGTGCCTGCTCCCATCACCTCCTGGGGCTGGTCATTCCATGCATCTACCACCCTCTCTGTGAAAAAGAACTTTCTACTGTTTTTATACTGGAAGATACTTTTCCCTTTCACCTTATTTATACCCTTGAGATACTTGAACATCTCAATCATGTCTCTCCACTCCCTCCTCTGTTACAGTGTGTACATGTTTAGGTCTTTTAACCTCTCCTCGTATGTCCTGTGTTGCAACCCCTGCACCATCCTAGTAGCCCTCTTCTGCACTGTCTCCATCCTGTCTATGTCCTTTCGAAGGTGTGGCCTGCAGAACTGCACGCAATACTCCAGATGAGGCCTTAACAATGTTTTGTACAGTGCAGCCAGGACCTTCTTTCTCCAACTTGTGATGCCCCTTCCTATACAACCCAGCATACCACTGACCTTCCCCACTGCCTTTGCTGCCAGCTTGGTGGCCTTCAGACCATCTGTGATGATGATTCTCGGATCTCTTTCCTCCTTGGTGACTGACAGCAGCCCCCCCCTCCCCAAAATCCTGTAGCTTCCCCTGGATTTCTACTCCCCATGTGCATGATCTTACATTTTTTTTGCATTAAATTTTAGTTACCACACCTCAGACCATCTTTCCAACTTCTCTAGGTCTCTTCTAATTTTTAACACTGCCTCTGATATATTAACCCTGTTGCAGATTTTGGTGTCATCTGCAAACAGGCAGACCTTTCCCTCCAGCCCTTCTGCAATGTTACTGATGAAGACATTGAGAAAGACTGGCCCTCAAAACTGAACCCTGTGGTACTCGGCCGGTCACCTCCATTTCCTCAGGCTGGCTTCCATTTACTACTACCCTCTGCCTTCTGTCCCTCAGCCAGTTACTAACCCAGTTCACCACCTTGTGGCCCAACTCCAGACTACCCAGCTTGTTAACCAGAATTCTATGTGGAACAATATCAAAGGCTTTGCTGAAATCTAGGTAGGTGACATCCACTGCCCCACCCTGGCCCACTACCTTTGTCACTCAGTCAAAGAAATCAGTTAGATTTGTTTGACAGGATCTTCCTACTGTGAATCCATGTTGCCTCAGATCGTGAGCCCCTATGGAATCCAGGAGTTCCACAAGGGGAGAGTCTTTCTCTCTTCATCCAGGAAGGGGACTCTGAGGCATGAGGTTCAGTGTTTGAGAAGCCAGTAATCGGTCTCTGCACACAGACTTCTCCCGATTCTAGATCTGATGTCTGCAGCGATGGAGCTTGTTCCAGGGGCATGATTGCATATGTAGCCCCTCCAGAACAGGATTCTGGAGGTTTTGAACCTTGCCTCAGAAGACTACCAAGCCCTGATCTTGCTACCACGGTTGGTCCTGCAGTCACTAGCTTGGTGGGAGAACCTCAGCAAAGGGTCCGTCTTGGAAGTACCAGCAGAACTTGTTTTTATGACCAATGACACAGGTTTATTGGGCTGGGGCACAGTCCTTAACCAAGTCCCAGTTCAGGGGCATCTCGACTCCCCACATGCAGCAGCTACAGATAAGCATGTTGGAGAAGAGGGCAGTGTTTCTTGCCCTTCATTTTCACAATTGGGTGCAGTCCAAGGCTGTGAAGATAAGGTTAGACAACACCGTCACCATGGTGTACATAAATAAGGAGGCACAAGAAGCAAGAAGATTCTGGCAGGAGCAACCGAGGTGTTGTAGTGTGCAAAGAAAAACTTGCTGTTCCTCTCTGCAGTTCATCTGGCAGGGAAACTGTGTATCCAGGTTAGTTGGCTGAGTCGAGAGACAGTTCATCCAAGGGAATGGTTGTTGAACATGGAGATGTTCGAGCTTCTGTGCAGATGGTTCATTTGACCTCAGATTGACCTCTTTGCCTCAAAGGAAAATGCTCAGGTACCGAGGTTTTACAGCCAGTACTGGTGTCCTCGGGTGGTGGCAGTGGATGCTCTGTCCTAGACACTGGATTTTTGCAGAACTTACTGGTTTCCTCTGCTACCGCTTCTTATCAAGGTAGTTCTCAAGATAAGGTGATCAAGAGAACGCTTCCTTCTGATAGCCCCAGAGTGGCCAGAAAGACCATGGTTCTCAGACCTTGTGAAAGTAGCGCAGCAGGCCCCATTTTGACTCCTGCTTTGGAGGAACCTTCTTTCCTAAGGTCCTGTTCTGCATCCAGACCGAAAGGAGGTGTAGCTGGTGGCCTAGCTCCTGAGAGGAGGAGGAGATGAAGGCATGGTTTCTTCAAGAGAGTGGAGGATTCCTTAATGGCCTCAAGGAAAGTGTCTATGTCTGCAGCTTATGACCATGTGTGGAGTATCTTCTCTGCTTGGACGAGGGGGGGGGTATCCGACATCCTGAAGCTACGGTCTTGCATTTGTTGGATTTCTTGTAGGCAGCGGTAGACAAAGGTCTTGCGTTGAGCACCCTAAGAGGCCAGGTGTCTGCACTTAAGGCAGACCTGGGAACTTTCATGGGCTTGTCCATGGGAACCAATTTGGATTTTATCCATTTTCTTAGAGTGGTCATCAGAAGAAGACCATTGTTTCAATCTTTGCTTCCCCAATGGACCAGAATCTGGTGTTGAATCCTCTTTGTAGGGCATCCTCAAACCTCTTTCGCCCGTGCCTTTGGACTTCCTGCCTTACAAGGTGTGTTTCTTGTGATCTGCCCAGTCAAAAGGATTGGCAAACTTAAGGCACTGCCCCATAAAGAAAATTACCTTATCATACGCAAGGAAAAGGTGGTATTGAGGACAGTCCCATCCTTTGTGCCTAAGGTCCCCACAACCTTTCATGTAAATCAGGAAATCTGTTTCCCATCCTTATGTCCCAGGCTGGCAACCCAAAAAATATTTTTTTATTTTTTAATTTTATTTATTTATATAAAGTCTCGGAATTACAACCCTTTGAGTCAGGGACTCATTTACAAAGGCTCCACGTCATACATTGAATAAGGACAAATACAGAGTGTAATAAGTACAGTGACTAAGTACAGAGACAAAATGAATACTACATATACAGAGCAAACACCAAAGGTGTGTAATTGTGACACATAAATTAGAATCAGAGTAAAATTTAGCAATGGAACTTAGCCCTTGTGGAGGAATTTATCTGCAGTTACAGTTACAGCTGGACATAATGTGGGTACGTAGCTCAGATTTAAAAGGCCCCAGCCTGGGAATAGATAGGGCAGTATCAGGGAGAGGGAGTTTATCCAGAGTGGTGCCCTGTAGCGAAAGGACCTTTGGCTGGCAGTGGTCCTTGGAAAAAGGATGCAGTAGCACAAGTTGGATTTGTGCAGGGCAATCAGGACTTACCTAAAAAAAAGACATCAGAGGTCAGAAAGTCCAATAGCCTGTTCTTTTTGGAGCTGCTAAAAAAGGTCAGAAAGGAGGCGCTGTGAAGCATTCAACAGGGCAAATGTTCTTTTCAGAACTCCGTGTTTCTCATCTAAATCCAGTATTTTGACCAACTTAAGTGGACTAAGACATGTCTGTCAATATACTGTATTAATTGCAACCAGAATTGTTGGTGAGCAACATGAGCCCGAAAAAACAGCATCAGCACACATCCTCTGGACTCAAAGCTTACTTCTATCCTCCGGGTACCAGTGCTTCTGCAAAATCAGGAGGCCCAGTCTCTTCCTCACCATCGGAACTCGCATAGCTTCTCCCACTCCTGACAAAGCTACAGGAGATGGGAGGTGAGAGAAACGACGACTGGCACAGAAATTTACAGACCTGCAACAAAAAGTTGATGACAATACCACGGCGATTACAGACCTTAAGGCATCTTCTGAAAGGCAGACTGAGGTCAGTACAGGCCTAATCCACGACGTCAGTTTCCTTAAAGCGAAGGTAGAGACGTTGAAGAATGGCCTTTGGCAGAGGAACATCAGGATAGTTGGTTTCTCCCCCACTATGCCAGCCGTGCTGATGTCTGCACTCGATCACATGATTTTTGACGACCTGGAACTATTAAACAGGGACATGGGGCGCTGATGAGCAACTAAGGAGATAAGACAAGTCTGGACCTTGCTCCTCCTCATCTGGATTTTTAAAGTAAAATTAATTAAATTCCTGTATACATTTTCGATTGCATTTTGGTCCTTATTAATAATTAAGACTGAGCAGTGAAGAAAGATGGACAAATAATGGGTCCAGAGTGCTGGGAAAAGCCAGAGAATGGCTGGCAAAGAAGAATGCGACCTGCACACCACTAGAGAGCCAGAATTTGGTGTCCTTATCTGCCGCAGATGTGAGCGCCCTAGGTAGAGAACTCACAGGGCAGGTCCTGGCAGCCCTGGAGCCGTGGCTATGTAAACTTGAATCTAAAATGACGACAAGCTGCAGGAGGTGCCTATGCAACAAACTATCCAGGCTGCTCACATAACTGAGGCAGAAGAGAGGATATCTCGGTTGGAGGATGGGACGCAGGGGGTGCCCAAGCAGATCCAGGCCTTGCAGAAAGAGCTTGAGGAGATGAGAGGCAGCAGACTATCAGGAAAACTACCACCATCGGTTGAACCTTCGCCTCAGAGGTCTGCCAGAAGGATTGGAAGGGGGTAGTGTTTTGGATTTCTGCACGGCTGTGTTGCCCTAATTTCTGGCTATGGAGATGAAAAATGGGAAACTCAAACTGGAGTGGGCGCACCGCGCGGTTATACCCTGGCCCCCGGCAGGACAACCTCCACATCAACTCATTATGAGATTCTGCAATTTGCAGGATAGGGAGGCTGTCCTACAAGTCTACAGGGAGAAAGGCCAATTGGAGTGTGAAGGCAACAGAATATTTTTGTCACAAGATTACTCTGCAAGGCTTTTAAAGAGAAAGATGGTTAATGTCATGGCTACCCTGCACTCGTAGAAAGTAGAGAACTTTGATATATCCAGCCACTCTAAAAATTCGACATGAAGGAGCAGTCTTCGCCTTTTGGGATATTGAAAAGGTTGAAAAGTTTGTGGAGGATCTGCGGAGGAAAGTAGGTTGAATTCTAACTTAAGGTGGTTACTTATAACCTACTAAGAAAGAGGGTAAGAGACATGGAAGTTTTTTTCTGTTGTAGAGCATGGAAGTTTTTTACCAGGCTTTATAGACATACAAAATCAAATTAGCCGTGGCGAATGGCTCCTAGACCCTACATGTCATCACTACACTAGGATCTTGTGCTTTGTGGGTTCTTGGCGCGCTTCTCTTCTGCATACAGGAGACTATGTGGAGGGCTTGGAGCTCGCTGCAGTGGAGAGGATTATCTTGTGGGCTTTTGTGTAGACATTTAACGCTATGTTAAATGTCTACACATGTTAAAGCCTGGGAGTGGGTCCCAGGGTGGTAGCCTGGGTTGCAGACTGGCTGCACAACAGGACACAGAAGGTAATAGTGAGTGGAACACATTCCGAAGAAAGGGGGGTCACTAGTGGAGTACCTCAGGGCTCAGTACTGGGTCCAGTCCTCTTTAACATCTTTATAGGTGACATTGCAGAGGTCTGAGGGAAAGGTATGCCTCTTGCAGGTGATACAAAGATCTGTAACAGAGTTGATACACAAGGGGGTAGAAAGGATGAGAAGGGACTTGGCAAGGTTGAAGGAATGGTCAGACATATGGCAACTTAGATTCAATGCAAAGAAGTGCAAAGTAATGCACCTGGGAAACAAAAACCCAGGAGAAGTGTACACAATAGCAGGGGAGGTACTAACGACAACAAAAATGGAACGGGACTTGGGGGTAGTCGTATCAGATTATCTAAAGGTTGGTAAGCAATGTGAGAAGTCAGGAGAGCCGGGGGGATACTGGGATGCATAGGATGGGGCATCACAAGTAGAAAAAGGGAAGTAGTTATCCCTCTGTAAAGACAGTTGGTGAGACACCATCTGGAGTACTGTATGTAGTTTTGGAGACCTCATCTACGCAAGGACATAGACAGGATGGAAGCAGTCCAGAGGAGGGCAACTAAAATGGTGCAGGGTCTGCATCAGGAACCATATGAAGAGAGACTGAGAGAGCTTAATATGTATACCCTTGATGAAAGGAGGGACGGGGGGACATGATAGAAACGTTCAAGTACCTCAAAGGAATCAACAAAGTCCAGGAGGGTAGCATCTTTCAGAAAAAGAGATGTGTAAGAACAAGGGGACACAATTTAAAGACAGAGGGGGGATGGCTCAGGGGTAATGTGAGAATTTTTTTTCACGGAGAAAGTAGTGGATGCATGGAACTGCCTTCCTGGGGAGGTTGTTGGGGCTAAAACAGTGGGGGAATTCAAACATGCATGGGACAGACACAAGGCAATTGTAGTGGGGGGGTGGCAGGAAGTAGACTGTTGGTTAACTAGAATCTGCAGCTTATCCAGTAGGTAGGGAAATGGGCAGACTGGGTGGGCCAAGTGGTCCTTATCTGTCATCAAAGTCTATGTTTCTATGTGACTTACTATCTGTTTGTCTGAATACATCAGGGACTGTGAGAGAAAGAAACACGAAGGGCCTGCAGATTGGAACTCTCCCTGAATCCCGTGCTCCACCTCTGGAGGTACAGGGTATGTTTTTTTCTATGGAAGGGATTGTCATGCTACCCGCGCTCCTGGAGCAGGAGTTGCAGGGGGAAGATGAGACATCTTGTGGACTTCCAGGATTGGAGGCAAACATTAATTGAGACCCTTTGCAGTTAAAGTTGGGGGAGAGGATGGAGAGATGTTGGAATTTCTGCAGTGGGTGAAATTTTGGTTCCTTCAGTGGGCCTCCTATGCTGAACTCTTATATCGTTTCCCGTGCTACAGTATTGGAAGTGCAGGAGAATCCCTTTGGAAACATCCAACAACTGGAACATGAATAAGAGAACATTGCCTTATAGTTTAAAGAACTGTATTTTTGGGGAGTGGGCATAAGTCACATTTGGTTAATATTACCATTGCAGGGTTCTGGGTAATGTTTGTAAATGTCGTTTAGTTTTGATGGGGCACTAGCCTCCAGCCTTGTTCAGACGCAGAATATGCAGCATATGTTCGGGGATATGGACAGGTTTAAGGAATCCGGGGGGGAAGGGTGACATGGACTTTTGGAGGGCAACTATTTTTGACACTGTTAGCACATTTTTGTGGTTAGTGTCTGTACACAGAAGAGGAAGGAAATGGGGAGAGGGAGGAGGGTACACTGTATAAGTTGGGAAGTGCTTTACTGAAGGAGGGGACAATGTTTGATATAATAGAAATAGAAGGTCCACAAAAAGTGCAACAGAAGGGAGGGAAAGAGGTTGTATATCGCTAAGGAGAGGGTGTAGTAGTGAAATAAAAAAAAGTTCTCAGGGTTAGGAAATTGGGGGGTGTCGGGAAGTTGTTAAAACTGTTAAAATGTTGTTGGTTCACATGTACTCACATCCACAAGTTTATTATGTTACAGGATCAGTTGAAAGATGTGTCAAATTAGAGAGAGGGAACAGTACCTGGAGAGGCCTATTGCAAGGGGTGGAATGGGGCTTAAGGACAAATGTTGTTTTCTACCATGGCTAATAGACAAGACCTGACTGTATGTTCCTGGAATGTAAGGGGGGATAGCGACCCTGGTAAAACGTGCAGCTCTGCTGACAGCACTGCGGCGACAGGGAGCACAAGTGGCCTTGCTACAAGAAACGCACCTTATGGCACCAGAACATAAGCTAACACGGGGTTGGGTTGGAAAATGTTTTTTGGGGGTCGCTGTCCTGCTGCACAAACATTTGCCACTCCTAGTTGAGAGTAGTTGGGGATTCAGTGGCTGGTAGATGTGTTTGTTATAGGAGAGCTTTGAGGAGAACAAATCACATTTGGCAGTACAGTATCTATGCACCGGCAGTATTTGATTAAGCCTTCTATGGTTCCCTCCTTGCCCTGTTGGTTAAGGAACAATTCCCGGGGCTGATATTGGGGGGGATATGAACTGCACCTTGGACCGTGTTTTTGACCACACTCCGGGCAGAGGTAGAAAGAGTGAAGCGATAGTACAGTGGAGGAGGGGAATTGTAGACTTGGGTTTGATAGATGGATGGCAGGAAGCGAACCCGGGGGTAAAATAATTTACATTTTATTCTAATCCACATGGTACATGGTCACGTATAGACTATTTGTTTATGCTGCAGGAGTGGTATGGGAGAATTTGAAGGGTCTGGCATAGTCCTGTTCATGTCTTGGACCATGCTATGGTGATCTTGTCTTTGAGTGTGAATGGGCCAAGGGATGGACCCCCTTCCTGGAAATTCTGACATACCTACTGGAGGATAAGGGGTTTATAGACTATCTGGAGGAACAATGGAAGGATTATATGGCAGCAAATAAGGATTCCCCTACCTCTAAGGCTGTTATTTGGGATGCGGGGAAAGCTTTTATGAGAGGAATAATTCACTTTTTGACTGGGGTAAAGAAAACGAGAGAAAAGGCTGGAATTGGAGGCTAAGGTTAGGGACTTAGAAAGGCAGGCAGCAGGGGGAGAGGAAGAAGGGGTAAGGGACTGCTTGAAACTGACCAGAGAGACCTTGAACGCCTTACTAAGTGGGGAGGTGAGGAAATCCTGGACATTCTGCAAGAAGCAGCTCTATGAGTGGGGCAATAAGCCGGGACCTATGTTGGTCAGATTAATGAAGAATGGTAAATGCCTCAATTGTACCAGATGGAAGGGGGACAGAGAGAGATAATAAGGGTTTTTGAGAAAGGTTAACATGCCTCAGGTGTCTGAAGTGCAGCAAGAAATGTTAAATGGCCCTATTACAAAAGTAGAGGTGCTGCAGACAGTTCAGAAACTGAGGAGTGGGAAAGCGAGTGGTCAAGACGGTTACCCAGTGGAATACTATAAGCATATGGCGACTCATTTGGCTGGTCCACTGTCTGAGACCTTTCAGCAGCAGGAAGGAGAAGCCCTGCAGCTCCCTGCTACCTTTTCAGATGCCGTAATTTGTCTGATCCCAAAAGCTGGTAAAGAACCTATGGAGTGTGCAGCCTATAGGCCGATATCACTTTTAAATTGTAATATGAAAATTTTGGGTAAGGTTTTGGTGAGGAGACTGGAGCGGGTGTTGCCGGACATTATTCACCTAGACCAGACCGGGTTTGTTAAGAGGCGCCTGTCTTATCATAACGTAAGGAGATTATTAAATGTGATTTGGAGAGCAGACAAAGGGAAGGAGAAGACATGCATTATCTCTATGGATGCAGAAACGGCATTTGACAGGGTAGAGTGGGAATATTTGTTTGAGGTGTTGACCTGGTCTGATCTGGGAGACATGTTTGTGGGGTGGGTGAAGACAATGTACCACTCACCTTGAGCGAGGGTTTTGGTAAATGGTACCCTCTCTGAGGGGTTTGGGTTAGGCCAGGACACAAGACAGGGATGCCTGCTTTCCCCATTGTTGTTCGCCATGGCGGTGGAACCTCTAGCTGTTGCCATTAGGCAGAGTGGGAACATTCAAGGAGTGCAAGGTGCATCAGGTAATCAACGTAAAATAACAATGTATGCTCACGACATGTTGTTCGTAACAGACCCCATGACCTCCGTGCCCGCACTATTAGAGGTGGTGGGAGAATTTGCGCAGTTCTTGGGGATATAGAATTAATGTTGATAAGTCAGAAATAATGAGACTACCAAAGGGACCAGATTTAGAGTGGACATGGGGCCTTAAGTGGGTTGGGAACAGCTTTACATATTTGGGTATAAAAATAGGGTGGAATCTGAGATCTTTACATGATTTGAACTATGCGCCTCTGCTTAAAACTATTGAAACAGATCTTAGGAGGTGGGCCGCCCTTCCAGTTTCTTGGCTAGGAAGGATAAACCTGATTAAGATGAATATACTCCCTCGGTTGGTCTACATCATGCTGATGGTACATGTGGGTTTAACGAAACGGAACACTAAGAAGATAGAAAGAATGTTCTCTGTGTTTATATGGAAGGGAAAAAGGCCTAGGGTAAGCCTACAAAGACTCAAAACAGACATGGGGAAGGGTGGGATAAACTTCCCAGACCTAGATAATTACCGTTTGGCAGCACAGCAGAAATACATTAGCGATTGGGTACATATGCCTAGGGTGGCTAGCTGGGTGGACCTCTAACAGTGGGTGTGCCGAGCCAGATTATCAGCCTACTTAGATAGGCAGGGTGTTAGGGTTCTAAGACTACAGGATGGGGGAACCGACTGGTTGTTGCCACACTGCATAGCTGGGGTAAACTTCTAAAACAGCAGAAGATTAAAAATGTAGATACCTACTAGGCAGGCAGTATAGCGCAGTGGTCTAAGGCTCTGAGCTGCAAATCTGGTGACATCCAGCAGACCAGACCTGGGTTTGAATCCCACAGCTTCCACTTACATACTGTGTGACCCTGAGCAAGTCACTTAACCTCCTTGTGCTCCCAGGTTGCTCCTGTAAAAAAGCTTTCAGCTTAGTGTGCTATACCTGGTTAAACAACAACCTACTTAGTCCCTGTTGCAGGAAATCCTTATTTTCTCCCAGGCTGGGAAGACATGGGATTCAAGATCTGAGAAAAGAATGGAATAAGATCCATACAAGATCTGTGTATTTGGGGGGGTCTCTGCTCTATTACAGGGCTGTGTCAGAGGCTAAACTTAGGGCCGGGTAACCTTTTTAGGTTTTTTCAGATCAGAGCTTATGTTGCAGGACTGTCCAGAGAAGAACTGGGACTGACTGAAATGGTAAAGATAGAATCACTGATCCAGACTGTGAAGCAGGATCCTAAGGGGTTTATAGGATGGGCAGTGAAAGAGACTAGACGGTGCTTTCCAGACCTTTCTCTAAGGGTGAGGAGATTATGGGAGAGAGGTTTAAATATACAGATTCGAGATCAAGATTGGGCCCTATTACTTTCTTTGCATATGGGGCTTTTGATCTGCAGCAAGTATAAAGAGGCTTGCTATAAATTTATTCATAGAGTTTATAGCCCACCTGCCTCAGTCCATAAATACCATCCCACCATATCCCCACAATGTGGACTGTGTAGACTGGAGGAAGGAAATTATTTTCTCTCTTTTTTGGGCGTGCCCTATCCTTCAGGGAGTTTGGGGAGGGGTGGTTCAGGAAGTTGGGCGTATGTGGGGGAGGGTACAGCAGTGAGACCCCAAGACATGTTTATGTGGGGTAGAGATTGATGAAGAAGGGAAATGGGAGCGCCTTCCAAGATGGGTTAGGATCTTTCTTGGTACAGCTAGACACTGTATTCAAAACAGGTGGGTCTCGAATGTAACACCCACAATACAGTGCTGGCGTACTCTGGCCCTGCGGACACTGGCACCGGAGAGGCTGACACTCTTAGTTAAAAATAAAATTGAGACCTTCACCAAAGAATGGGTGCTCTTCCTGGCAGATCTCACCCAGCCTGAAAATATTGTTGTGGGAGTGAATGGTTGATTTGAAGAAACCTGAAGTGATGTACTGATCCTGAGAACTGTATTTGATAGAGGGAAAGTGATGATTAATTATGTATAGAGAAAAGTGTATACTATCATAGATTTATGTAACTGCAAATATGGATGTGAACTACCATGTGTCTGTTTATAATTATTTTATACAAAAGCAGGGACATGGGTATCAATATTGTGCAGGACTTCACAATTCCTTTGCGCCATGGACCTAGAAGGGGCTCTACCACATGACCGCTGATAGCGATCATGACCTTGTCTACCCCAGAGTTCAGAATAATTCCTTTATCGCAAACTGCAAGGAAGAAAGGGGACATTGTGTGTTAAGGCAATAGTTTGGGATTTTTCCCAGATCTAACCTCCCAAATGCAAGATCGCAAGAAAAAACTGCAATCTGTTAAAAAATCTCTCCTGGCTAAAGTAGTGAAGGCCCAGATGCTTTACCATGCTGACCCAGAAGCTGTATCCAGCTTTTCAGAAAAACTACCATCTCGGATGGAATCCAGGGTTTCAGATCAAGATTCGGAAGGTAACCCAGAGTGACTACAGCAGGGCTGTGGTTGATTCTAGTGTCGCCCTGTGAGGTCTAGTAGGGTCCCTTGGACATACTAAACTGGACTGCCCAGTGAATGCTTCATAATATGTATATACTCTGTAGGTTAAAGTGTTCTGATTATTAATCTTTAAGGTTAACTGCGTTTTAAATGTTTAGCCTACTGGTTACCATTTTTTTGCAAAGGGACAGAACTCTAATTGGTGTACTGTTGTGCACTGCTCAGTTTGTGGACTGTAAAAAGATCCTTAGAGATAAATCTTCCCCCTGCACAGTCCCTTAGATGTGGCCTGTGCGTGTAGGGCCCTAGAGTAACTTTACCGAGCCCAGACAGTCTACTGAACTGTATAGTGTCCTATTTGCATATGTTCTTCCCCAATCCCTTAAGTGAGTCTGCAAGTGGGCGGAAAGCTTGGAGCATTGATCTTATAGTGATTATTTAAGACCTCGAGAGTATGATTTTCTATGTGCTTATTCTCTCTGAACATTTACTCCTGTTGATATCTGAGAGGTGGAGGGTCCTTGTCTGAGAATTGTGCTGTTTTTGGAATGATGGTCTTTATTGTCAGTATTCACTGAACAGACAATGTGTGCCTTCTGCCAATTATTGGAATATGTACGTTTTTTTTTTATTGTGTACATGTCGCTATCTGTATAATGAAAATCCATAAATAAAAAGTACACAAAAAAATGGTCAGAAACCTTCCAAGGCCACCTTGGCTGGGTGTGTAAGGGTATGCATCGCCAAGGCATATGCAGCTGAGAAGAAAACTCCTGCTTTCATCAAGGCTCACTCCACCAGGGCTCTTGATGCATCATGGGCAGAGAAAGGGGAGGCATCTGTGTTGGAGTTGTGCAAAGCGGCAACGTGGTCCTCCATTCATGCATTTACTAAGCACTACAGATTGGATGCTCGTAGCTCCGCCAATGTATGTATATTAGTTTGTAGCTTTGTTGAGTACATTAAACTCTATTCCTCCTCCCACTACCCCCAGGACGCTTCTGGAAACTAGTTGTTTCAGCTCAGTATGCATTTTCTGGTGAAACTTTTAAAATAAATAAATTACAAGTTAGTGCTTAGCTTGTTTTCTTCAGTTATGTTCAGTGTTATGGCTGTTTAAACTTTTTTATGTCACAAGTGTTTGCAGCAGTATACCAACCCTGTCAAAGGATCAGTGGTCAGAAGCGTTAGAGGAATGACAGATGAATTGATTGGCAAGACTCTGTTAGCCAGCTCTCCAGAATGGGGTAGATCATCCACTTATTATTTTACAGTGTCATAAATTATTTGCTTATCTAAGTTGTCGGTGTTAGGATAAGAAGAGAGTTTATTGACCTTGGCGACATGGAGATTACTGGTTACATACACAGCTCAAGTCATCCCCCTACTGAAAGCAGGGGACCCCACGGACCTTAATAACTACAGACCAATTTCTATCCTACCGGTGTTATCCAAGCTGCTTGAAAAAATAGTGAGTACTCAATTGAGAGGATATCTTGAAGAGGCTAATCTGCTAAACCCTGCACAATCAGGATTTAGAACCAAACATAGCACTATCTCAGCCCTGGCCAAAGTAACAAATGATTGGCAAAGTGAGCTGGATAAAAAAAACTGTGTATGTGCTGTATTCCTAGACCTGAGTAAGGCTTTACACGTGCACACCATGATCTACTCCTCTCTTCCTTGTATTCCATAGGCCTAGATGCATCTTCCCTTAGATGGTTTAATAGCTACCTCACGGGAAGGACCCAACAAGTGAAATCTGAAGGAGACCTATCTCCACTTAAGCCTCTGCAAAGAGGAGTTCCCCAAGGATCCATCCTAGGCCCAATCCTATTTGCCATCTACATCAATAACATTGATTTAATCTCACTAAAGCCACTGTACATCTGTTTGCAGATGACACCGTCTTATCACGTCAGTAACTCCTCTCCTGTCTCAGCATGTGAAGAGCTACAAGCAGAATTCAATATACTTCAACATCAGTTACTGGAAAAAAAACTCTCCTAAACGCAAAAAAAAAAGGCAATGTTTTTCTCCCCAAAATCAAACCGCAACTCTTTCTAAGCAATCTCCCCAACTCTCCACTGTTATGGGTGAAAATCTTGAATTGTCAAAAGTTCAGATATTTGGGGTCTGGCTAGACTATAGACTCTGACTATCTAACTCACCTGGAAGAGCTACTGAAAAGCTCCGCAGAGCTTGGCCTCTTCACAGAATAAAGCATTTTTAAATAGGATTCAAAAGAAGTTGGTCCAGGCCACATTTCTCTCAGTTTGGACTATGCAGACTTCCTATACAGTCGCTGCCCTAACTCTTATCTGCATAAACTGGACACACTTTACCACAGAGCATTGAGGTTCATTACAGATCTTCCCCTCAGCACTCATCACTGCTCGCTCTATGCTGCAGTTGGATGGTCTTCACTCCATTTCAGAAGAAATAGGAATGCCATACTATGGACATATAGGGCCTTATCTAAAAAGCTCCCAAACTATATTTCAGATTGCTTCACACAGGTCACAGCAAGTAAATATGCCTTAAGAAGCCTCAACTTCATCATGCTTAAAGTGCCCAATTTCAACACTCGGTATGGGAGAACTGCTATCAGCTACATACTATCTACTTTATGGAATATGACGCAGAAGACCCTGAAATTGAGCAGTTACATTACAGTTACATCCTTCAAACATCTGTATACAAGGCTTAACCAAGAAAAATGTAACTGTTTCCACTAGTACTAGTGTAATTTAATACTAGTGCTAATCTTATCCTTCCCCTCCTCAGTCAGTCCATGGAATGAATCTACCCTTATCAAGTGCCTCTACCCCTTAGATGTATTACACCCCACCCTTCATCCAGCTTCCAGCACTTCCTTAACCTCATCATAGCCCTATACCCCTGTCATTCTACTGCCAGTACAGGCCCCAGCCCTTTCTTAGGCATCACTTATCACTTATCCATCCACCTTATAATTAATATCATCGTCTACGTTCCCCGCCAACTTGCATCCCACTCCTGCTCCCCCCCGTCCACACTACCTATGTTATTTATCAAAGTATTGAACATTTTGCTTAGAATGTATGTTAGACAATGTGATTTATTTCCGAATTTTGTATATAATAGACCTTTTGTATGTGTTGTTTATCTGTTATCCATCTATGTAAGTTGAACCTTGACCTTACCAGGTCCATCTTGCAAATGAGCTGTGCTCAATGATGTTCACCTGGATAAATAAAGATTTGATTTGATTGATTGATTGATATTGGTACTGCGTGGATAAATGTGACTGGAGAATCGGTGATCTCTGAATGCTCATGTGCCAAGGTTCTGTGGTGATTGACAGCTTTGGGATGTACCACTACACCAGTAGAGGTGTTCATTACCCATATGTACTGACTCTCCGTTGACAATGTTGGAGCGAACAGAAAAGGCTATTATGGTAAGTATGAAGGAGTTTCTCCTATCTTATCAAAATCAGTTGTCCTACTCCTCAGTGATGTATCTGTCAAGTTATCCACAACCATCTACAGTACCTTAGCTTATCAAAATCAGATATCCTATTTCTACTCAGTGATGTATCTGTCAAGTTATCCACAACCCATCTACTCTACCTTATTTTACCAAAATCAGTTCTCCTACTCCCACTCAGCAATGTGTGTGTCAAGATGTCCACAACCATGTACAGTACCTTAGCTTTTATTTAAATGATGGCTAGCCCATGGCCTAACAAGCCCATTTCCATGGTTGACCAGAACACAATGACAAACAATAAATAAATTGCATTATACAAAACGTATCAAATACAAAGCACCCCTCTCCGTACCTGGATGGGGCATGGGTGCTCTTTTGCACCTACCCACACTTGTAGTTTAAATTATCCCCACCACTCTGTGCTGTATGACAGCACCCCCACCTCTTCTGGGCTCAGGTGAAACCTGTCTGCAGCTTATATACTTCTGTCCCAGAATGCCTTCCAGTGTGCAAGAAACACTCCTCACACCGAACCCTTAGCAATGTATTTAACTGTTAATTTGGGAGTATGGGAAGGTTACATCCTGTTTCATCATGCTTGGCAACATCAGTTTAAGGGACTGTATCACGGCTTGACATAGCAGCATTGATGTAGTTCTGGAACTCTGTAGGGCAAACGTGAGTACCACACACAATGGTACAGTTATAATTACTGCTTGTCATTCAGTTACACTATCCCTCCCTATAATCTACTGTAACTTGCATTAAAAATAAATGTAAAGAAGGCATTAAGCTACTATGCAGTAATCATTGAATTACGTGGTAGAAATATTTGAGTTAAACTGGCAGACATAATATATACTTCATGGGACATGACAAATCCCACAGTGACTAGTAGCCTGAAACATGTGGTCATTAAAATGGATCATTAGGCATTCCAGTTTCCGCACTCTGGCTGTGTTTTTCATCAATGTTTTGATATTCTGCCCATTTTTTTCATTCTATTTATACTTCATGTGGTATAACTAGTATAAACTTCATTAGACAGTGGTTTGAAATAAATGTCCAAGTGCTGTCTATTTTGGATTGCACACTCAGTATCCGCTATTATTTACAACATTCATATAAACCATGGCTGACTTAGTAATTATAAGTCTAGGGCCTAAATTTAGGGGAAGGGATTCTGCCTTTTTTCTAGAGCCCTAGTCTCTTCGCAGTGCCTCAGTCTTTTATCAGTCATTGATTAACATAACCCCTGGTCATGCCTTATTACTTGATTATAAATCATGTTTATTTTTACTGTATGGTGATGGAAGTGAATGGAAGAGGCAGTAGTTCTTGAAGACCTATTATACTGTAAAAAGTTCTTCTCCAGCATCAGCCTGTCAATGTATGACAATTCCAGCAGTTTAGTTCTGAATTCGGACTGGTTTTTGTACGAATCGGTCACTGCATAAAATCATGGTAATGCATGCCCCCTCCACAAGAGTAATCCTTAAAAACAAGATGAAAAAAGTGTGTCTAAGAAAATCATTTTTGGTTTGTCTCCATTGTATTCACAAGACTGCTAGCCATATAATCTGATCAACGAGCAGGCTCCTAGCACTCTGACACAATTTGTGAACAGGTTTTCACTATTTTTGTGGGTTTTGGGCTACTAGTGTTGACTGTGTGTGTAGTATGTGGAATGGAAGGAAGCACATTGCTCTCTGACACAGAATCAAGCAGTGACTCAGACAATGCCATCTACTGTATTGCCACCATATCAAAATTGGTCTCCAGATCATTGTTTACAACAAAAAAAAGAAACAGATTCAGCAGTCACACAGCATTTTGTCTATAACTGACCCACAATTTGTAGATTTTAAGTTTTGGGACACTGTGTATGTTACTGTTGGGTGGAGGGGGGATTTAAAAAATTATCAGCACGGATACAGCAGATGTAAATTGACATAACGTTTCAGGCCATTCAGATCTTTCATTCCCCTGGAAAACCATATCCTCCCCTTTACAAGCCTAACTGTGAAAAAAAAAGCCCTTCCTCTTCAAAGAGCCTACCTGTAAAAAGAATAGGCCTTCCCTTTCACAGAGCGTACATGTGAAAAACCAGGCCCCTTCCTTCACACAGCCTACATGTGAAAAACCAGGCCCTACTCTTCATAGATAGAGCTTACCTGTGAAAAGCCAGAGCGTCCCCTTCACAGAGCCTTCCTGTAAAACACCAGGTCCTCCCCTTCACCAAGCCTACCTGTGAAAAAGCACACCATCCCCTTCAGTGTCTACCTGTGAAAAACTAGGCCATCCCCTTCACAGAGCCTACCTGTGAAAAACCATGCCCTCCCCTTCAGAGACCCCACCTGTGAAAAACAAGATCTTTGAGGTTATCTCTTCCCTTATGCCACACCTTTGGAACTGTACCTGCCTCAGCGCTAGGACCTCACGGAAACTTTTGCTAGCCGGGGGCCGCCCAGGAAGACATCACGCATTGACATAAACATGGACTGTCCATCTCCCCTCAGTTTTTTTCCCTGCTGTCGATTGTACTCATTGGACCTACCATGGAAATGCCGACCAACTAGCCGTTGTTGATTATTTTATTCTTAAGTACTCTCCAATACTTTAGTAATACCACCACCTCTGCATGCTGCTGAAACCAACAGTGTTCCAGTACTATGAGAACAGAGAAAAGATTTATAAGGAGGACACACACCAAAGTGTGTGTCGCTGTTTAGGCCTCTCCTACAACATCAGGACTTGAGATTTGCCAGGGCTTCAATCAAGCAACCAGGTAGTGCAGAATAAAGGCACTGCAAAAGTTTTTATTAGAAAAAACTGTAGTGGATATGGAAAAAGACCAGGGTCACAAAGTGGTGTTGCCAGCCCCATCAACCAATTTATGGTTGTCAGAGTCTAAAGACTGCGAAAAATACAGGTCATCAGGACATGAGCATAAGGATAAGGACAGATCTGCTTCCCCCGTGAGGTCCAGGTCACCCTTGTGACCTGCAGGTAATCAACCTGCATCTTCATCGTCTGCTGCAGCAGTGGTGACACCAGACCCCCAAAGCTGTCAACCAGACAGCAAGGTCGGAGCTTGGCTTGGGCACTCCCATGCCTACTATGGATGGTACGTTGCCATCATCGACAGTTTCAGGCTCGTCATTGACTACAGTAGTCACGATCCCTGGCCAGGGTGTCGTCGATGCAAAAGCAGTACTGGCATCATTTTCAGATATGATACAGCACATACTTCCCAGGCTTGCCTATACTGCCTTTGATGGGGGTTCTTTCATCACAGGCCCTGTCAATATCATCAGGTGGTACACAGCATGCACTTCCTGAGCAGCGGCCTCTGGCATTGCCAGCAAAGTTTTTCATTTTCATCATCGACAGGGACACTGACGATGAGGAAGAATATAATCCAGATCTCATAATGGAGGAGGATTATGAAGATGAGGAAGGTTATGGAGAAAAATATTATGCTTCACATTGTAGCTGCACAGTATCTTCCTCTAGTGAGGATTCTGTGGCATACACACACAGATCTCCTTCTGAAGACTCTACCTTCCAAACCATGAGGCAGCAAATGCAAAATTCATGGGTTTTGCTGTGGAAGAAGAGGATTCTACCAAAAGGAATTTAATGGAGTTTCTGAGGTTCCCTGCACTCCATCCATCATTGTCCCTTCAATTTACCCTGCATTGGAGGATGCAACATTTGCTGCATGGTACAGGCCAAATACTATGCCAGCTATACTCAGAAAGGCTGACAAGCAGTACCCTGCTCCTTCTGCCAGGCCTTATTATGCCAACCATCCGGAAGTGGATTCTGTGGTCATAATGGCTGCCCATGACACATCCAGGGCACCAAAGCATATGAGTACCCTGCCACCTGATAAGGGATCCAGGAGCCTTGATGTGATGGGCAGGTGAACATAGCCTCTGCCCCATTAGGCCTGCATATTTCTAACTACCAGTCTGACATGATCAGGTATCAAAATGGCCTCTGGGGCCGGCCCGGCGGCGCAGCGGTTGGATTTCCGCTTGCGACGCCAGCGACCCGGGTTTGGGAATGAGCCCGGTAAGCTGGAGGACCGGCCGGGGGGAGAGGGCTTGAGCATCCCAGGGACTGCTCGTCCTCTCCGGGGGGAAGGGGGAACCAGAGCTCGGCTCTTGTCTGACCTTGGGTGGAGACCCGAGGTATAACAAGTCCGATGCCTAACAGGGGGGGCGATGTGCCAGACGTCGGCGCTCAAGCGCCTTGACATCAGGGGACACAGCACATCGCGAGAACACCGGAAAAACACCTCGAGGCCTCCTAGTAGACGGAGCACCAGGCCCCAACCCTCAATGCCCCTACCTGCCCAGAGACAGCATCCCGACGAAAGATAGATGTCTCAGGGTGCATGGGCCCCCCACCCCGTACCCCGCCTGGGGGGTATAACCAGGGCTCCATGGGGGATGGACTGCACTGGTCACCAGGTAGGTGGCGGGGCTGAAAAGGCCGTAGGTGACTCCTGAAGAGATGGGGGCTGCGAAGAGGTGGGGAGTAAAAAAAAAAAAAGGCCTCCGGAAGGCTGCCAGAACTGCAGCTCAGATCCTTCTAGAAGGCACTGCCAAGAATGAATTGTGTAACAATTTGGCTGCTGAAGCTGAGATAAGCAAACCATCTGCTGCACTCAGCTTATTATATTTCAAAGGCATCAGCCAAACAGCTGCCACTGCTATTTGCATGAAACGGTATTCTTGTCTTAGGGTGGCCAGGTGTGCAACTGATGTGCAGGAAATAGTACTGAATGCTCCTTTTAGAGGCACCAAAATGTTTGGCTACCATGTGGAAGAGGCATGAAGAAGCCTTCAAGTCTCAAAAATTACTTTAAAGTCATTCAAGTCCTTGTATCCAGTGCAGATAAATGATCCTTTTGCCAGCCTGCTGCAAGAAGTGGCTGTCAAGCCTGTCATCAGACAGGCTGAGGCAGTGGAGCCCTGCCAGCCACCCCTTTCCCAAAAGCCCACTCCAGAGCATCCAAAGCTGGTGGATCTGCCCCCTCTGGCTCAGCATGACTTGTGTCGGACTCTTGCCACACCACTTCAACCGCAGGAGATAGTGGTAGGTGGTCGTTTCTCCCTTCCTCTAATACAGTTGAGGAAGATTTTAGTTGGTTTTTTTTTTTTTTAGTTTAGTTGTTTAACCAGGAGTAGCACACTAAGCTGAAAGCTTTTTTACAGGTGTGGCCTGGGAGCACAGGGAAGTTAAGTGACTTGCCCAGGGTCACACAGTATGTAAGTGGAAGCTGTGGGGATTCAAACCCATGTCTGGTCTGTTGGATATCACCAGATTTGCAGCTCAGAGCCTTAAACCACTGCGCTATACTGCCTCCCACAGAGAAGTGGACCCAGGAGATAACTGCAAAGGGACATGCTCTGAAGTTATTAGAAACTACTCCAGAGCATCCTCCGTTCCTTTCAGCTTATCCTCCGGGACATCTGTCCCTGCTGAAAGAAGAGGTTGTGCCATAGAACCTGTACCTTCTCACCAGAATGGCAAAGGGTTGTACCCCAGATACTTCCAGGTCCTCAAATGGACAGCAGATCTCAGACCTGTGTTAGATCTGACAGACCTAAACTTCTACATAGAATACAAGAAGTTTTGCATGGTCTCCCTGCAAATTCTGATTCCCCTGTTGCAAACGGGACTGGGTTTGCTCCCTAGATGCATACCTTCATATCAAGATCGGACAGCATCACAGAAAATATCTGAGATTTGTCCTGAAAAGGGAGCACTTCTAGTTCAGAGTATTGCCCTTTCGTTTGTCTTCTGTGCCACGGGTCTTTACCAAATGCTTGGCAGTAGTGTCAGCAGCCCTTCACAGGGAAGTTATACGTGTCTTTCCATACCTCGATGATTGGCTATTGAAAGCCAGTTCCAGGAACCAACTTGTACACATCCTGCCCCGAACAAGGCAATTGTTCAAAGACATGGGGTTACTGTGAATGTGCCAAAGTCAGTATTGACCCTTTTCCAGAGGCTGCAGTACATAGGTGCAGTCATGGACACAGAACAGGGCAGAGTGTTTCTACCCCTGGATAGGGCAGAATGTCTCATGGCTCAAGCACAACTGCTGTACAGCAGTCATTATGTCCCAGGTAGAACTTTCCTGTGCAGAGTATTAAATAGCTGGTATAACACAGCAAAACGGGGTAATGCTAACCATTTTCAGAAATGCTTAGCAGTAGAGCGCTAACCATTTTTTGAGTGAGTCCATGACACAGTACGCAACATATATAACTGTGTATAATTTTTTAAAATGTTGATAATCTGTGCCAAGGGCTATAAATTTTCACAACTGATTAGCACTTTCACACGTCAAACTGCTAATTGTTGTTTTCAGCTTATTTAAAACCCTGCTGTGTCTCCTGGGACTTGTGGCAATGGCCATCATGACTATGCCACTGGCTTGCTTACATATGCAGATACCACAGTGGACACTGAGAGTGCAGTGGGACCAATTAACGGACGACGTGGACCAAAAGGTGTTCGTCATGTTCCATTTATGCAAACACTGATGTGGTGGATGGACCGCAGCAACCTGAGGGACGGTCCATTCTTTAATCCCAACTCCAACTCCGATTCTCACCTCAGATGTCTCAGGTTCCGGGTGGGGAACACATCTGGGCTCTTATCAAACCCAAGGTTCATGGACCCAGGTGGAAGCCAGATTACACATAAATGTCCTGGAGATGAGTGCTGTATTATACAGTCTCCAGGCTTTTCAGGAGCACCTGACTCTGGATCATCTGCTAGTACAGACAGACAACGTCAGTGTTATAATGCATTACATAAATGGGGGGGGGCTCATTCCAATCCCCTGTGTTGGAAAGCGATGAGAGTATGGTACTGGGCGCTGGAACAGAGCCTTGAGTTATCAGCCATGCATCTCCCAGGAGTCCAGAACATCTTAGCAGACAACAGCACAGCTAGGAAAAGACGAACAGAGGATTTTAATGACTGGCTGAGGAAATGGTGCAGAGAGGAGAGGTTCATCTGTATTGGGGACTGGGAGAAGACCTGGTCAAACAAAGCACTCTTTTCACCAGATGGGCTACACCTCAGTAGGGAGGGATCTAGTGTAGTCGGGGACAAGCTGGGGGAATACATAACTATTACACTTAATTTAAACTACTGGGGGGGGCAGTGCGCAAGCAGGCCCACAAACTCCGAGAGGAGGTGGAAACAGAAACCTCCAGCAGATGAAAGGGGTCTGAGGGGAGGAGGAGGAGGTGGAAGGGGCAAATGCACAGTTAGCAAAGGGTGGAGGGGGTGAGGAACACATAACGAGGGTGTGTGGAGGGATGCACACAGAGGGGATAAATGTGACTAGAAGAAAAGAGGGAAGAGAAGGAAGGTCAGATTCTAGGTGGAGGGTGGTGTCTCTGAATGCGCAGACTCTTGGAAACAAGATGGAAGACCTGCAGGCACTATTAGCAATCTGGAGGGTGGACAGGACATAGCTGCAGTAACCGAGACTTGGGCAACATCACACCATGACTGTGACCTTGCTATCCCTGGATATAAACTATACAGGAAGGGCAGACTAGTCTGGAAGGGGTGGCAGTTTATATCAGGGAGGGAATAACTTGCATGAGGGAGGAGTCAGAGGAAGGGGAGGTGGAGGCATTATGGGTTCAGTTAAGGTCCAATAGAGGGAAAAAGGTGAGGTTGGGGTGGGCCACACAATCAAGATGAGAGAGACAGGGAACTGATCTCACAAATATTGGAAGCTGCAGGGAAAGGAGAGGTGGTAATTGTGGGGGACTTCATCCTGCCCAAGGTGGACTGGAGTATACCATCAACAACATGTGCTAGGAGTCGGTGATCCTGGAAGGACTGCAGAGTGGGTTCCTGACTCAGGGCATCATTGAACCAACAAGAGCTGAGGCAATTCTTGATCTGGTGCTCACAAATGGGGAGCATGTACAGGAAATAATGGTCAGGGAGCCACTGGGGGAAGTGACCATTGCACAATGTGGTTCCAGTTGGATAGGGGCAGGGAAAGCATCCCGACTAAGACCCAAATTGTGGATTTCAGGAGGGCAGACTTCAGGAAAATGTGTGAGGTTCTAAGGAGCCATCTGGTGGGCATCAGAGCAGATTTGGGGGTGGACCTAAAGTGGTCCATCATTAAGGAAGGAATGTTGGTTGCCACAGATGACTGTGTTAGGCTAAGAAGGAAGAACACAAGGGCCAAAGCACCCAGCTGGTTCAGTTCTGGGATTGCCAAGGCAGTAAGGGAAAAGAGGTCTATGGAAAATTCAGGAAGACCAAGAGAGGGGTGGATAGGGAAAATTACCTAAGGTTGGCTAGTGAGGCAAGTAAGGAAGTACGGTGAGCAAAGGCACAGAAGGAACTTCAAATAGCTGAAGGAATTGAGAAGGGAGAGAAGGCTTTCTTTCATTATGTAAGTGAGAAAAGGGATAAGAAGGAAGGGATTGTTAAGATTAAGAAAGGTGTGGAGTGGGTGGAGGGTAATGGAGGAAAAGCAGAGATACTAAATGAACACTTCTTTTTTGTCTTCACCAGGGAGAAGGATGGACCAGTGCTTTCAGGAGGGAAAAGAGGAGCGGGGAGGAGGGGAACACAGACATGGTGATAGAGGAGGATAGAGTGAGGGTGGATCTGCTGGCTTTGAAAGTGGACAAATCACCAGGCCTGGACAGAGTACAACCAAGGGTACTAAAGGAACTGGCTAAGGAGCTGGCAGGGCCACTAGCAGACCTATTTAATAGTTCACTGGAGTCAGGCGTAGTGCCACAGGACTGGAGAACAGCACATGTAGTGCCCCTTCACAAAAGCGGTCCCAAGGATGATCCAGGGAATTACAGACCAGTCAGTCTGACCTCCATTGTGGGCAAATTCATGGAGACCATACTAAAGGAAAGGTTGGTGGAATATCTAGAGGAACATGGTCTCCAGGATGAGAGACAGCATGGGTTCATATTTGGGGGGTGGAGATCATGTCAAACAAATCTGATTGACTTCTTTGACTGTGTCACTAAGACAGTAGACCGGGCCAAGTGATAGACGTCCTCCATCTTGATTTCAGCAAGTCCTTTGACTCTGTGCCCCACAAAAGGTTGATCAGGAAGTTGGTGGATCTTGGAGTTGGGGAAAAGATGGTCAGATGGATGGAAATCTGACTGAGGGACAGAACCCTGGTGGTGGTGGGGGGAGAGTTATCTGGCACCAGAGAGGTAACCAGTGGGGTCCCACAGGGCTCTGTGCTGGGGCTGGTGGTGTTCAGTGTCTTCATCAGTGACATTGGGGATGGAATTAAAGGCAAAATGTGCCTATTTGCAGATGACACCAAGCTCTTTGGGAGAGTGGACACAGCTGAAGGGATACAGGACCTACAGGAATATCTGGAAAAGCTGGGGAGGTGGTCCACGATCTAGCAGCTTGGCTTCAATGCCAAGAAATGCAAAGTTATGAATATTGGAGCCAAGAATCCCAGGACAGAGTATTACCTGGGTGGAGTCCGAGTATCTGCATCAGAGGAGGAGAAGGACTTGGAGTGATGATCACTAGTGACCTGAAGCACTCCATGCAGTGCAAGAAAGCAGCAGCAAAGGCAAACAAGATGCTGGGATGCATAGCTAGGGGGATCAGTAGTAGGACAGAGGAGGTTATACTGCCCTTGTACAGGTCACTGGTAAGGCCGCATCTAGAGTATGGAGTTCAGTACTAGCGCCCACACCTCAAAAAGGACATTAACCTGCTGGAGAAGGTACAGAGGAGGGCTACAAAGATGATAGCTGGTCAGCAGGGCAAGGCATACAAGGAGAGGTTGAGGGCACTGAACATGTACTCCCTGAAAGACAGGAGAGAGAGAGGGGACATGATTGGGGCATTCAAGTACTTGAAAGGGATAAATAAGGTTGATAAGAAGAGTCTCTCTAAGCTGAGTGGCAACCATATCACAAGGGGGCACAGTCTTAAGCTGCAGGGTGGGAGGTTTAGGAGGGAGTTCAGGAAGCACTTCACAGAGAGTGGTGGACACTTGGAATGCGCTGCTGAAAGAGGTCGTATTGTAGAAGACAGTGGGCAGCTTTAAGAGAGGCTGGGATAGGCACGGGGGAAGGTATGAATTATGGGTAGGGAGGATGGGAGGAGTGGGGAGGGAGGGCAGGGACATTAGCTCAAGCTGTAGACCCTGCAATACGAGCAGACTTGATAGACCAAATCTTCTTCTTCTTCTTCTTCTGACTGGTTCATTTGTATGTATGTCACGATCTAAGATGCACAAATGGGAACTGCTGACCTCTGTGGTAGACCACCTCTTCGCAAGGTGGCGTCATCCAGAGTTGGATCTTTTTGTGTCCCCACACAATGCAGAGCTGCCGCTTTTCTGCTCGCTCGTGCCAGGGCCTGGATTTTTTTGCGTGAAGAGCATTGTCCCTCTCTTGGAAAGGGAGGTTTCTGTACATATTCCCTCCAATTTCCTTAATACAGAGAGTATTCCTGAAATTACAGATGGAGGGTGCGACCCTCATCCTCATTGCACCTCTGTGGCCTCGACAAATATGGTATCCGCTACTCCAACAGCTAGCAGTGGAATCTCCAGTACTCTCTCCTCTGTGCAGAGGCCCATTGTCATATTGGGGGTGGGGGGGGGGCTCTAGTCCATCTGGACCTCAAGTTCCTGCACATGCATGTCTGGCTCCTGAAAGCATAACCATAGTATGGTTCGGGGTGTCACCGAAAGTAGCTGATGTGCTGGTTGCAACCAGAAAGCCTTCCACCAGATATACAAACTCTTTAAAGTAGAAGTGTTTTACTTTGTGGGCCACTTCCAAAAATATGGACCCATTTACCTGTCCCAGTAAATGCAGTGCTGGAATGCTTGCTGTCACTGTCAGACTCCAGTCTGCAGTAGTCCTTACTTCTTATTTTGATAACTGAGTAAGGTGCACTAGGGATAAGTTCTTGTTTTCAGTGGCGTCCTAGGAGCACTAGGGTGATTAAGTGACTTGCTCAGTCTCGTACAGTATGCAAGTGGAGGTTGTGGGAATCAAATCCAGGTCTGCTAGATATATCAAGCTCATTCACAGAACATTACTGTAACCTTTAGGCTGTACTGCCAGTCCTGGCTTTGGCTCAAAGGATTTTGGAGATGCAGGCTATAAAGTGTAACCTTCCTTATTTGATTTTTCATAAAGAAAGATTGTCTTTACATACTAATCTCAAGTCTTTGCCAAAGGTGGTGTCTGAGTTTACACTGAATAAAATTATCCACCATCCAGTTTGTTATCCAGAGCATGTCAGTCAAGGCGAAGCAGTGCTGCATGCTTTGGATGTACTTAGAATCTGAAGATGTTACCGTGCTCACACCAAGGACTGCAGAAAGCATACCTCTCAACCTTTTGTCACTGAAATGAGGGACATGGACATTTTTGGACACTCAAAATGAGGGACACATCCTCAAACATGGACATACAAGCTCAGAACACTGTGAAAACCATAGTAGTTACTTGTACAAAGTTTATTTTGGATTTAGTGTTTTAGAATATTAAGAATTTCTGCTTTGAAGTCAGAATTTACAGCACATGCGGTGTGTGGGCAGCACCTTTTCCATGAGGGATGGATGAGGGGCAGAGTAATTTTAATGGGCAAAATGAGAGCTGTCCCTCGTAATGAGGGACACTTGAGAGGTATGGCAGAAAGTCCTCTCAGCTATTTGTTTCATTCACCCCTGGGAAAGAGGGCATCCCTCTATCGAAACAGTGCTTGTCCAAATGGCTAACACATTGTGTAGCGTTCTGTTACAGGATGTGTGGTACGGAACTTCCTGGCGGTGTTCATGGCCATTCCACAACGGGTACAGCCACATCTGTTGCTTCATTAAGAAATGTTTCTGCGGCCGACATCTGCGCTGCAGTACCTGGAGTACTGTCAACACCTTTGCTAAACATTACAGACTAGACATTGTTTCTCGTAGACGAGCGGGCTTAAGCCTTCTGTTCTAAAGGGCCTACTGTCATGAGCAGAATGCACCATCCTCCCATTTGGCTTTTGGGACTGCTGGGGACTTTTCCAAAGGTGTGGTTTAAGGGAAGGGATATCCTTGAAGATGGTAGAGCAGACATGTACTTACCGTAACAGTAGATCTTCATAAGAATCTCTTCCCTTAGGCCATAATGACCATCTCTCCATCCCCTTTTTATCAGATGTAGGGGAATGTAGCATCCAGTTCTGCCTTGGGATTTTTCCATGGCCATTATCTCTAGCGCCTGTGTCTACCTAATATCAGAGGTGCTGGTGTAATCTCCTGGTTCCCCCAAGAAGAGAGTACTCCATGCACAGTCGGGGGCAGAGGAGTGATGGGGGACACTTGTGTTTATGTAGACACTGATGTGTGATGTTATCGTGGGCGGCCCCCAGCTAGCAAAAGTGCCCACGTGGTCCTAGTGCTGACGTGGGTATAGTCCCAAAGATGTGACCTAAGAAAAGAGTCTGTCTTGAAGATCTGTTGTTACAGTAAGTACATAATTGTTCTTTCCACCCCTTCACAGAGCCTACCTGTGAAAAAAACAGGTCCTCTCCTTCACAGAACCTACCTGTGAAAATCTAGTCCCTCCCCTTCACAGGGCCTACATGTGAAAAAACAGGTCCTCCCCTTCACAGAACCTACCTGTGAAAATCTAGTCCCTCCCCTTCACAGGGCCTACATGTGCAAAAAATAGGTCCTCCCCCTTCAAAGTGCCTACCTGAGAAGTTGGAATTTGCAGATCTTAACTAAAAATCTCTCCTTCATTAGGCCACACCTTTGGAACTCTTCAGTTGTCCTTGTCAAGACCACTCGGAAGCTTTTTCCTGGTTGCTAGCCATAAGCACGAACACAAGAACATAGATAAGAGATGAGACTGCTTCACCAGCGAGGACCCAGTCATTATTAGAAGCATATAGACTGCTTGGCCCACTTAGGCTGCCCATTTTCCCTGTCTACTGCAATACCACAGATGCTCACTCTCTCTTTCTTAATGCTAGTTTTCCCTTGTGCCTATCCCATACATTCTTGAATTTCCCTACTGTTTTTTTCCCCCCACCACCTTCACTAAGAGGCTGTTCCATGCATTCAGCAACCTTTTCTATGAAAAAAGCACTTTGAGTTACCCAAGTCTACCCTCCTCCAGCCTTGTATCGTGACCCCTTGTTCTTCTTGAACATCTTGTTTTCTGAAAGATGCTACTCTCTTGTACCTTATTTATGCCCTTGAGGTATTTGAAGGGCTCTATCACATCCCTTCTCTCTCCCAGGGTATACATATTGAGGTCCTCTAGTCTCTCCTTATATAACTTCTGGTGCAGACCCTGCATAGTTTTTGTTGCCCCTCTCTGAACTGCCTCTACCCTGTCTATGTCCTTCCGGAGATGCGGCCTCCAGAACTGCACACAGTACTCCAGATGAGGTCTCACCAATGATTTGTACAGTGGTGTCACCACCTCCTTTTCTCTGCTTGCGATACCTCTCCCTGTTAAACCCAGCATCCCACTGGCTCTCCCCACAGCCTTTTCTCAATGCTTGGTCACCTTTAGGTCATCAGATCTGATTACCCCCAGGTCCCTTTCCTGTTTGGTGGTCATCGTCAGTACCACTGCCCACTCCCCCACAATCACATACTCCTCCCCTTGGTTTCTTATCAGGAATACTCCAATATTCCTAGCTCTGTGCAGTGTCCCTTTAAGACAGAACTGACCACTGAGATGGAACATATGTTAATGAGAGAATGTTCATTAGCTCGTGCCATTTTCAAATGCTGCCTTCACTAACTGCTGCATTCTGACCCTTCAGATTTCTCTCTCTGCCTGCAATCAAGACGCCTAGAGATCTTTCTCTCATAAGTCATTCCTGACATGCATCTTCTAAGGCAAATCACACCCCCCTCCCCCGAGGAGCCCGGAGGTCACGAGGGCCAGACCCTGAAGCCCTCCCTGCCCGTGAAACCCCGAAGCTGCTGTGAGGTAATTACCACTCTCCTGGCTGCAGTCACGACTGTTTCTCCGTGTGGAGACCAAGCCTAGGCAGAGGACTGCTCGGATCCCGCTTCTGGCGCCTTTTTTCAGTGACTGTTGCAAGCTCCCTTCTAAAACGCTTCTTGTCTGGTGCTTAGGCTGGGACAGAACAAATTCACCTGAACAGGCAGAACTGTAATAAGTAACTGAATAGTGTTGTTTAATGTGCAAGCCCCCCTACTAAAAGCCGCCGAAAACTCAAGAGTTTCTGGTGCTAAGCTGGGACAGAATTAATTCCACCCTGCACGGGCTGTACTGTGTGAATGATCATTTTTTCTTTAATTGTGCAAGCTCCACAAGTAAAAGCTGCCGAAAACTCAGTTTCTGCTGCTAAAGATTTAATTTTACCCTGCACATGCCCAACTGTGGAAGTTAAGGAAAAGTGTTTTCTGTAAGGTTTAATTGTGTGCAGACCAGATGTTTTAGCACTGCGTAGCCTGAATTGAATTGTAAGAACTGTTAAAATTTGAATCTTGACTCGCAGCATAGCCCTAAGCTCATTCGCTGTGCATTATCCAGTCCAGTGCCTGCCCGCCCCCAACGCTAATCCCTTCTTCCCATTTACCTGCCTACTTAACCACCCCTCTCTTTCCCTCTCCTGCAGATCGCACCCCCCCCTCCCCGAGGAGCCCGGAGGTCGCGAGGGCCAGTCCCTGAAGCCCTCCCTGCCCGTGAAACCCCAAAGGCTGCTGTGAGTTAATTACCGCTCTCCTGGCTGCAGTCGCGACTGTTTCTCCATGTGGAGACCAAGTCTAGGCGGAGGACTGCTCGGATCCTGCTTCTGGTGCCTTTTTTTCAGTGACTGTTGCAAGCTCCCCTTCTAAAAGCACATGGCAACTTCTTTTCTGGTGCTTAGGCTTCCATGAACACACGCGTTTGGTCCCCACACCGCCTCACCACCCACCCTTGGTCGGTACTCTTAATTTATAGCTAGGTTTGGTCCGTGACCTGCTGAAATAACCTATCAGCCCACTTTTCCAGCTGCAGGTTATACAAATTCAACACTAGTGGCCGCTACTACATACCTCACATTACCTACATATAAAGTGCTATCCTGCTAATAGCAGGCCTCCTGACTTCAGGATCATACAGCAGGCTCAACAACCCCCCACACCCCTGAGGCACCTAAACTATATTTCAACAACTTTTCTACACATCAATTACTTATCTCTGATGACTCAAACCCTGTCCTCAACCTCTCCACACAAGCCTAATTGATCCTGCTGGCTTATACACTCTCACACTCACTTTAACTCGCACACTCACACATGGTACACACTGTACCTCAGCTCTCCCCCCATCCAGACCACAACCCCCCACCACCCCTGTAAGCCCCAAAACAGACCCCCACACTCTTCCCACCCTTTTAGCAAGTGTCGTACCCAGTCTCCCGGTCCCCACCACCAATGCTAAAAAACCTACACCCTACCAAACCCAACGTCACTCGTCCAAACTCTGCAGGTTAGCCCTCCTACTTCTCTTATTATCTGGCATTATCCACCCCAACCCAGGACCGCCCTGCACAGTGGCCTCATCTAACAGCCCAAGTGGGAGCCTACTGCTAGCTACTCTTAATATATGCAGCCTGCCAAAAAAAAAAAACACACACCCCTCAGGCTGGATTGCCCAGCATGCACCTGACATCCTAGCACTATCTGAGACTTGGCCCTCTGAAAGAATACCCAATGATGTTGTCTCCCTCAGTAATTATTCCATTTTCTGGGCCGACAGGACCAGCAAGGGAGGCGGTGGCTGTGCAATCTATGTTAAATCCTCTCTTCATGCCACTGAAGTACAAACCCCAATACACAATATGGCGCCCAGACACTCAGTCAAACTTAGTCTGGGTACTAAACCTCCACATCACTGCGGCCTATATCTCCCCCAAGCAACCAAAACCTGCATTTGATTCTATCCTCCACAGTATCTCCCACCTACCTAATACTGGTGAAGTTATCATAATGGGGAGACTTTAATATCAATTGGCTATCCCCTGCCTCATCCAGCTTCAAAGACACTGCCCTGGCATACGATCTTACCCAACTTGTCACCTCTCCTACCAGAAGGGACAATAGATCTGGGACCTCCACCCTTTTAGACCTCATCTTCACCAACAGGCCACAGAACCTCTCCCATGCCACAGTGCTCCCTGACTCTATCAGTGACCACTCCCCGGTGACCTGCTGGTGGTCGGGTAAATTACCCCCCCCAAAGTCACCTAGCAGAGGCGACTTAAAAGAGGAGGCTTAGAGAATCTCAAAACCCACCTATCTACCAGCAGTTGGCTCCCCATTACACCACGCAGTCTGTAGACCTGGCACTCTCCCACTTTATAACCACTTTCAACATGGCCTGTGACATTTTCACTCCCCTCTCCAAGCAAGTAGTGAAAACCAGAACCACACCCTGGATCACTCCCTCACTACTTAACCAGCTCCAACAAAGGGACAACCTATGGCATAAGGTCCTTGACTCCCAACACACCCAGGATAGACAGCTATACCAGGAGGCCCGCAACAAATGTACCTGGCGCCTTACGGCAGGCGAAAGCTACTTACTACCAACAAACCCTAACCTCCTCCTGGGGAGATGGTAACAAATTTTGGAACAATATAATAAGAACTCAGTGGGAAATCCCCCTGCCCCTCCCCACCCAGCTCACAGTAAATGGGGATATCACCCAGGATCCTTCCACTATCGCTGAAGCCCTCAACTCTGCCTTCTGGGACTCTCCCATATACTCCTCAAACTACTTCCACCTGTCCCCCCACCCCTCCCGACACCTCGAGTAACAACAATACAATACTCTTTCAGCTGAGAGTCATCTCCTGCCTCGAGGCAAAACACTACATTTCCAAAGCTATTGCCAATACCCGGCACAGCAGTGATTCCCTAGATCTTAAACTCATTCGGCTGACCCTGGATGTCACATTACCCCATCTCACTAAAATTCTCAACCTCTCTCTATGCCTAGATCAGTTCCCCTCAACCTGGAAGAGAACCATAATCACACTTGAAGATCAGCGACCCCACTAACACAAGCAACTATAGACCGATTTCGATACTTCCACCGCTCTCCGAAGCACTGGAAAAAATAGTTTCGGACTAGCTAACAGAACACCTAACTAAACACAACCTTCTCTGCCGGGAACAGCATGGTTTCCGGTCCAGCCACAGTACCGTCACAGCACTTACCTAGCTCACCTCGTTCATCCATGAGGCCCTCGACCAAGGCTCTATAGCAGGTGCGATCAATGTGGATCTGAACAAGGCATTTGACACAGTGAGTCATGAGCTATTGCTTTGTGTCCTTCCACAACTGAATGTGGTTCCAGAGGAAACTGCCTGGTTCAAGGATTACCTCAGGCCGGTCACAGCAAGTCAAGATAAACACTGCCCTCTCCTCCTGCAAAACAGTTTGCTCTGGTGTCCCACAGGGGTCTATTCTCGGCCCTCTACTATTCACCCTCTTTTTAAAGTTTCTCCCCAAGTCATGCAGCAGTCACCTACTAATCTGCGCTGATGATGCGGTAGTGTTTTGGAAACACCTACAGCTGAGTGCCCTCCAACTAGCTCTACAGGGTTTCTTCAGGGAGCTAGAAACCTGGTTCACTGAACACGGCCTGATCATCAACTATCAAAAAACAAAGTCCATGATCTTTGCGCACCATCAAAGCCCGCACAGTCAGTCGGCACTCCTAATCAAAAACATTCGAGGCGCCCCACTTGAACATGTTATATGTTTTAAATACCTGGGAATCTCATTAGACACCTCCCTCTCCTACCATAATCACACACAACTTCTCTCCTCCACTGTTAACACTAGAGTGGGTATCCTCTACAGACTTAAACACTGCTTACCCACACAGGCCATGCATCTTGCAGTCTCCTCCTCAATCCTCACCCTAGTAGACTACGGGATAGTGATATATGGCTTTGCGGAACCCATCACCCTACGTAGCATTAACACTGCTTTGAATAAAGCTTGCCGCCTGGTCACCGGCAGTGACAGATTAACTCATACCTGTGAGCTCTACGCTTTGGCTGGTTGGCTAAACTTCCAAGGAAGACCAAAGTACCACTCCTGCGTCCTTGCAAAAAAGATGCATCTCCAGCTAGCCCCCATCAGCCTTCTCTCAATTATCAGTGCAGCCCCCTATAGGTGTACTACAAGACTCACAGCCAACACCTCATTCCTTGTCCCCCACTGTAGAACATCCTTTGGGCAAAGATCCTTCCGTTATCGTGCCCCACTTTGGCTCAATACTCTACCCTCCCATCTCACAGACCCATAGTCTCTCCCTATTTAGAACAGGCCTCAAAGCTCAGCTCCTTGAGTCAGCAAAAAGTGACTGTGGCTAACACTCTGCCCTCCTCTTTAGTTTTCAAACCCCCCAAATACCTGACACAGGGTCTTTCTAGATCCCAAGAAACAGCATCCTGCACATCTCTGACAAGGGATATCCAGAATGCTGCCTACTACCGTCACCGGTTAACTAAGTTAAAGCCTGGACTGCACTACCAGTACTGTTATGTGAATACTGCTTGTTTATGTTCGTTTTCTGTATTTGTTTACCCTCCACCCTCTGTAACTGACGTGGAGCCTTTGCAAAAGAGTCTGTGACTCAAAGGATTGTAATTCCAATTATATCCAATAAATAAAATAAAATATGTAAGTGTTTCTTCATATTTTTTCGTTTACTGCCTTTACTGCTTGTTTAAATTAAAAAAAAAACCTTGTTTGCATGTGTTCCCTTGGGATCTGATATTTAGCTAAATTTAATCTGAGCTTTTATTTGGCGCTCTGGTTCCTTTTTGGTTTATTTTTATTTAAATTTTAGTATTTAGGACAGAGTTTTTCGGTCCCTGCACCCCAGTTCCCGAAACAGACTGCAATAGGGAAGTTTTACTGTTTTCTCGGTTCTGGAACTGACTGCAGCGTATAACTTCACTGTTATAATCTACTGTTTGCAGTTCCTATTTCTTAGATTTATCATAAATATGTCGGATAAATCTAAGAAAATAGGACCTACAGGGTTTTAAAAAAGTGTGTTCAATTTAGTGAGGTGTTTGCCAATGCAGATAAAAATGATTTTTGTGTCTTCTACCTTGGACAGCAGCACCTCACAGAGGATTGTAAAATTTGCAAGTCTTTCCCTCAAAAGACGCCTGGAAAGCATCTTTAAAGGCTGCAGAAAGAGTTGGCAAAGGGTGCCTCGGGCTCTGACCAGTCCGCACCCTTAAAAGCTGCAGGTGAAACCACCAAGGCTTCTCATACCACCCCTGATACGGGTGAACACTCTGACAAAAGAGGCATTAAACCGGCTGACTCCCCAGTGCCTACTAAAAGGTGAAAAGACTAAACTCTGAGACCCCTGCTGGAATGCAACAAGGGGCTACTACAGTGTCTGCCAGTATGCCTGCACCTGATAACATTGGCCAGGCTCTAAAAGTTAGACAGGTACTGCAGAGATTGATCCCCCTCCCTCAGCATCTTGCTCAAGCCCTGACAAGGCAAGTAACTACTTCTGTTCCCCCTCCACTCCTGGAACAATTGGAGTATGAGGAACAAGAAGAGTTTGAAGTAGATGAGGGTTCGAACCTGAAGTCTCCCCTGAACAGGAGTTTGGTTCACCCCCTAGACCTACTGAGGATTATTCCTCACATTGATCCTTTGTCAGAAAACTTGTGGAAATCCTGGATCTGGTCACCGCTAAGGTGGAGCAGAATGAGGGGGAAACTGAGTACATAGCAATTATGGGGTTAACTCCCACTGGAAAGTTGTTATCCCTCTGTACAAGTTTTTTAGGAAAGACATTATGGCTATACTTCAAACGCCTTATACTGTCTCTCCCATTGTTAAAAAATCTAACAAAAGGTATCGGCTGGACGGGGCAGGCACTGAGTTTTTTACTCACCCTGACCACCAGGGAATAATCCTACTGGCAGCCTGTTAAAGGGCTAAAAGGTGCCTCTGGCTTTACACCCTCCTGAAAGGGATTCTAGAAAAATTGACAGCATGGCAAAAAAAGTGCTACCTGTCTGCTTCTTGGGCAGTCAGGCAAGCCAACTACCATGCTTATGCAGCCCAGTACCAGAAAGCCCTGTGGCACTCAGTACTGACCATGTCAGAAAAGGATCTCCTCTGATCTAGCTGAAACTGTTAGGTTGGGACTCGAAGCCTCCAAGTACCAGTTTCAAATGGCAGATACTAATGACACTGCTCCAGGGGGATGGCTGGCACGGTGGCCCTAAGAAGGTTTGCTTGGCTTAGGGCTACTAACCTGACTCAGGATACCCAGTCTAAGGCAATAGATTTTCCTGTGGATAACTCCTTATTTGGTGAACAGACAGAGGCATACATAAAGGTGGACGAATATAAGCCACGTTTAGGAGCAATTTAGCAAAGGAAAATCCTTCCCCCTCTTTCAGGCCCTATGGAAGGGTAGACTTACGTACAACAGACCCTTTTTTTTTTTTTTTATTTAGTTGTTTAACCAGGTATAGCACACTAAGCTGAAAGCTTTTTTACGGGAGCGACCTGGGAGCACAAGGAGGTTAAGTGACTTGCTCAGGGTCACACAGTATGCAAGTTGAAGCTGTGGGATTCAAACCCAGGTCTGGTCTGCTGGATGTCACCAGATTTGCAGCTCAGAGCCTTAGACCACTGCGCTATACTGCCTCGCTTTTACCAGGTCCAGGCTCTACTACAATAACTGCAATACACTCAGCTGGCTGGCTATTCCAGGGGCAGGGTCAGAAGGGGTGGCAAGCGTGGCTTCCAGACTGGGCAAGCCCACCCACGAAAAGTAAATAGAGCCTCTGACCCCATTCCTCAAGCCGCCTCCCAGGTGCCAGTCGGGGGCAGACTGACTCGCTGTTTCCAGGCCTGTAAAAAAATCTATATCTATGTCTATATCTATATCTATGTCTATATCTATCACCACAGAAGTGGGTCCTGAACGAGGTGAGTCAGAGTCAGTCACTAAGTTCTGAATCCCTTCCTCCCCTAAGAACAAGAGTGTTTAAAGCAGCCTCTCTGTCTCTCTCTCTCTTTCAGAAAGAAAGTCACTAGAAAAAGTAGTACAGGCCCTGCTCTTGAACAGGGCAATAGAGCCTGTACCCTCTCTGAAAAAGGGGAAGGGTTTCTCAGAATTTTTTATATCCTTTCTGGACTCTACTAGTTTTTCAACTCTCTTTGGTCTCACAGCAGCGCCAAGAGTTTAACAAGTGCCTGGCAGTGGTGGTGACTCACCTAATAAATTTACATGTTTCTGTGTTTCCCTACCTGGACGAATGGCTGGTCAGGGGGAAATCCTCTCCAACAGGTAAGGGAATACCTACAGTTAGCCCAGGACCTTTTGGAGTCTCTGGGATTTCTGATAAATGTCAAAAGCCTGTCCTACCAAGTACTGCAATGCCGGGCAGAACTGAATGCCATGGTGGGAAGAGCTTACCTTCTTCAGGGAAGGGTAAGCAGCGTCCTGTAACCTGCTGGTTCATTCAAACCAAACATGCAGAAAACAGCAAGACAGTTTCTACAGCTATTGGGCTACATGGTTCCAGCAGTGGGTGCAGTTCCAGGTTCCAGATGAGGGACATTTATTTCCACCTCAGAGCACATTGGTGCCAGAGGAGAGTCCTACTCTCAAAGCCAATTCCAGTACCAGGTACGTTGCTGCAGGCTCTTCAGTGAGGGAAAGGAGATAATCTCAGATAAGGGGTTCCCTTCCAGTAAGAGTCTCCACCTGTTAGCCTGTCAACAGATGCATCACTACTGGGGTGGGGTGCTCACCTGGTCAAGTGCAGAGTCACTCCAGCATATAAATCTGCTGCCGGTGAGGGCAGTGCTACTAGCCCTGCAAATCTTTGCTCAACTAATCCAGGGAAGGGTGATACAGTTCAGAACAGACAATACCACCATAATGTGGTACATGAAGAAGCAGGGAAGGACAAGGTCCAGCCCCCTGTGTGCAGAGGCAACGAAGATATGGAGTCTGGCTTACTCCCACAGTGCGCCTGTACAGGCTATCCCTCTGCCAGGAAAGGTCAACACTCAAGCAGGTGCTCTGAACTGGATCAACCAAGCTCATCACGAGTGGGCCTTAAACAGGCAGGTGCTGGATGTAATATTCAGGACGTGGGGCACCCCAGAGATGGATCTCTTTGCTTTCCATGAGAACCACCACCTGCCACATGATTATTGCAGACCATCTGCCAGGGGTACAGTCCCCCCCCCCCCCGGATGCTCTGATCCTGTACTGGTCAAGGAGGCATCTATAGGTCTTCCTTTTCTTTCCCCTGATTTTTCAGAGTTCTAATCAAACTCTGATCACAGTCAGCAGATTTTGATAGCACCAGATGGGCCAGGCAGCCGTGATACTCTCCGCTGCTCCTTAGGTCCGTGGCCAAGCTACAACCAGTTAACCTACCAAGGGAGAATCATGTACCCAATCTTCAGGTCACTTGGGCTCAAGGCATAGCTCTTGAAAACTTAGAGAGTGCAGGCTTGCAACTCCCAGAAGGTGTCCTGGAGGTGTTAAGGGGGAACAGAAAGCCCCCCCACCAAGAAAACCTATGCCTCAAAATGGAAAACATTTTCAGTTTGGTGTTATGCCAATGGTGTGGTGCCAGCACATGCAGGGGTTCCAGCCCTGTTGAACTACCTAACTCATTTATACTCTCAGGACTTATAGCTTTTCTGGAAGTCCATTTAGCCTCAGCATCTGCATACATTTCACGTGGAAAGGATGCCTTTGTGGTATTCATTCCAGTCTTCAGGAGGTTTTTCAAGGGTTTGTCCTACTTGCACCCCCTCACAGGGAACCAGTGCCAGTTAGGGATCTAAACATTTCTATTGCCCAGCTCAGGCTTTCCCCTTTGGAACCCTGGTTTCAGCAAACCTGAGGTATGTTACCTGGAAAGCAGTTTTCCTGGTGGCCATTTCTGCCACATGATCAGTGGGCTTCCAGCCCTTGTGTATAACTATATGATATCTCCTTTCATAGGGGCAAGGTAGTGCTAAGAACAAATGGGAAGAGCTTACTTCGAGAGGGCACTTGCAGTTGGTATTTACATATAGGACTCACCCAGCAGGCGTCAGAACCCTACGGAAAAATTTTTAGCTAGCAGTCTCTGGTGGGGGACCGCCCTCACGCAAGGTGACCGACGTCATGTGACGTCGGTATAAAGGGGCGAGCCCCACACCCGCCTTCCAGTTCTTTCCCGCTGTTGACTTGTGAAAGTTTCTCACAGTAGAGTTCATCGCTCATCAGTCTTTCGTCAGTTCAGTTTTCAGACTTTTCGACCGATTTTTTTTTTTTTTCTTCTCTATAGTTTCTTTCGTATTACACTGTGTATGTCGTTCCCCAATGCCTTCCGAATCACATAAAAATAAGTGCGACTCTGATGGTTCCCAGCTGCTGCATAAGGATGGCAACTCCCTGTGCCTCTTCTGCCTGAGCCCGGATCATCCCGTGGAGAAGTGGCAGCACTGCCAGAAATTTAATTCAGCTACCCGAAAACAGAGGCAGCAGTCCGTGGAGGCCCATATTTTGAAGAAAAAGATGACATCCATGGAGAAGGAGTTGAAAAAGTTGAGGCAGGCTTCCACTTCCCCCGATGGCCACAAAAAGAAGGAAAAAGCACTGGGACCGGGATTCTACCTCCACGGCCTCCGCGACTCCAGCTGGAGTTGCGGTTCTGAAGGTAACATCCCCTCCGGGGGACCACTCCATGACGACTGTCTTGGCGGTGTCAAAGAAGGTGTCTCCCCTCCCATCGGGCCCCTCGGGTACCTCCGGGGTAAAGGAGACCGCCGCTTCTGGGAAGACTGCTGCCAGGTGGTCCTCGGGGTCGAGCGAGTCCGCTAAGTTGGACGCCGGTGCCACCGATGTCTGCCCGGGCAAGTCTCGTAAGTCACTCGCTCCTTCATGAGGATGCACAGTCGTTCGTTCATCCGACAAGGCCGCATGGCCAGCACGGCCTTCTGCGAGCAAGGGATCTGATAAGTTGGACGCCGGCTCCTCCGACACTCGCATGGATCTGGCTGATAAGTCGGATGTCGGCTTCTCTGATGACCACCCAGCTAAGGAGCCTGGCTTTCGACCGGTCTGACGCCCCAGGCTTCCTGCAATGCTTGACGTTGCCCTCTGAGGTCCCTGCATCTCCTCTGTTGGACCCCAGGGATTCCAATCCTCCCTCCCCAGTTGTCACAGAGGACCTGGAGACGCTGCCATCAGGGCCCCCTTCTACTAGGCCCAGACCCCCTGGCGCTGGACCCTCAGGCCTTCCGCTCCGGCCCAGCGGCTTATCCACGCCAGCCAACGTCCCCTACCGGACAGTGCTCCCACGCTGGGCCCGATGCCGCGGGGCCACCTTTACCTGTCCCGCCTGCTGGTCCTCTGCCAAGTTCTTCTGCTCCATCAGAGCCTCTGGCACCTGGGTATCTGAAACCACTAAACCCGGTGCCGTCTTACCCGGCGCCACAGTATCCGACGCCACAGTACCCGACTCCACTTTATCCGCCGCAGTACCCAGTGCCTCAATACCCGACGCTGGGCTTCCCGTCTTTGAGTTATGGATACTCTCTATACGAATATCCTCAATATCTGTATCCCCCTACTCCTTCTCTGCTGCCCACACCCCAGCCACCGGTGGACTTGGAGACTCTGGCTGCCTGGTGGGCTGAGGCCAAGGCTCAGCTCACCAGAGAGATAGAGGGCCGTATACTGGCGCTGGACCCTGTGCAGGATCCCCTACGCCAGAGACAGGAGACTCCCTCCCCCTTACCCGATACCAGAGGTGGGGAGGACACACATCCCAGAGGGCTTCCCAAAGGGACCGTTCCTCCCCCGCATTGATAGGAGTCCTCCTCCTCTTCTTCGTCGGAGACCTCTGACTCTGACTCAGGGATGCTTCGAACCGGATGACGAGCCCTGTACTCCAGACTGATCCAGGCCAAGGACCCCTCCGAAGTCTCCTCTGGAGGGTCCTTCTTTTCTGGAGCTACTGAGAAAGATTCAGGAAGTTCATCAGTGGCAATCTCTGGAGCCAGATTCACAGTGTAAAAAGCTCTCTACCCACTTGGATCTGCCCGAGACCGCTTCTACATTGATTTCACCCTGGATTGAGCCTCAGGCAGACCTCGTTTCCTCTATTTGGAAACAATCATCTGCGTTAGCCCCCCTTCCGAGGAAGGCAGATCGGCTTTACTAGGCTCCTGAGGGAGTAGATTCTTTGAATCTACACCCCAAAGCGAACTCGGTCATGATTAGCACTGCTCATGGCCACTCCACTAATCCCAGACATCTCAGCTCGTCTCTGCCTGACAAGGAGTCTCTGCTTCTGGACCAATATGGGAAGGTCATCTATGCATATTCTACCCTAGGTATTAGTGCCCTGAATTATGTAGGTCATATGGGGGATTACCAGAAGACCATCCTTAGTCAGGTGGAATCAAAGTTGGACTCTCTTCCTGATTCTCAGACAAAACAGGAAGTGGCAGATCTTGTCTGTTCTGCTCATTTGGCCAGTCAGCACGTGCTTCGTGCCACTTATGATGCAGTGGATGCAGCTGGACAGAGCTCGGCTTTCGCCATGGGTCTTTGGTGTCTAGCCTGGCTGAGTGCCAGGTTTGGTCCCTGAAGTGCAATCCGCTATTCAGGATACGCCCTTCAGGGGTTCGGTGCTGTTCAGCGGTGATGTCAGGGACATCATGACCGACCTGCAGGAGAAGGGTACTGTACTCAAGTCCATGGACTCTTTGTACAGACCCCCTCAAAGGCAGTGACGCCCTTTTCATCGACGTAACCAACAAAAACCACAGGGCAAACGGGCCAACAAGCATCGGGCCCCTCCAGCAGCCAAAAAAGCCGCGTTAGCCTCGACCACTGCACTGCTCCAGACCTCCTGACTCCCGGCCTCTCCCACGGCCTCTGGACACACCAGAAGAACCAGTAGGAGGGAGGTTCTTCCATCTACCAGGTAGGGAGAGAATAACATCGGATGCTTGAGTGCTCCAGCTGATTGCAGCAGGACACTCAATAGAGTTTCTTCAGAAACCACCCCAGAGACCACCCCAGTCGTCTTACTCCCTGGAACATCTTCCTCTGGTCCTAGAAGAAATCACCTCCCTTCTCTCGAAGGCGGCGATAGAACCAGTTCCCAACCACCTCTGGGGTACAGGTTACTATTCCCATTTCTTTCTAGTTCCAAAGAAAACTGGAGATGTGAGGCCTGTTTTAGACCTCAGTTCCCTGAACATGTCCGTGGAGCACAAACACTTCAGAATGCTCTCCTGCAGGGCCTTCTGCCTCTTCTTCGGGCAGGGACTGTGTCTGTGTGCTTTGGATAAGCAGGATGCTTACCTGCATATCCCCATTCGCCCTTCCCACCACAAATTCCTTCGTTTTTGTTTTCAGGGGGACCACTACCAATTCAAGGCCCTCCCATTTGGTCTTTCCTTGGCCCCCCGCCCCCGAGTGTTTACCAAATGTCTGGTGGTAGCAGCCCACCTGCGTACCCAGGGAGTGCAGGTATTCCCGTACCTGGACGATTGGCTGTTGGCGACCCCATCCAGGGAGGAACTTCTGCACTCCCTTTTCCTTACCCTGCAGGTTTTCACCAGCCTGGGTATCACCATCAACCAGGCAAAGTCCCATTTGGTCCCTTGTCAAAGACTCCAATTTATAGGGGCAATCCTGGACACAACCATCAGCAAAGCCTTTTTGCTTCCGGACAGGGTGGACATCCTTCAGACTCAGGCACATCTTCTGTCCCGTCGTAGAAGGGTCAGAGCCAGGTCACTCCTTCGCCTTCTCGGGCTAATGGCGGCTGCTATCCTGACAGTCCCACACACTTGGCTGTATATGAGGATTTCTCAATGGATGCTTCGGTCTCAGTGGGACCAAACACTGGACAACCTAGACCAGGAAGTACTAGTTTCTGATCCCATGACCAGGGACTTGCAATGGTGGATGGTACAAGAGAACCTTTGCCAGGGAGTTCACTTCAATATCGAACCCCCCTCCCAGACATTGACAACAGATGCCTTGAGAGGGCTGGGGAACTCACCTCGGGTCTCACAAGACTCAGGGCAGCTGGTCCACATTCTAACAGAATCTGCACATAAATGTGCTCAAACTCAGCAGTCCTGTATGCCTTCCAGGCCCTGCACTTTTCCATACTTCCCTGCCATCTACTCATACAGACAGACATGTGTGTGGTCTGGTACATCAACAGGCAGGGAGGAACACTTTCCTACCCTCTGTGCCGGGAAGCAATGAGAGTATAGAGCTGGGCCACCCAGCGCAACGTTTTCCTGATGGCCATTCATGTTCCGGGAGTAGAAAATACTCTGGCAGACCACCTCAGTCAGTCCTCAGCCAGGGCCCACGAATGGGAACTGGATCAAGAGGTAGTAGACAACATCTTCCTGCTGTGGGGAACTCCTCAGGTAGACCTGTTCGCGATTCCTTAAAACGTGGAATTTCCCACCTTCTGCTCACTCACTCCAGGGTGAGACATTTTCTGGCGAGACGCTCTGTCTCTCGATTGGAGAGACAGATCCGTCTATGCCTTCCCTCCTGTTCCCTTAATTCCGAGGGTCCTGCACAAGCTCAGAGCAGAGGGGGCATGAGTGATCCTCATCGCTCCATTCTGGCCCAGGCAAGTTTGGTTCTCTCTTCTGCAGCAATTTTCAGAGGAACCTACACTTCCTCTTCCTCTGTCGCAGCACATGTTGACCCAGGACCAGGGGACCCTTGTTCATCCAGGTCTCAAATCCTTTCATCTGCATGCTTGGCTCCTGCAAACGTAGCTAAAGCCCGTTTTGGGGTTTCTCCACTCGTAGCAGACATTTTGGTGGAGGCCAGAAATCCTTCCACCAGGTCCACCAAGCCATGAAGTGGAAACGATTCTCTATTTGGGCCATGTCAAAGGACTTTGAACCTTTCTCTTGTCCAGCTAACAGAGTCCTGGACTATATACATCATCTCTTCAATCTGGGTCTCAGCCATTCCACTTTAAAGGTCCACATGGCAGCTATTTCAGCCTACCATGTCCCTTTCGGAGACAGGACTTTCACTCAGTTGGATGTCTCTAAGACATTTCTCAGAGGGGTCCTCCATTTGAGACCCCCCAGCTGCATTCCTGCTCCCCCATGGGACTTGAATTTTGTTCTCGAGAAGCTTACTCTGCCCACTTTCGAGCCGACAGCTTCAGCATATTTAAAGTTCCTCTCTTGGAAGACTCTCTTCCTGGTGGCCATTACTTAAGCTCGACGAATTTCCGAGCTTCAGGCCTTGATGTGCAAAATCCCTTATTTGATTTTTCACAAGGAGCGTGTGGCTCTGCGCACCAACCCTAAGTTTCTCCCTAAGGTGATGGCGGAATCTACACTGAATCAATCCATTGAGCGTCCTGCTTTCTTTACACAACACTTCAATCAAGGGGAGTACCTCTTGCATACTTTGGATGTTCATAGAATACTGAAATACTACACCACTAGGACTACGGATCTCAGAAAATCTGATCAGCTTTTTGTCTCTCTTGCTCACAAAAGAGAGGGCAGTGCCGTTTCCAAGCAATGCCTGTCTAAATGGTTGGCTCATTGCATCTCTTTCTGTTGTGACATGGGTCAAGTCAGAGGCCACTCCACTAGAGGAGTAGCTGCCTCTGCAGCTTGTTTCAAAAATGTGTCAGCGGCAGAAATCTGCACAGCCGCGACTTGGACCTCTGTCCATACCTTTAAGAAACACTACAGTTTGGATATTGCCTCTCGCCATAGAGCAGGCTTCGGGTTGGCTGTGCTTCACGGTCTCCTTTCATAGAACAATTCAGCTGGAGGTTCCATACTTTGGATTGATTTCCCCCTCCCGAGTGCTTTTCCTTGCTCCAGACTGCTTGGGATTCAGTCCTATATGTGAATACCTACTGCAGGAGCCCTCTCGAAGTAAGATAGTACAGTTACGTAAGAACTTAACATAACAGTAGATCTTCGAGAGAGGCTCTTGCTGTAAGTATTACCTTCCCGCCCTCCATCCACCTTAGCTTTTTTTAGCTCCTTTTCCAGGAAGGGAAATATCCACTTCTCTCTCTCGTCTTGCCTCTTTAGGCCCTTGGCAGGAAAGAACTGGAAGGCAGGCGTGAGGGACCTCCCCTTTATACTGACATTACATGACGTCGGTCACCTGACATGGGGATGGTCCCCCGCCAGAGACTGCTAGCTAGAAATTTTCCTATGGGGTCCTGACGCCTGCCAGGTCAGTCCTATATGTAAATACCTACTGCAAGAGCCTCTCTTGAAGATCTACTGTTACGGTAAGTTCTTATGTAACTGTACTTGCCTCCCCGAGGTGATTTCTGACTTCCACCTAAACCAGTCTGTTACCTTTCCAGTCTCTTTCACCAAGCATCCCAGCTCAGGGAAATACAGACTGAGCAGTTTAAGCGTAAAAGAAGCTTTGAGTTTCTACATGACTCACACTAAGGACCATAGGCAGGACAGACAGCAGCTCTTCCTGATCTGTGGTGATGTGGGCAAAGTAAACCCAGTGTCCAGATACGACTATTTCTCTCTGGATAGTTCAATGCATCCAGTTTTGTTATTCAAAGGTGGAAAAGAGCCCACAGCAGAGCTCGGAGATCATTCCACAAGTGGCACACCTGCAACTGTGACAGCTGCCAGGGATGTCCCATTACTGGAAATCTGTAAAGCAGCTACCTGGAGGTCAGCCTGCACCTTTACAAGGCATTACAGCCTGGACTCCTTGTCCAGAAGTGATGCCAGGATTGGCACAGAGTTAGGAATATTGGAGTATTTCTGGGGTAAGAAGATATAATTACTTACCATAGTAATCTTCTTTCTTCCAGGGGATACTCCAATATTCATAACTCTCCCACCCTCTCGACTTGGCTCAAGTCATGTTTTATTTCTAAAAATGCACAAATCAAATCAATATCTAAGTGCTTGTACAGAACAGTGAAGAAAGAAAATTCAGCAGTTAAAACCATAAACGACAATTAAAACATCAGTATCTCAGTATTCAATAATCTCCAGTTCATACACCCTCCAAGAAGGCAAGCTGAAATAAATGCATTTTTAGGCAGATTTAAAGCTCTTCACAGTTGGGCATTCCCTTATCTGACGAGGTAGAGAGTTCCACAGGGTTGGAGCCACAAATGCAAATACCCTAGCACCAGAAGTCTTTAAAACGGACCCTGGGAACATCTAGCAATCCCGTGTCAGCGGAGCAGAGGGGACAGTAAGGGCACAGAAGTTCTTGCAGGTAGCATGGTCCCTGTCTGTGTAGGGCTTTATAGGTCAGCAAGCCAACCTTGAAGGTGATCCCTGCCTCCCCTTCTAGAACCAGTGGCCTCTGCACTCCAAGCTGACTGACTACATGTAGAGGTGCCACACACTGGCATATTATCTATCTTTTTTAGCCCCATTAGGCCTTGTTATCCCCTTCTTCAGGTGATTCTGACATTAAGTTTTTTTTTTGGGGTGTTTTAAAACTTTTCTGTCCCCAGTTGCGGCCTATGGGCGTTAGTTATTAGGGTTAAGTATATTTAGTTTGATTGGGTCTCTAGAGCAGGCTCCTCAAAATCTGAAGGGTTGGAATGCAGCAGTTAGTGAAGGCAGCATTTGAAAATGGCACGAGCTAATGAAGATTCTCTCATTCGTATATTTATTTAGCTTTTGTTGACCGGGTAAGTGCACTAGACAAATCCTGCCTATTTTCAGGCACGACCCGGGGGAAGGGGGATACAGATGAATGCCAACTGACTTTGAACCAGATGAAGCTGTTGGTGGTATTTTTAGTGAATGAGGGAAATTTGGCCAGGACACCAGGGAAATTCCCCTACTCTTTTCGATAAGTGCCATAGGATCTTTAACATCCACCTGAACTGCCACCAATCCAGGCAGATGGGACCTCGGTTTAACGTCTCATCCGAAAGACAGCACCTCAGAAGTGCAGCACCCCTCTCATGCTGCACTACAGTGTCAGTACTGGGATATTAACCCAAGTGCCAGATGTGGGAACTGAACCCACAGCCCTCTGATCTCCCGGCCTCAGAGGCGAGTGTGCTACCTACTGAGCCACTGACACTGTGCCAGAGACAGAGGTTTGAAAACAGAGCTCAAGCTCAACGTTCTATGCTTCTGCATAGAGTTAACCCTTTTCTCTCCGGGGCAGTTCAAGTGCTGGGGCTAACTGCATATTGTCAGAATACAGCAAGACTTCATGATGTTCCATATATGTTCCATCTTTCCAGGCAGTTTTGTCTTAAAGGGACACCACATGGAGTTATGAATATTGGAGTATCCCCTTGAAGAAAGAAGATTACTGTGGTAAGTCATTTTATCTTCTGTGCCCCAAATGCATGATTTTACACTCCCCCGCCAGTGTGTCAGCCCTGTTGCAGGTCTTGATGTCTTCTGCAGAGGCTTACCTTCAAACATCATGAAGTCTTGCTGTATTCTGACAATATGCAGTTAGCCCCAGCTCTTGAACTGCCCCGGAGAGAAAAGGGTTAACTCTGTGCAGAAGCATAGAACGTTGAGCTTGAGCTCTGTTTTCAAACCTCTGTCTCTGGCACTTACCAGTGTAACTGTCAGATTCTTTACTCCACCTAACAGTGAAGTCGCTCCGGAGATTTCTCCTCTGCTCGGTTCGGTAGAGTTTAAAAAAGCGTTCGTTTTTTTAAAACGATTTATTATTTTTCTGATTTCCAGCCTCTGTCTATGGTACAGGTAGTGTGGTAGATAGGTGGTGACTTGTGTTTTACTTTATTTTTCTGTGGAAATTGTTTTGTCTTGGTTTCTCATCTGTTAGTCTGGTTAGGAACCAGCCTTTTTGCTTATTTTATTTGTGTTTTTCTGGGATTTAGTGTGGTGTTCCGGTTCCTGTCGGTTAAAAAAAAAAAAAAAAAAACTTTTCTGTCTCCCCAAAAGCTCGTAACACGGTTTGTAACCGCTAGAGGATTTATTACCTAGCTTAAAAGCTTTCAAGGGTAACTGTTAGGTTGGAGGTCTGAGAAACCCAAGGGAAAAAACGGTCCCACTGGGTTTCAACACTGTACTGAGTGTGGGGAGGCTTTTGCCAAGGCTGACCCCCACCTCATCTGTGTTTACTGTCTGGGGTTTGACCACCTCAAAACAGACTGCTAGATTTGAAGAATTTTCCTAAAGCCACTCTAGAAAAAAGGTCGAGTAGGCTGAAGGAAAGGGAGGCCGAGAAGTCCGTAGATCCAGATGACCAGCCCGGTTCGGTTGCGGCCAAGCCTGAGGAGGTGCCTACTGACCTGGGCAATACCTCCTCAGGCAAAAGGAGGTCTGACTCTGAGGGGTCGGTTCCATCGATAAGGAAACAAGTCAGCCGGTTCGGATCCAGCACCGCGTACTCCAACCGCTGACAAAATTGCCAAAGCGATTAGTATAGTTCAGTCGCTCCGCCTGGTTCTGTCCGAACCAGAACCGCTGGTTAGACGGTCGGTTCGGTCAGATCCGACTCCATCAGATTATAATCCAAATGCTGCTTATGATGTGGAGTGGGAGGGAGACAAAGAGTATCCCTAGGATGAAGATAACGATTTTGAAGGTCTGGATGTGCCCATTGAACTGGACATCTTCCCAGACAGACCATCTAATGTCTCCCCTCCCAGGATTTCTGAGTCTCCTCACACTTCTTGTTTTATAAGAAGGTGGCTGAAACCCTCCAGCTACTGAAGAGGAGGAAGAGCCTGATTTTGTTGAGATGATGGACATCCCAGAGTCCAAAAGATCGTCTATCCCTCGTCACAAGTCCTTGGGGAAACAGACAAAACATACTGCAAACTCCTTACCTCCTGTAGATAAGAGTGGACAGGAGGTATATGTTATCAGGCTCGGATACAGAGTTTTTATATCGTCATTGCAGCCATGTTGGGGTAGTACAGGCTTTAGCCTGTGACAGGGCTAGTATCCCTTTGGCTTCACACCCCCCAGACAAAGACTCCAGGAAGGTCGATGCCATGGCCAAAAAACAGTATTTGACATCTTGTTTGGGACTCAGGCAGGCTAACTATACGGCCTACACAGCCAGATACCAGAAGTCCAGGTGGGATATGGTTCTGGAACTGGCTAAGCAGGCCTCCCCCCAGCTAGCTAAAGAGGAGGTGGCTGCTGATGGAATTGAGGTATCCAAAGTGCAATTCCATGCTGCTGTGAACTCCAGTGATGTGGCATCAAGAGTCATGGCTACATCTGTGTCTCTCAGGAGACGTGCTTGGCTCAGATGTACTAGCCTTTCACAGGATACCCAGGCTAAGGCTATGGATTTCCCTGTAGCGGATAACTCTCTGTTTGGGGAGCAGACAGAGGCTTACATGAAGAAAATGGATGCGTACAGGACCACCTACAGGAGTGCACAGGCCAAAGAGAGACAAGCCACTCCTCAGAAGCAGCAGTCTAGGGGCAGGGGCAGGCCTTTCTACCAAGCTCAGACTTCCTCTTCCTTCCCACATTGGGGGTTCTTTCGAGGGAGAGGCAGGAGGGGGATGAGCAGGGCTGCATCCTCTTCCCAGTCCAAGGCTCCTGCCAAGC